>JALJVW010000154.1:6368502-6968502 GCA_024865655.1 Emberiza elegans
GAAGGCAAAGTAAATATCAGTTGCTGTTTAATTCACATATCATACCTTGTTAAATTTAAATTGAAATGCAGTTCCCATTTAGAATGCTGAGTTAAAGTGGGACAAAGCCTGCTTTCAGAAAGTTGTTCTTCAATTTTAGATACTTTATGTGTTTCACTTTTTGTTTCAAAACAGCAGGAGGTAATTAAAATCACTTTACAGCTGTTTCTAGAAGACTCCAACTATTGTTGGATTCCATAGAGCCATAAAAATTATTTATATGAAATTGTTTTTATATGCACACAATAGCTATTTAAAAAAATAATTAAAAAGTACATTTAAATGTGAGTCTGGACAAGATCTTTCTCTAAACCAAGGTTCCAGTTGGTTTTGAAATGCTGTTTACAGTGCAGTATGATCCCACAAAATGATTGGAATTAAAAATTCTGAAACTAGTAATTTAAATAGCACTAGCAGGTTCTGTGATGGTATTTGAAGAAGTAAAGTATTTGTATCAGTAATATCAACTTCTTTAGTGGCTGATCTTATCAAGTTGCTTATTGCCCAACTATTAGTTAAAAGCAACCCCAAATTCAATCCTAACAATAAAGGGGCAAAGTTCAAAAGATTTAAATGTGTAGCATCTCAGTTTGTTTCCATGGAGTTGGTTTGAATGAAAACCAGTGTAACTTGTTCAAAACTGATTAAGTTCCTCTTAAACTAATTCAGATGTCACTCAAGAATATTGCAAAATTGCCACAGTGAGAGCCTGAGAAACAAAGGTAATGTGAAACCTGGGAGTTTGCAGGCATGCCATGCTTTATTTTAGGGACCAAGGGCAAGAAGTGACTTGCAGGCTGCGTCAGCTGGGTAATCTCTTTAGAAAATGGGCCAGTCCTGCAGCTTGTGAAGTTCAGACCTTGCTTCAGACTAAGTCTAGGCACTTGTTGAATATCCCCATGTTCAGTAAAATAATTTTTTGGGCTGTAATGAATAGGAAGGAGAAATGAGCTCAAGGACCCACAGAGAAGTAGGTACATTGGAAACACTATTCCTATCTTCTGATGTCTTCTGAGCGATGCTAAAGCTGTTACCTTCTTTGCTTCTTTTCTTGAATGCCTTACAGCCCATGATCCATTCTGCTGAAAATTAAACAATAAAATTTAACTGTTTAACTGATTTGCCACACCAAATCTTTTTTGTTCTCTGAGACTTCTTGGAGCCACGTTTGAAGCTCTCCTTGGATTCTCACTTCAGCCCCCAAACCCGAGAAATGTTATTAATTTGATCAACTTTGCAAACTTGGAATCAGTCCCTGCAAAACTGGAGGCTCGTATATTTATGTGAGTTCTGGTCCCAGATCCAAGGGTGATAAGATGATTTAAGTTCACATTAATAAACCAAGTGTTTCTAAATGTAACTATAGGATCTGTAATTAAATCTGTAATCGATCCTTCAGTTGCAATCTCTAAATGTGATGGGCTTCTTTTGAGATAATTTTCTCTTTTCTGACCTACTGCTGAAGTTTCCAAAGTTTTGTGAACTGTATAGTGACTAATTTTTCTCTCTCTTTCTGTAAAACATACTTTTTAATGTAAAGCTGGCCTTCTCTGCATATCCTTCTAATGTTTGGATATAGATTTCCTTTGTAGCCAGTTCAGTAACATTGTGCAAGACATATGTTCTACATACAGCTGTATCAACGTGAAATTCTCTGCTGCTATTTGTAATATGATGATGACCATTTATCATTTTACAAATACCAGCAGGGAACTTCACCTTTTAATTGTTTTGGGTTCCTGCTCCTGAGTTTCCTCTGTGTATGTAAATACACTTCTGCTTCTGTACCTTTTTGTTTAAGGGCAGTCTTTGGTTTCTGTTGGCTGAACTTCACACTGCTTGATCTTAAGGATACTTAAATATTTTTAGTTTGGCTTTCTCCCTCTCGTCTTGTGGATCTAGACCCAACTCACTTCTTTTGTCCTCTATTGAGACTTGTATGCCATGGCAGGGAAGAGAAATCCATTGTATTTCAGTTGCCCCCAACTGAAACTGTGTGACAATTTCACACTGATAAAGAAATTACTTCCCCAGCCTGCTAAATGAGAGAGAAAGTGGACAAAATCCATCTTTATTAACAGTCTTCTGCACTGGCTTTTAAACAGAACATCAAACTTAATGGATATGGGCTTAGTCGAAAATGCCTGGGGTTTGATGTACTGCACAGAGTGCAGACTGACTCATTGATATTCCATGAAGACATCCTGCACAGGCTGCTGGATGGCTAATTTTGGCTGAAGCTGAGGCTTAGGCACCTCTAGCAGCTGCCCCTGTGTGAAGGAGCTGATGTTTGTATCAACCACAGCTAATGGAACATCTTTAAAATGGATGAGAAACTGCCCAAAACCAGGAGAGCTTCCTTCCCTCCTGCCTACGGTAGAGGTTCTTTTTCAGATTGAGGCAGTCACTCCTAGGTAAAACATGAAGGAATTTAGGCAGTTGCCTCACCTGAAAGGTTGCAGTTACTTCTTGCTTGTGTCCTTTCTGCCATTCCATTGAAATTTGCTTTCTCTTTTGGCAGACAAGTGGATAACCACAGCACTGATTCAGACATATGTCAGCTTTCTTTGCAGGAATGAAATTTCTCTCCTCTTAGTTGATTGACTCCTTCCATCTTTCATTCTGTCCTCTCACATTCACAGCTCCCAGCAAGTAACCTTTCTTCTTTTGTTCTCGAGCAGGAAATCAGGCTGGCTGTTTTAGGGAAAAATCCTGTCCTCTGCTTCAGGAGTGTCCTCCTCAAGCTGTCAATTGTTTGTAAATTACATCCCTTATGGTAAAATTTATCTTAAGTTGATCTTTTCACCTGCTCCTCAAAAGACAGCAAGGAAAGCTAGGGTTCTGCTGATGGTTGAATTTTGAGATTTGGGTCTGCTCCTGATGCCTATGAACTGAGCCAAAGCATCCCACAGAATTTGTCTCTTGATCAGCTACCACCAGTCCTGTTCCAGTTCCTAAATATTTACTTTGTGTGAACTGCTGGAAATAGTATTTTAAGGCAGTAATCCCCTTTCTGAAGTCTTTCATTGTGGCCAACCATTTGGTCCTTTTGACACCTCAAGGTCTTATATTTTCTTGGCTGAAAAAAGTAGAATGAGTGCCCCATTTTTCTTGAAAACTCAGACTCAAGAGTCTGACTCATCCTCTTACAAGTGGGTGGAGTTTTTTCCAGTTTTCTTTCTTTTTAAAGTGCGAGCATGTTAATATTGGGTTGAGCTCCATGTCCTGCTGCCTCTCCAGATCCATGGACAGATTGTGGAAAACTCCTACTTGGCAGCTTCACAGCATGCTAACACCTGACCAGCTGTGCATGGTCCTGCTTGCTGTGGACAGTCTGTCTCATTTGTGCAGGAACCTTTGCAGGTTCAGCAGGGCTGTGCCAGGTGAGTCTGATCATGAGCAGATAAACAGATGTTCTTGAACATCTGCAATATGCCCAAATTCACTGTGTAATTAGTCACCCTTCTAAAAACTCAGGGTTTAAATCTGTTTGTGAATCCATCTGTGATGGCTGCTGCCTTGGAAGAGGCTCCAATCTTCAATAGAGCATTTAAGAGTTACCAAAATGCAAAAATTAAAGAGTTTGGAAACATTCTTTCAAACCCAGATAGGTTTTGCAATCAAAACCAGCAAAGCATGGCTCGGATTTCAGATTTGGATGTATCACCCTTACTGGAGAAAAACAAGTAAGACTGAATAACCAAAATTAAGGATATGATTAATAGGCATTGGCTCCGGTTTATTTTGTTTTATTTTTTTTACCAGGAAGAGGTAATAAAGAAATATTCATGCTGGGAAGCAGCCTTAGACTGACTAAAATCCATTCATTGTGGTGAGCTTGATGATAATGGACATTACATCAGCGAGACCAATTCCAGTTTTAAAGCCAACATGGTCTGCAAGCTGCAGCTGGTAAAATCCTCCATCATATCTGTTGCCCTGGTTTGGGTTTTTACCCTGACAGAGGCTGGGCTGAAGGAGTAGGTAAGGTGAATTACTGGTAAGGTGAATTACCCCCTGAGGACTTTGATGGTTGTGAAATCCAACTAGCCAGTGGTCTGCGTTTGTGAAGTGATCCTGGGAAAGAGAATTCACCTTGCACCAGGAGCAAGGCTGGAGGGATGTGCAACTTCTAGAAATTGGGGCCAGAGGTAAAGAGAATAAAGTGAGCTGATCCCACTCCCCCACAGCCCCAGCTTTAGCTGAAAATGCCGTATTTGAAAAGCACAGATGCTACTTTTAAATGCTTTCACATGTGAAAGTTTCACCATAGCCAGGATTCATATGTGCTCTCTGGCAGTGTACTCAAGCAATCCAAAATTAATGAAAGCCAAGGGTAACTCTGGCCCAGCCTTTCCAGGAGGGCTCTCTATCATCTATGAGGTCTTAAAGCAGTTTTTATTGCTGTATCATGGGATTTGAGCTTTGTGGGCTTTAGGAGGTTCTCAGCAGGGGCCTGGCTCTGCTTAGCAGTGCTTACCTCAGACTTAGTGATACAGTGTTGGCATTTGTGAGTGTCCTTCCCACGCCTCTGACACATGGAGTCACTTGTTTGTTACTAGTGCCAGGGTGGTATCTCATAAAACATTTGGAATTTGCATTTAGCAAGCAAACAAGCAGCAGAAGAAAGGAGATTGTGGAATATAAAATCATTAAGGTTGGAAAAGACCTTAAGATCATCTAATCCAACTGTAATGTTGCCCTGAATGAGCATGACATCTGGTACAATAAGTGCCATGTCTAGTCTCCCACTTCTGAAGACCTGGAAAAAATGAACTTGGCCTGCTGAAGGGGACTACAACCCAACTCTGCTGCACCACATTGCTGGGCTTGGCTTCCCTGCATCTTTCTGGCAGGATAAATGCATTATTTATGGATAAAACCCCTCTGTTTTCTTGCCTGTCTGAGCTCTGAGGATGGGCACCTGGAGGTGAAGATTTCTGACCTGGAATCACCTTCTGAAGGGATACTAATATAATTAGAGCTTTCACTTCAATGAGCTCCCCAAGCACTTATCTACATTTGGAAATTAAATTACCTATGTGCACTTCGTAACATCTAACAGGAGTGAATTCACTGTTTTTATAAGCCTGAGACACAGGGCTAAAAGAAAATACCATGTTGTCCCTTCTAGAGCTCCAAATGCCATGGTGGTGACTGTGATTTATGAAGGTGCTGTAGCCTCATTTATCACTCAGCCACCTCTCAAATGTACTATTGACATCTTCAGTGCTCATTAGTGAGGGAATAAAGATGCTTGAATATGACATTTTGGCACCCAGTTAAATGAACTCCTTGTCAGAAACCCTTTGAATTGTGTATGGAAAATGGTCCCATTTGGAGGTTGTGATTGCTGCTCTTACATTTTCCAGTTCAATGTGTTATGTGGAAGATGAACATCCTGACAGACCAAGAAATCCAAGATGGGAGACAAAGCTAATTTCAGTGTTGGTGTAGTCCTCCCTCAAAACACTGCAAACTGCTTGTCCTGGCCTTTATGGGAATGTACAAGGCACTTTTGCTTAGAAATTATGTGGAGGCAAAACCAGGGAAAATTCCCTGTTGTGAGCAAAAGGAAGTCTTTGAAGTCAACACTTGGTCAGAAGTTGTGCCTAGACCCCATTTCTGTTTTTTCAGGGCTAGAAAAATATGACTGTTTCCAAGAGAATGGCTCAGGTCCTTTCATGGGGAAAATGAGAAGAGTATTTAAATTTACCATGTGGGAGACTGTTGTTCTCAGTAGAGTCTAGCTGGATCTTGTAACATGGGTACCTCAGATGATTTTCTGCCACTCCTGCATCCACCAAATTCTGGTGTTCATTGGGTCTGGAGCTCAGGGAAAGCAGTAAGACTTTCCTAAATTGTGACTGTTTGCAGCAAGAGCCAAGGAAATGGAGCACTACAAGAAATCCCCACTGTGCTATATTGAAGTCACACTGGCAGCCACTTAAAAGCAGTCAGAGGTTGCTTGAAATCTTCAGTAATGCCCTGGGACAGGGTTTGTAGGTGGTACCAAATTGGGCAGGACTTTTTACAGCTTAACTAGAGCACTGAAGTGTCTGGTTTGGGGTTCTCCAGGTAAAGAGAGATGTAGGAAAACAGGAGCAAGTCCAGCGGAGCTCCACCAAGCTGGTCAGGGGCTTGGGGCATACAGCATATGGGGGAATACTGAGGGACACAGGGTTGCTCAGTTTTCAGACAAGAAAGCTCTGGATGGGATCTTATTTTTGTTTTTTACCAAGGAATAGTTGGTTCTACAGGAGATTCTTTTTGGGAACACACAAAAGGAAACAGCAGACGAACACCAAAAGCAATGAACATGAGTTGCAGCAATAGAAACCTGATTACACACAACAAAAAATTCTTCACCTGGAGAGGGGCTTAGCCCCGGATCAAGTGTCCAATGAGTTTGGGAAATATTTCTCTGTGGAGATTTTCAAAACTTGCCTGGGCAAATTCCTGAGCAACCTGATGTAACATCAAAGCTGGCTGTTCTTTGGGCAGGAGGTTGGAGTGGATAGGCTCCAGATATTACTTTCAGCTAAATTCTGGGATGGTTTATGTGCTGCAGTCCCAGCAGGTGACGTTTTCCCCAGATTTGTTTTTTCATGCTATGGTTTGCAAAAAGTCCATGTAAAAGAGGCTTTTACAATCTTGATGCCCTATTTTCAATGTGAGGGGCTTTCATTTTCAGCTGTAATTGAAGCATAGAGAGCTCCTTCTACTCTTCTGCTCATTTTGGCTGGTGCAGGTTGAGCTGGAGCCGCCTGGCAGTTGGAGAGCTGAGGAATTCACCAGGGGTATTTGTGACTGTGGTCTGTGCCCAAAGAAGTTGGGTGTCTGGGGTTACATGTGTGCTGGTAATTGAGTAGTATCAGTGGCACACGTACTGGAAATAGATCTGTATTGTGAAACTGCAGCATGGTCCATGGTATGTTGTCTTGGCCAAGATAAGTCTCCCAGGCAGTCCAGAAGCTCACAGAATTCTGGAATGGTTTGAATTGGAAGGGTTCGTAAAGATCATCTTGTTCCAATCCCCCTACCATGGGCAGGAACATCTGCCACTAGACCAGGTTGCTCAAAGCCCCAAAAATACAGTGGGGTCCTTCTGCAAATTGGCTATTAGGACTAGCCCTGTTATATCTCAGGCTATATTACCTTTTTGGAGGGATTGTTAGTTGGCAAAATAATTCTAAGGTATAGGGGATCTCTTAAACAAAGGGGGTAAAGGTGTGTCCATAATTTAGCCCCCTCTGGTTTCCTGATGCAGATGCTGCTGCTAAAGTCAGTTTGGGTGGAAACCATGGCCTGCTCAGAGCTGCATGGGAGGAAGGAGACCATCCATACCAGGACATGTCTAGTTATGGCTAGAAAAGCTGTCAGTGTTAGTATGAGAGTATATGACAAATAAAACTCCTAGAAGCATTTTCAGTCTGATGAATCTACAGCTTTGGCACCTGAAGAGTCAATTTGATCTGTTAAGGTGGAGAGCAGACTCTGTAGTTTAGTGCATACATATTCCTAAATGAGGAAGGTCCCAAAGCCTGCCCACCTCTGGGGATGCTGGATGCAAAAGCCTTGTTGTGCCTCTCACAGGACCAGCAATGTGTAATTCCCCGTGGATACAGCATGCTCCTGTGCCAGAGGGCAAGGCCCCTAAGCAGACAGCTGTGGGATGTTCTCTGCTATGTGTAAGAACAATAACAAATAAAAAGAATAGGCACCCTCCAAGAAATCCTCTGCAGCATTCAGATTTGCTGAGTTTCTCTAGCTGGACGTTTGCAAAAAGACAATGAATCAGGATTGCTGCATGCCAGATGTTTCCACTGAAACCTCTGACACTCATTGGATCAGAAATCCCCTAAGGAAGTTTGGGTCATTCAGTATGAAAATGTTCACATGGAGCCTTCTTCTTTTGTCATTTGCAGCATGTGAAATAAAATGCTGCCTTTGATTTGAGAAAAAGGGCATGTTACCCTGTAGGCTTGGTTTTCTGTGGCTTTCTGGTGTCTCTCATGGCTTGTGCTGGTTCTGGCACTCAGTACCTTTTGAGGTCCATTTTTCGTTTCCCTTCCTCCTAATTAGTGACCAAAAGGAGTTTGTATTCCATTCTCTGTAGCTGTCCTGTTCCTTTTAGCAATGATTTGATGTTGAAGAAATGTCTCCTTGCAAGCTTCGCTCTGAGCTTGGTCCTGGCTGGACAGTGAAAGCAAACTGTCAGTCTTGCACCTAAAAGACTTTATCTGTGCAAATTGTTCTCATTCTAGGTAAGAAAACAGGCAAAACCACCTGGTAGAGAAAAATATATGGGAAAACACTTTTGGAACTTCCCATATTCTAAAGTTCTAATATGAGAAATGTTTCTACTTGCATGGAATGAATGTGATTAAAAAATATTTCTACTTACTTGGTAGATGATAATATTATGATTATTATATCTCATAGTAATTTTCATTAGATTTAGAAATATAACATCAAAGAGCAGGCAGAGACACTGATCACCTTTGTCTTCAACAGGGACCAGAGAGGGGGATTTGATATGCCTCTTGTGGTTGTTAAAAAGATGAAACATCTTTTATTCTCAGCCTTCTTTGTATGGATGTATGATTCTTCAATGTTCTTTCAATTTCTAAGGGATGTATTAGAGTCAGATACATCTTCTCATGTAAACACAAAGACTTTTAAATATGGAAATCTTGTATGGACTCTCAGAGTCTGCAACTGGGAAATTATTTTTAGGCAATTTCTGTTGTGAATGGACAAATATTCACAGATAGGTATTGTTTTTCCCTTTTAGAGTGTCAGTCAGCTACTGCTCTGCAGCTCATGATCAAGCGCTGTCATGGGAAAAGAAGCTGCAGCATATATGCCAGCACCTATGAATTTGGAGATCCTTGTTACCCAGGCATCCAAAAGCATCTTAATGTCATCTACACCTGTGGTAAGTTACAAAATTCTCTAACTCTCACTGGGGTCTATGTTTGTTGAGCAGTGGTGTGTGGAGAATAAGATGCAAAAAGTTATTGAACTTACAGTTGGCTCATGGTGATTCTTATTTGGTCAACAAGCTTTGAATCACCAGAGTAGTTTAATTCTGTCACTTTTTGCACTCATTGGCTCTATAGAAAAAACAAAAAAAGTGGACATGATATTTATTAACCCATTCATCTACTTCTTCAAGGCAGGAAAATCTGGCAGTGAAGTCAATCTGCTTGGAGGACATTTACACACTGAATGTTGGCATCCTGCAGCAAAGCTGTAGTTATCAGTAGGATCCTTATTACTTTATTCTGTATTTATTTCATTTTGTACCATAGAATCAGGTGATTACCAAACCACACTCATTCACTGTTAGTAGAAAATCATTCCCTAAATCTTCAGGTAAACATTGCAACAATTTTTCTAACAAAATACTGTTATTAAACAAAAAACAAACAGTTTGCTCTCACTTGGGAGCTTAAGTCATAGCATTGAACAGACACTCTGCTCTTACCTGACTGGTCATCTTATTTTGCAACAGAGGAAAAATTGTTTCTGTCTGAGCTCTGCAGTATAAAAAAAACATCTGTCTTCTTACTGTGATGATGTTTTGGTCATTTGTAGCTGACATATTTGAAAATATTTCCTTCAGGGTTTTGCTTACATAGCTGTCACTGGGATCAGCTCAGTCTCTCTCTCTGTGTTCCTTTCTGCATCCATCTGGAAGTGCAAATTTTGGTGCTGTACTGAATGTGCTGAGCAGACAGTGGGACCTGCAGTAAAGGAGAAGCTGTCTGTGCCCTCCGACAGCAAAGGGTCTGTGGGTCACTCTGTGTGTAACTGCAGCATGCTGAGTGTGACAGAAAGCATTTGAGATGCAGTCACTGTAATATTTTGTGTAGTGGCTACAGCATGGTGAATGTGCAGCACCCTGAGGAGCAGAGACATTGATGCAGGAGCATCAGGCTCTCAGCTTGTCTGGCTGTTGTTTCATTTGGCAGGAGTGGCAGGAAGGTTGGGTTTTGTTTGAAGTGATGCAGCAAGAAGTAGCAAGGCTATCCTTGCAAAGCCCTGTGAGATTTCTAGTCAGGAAGGTGATGTTTTAATATCACTTTTCTCATAAAAAGGCTGGGGAGAAGCTTATCCTCATGGGGATTTGACAGAAACAAAGGCGATGTAGAAGGCAAAACAGGAGCTCCATCCCTCAAAAATCCAGGGAAAACAAACAGAGCCCCATGATGTATTTCCAAGAGGATTTCTCCTTCAAAGGCCTCTAGGGCCTTATTCTAGAATTGTGGTCCTGGTCTCAAAGTCCACTATAAAAGGCACTAATGATTTCTTAATCTGACCTTAACTCTCTAGTCCAAGCCTAACTGCATCAGGAAATGAGTCACGCTTGAGAGCACAAAATGGCATGTTTTGCTTTTCTGTGGGTAAAATCTGCCTCATCCTTTGAAGGTGGCCATGGCTCCTTTTCAAAACCATGATCTCAGACATGTCTCTGAACTGGATTTTGTGATCAACAGACACATATTTCTCGCCTCAAATAGCAAAGTCCTTCAACATGTGAAAATGAAATAAACAAGAAATCAAATTCCAGTTCCATGTGCTTGTGCCAGACAGAACTAAGTCCTGGAATTCTTTTAGAAGAAATGATAAAACCAAACATTTTGGTATTCTCATGACCTAGAGAATGATATCAGTGCAGAAAACCTCCTGCTGGCTGTCTCTTTGTTTCAGGTTTCCTTAAAGCTGTACACATTATGTCTCCTGGTAGAGTGTTCTCTTACTTTCACCAAAACTATGGGAGTGAAAGGAGACAGGCTGGGACAAATGGGCATGACTGCACTTGCCTGTTGCCTGTAACTCAATAGATATCCCTGTTTCCCATCTCTTGTACTTGGAAACATGTTGTCTCTTGCTGTTGTTGTCTGGAGATCAGTGAAAGATGCAGTGACCCTGGCATAGCTTGGGAAATGTGATGGGTGTAAAATGGGTTTCTCCAAGCATCGCTTCAAACCTTTTTGCTGCTGCTTCAAGTAAGTGATCCCATCACTCTCTGAGATCAGGCAGTGCAGTCAGTCTGCTCCTCTCTGTCGCTCCCTGCCTGCCCAGCTGTGGCAGAGATGTCCTGCCATGTGCCACTGGTCTTACCTGTGAGAAAAACTGCCATGTGTCCTTGGCCAGTGTTGCTGACCTGCTGCGCTGCTTCAGAAGAGTTGGTGAGAGCAAGAACCGTGATGGACGTGCCTGTGGGTGGGAGAGTCTTCATGCAGACTTTTCCTTTGTGAGGAACTTCAGAATCTATAGGGACAGAGCAGCTGAGCTCTGCTTCTGGTGCTAAAGCATGGGAAGGACTGGAAGGAGACCAATATTTCTTCTTCTGATAGCAACTCATGAAAAAAGTCTGCTGAGTAAGTAATTTATGAGGTGACAAAAGGTAATATTAAAGAAAAGCTCATGAGCTGTTAGGAGAAATCACAGCTGAGGTGGACCCTGTGATAGATTGGCAGTGTTTATGTAGACCAAGGCCTAGGGAAGAGCTGGTGAGGTGTTTTATCTCCCAGTCCTGGCAGGAGAACATCTGCAGGGTCCCTCAGGTCATCATGTCCACTCTTCTTCTCTAGCCTGACAGAAGGACCTGGGCCCTATTCCAGATCTCCAAGAGGTAAATGGATGAGGCAAGAACTTTGCTTTCTTTAAGCCATATCCACATTTCTTGAAGGTTAATTCCTCTAGCTTCCATGTTTTATTGGACATGAAAATTCCTGCCAGACACACACAGTTTTGCTGGATGAATCTCTTCTTAAATAAAGGTGTCATCTAACTTTTTGCCCAGCTGTATATTTTTAAAATATTGGTTGTAATTACTGCAGCCAGTGGAAATGGCTCAAGTCAGCAGTTCTCCATATCAAATTATACCCCTTTGCATTGTGGGCTCAAGGTCTGTTGGCATCACCTAGCTGAGAGGGAAATGGCACCAGTTTGTGTGAATGTATGAGATGATTGAAACAAACAAACACCCAGCAGCCTGGTGTGATAGAGATCTCTTGTGTGCATTAGGGTCCCATTAGCCCAGCCAAGGAAACAGATGAAAAAACCTCCAACGTAAAAACATTCCAAACCTGAGCCTTGGCAGGAGCTGAAATACAAAAATTTGGCCCAAAGCCACATTTAGCTCATGGAATGGTATGGAAGGTGGGATTTTCCAGTATGTGGGTCCCATTACTGCCCTAATAAATACATTAATTACTTTTTCAAAAGAAAAAGGCAAGTTCATTCTGGGAAGCACATAAGGCCTGGTGAGGTTGAGCTCTGAGTGTGGCAGCTGTAATAGAGGCAAATATACAACTGCAAAAAATAATGCAATAAAGACTTACTAGAAGTCTTTCACTCCTTGTTTCCTTTTCCCCCAAACATCTTCCTTTGTCTCTGTCTTTCTTTTGTATAAAACATTGTAATTTTTTGTAATATCTATGAGTAGCTTGGTAGTGGTTTTGTACTTATTGATAAAACTTACTGTGCTCACAATCTTTTCATTTTCTTAATTGTCCAGTTAAGTAACAATTAAGAAATTAACTTCAAAGGCACTCTTTAATTCTCTGTATCTCTTTCCTCTCTAGTTTCTAGATTAGGTTTGGTTTTGCCTGTGCTGAAGTCCTAACTGAGCACTGCATTAAAACCTGTGGAATTTTTCACACACACAGTGCCACTTGGACTGAAGGAAGCGTTGAAGTGTGTGCTTTATTTTAGGACCTATGGATAATTACCATGAAAGTTAAATATTTTCTCAAATTCTTCCTTGACTGGGGATGAGGGGCCTGTCTGTGTGTAAAGTGAAACCTTATTCTGAGCACTGAAAGTCAAGGGAGCCATTCAGAGAGCCAACTGTCCCCACTGCCAGACCTGCCTCCCTGAGCATTCCATGCAGGCTGCAAATACAAACCCTCTGCTAAAGACCTTTCTTTAAATGCAGGCATCCATCAGAAATGGCTTGATGAGAATAAAAAAAAAAGGGGGGGGATTGTGAATTTCTTTGTGTCTAGATGTGCTTCAGTGGGTTGGTTATCAGTCCTGATAACTGGTGGCTTTTTAGTGCTGCAGTTGGACATGTGCTGAACAAAATGGAGGAAATATGGCCTTGGATGTGTTTTTGATGTGAATATCTGTCGTACATTTAGATGTGTGCGTGCCTCCTGCTTGATTCATGCTTGCCAGGAAGGGGTCATTGGGCTGAGAGCTAATGAACTGCCATGGTAACTCATAAATTGCTTGGAAAACCCTGCAGTTCTGCCCCATTAATAATCCTGCCATCCTGCTTTATGAGGCAATAAGCTGAGTCCCAGGGGCCAAGTGCTTCACATCCCAACGAGAGAATTGTGCAGGTAAAGAACAAAGCCTGAGCACAGGGGCAGCAGCTACTGTTGCTTTGGGGTGTCTGGTGCTGCTGGGAGACCGGATGGGGTCAAGGAGAGGTGGCTGAGGTGCTCTGGGGCAATGGGGGGGTGCTGACCTTTGCTTTCTCTGAGTGCTTGGGAAAACAGCTTGGCTTTCTCTAAAATGTGTTTAAAGAAATGTTCTTTCAAGCTGGACTAGAGGCAGGGTCTTTGTTGAACAAGGCAGCTCTGAGGTGGTTGCCCTCATGATGATGATGAGGAGGAAGGGAAAAAAGCTGCACAAATTCTCTCCTGTCATCTCAAAGGGACTGTGCTCTGGTCCATTAGCTCCTGTGCAGTAAATCTATCAATGCCTCAGGCTGGATGAATGTAATGGTTCCTTTTGCTCTTAAATTTATGAATTCACGAATGTAGAAAATGTATTTTTATCACTGCAAAAAGCGCTTTCTGTTGCTACAAAACTCAATTCCAAGACCTACATAAAATAGAAAATGAGCAATTCCAGACTTCCAAGAAAAAACAAAAGCCTTTTACACCCCTTTGAAACAGGGCAATGCAGGCAGGGTCTTGCTAGGGAAAGACACACAGAATGTGTAATGCAGACTTTCTTTCTTCAAAAGTTGAAATAAAATTTCTGTTTACAAACAAATAAATGTTTCAGACAATCTACCTCTAGGGATGTTCCACTGAATATATAATGTCTGTTAATGTTTGTTTAACTCGGCTTCTTGTATAATGCTGTGAAACAGAACTCACAAACATGTAGATTTTAAATGCATGGCCACATAGGTTTGACCTACCAAATAAATAAAGAACAGAATAATGATACGATATAATTCCATGTGGCTACTTTCATTGTCAAGACACTGAGTTCAGACATAGTTTAGGACATCTATTCAAATCCTTTGTCATATTTTCCTAAGTTAATAGAGATTTGTCAAGCAATTTTTTTATCAAGCCAATGCTTCTCTTCAAACTACAGAGTATTTTTAAGAAAGCTATCCAATCTTCATGTAATGACTACAAATATTGAAATATTCATGAAGTGGGATTCATTTGACCAACTGCAGACATATAAGCCATAGAGATTTATAGTGTGTACATCCCTTTCTGAGAAAAACTCCTTTTACAGGTAATGTGGAGAAGCAGCTGCTTTTGAGGCACAAATCATCTCATCCTAAAGTAAGTGCCTGAAAGAGATGAACTGCATATTTGAAGTGACAGTTCTCCTGTACTGACTGTAAATGGGGCTCCTGGTGGTTAGCTGGCATATTGTTATCTTCATGTAGAGCCTCTACAATGCAGATATCTACATCTACATCCACTCACCCCTGGAAGTGTTCAAGGCCAGGTTGAATGGGGCTTTGAGCAACCTGCTCTGGTGGAAGATGTCCCTGCCCATGGTAGGGGTGGGTTGGAACTAGATGAACTTTGAGATCTCTTCCTACCCAAACCATTCAGTGATTCCATGGTTTCATGACCTGGTTAGATGCTTTCAGCCACCGTGTTCTTATGCAAATGTTTTTTTGGTCAAAATTATCATTTCTATGTAATAATAATACCAGTGTTTTGTCCTTATATTTATTGGTTTCCACTCCCACTCTTTGACAGATCTCCAACTGTTAAAGATTCATCCACGTAAGAGAAGAACATAATGTTTATTTAAGTTCTTGAGAAATTCCTCTAGCCATGAGTGTTAATGCTGGAAAAGTTCTCAAGTAGCAGCTTGGTGTCTGGCACCTCAGCTCATGGTTATATCAATCTCTACATGTGGGTTTGGAGAGGGGTTTTCCTATTAACTGGTTTTGCGTGACATTAAGACCCATTTTCTGCATTTCATCTCTATTAATTCCCTAAATATTTCCAGGGGCTTGGATGGGGTCAATGTATTTGCTGACTTCTTTGACTGGCTGGTTGTTCTTTTAGACTTTTGTTCTCGAGGTCAGATTTGTTCTAAACTGTCAAGGACTGCATCTGGTGGTATGGCTGAGGGGGCAGAGTAGATGTTCCCTGGTGATGTAACATTTGTTACCAGATTCTGCAAACAAATGGATTTGTTGACCCTCCTTCCAGACTTCTCTGCATGTTTCCATCCAGGTAAAGGAAAAGCAAAGAGCTTGTTTTCCTTTCAGAAATTTAGACCTCACATTCAGAATTACTCATACTTCAATAGAATCTGTTAAAAAGCTGTGGCAGTGTAACTAAAAACTAAAAACTGCACCATGATGGGTGACCAGATGGCTCATGGCTGACGTTTTCTGACTTCTGAGGCTGTGATTTTATCACCTTTGATGATAAACAATTTTTGTGGATGCAGTTTCCTGCATCTCAGTGAAAAGCAAAGAGGAAACTCCTCAGTCAGCAAGACTCATAATTTGGATTCATGGCATGGATCTGTTGCAGTTCATGGATTACCTGAGGGTAAAGGCAAGATGCCATCTCTTTTGCTGGTCAGTGCTGAAGAGAATGGGGCAGTGCTTTACTAATGGGCTTGGAGGTACCTGCTCTGCCATCCTGCACCAAGGAGGAACATGCTACAGGGACAAAGAGCTGTTTATGTTTAACAGTAGTGATTGCACTGGGATGTGAAACTTGACACAAACAGCCTCATTAGTTTTAAGATGAAGGTTGGTAATTGAAAACTGTCATTGTGCTGCTCCTGTTTGTCTTTTCTTACTGCACAGCTCACTGTAGCTTGATATGAATCGACCCAGGAGAGTCCGAACACGCCTGGCCTGGCTGGCCCAGACACAGCAACTCTTCATTACCAGGGCAGAATGAGCCTGTGTCTGAGACAGATTAGGGTAAGTGAATATTCTGAGGAAGCAGAGCTCTGCATCTCAGGTGGAGGAGGAACAGGTAATGCTGTCACCTCAAGGGAAAGGCTTGAAACCCCTTTGATTCCTGCAGAGAAGAAATGGAGGCTTGGAGATAAAAATCATTGCCTTGGGGATGGGGAGGAACGCAGATGGGTCTGGAGGAAGCAGAGAGGGAGTTCAAAGGACACATTTTATGATGATCCTAAACAGAATGAGCTGTGAGACAAGTGCTACCTTGCAATTAGGGAAGGTTTTCAAGCCTGCTGCTGTGGTCCTTCAACTCTGGGAGAGCTTCTGCTGTGGAAAGAGTCCCATAAAGAGTTAGCTAAAGTACTCTGCAACCCCACTGTTCATGAGGTGTGTGCACCTGAGACCTTTAATCCTTTTATCTCTATGTTTTCTGGGTTTTATTTGATTTATTTCATTTGGTAAGGCCTGTGGCCTAAAAGTCACAGGGGAAGACAGCAGGGAAGAATGGTCAGTCTGTTGTAGTGAAGGGGTGATAAGGAGGCAGGTGGGACTTTAGTTTTTCATTCTGGTATTATTTATATATTTTATAAATTTAGAAATTTAAGAAATGTTTTATAATGGACCTGCAGTTTCTGCTGTAATAACTGTAATGCTAAACTGTAATATAACCAAGGTTTTATGGTGGCTGACACAACTTCGAGGTTACTAAATAGATTTTCTCATGGAATGATTTCCTCTGGCATAAATATGCCTGTCCTTGAAGGCTGAACAGCAATCTGCCATCTAGAGAGTGGATTTCAGGCCTGGGGTGGATCTGGAGGGTTCTGCCTGGCTGTCCTGAGATCTCCATGCTTGAATAGGAGGGGTGCAGTCTCAAAATCACTCATGATCCACCCATGATTTCACCCCAGAAAAGCAGATCTACCTGAGAATGATTGTGCAAGATGACATCTGGCTGTCATATGTCTAAAGGAAATCTTTCAGGAACTCTGGAGAGAGAGAAGTGGAGCAGAATTAAAATTTCATCTCTGTGGTGATTTGTTTTTCCCCTGTAAGCTTAACCCTTCTCTATAGACTTTCTATTCTTTGTCATATCGATGCCTTTAATTATGCTTTAAAAATTCTGGCCATGACTAAGTGGTAGATATTTATAATTTTAATACCACAGATTATTTTTTTTACCTGGGAACCACATTGAATAGCCTCATAAATAGGGTTACTCTTGTGTCTCCATGCCTGTTAAGACCTGTGCAGATTTCAAATATAGTAATTGACAGTAATGTTGCCAGGTATGAGACTTTTTTTACTGGTGAGGAGGTTGCCAGCCAGTCTGCCAGCCCTTTTCAAGCAGGAGACTGCAAGCTGCAGCCAGAGGAATGTGTCAGCAATGAATGGCTGACCCTTGATTCAGTGATCACCCTAACTCCTCCTAATTGAGGGTAATGCCAGAAGCACTGACACCTTGATGCTCACTCATTAGTGCCTGGAGGCTGCTGGAGATTGCTGACAGCTCAGTGAAACACACATTAGATTAAATTTAAAGGGAGCATTTGACACCATGAACAATTAAGATATATTTGTATTTACGTATATTTGCCTTCCCTTTTTTAAAATGTATCAAGACAATGACATTTCCTTGCACTCTTTATAGAAGGATTCATGGCTGGTGCCCTTCTGCCCGCACATGCACATTTCTCTGCTGTGCACCTGCCACTGCCCTGCTGGTTTCTACTGCCCTCTCTCCACTTTAATGTGAAACAAATAGGAAATCCTCTGGAATTTGGAAAATGAAAATTTGGAAAATTTGTTCCTGATCATGAAAAGAGAATTGGAAGACCAGGACAGAGAGAAGAATAAAAAATAGTTTTTTGAAAGTTACCAAAGATGCAAATAGGCATGACCTCTGTAGTGATGTCTTGGTACAACTGAGGTTTTTGAGCTGTTGCTGTAATAGAAAATCAATGTAATTGGCACTGAGGGGTGTCTGTAGCCCATTGATGAGAGCTACATGGGCATGGGCACATTTGAGGGATGTGGTTTACTGGTGAACTTGTCTGGGTTAATTATTGAAGTGAATCTTACAGTCTTTTCTAATCTAAATGATTCTATGATTCTATGATCAAATGTGTAATTTAACTGCTGGGAAGTGCACTAATGAATGTTACCACAGCTACAAGAATCAGCAAGGATTATTGTGCAATGCACTCAGTCCCTAAGAAGCGTTTCCTGCTGTGGGTGATGTTACATAGGCAGGGCCAGCAAAACTTTGGGAGAAAGTGGTAGTCTCATTTACACAGGGGTTTGTGTCATGGCAGCTGAACCAAACAACTGTCAACTCTCTTACCAATGTATATTCTGTGCAATGTATATATTAAAAGTATATTCATTGCTAGATGAGTAGATACATGCTTTGTTCTCCAGGTGGAATTCTCACCATGCAGTGTTTGCTGCCCAGTCTTTGATTGCATGAAAGAAAAGAAGGCAGTAGGATATGGCAAGTTAATTTCTAATTCACTGCTGTTTTGAACCTGAGGTGTGGCTCTTTATGGTCAAACCACTAGTCCTGTGTGGACTAGGCAGGGAGGAGGGTACTGTGCCTTTTGTGAGTTGTGTGATTTATAACAGCTGAGTGATGACCAACCTGGGTCTCTTTAGTGTTACTAAAAATAATTTCCCTTATTCCAGTTCAAGTTCTTGTTTGGGAGAGGCCAAATAAAGGCAGAGTGTAGAGGCTGACATTTATGAGTCTTCTCACTACCTGTGAACAAACCCAGCCCTACATCACCCTTCAGTACTATAAGAGAACTCCAGGGAATCACTCTTTCCCCTCACTTTGGGCATTTTCTTCCATTTCTGCTTGATCTCTGAAGCCCAAGGCATGGGTATTTTATCTTCTGTTTGTAGGGAAGTTTTGGAATGGGCTTTTATTGTCATGCTGTCTGGATGCACTCTGCCCTGGTGCTTAGAGATGGGGATACCAGTGAGGCATTTAAGAGAAGACACCACCCAGAATTTCCTTAGGTCATGTCTGCTCAGCAGAAATGACCTTTTGGGGGGCATCCCACCTTACAGTGGGGTGGTATCTCCACCTTCCATTGCCACGGTAGTTTTGTTCTTTGGGAACTTTCCTTAACATTCATCTGGCACTTACATTTCCGACCTCCTTTTCAAGACCTCCATTTATTGAAAATATCCACACCCAAACAGTTAATGCCCCTTCAAACAGACACTTCAAATACTGTTGACAGGGGCTACTTTTCATGTCCTGTTTTAGTCACTGTTTAGCTAAGTCATTCTTGTTCAGCTCCTTTAATCTTCTCTCATAAATCAACCTGCCCAGCCACTCAATTGTCTTTTTGTTGCTCTTTTCCACAATTACCTGTATCTTTTAACAAACACTGAGCAGGCTTATGATTATTTTCTCCCTGGGGGCCAGCAGAGACTTAAAATCTTTTTGCCGTATATTAGCCATGACTGTTGTTTCAGCATTGAGCAGCAGCAGCACCATTACCCAGGAAGAAAAGGTGAATCTCTCTGCAGTTTCAGTCCCAAGTATCCTGATGCTCAGTATTTCACTTATTATCCCTCATTTAGGTGAACTGAGCCAAAAAATGTAGGAGTTTCTGACTGTCAGAGGAGGGAAGCATTTCTGCATGGGGAGGACAGGACCATGAGGAGCAGTATCAGGATCCTTTGCTGGCTGGTTGTGTTTCCAGCTTTACTGACACACAGGCCTGGGGTCTTAAGGATGACTGATACTGCATAATATAATCAAAGAACAAATCCTACTAGATCCCTTCCAAAGATATTTTACTAAATTCCTTACCCTTGAGCCCACCCTGGGCCATCTCTTATCTTTGAAAGCCATCTCACAGCTGCCTGCAAAGACTCTGAAGGCTGGTTAATCCCAGCAGATGGACCTTGGTGTCTGTGCCTGGAGGGGAAGGGGCAAGGGTGGGAGGGCAGAGTGTTGGAGGTCTCTTTGTTAATGGGTGTCACTCCATTTTGGTTCAAGCCAAAGCCTCAGGGAGAGGCAGAAAACTGGTATGCAGCTTCATTTGGAGTCCAACAAACCTGCTTTGGGTCAAATGTTGTCCTAGCCTGGATAAGCTCTTAGCTTGCAGGGACCCAGGGAGTACATACCAAGGACCAACTTGTAAATGGGGATTGTACTATTTAGTCCCTGGATCAAATTTATTTGCTTCAAGCTTTCATGAAATTCTCAAAGTATTTTCTTTAGAAGAAAAAAAAAAAAGCTTCTTGGAATGGACGAGAAATGCCTTTTAAAAAGGGTCCATGAAAAATTAGAAAGAAAATAACAGCTTCCAAAAGGGCAACCCCCTACTACACCTCTTCCCCAGGCATGGTAGTCAGTATGGCCCAGTGGAGGGGTGCTGGCCTAAGGGCAAGGGGTTTTCTGCTTAACCCTGATCAATCATCAGCTCCTGGGCAGTCCCTGTGCTTCTTCCTGCCTGGTGTGGTTACACCCTGGGGCTGTTTGCTCAGCATCTGGCAGAGAGAGCAGCAGCCTCCCCACCTCCCTGGCGTTTTGGTTTATGCATCGAGTGCAGACATGATCACACAGGATGTGAGGAGTCTCTGCTTTCAGTGCCTGCAGTTGCTGTTGAACTTTATTGACATGAAGCTTCAGAATGATTGGGTGTTAAGCTCCTGCCTCACATGTCCATTGCTGTCATGATAATTCACCCAGTCATGAATTCAATGACAGTCTCACAATTTATCTTACTTTTTTGTTATTGTTTCTTATTGTTATAATTTTTATTATTATGAAAAAGAACTAATAAATTCTCTTCCTCTATACTTTTTCCCCAGTGAAAAAAATCAAATCACTAGGGATATAACTCAGGATTACATACTAACACACGTTTTTTAACATGCTGCATATTGATCTAAGGGTCTGACTTCGGCTGTGTGAAAGCTGTATCTGATTCCCACAGGGAGGAAAGACAAATTTTCTCCTCTGTGCTGTTAGAGATGATCAAAACCTTCTGCAGATGCCTTGGGTATCAATGAAGAATGAAGTATAGAATGTTGGTGCAATGCTGTGGCTCTCTTTTGGGAGGATTGAACCACCCAGAAAATTGGAGTTGGAGAACATGTAATGTAAATTTTCTGTCAGATATTTCTTAGCTTGTTACAGTACTAACAAACAAATAGATTTTCTTTCCTTCCTCACCTCATAATTCTTTGTCCTTTAAGTTGTGCTGATTTAGATATGAGGGTTCCTCTTACACTAAAGAAAATTAAATGGAGAAGGCACAGATACTGGTTTGTACTTTCTGTTTTTCTTTCCTTCCTGTCCTGTTCAGCGTTGTCAGGGTAGTGATTTTCTCTTAAGCAACACTTAGGCCTGTGCATATGTTTGCATTTAATTTCCAGATGGGGAGGCAGGCCTCTAATAACAGTGTGAGCTGCTGCTTTATGGATCTGGCTGACTGAGTTACCTTCTTTTTGCAGCTGGCCAAGAAACTGCACCCCACACCCAGGATGCTGACACACTCATGGCTGAGCCAGGCTTTTGGACTCTCAAGCCAGACTGGTGCAAAAAATGATTTACTTGTCCCAGGCTGTGAAAAGGTTCACCAGCTCGTTACGTATGTGGGCTCTTGAACCCAGCATCATACAAACTGCTTTACTTTCTGGCTGCTCTTCATACATGTTTTTCCTGAAGTCTTGGGCAGATTTTATTCAAGGAAATATATTTAACCATTAGCATTGTTATTTTGTTTATGGCAAAAATATTTTCTTGTGTAGAGGGACTTTTAATGATCCCTCTGTTTCTCTAAGTGCTCCTCTGCAGGCTTCCTGAAAGGATTTCTGTGTCTCTGTGTCTTGGGGGTCTCATCCTGGCTTGGAGAGTTGTGTTTTCCTGAGGGACCTTACTTAGCAAGTTGTAGGTCTCAGTGTAGCTGGGTCCAACCCACTTTGAAGTTCAGGACTCAGGTTTGGACTAGCAACCTGGAGTCTAAGTAGAAGGCTGGAGTACTGACATATTGATCTGAATAGGAATGCATTTGCAAATAGGTGTGTTATTAAACACACTCTAATGCTGACCAGATGTAGCTATGGTATAATCAGCTACATATGGACTAGATACCTTGGCCTCCCTTTGTAGTCAGTATTTGAAAAGAAAAAGGCATTTCTAGGTTGCAGTTCATCTCATTTTCAAGTAGGTATCTCAGGTACCCCTTACAAGGGCTTGTTTCTCTCTCATTTTTAAAGGAACCTGTGGTGACTGGACCAGATGTGAATATCTGCATTGTTGACATCTGAAGTTATGCCAGATAGTTCTTATCTTGAATATATTTTCCAGAAAATTATCTATTTTCAATAATTATTTCTCATTACTTTCCTGTCTTCAAACCTCATGATGTCTAAATTATCTTCAAGCACATTGTTGATTACAATTTTATTTAATTGCTAAAAAAATCTCTTTTTTAAAAAGAATATTAGTCTTTGACAGTTTCACATCTTATTACCAGACAAGTAGAAAATTAGTGCATAGTTAAATAATATCTGCTTTGTGTAAATAACATCTCTTCTGAAGAGTTCTTAGTCTTCAGTGGGTTTGAACCCTGTTTTGCAGGATGGGATTCAGGTTTTGATTCTGATTCTGAATGTAAATGTCTAGAGATTTCACAGGTCTTGCTGTAGCAAAGGAAATTTGTTTTTGTACTGACTAGATACATGGAGCTCAGTAGCCCATATATACGCATAAAGTGATTTTTTAGACAATTTGGTTTATTTATAGATTCTGCCTAATATTTGCACAATCTGTCTTTGATGTTTCAGCCTAAGGCTGTTCAAAAGCACTCAAAAGTCATATTTAACTGGATCATGGGTATTGGACCAGCTGGATTATTCTTGGCTGAGTGCTGACAATAATGGGTTCTCACACACGGAATGCCCATGTGGACAGTTACATGTTGACTTCCCAGCTTCTTGTCACTGTGCAAAGATGAAAACTTGGGAAGAGTTTATCTTTGTCTGAGGGATGAAGTGGTCTTAATATAGTTTCCTTGTTCTGGCAGCTGTTCCTGTGGAGGACACAAGAATGCTGGAGAGAGGCATGTTGCTATTTATTTCTTGTTTTTACCCATCTTTGAAAACAGTGAATCCCAAAAATGGACATGGCAATGATGTCCTTCTTACAGCACAGAAAAGCAAAGATTCTCTTTTCTGTTTTGGGACATCAAAGGAATCCATGTCCTTCTGAAGTGCATTTCCTTTCCCCAGTTTGTAAAAAAATAAAACTTTTCCCAATCTTTTGTTTTAGTGGAAGCAAGGGTTTGCTGTTAGGGCTAGAATCTGTAACTTTGAAAACATGTCAATTCTCAACCAGAAATGCCTTGAACTAACCCAAGAATAACAGCTTGTCCCATAGTCAAAGCTCCTTTGTGGTGTTTATGCACTGTATCAGGCAGAGTGCTCCTGCAGATCCAGTTTCACCATCTCTGTGTGGTGTTTGTCCTTGTGGAAGCAGCTGGGGTGACACCAGCAGGTCTGTGAGCCCCTCCAAACCCTCCTGCTTCCTGGCTGCCCAGCCATCCTGTGTGCCCAGCTCTGCAGGGGAGGTTCTGCCTGGCTGGAAGGACATGCTGCAGCCAAGCCTGCAAGGAGCTGCTTGCTTGGACAGCCTGTGTCACCTGGAGAAGGGACCAGGCCCCTGCAGTGGAGTGAACACCTCCAGAAACACAAGGAAACACTCCATTCTAAGTAGAGCATTTGGTGCATGCAGCTTCCAACCAGGTCCAGTGGTTTGTGAGGCTATACCCAGCCCTGATCTTGGCAAAAGCCAACACAGCCCAATTAGAGCCTTCTCCAGCTGGCTCCAAAGCCATCAGCACCATCAGCCAGTCTTGCAGCATGCCATGCTTGGCCACTCCACTGTCCCTGCCCCATGGAGGTGTTCTGGGAGTCACTGGTGTTGGTTTGGTGCCTACTGGTGGGAAATCCCCGTGCCAGGGTGAGTCCCCCAGCTTGCAGCTCCCAGCATCTCCTGTGCACTTGGTGTCCCAAGCAGCAGAGGGGGCAGGGAATGAGTCTGAATACATCAAGGAGGCAGCTATGACCTGCCAGGCATCCCTTATACTGGGCAGCCAGATTGCAGATTTAACTGTGTTTTGGAGAGGGTCCCCGTGGGCTACATTGTACAACTAAAATGTTCCCTGGCCCTAAGGGCAAGTGGCAAGGCATGGCTTACATCTGAACCGAGGAAATCTCTGTACCCAAACTGCAGTGAAAAGTCCCTGGCTGTGCTGTCCCCTGAGCCATTGCCAGGGTGGAGAATGGACCAAAATACTTCTTGAAATTTTGTAAGTTACAATCTGTATACAATTCCAAGCCAGTGCTTGAGCCCTTTAGTTTATTAATATATATATCCTGGATTTGAAGTTCAGATCAAGGAATTTTATTCATCTTTATTCTTCCTGTCTCTCTTTGTATATTCTTCAGTCTTTCTGGGATAACAGGCTATGGCATTCATGAGCCTGACATGCTAAAAAACATCCTTGCTACAGATCGACACAGCTTTACCATCAGAAAGGGCTATGGGGCTGCAAAAAATATGGGGGAGATATTGAGACTGTCTGGGTCTTGTGAGCTGGAGGGTGAGTCTGGCATTGGCCAGGGAATGGCCAGTGAACCCTGAACTTGGCTCCCATCACAGTGAGAGAGCAAGAGAGGAACAGAGGTGAGGGCTGTGCCCTGCCACTGCAGGGGATGCTGCCCCATTTTTTGTTCTTAGGCTTTTCTCAAATATTTTTGTCCAGTTCTTTCTCTCATTTTTGTTGCCATAAGGTTGACAGAGCAAAATCAGCTAATGCCAGTTGTTCCTTCTGTCCACAGGACTCGGCCACTTGGCTGCTCAAGTTTCCTCTTCTCCTTTTGCTGTTCTCCCTCTCTGAGAAAGGAGCAGCTGTTCCATGCACCTCTGTCTGGGACATTCAGAGCAGGAGAATGCCTCTTCTCTCACACTAATGACCTTGTCCATGATTTCTCAGCCTACTTGGAAGGAAGAGAGATTGGACAACATCCATCATTATTTAGATTGGCAGTGAAAACCAAACTGGGCTAATTTGATAACTTTGAAAAATACAGACTCCTCAGACCAGTGTTTCTTTTGGACATGTACATTCTAGTAGCATTTAATTTATTTCTTTAATTATCCCTCCAAATCTTTATTAAATATTACCAGTTCAGTCTGAACTCTGGTTTTCTTTGAAGGTTCTTGGGATCAGATCCTATTGCCAAGAGAAGTTGGAACATTTCTAGTCATTAACACAGAATGACTCTGAAAAGGGCTTTGGGATCAGAAATATGGAGATATTGAAGTAACCTTTCTAGTCAAAGTTTGAATCCCTTCTTAGATAACAGCTCTTGCAGGGAGAAAGTCCAAACCCCCTAAAACAGTGGGCAGAAAAAGTCAATAAGAGATGATGTCTTGTCCAAGTGGCTCCTAGGACCTGCTGCAAAATACTTTCAGTGGAGTCAACAGGTTTTGAGTCAGGTCTCGGGTGACTCTGTTCTGCAATAAACATAGCAGTAATTGTAGACTTGTAGACCATGCTGCTC
Organism: Emberiza elegans; assembly: GCA_024865655.1. Lineage (NCBI taxonomy): Eukaryota > Metazoa > Chordata > Aves > Passeriformes > Fringillidae > Emberiza > Emberiza elegans. Next base: position 6,394,301 of record JALJVW010000154.1, read on the forward strand.
ATTTTGGTCACCGTGATATTATTTTAACAGATTCCCAGTCCATAAACACACCCTTTCCTTTGCTAGCCCAGCAGATCCTGTGAACCTAACATGCTGTTGAAAGAGAGTTCCAGATAATGTGGTTTCCCTGAGCCTTTCGAACATGTTATAAAACCAGAGGAGCTGCAGTAATCATCATTATTAGTAGGCATACTTGGAGCCTGAGTCTGAATCTGCTGTGAGTATAAACAACCTGTGTTCGTGTGCATCCTCCCCGCCTTTGGTGATGAGTGTTTCACTGTGAGATTAGAGGATGAAGGCTCTGAGATAATGATTTCAGCTGTGTGCCTCTTAGCACTGTAAAGCCCATAGAATATCAGAAAATTTATTGCTGTGACTTAGTTGCAAACTCCCTGGAGTGGACAGAGGTTGTGGACCTCATGATAAATAGCACACGCTAATATTTAGCAAATGATAATGTAGACCACAGAAAAATGGGAATAGAGGAAAATATACTCCCAAGGGCTGACAACTGATGCAAAGAGCCAAGAAATAGTTTATAGTGGGAGGGAATTTCCCCAGCTTCCTCCTCCATGCATAAGTCACTGCATTATGGATGCATTGCACAGGGCCCAACATTGATCCCTCCAGCACCAAAGTTACTCCTGGCAAGAGTTCAGAACATTCAAACTCACAAAGCCCTGCAGGCAGAGCAGACCTGATGTTTTCCAGCCCCAGCTGGAAGGTGGTAGAGCCTATATTTGAAGCAGATGAAAGGGCTTGTGACTGAAGCTTAACTGGTTGTTTATAGGGCTTCTCTGCTGTGTCTGTGCCATCTGCTTCATGCACAGGGCATGCAAATTACCAGACCACTTCTCTGTCAACCCTTCCCATTTAGCCCCTTTCCAGAGAGCTAAAAAGTCCTTCCTCTTCTTTCACCCAACCAACAAGGACATATATGTGCTAGAAATCTCCCTCTGCCTGGGTAATGCCCTCCTGGAAGAGTGACATTCCCTGACCATAAACAGAAATGTGTCATTGCAGGGGATGAGGCACATACAGCATGATGTCAGAGGGTGGTGGGTGAGCCCTTCTGGGATCAGGATCCCTTGGTGAGGTATTGGACATGCATTTGTACAGACAGCGCTGCTCTGGTGAGTGCTGTGCCAAATTATGTCAGCCCTTGAGGCAGGAAGGTTTGTACAGCTGGTAACGGGTTGGGGTAAGCTGGGGGCTGGGGTGACCTACAGCCCCTTTTCCTTTTTATGGCCTTTAAAAGAGGCAGCTGGAAGGTGGATGATGCCAACCAGCTGTGCCTGCCACTTCCAGTCTGGGATGGGCATGGTGAATTCCTGGTGAATGAGTAGAAAGGAAAGAGAGGGAGGAATGAGGGGCAAGTCACAGTCTTGAGACATGACAGGTCCACAGTGGATGAGGCAGCTGCCCCTTGGTGCCTGCAGGAAATCTGGGTCATTAGAGGGTGATGGATGCCTTAGCAGAGCTGTCCTGTGGTGATGGAAAATGTCCACCTCATGCAGCACCACTGTGCTTAGCCCACTACTGAAATGAGCAAACTCAGAGGCAGAGGGTGGCAATGCCCAAGGGCTTTAGATGTTACTTTGGGATAGAAGGTGAAAAATGATGCGGGTAAACAACTGATTGTGAGAAGCAAGGCTCTGATTCAATTGAATTTGATTTTTTCCTTCGTTTGTGGGAAATACAGACTGTCGGAAATCAGACAGTCACGACACTTGTGAGAGACAAGGATTAGAACTGCAGACTTGGGCTCATAAGGTGAGAATTAAAGTTTCCTGTGTGATTATATGGAAACTGCAGTAAAACACACATAAAACCAAATTGTGAGTCATGTGTTTCAGATGCTGGGAAGGGAGGAATGATGGATAGCCTGTGGCAAAACCCAGTGTATGTACGTGTGACTGCAAAAGATCAGAAGAAGGCATAAGCATCTGATTTAGAATACTTGTAGTGCAGAGGCAGATTCGTAGCATATGTTGAGAGCTTATAGGGAACAAGCCATGCAATATGCGATACCACACGCAGAGAGCCAGCACTCTGGAAACTTCCTACTCCTGGGAAAAAGATCATGGAGCAACATTTATTTTTAAGAGACACCCTCATGTTTTATGTATTTGTGCTTTCTGTCATGATATTTGATAGCATTGCATTTCATCACTTGGAGACACGCTGCTTGGGAAGGCAGGCCTGGAGAGTACCTGTGCTCTGCTCAAACCTCTTTGCTGTGGCTGCATGCCATACTAGTCCCTTTATTTGGCCATTGTGTGTTCTGAGAGCAAACTGTGTGTAGTTGGGTTGAACTGATGAAGTATATCCTGGGAGAGACACACTGGAGGAGGACTCCACAGATTGACAAACCCAAGGAGTAGATCAGTGAGATGCTCACAAATAGCAAGTCCAACCCTTTCTCCTGAGTTCAAAAAGAACTTAGCATTAAACCTGTATGCTTTCAAACCCCTGTGTTCTCAAATCAAAGCAGCAATGCCCTAATTAAAGCTATGTCTAACCCTGACTCCTTACACATACAGAGAGGAGGTGACTGTCCTGCCTGTGCCCTCCCTGACAGCCCTTTTTATGAGCAGACTGGAACACTGTGCATTCACCTCTGGCTGTGGGCAAGCAGGAGCCTCTGACAGTGTCCTGCCCCTTGCTGGACTGGAGGTGACTGGTGGAGGCACATCTCTACCAGCCAAAAGTCTCTCATCTGTGATGACACAGACCCTTCTGTCAACATCTCCTTCACCCTGGATGAAATATCATTTGGTTGAGGCCAGGGGGAGCAACCTTCCCCCTTCAGATCCATTTTCCAGTGAGTAGGGGCTGCTTTCAGGTATTGAACAGGCAGCCAAGGCCTCTTAGTGCTCTTTGCTGACACCATCACTCAGCATCCTCCTGCAGCATAGCTGGGGGGAGTGGGGACCCTCTGGCTGCTTTCCAGTCACCAACAGCTGCACATTCCCCTCCAGAGAGGTGACTCTGGTCCCAGGGAGATGGCCCAATGCAATGACATTTGGAAAGACCTGCAGCAAAGAAGCAGAACTGGGAGGAAGGGATCGTTGCTAGGGGTAAGAATGGTGGAAAAGACTCCAGGAAGGAAACTGGCAATGAGAGATATGGTTGGCAATGGGAGAGAAGTGGGAGTGATGGAAAAGGAATGAAAGAGAAAACTCTGAGAGGATCAGTTCAATCACTCTGTAGATAATACAGGATACTTGAGCCAGGATTTCAATTTTCCTTTTTTCTTTTTTTTTTTTTTTATATTCCAGCTCTGTTCTGAGTTACTGCAGAAGAATTGTTTTATTGTTTTGTGCCTGACTTTCCCCATTTATGAACCAGATAATGGCCATTAGCAAACCTATAGCAGGTGAGGGCATCTTCAGATCCAAGCCTGGAAGTGTTGACACTTGGGCATTATTGATAGACATGTGGAGACAGGCTGTCTCTGTGAATACTTCTGCAAAAATCTTCTTGAGTCTCTTTAAATTTGGCAGCTCCTAGAGCACATGCACCAAACCTGAAGCACCTTCACAAGGTCTGACACTGGTACTTATGCCCTTAACTGTTCTGCCAGCTCATGACAGGTTTTGCAGTGCTGGTGTTGTGAGGGGAGGGAGCAGCAGAGCTCCGAGCACATCCTTAAGGACCAACCACCCATAAGATTTGTCTATAGTTCCAAAAGTGCAAGTGAGGTCTCTGTCTGAACCAGTCCTGGAAGCCTGGACAGGCCTGGGTGACCTTAGACAGGTCAATTACTCCCTCATTTCTTCATCTCTGCATTTAAAAAATAAAATATGAGGATACTTTGCAGAAGAATGATGAAGATAAGTAAGGTAAAGAGTAGGATGTGATGAGATATATTCAGAATCCATGGAAGTGCTCAGATAAAAGTTCTCCATGAAGGTGGATGCTGTTATCTGCCATTCATCTGCCATTCACCTCACTGCACTCCACCCTTGGTCACTAATCATTAACATCACTCAGAGACTTGAAGTGATTTCAACAAATTGTCTGAGATGTGCTGCTCTCATTTCAATAGGTCTTAGGCAAGACAACAGGAGAAAGTAATGCAATGTCACAATGCTGATAGCAAGCGAGTCACAGATGCTGATACCAAGAGACTTATTTAGTCCATTTTCATCTCTTTTGCCTTGCTTTTCTCATCTCATCAAACATGCATTGCTGTACTCCACAAATGTGTCTCCCTGAGATCCTTCCTTAGGACCCAGAGCCCAGGCCTGAAGTTGCCTAAAGAACTGGCCATTTTGAAGATCTTCACCGTGTCTTCAGCTTTGTTCACATCTCTTTTCAGAACCTGAATGAGTGATGAGGTGGAAGAATTAGACACTTCAGATGGAAGCATTATAGACACAGTCCTGGCTTTGATGTAGGCTGCTGCTTGTGCTTCGCTGGCCTGTGTGTGCAGCAGAATGTTGGAACTGATGGGACTTAGAGGGAGCCAGGGGTGTTCAATAGTCTGGTGTTCAGTTCCTTGAAAGTTTCGCATCTTCTGAACCAAGGCAGTACTTGCCTTTATTTTCTCCCCACTTTGCTGTCCCAGAACTGCCCTGGCCAGTTCTTTATGCCAGTCTGAGTCACACAGCAGCTGGAACAAGCTTCTCTCTGCATTGGTTAATGTTTGTGCTTTGAAAGGGTAGTGCCCATGTAGAGGACACTTCATTTTCTCCATTTTACATCATTTTACTGCTCAGATGTTTGTTTTTTGGGGTGTGTATGTCTTCAAACTTCCAGAGCTCTGTTGAAACAGTTAGTTCATGACTGGTGATGGAAGTTTGTATTTATGTTTAGTGGAATGACAGAAAGAAATAAGGAGTTCAGACATGAAGATGATCCAGAATCCTGTTCTTGTACTGGGGTGACCTCATATCCATGGTGGAAAGGGTGTCTGACCTGTGCAAAGGGTGTCTGTAGGCACTACAGACAGAAACTTTTTCACATGCCAATATACCTTACTGCACTTCTTGTGGGTTAGCTGACTTTCACCAAGTTGGGGAACATCCATAGAGTGTTGTGAGTGGAAGTGACATATTTACCTCGCCTTGTCTCCTTTCATCCCATTTTAGACCTCAAACTGTCTAACAGCATTAGGAGGCCCCACAGAATGAGAACTTGAAGTCAGTACTGCTGGATTTACTGAATCGCTGTGCTATCTCCTGACACTAGCATTAATTGAATACATTGGGAAAGGGGCGAATTTTTAGGGATATGGGAAACAGGAAAATCTTGGAAATGAAACTTGGGAAACCAAATCTGCCTGCTGTGTTTGTCATGCAATTAGTCAAGGAGCTGGCTCACAAAGTTGTCTCTGAAAACCAGAAGAATCAAATGAGAACCAGAGGACAGAGGAAAATATGTTGTATTGATCTTTACAAATGAGCAGCAGTCATTAAGAGAGTTAGTAACTATCCAATAAATTTGGCTTCCATGTCTAGTGAAGGAGTCTAAATTGGGAAGTAAGAAGAATTTGCTGTGCCATGCATTCACATGGAGCCATATGTATATTAGTGAACCCTCAAGAGAGTTGCCAAAATGGAATGTAAATGATGGAAAAAAGAGGGGGTGAATTTTGTTGTCATGGAATACTGGAGAAAAGACTAAACAAAGTAAATCTGTAAGCAGTTAAAGCAAACCTCATCCCTGGTGAAGAAGAGTTTATTGAATTTTCTGTGTGACTCAGAGCACACTTTAGTTATTAGTTTGATTCCTTTAGTGGCATGTAGGAAGAATGCTGCCCCTCTACACATGTTGACTTCGCCATTGAAAAGGAACATGGATGACACACACATAGATTTGTAGGAAGGAAATCCAGACAAAACTTAATCACTTAGCTTGATCCAACTGCAAGCCAAATAGATGAAAAGAATATGGTCATTTAATCTGTGTAAATAAGATGTCTATTCATGTACTGAGTCATTAATGTATTGTTTCATGGAGACTGAGCTGAAAATTTAATTTAAATTGACTGGAGATGAGGATTATAAAGCAGACTGAAAACAGGCTGGAGGGACCAGAAACACATAGTAATGAATAAATGCCAAGACTTGGTGGAAGATACCTCAGGGGAACAGGAGGGAACAATGTTAGACTGATTTTGTTTAAGATCCATATTAATTGTTTGGAAGGAGGGTTGGCTATGATAGCTCATTGTGGAATGATGCTCATCTTGGGAGAGATCATCCTTTCCAAAGCACTCATACTAATTATGCCACTTTTGATGTGGCAAACTTTGGATGAATCAAAATCACAGCAAATGGTGCCAAAAAGTTCAGTCTGGGGACCTTATCCAAAGTCCTAGTGAATGTACCTGTCTGTAGGTGCTTTCTACAGAAATCTCAGTCCATTTGGTCCACCATTTAGAGCAAACAAATTCTCTTAGTTTCTATTAGGTTCAGCCTTTCCCATTTATTTATTTAGTATTTGTCTGACTTTGCCTACATTGGATTCTCCAAACCAGAGCCTCCTGGCTGACCCCATGGACATGCTGTTTCACTGTCCTGGTGTTTGAACATGTATTGTGATTCCAGCAAGAATCTTGATATTAATAAATATTTCAGACAGAGGGCTGGTGATGCAATAGGGGCCTGTAGGATCTCTGTTTCCTTACTAAATTTACTGTTCTCCAGCCTGTTTCCAGAGGCCTGGGAATTACTCAGTGAAAGCTGAACTTCAGGACTGTCCTTTGGGAATTATCACCATTGCTTTGAGATGGAGATTCAGTCCCTGGAGTCACCAGGCCACTGTTACCTCTGACTGTGGGTGTTCAGCTACCCTGCTGAGGGGAGAAGGGCACGGTGCTGGCTGAGAAAAGGGATGGGCATGTGACTCAGAGCACACTTTAGTTATTAGTTTGATTCCTTTAGTGGCATGTAGGAAGAATGCTGCCCCTCTACACATGTTGACTTCGCCATTGAAAAGGAACATGGATGACACACACATAGATTTGTAGGAAGGAAATCCAGACAAAACTTAATCACTTAGCTTGATCCAACTGCAAGCCAAATAGATGAAAAGAATATGGTCATTTAATCTGTGTAAATAAGATGTCTATTCATGTACTGAGTCATTAATGTATTGTTTCATGGAGACTGAGCTGAAAATTTAATTTAAATTGACTGGAGATGAGGATTATAAAGCAGACTGAAAACAGGCTGGAGGGACCAGAAACACGTAGTAATGAATAAATGCCAAGACTTGGTGGAAGATACCTCAGGGGAACAGGAGGGAACAATGTTAGACTGATTTTGTTTAAGATCCATATTAATTGTTTGGAAGGAGGGTTGGCTATGATAGCTCATTGTGGAATGATGCTCATCTTGGGAGAGATCATCCTTTCCAAAGCACTCATACTAATTATGCCACTTTTGATGTGGCAAACTTTGGATGAATCAAAATCACAGCAAATGGTGCCAAAAAGTTCAGTCTGGGGACCTTATCCAAAGTCCTAGTGAATGTACCTGTCTGTAGGTGCTTTCTACAGAAATCTCAGTCCATTTGGTCCACCATTTAGAGCAAACAAATTCTCTTAGTTTCTATTAGGTTCAGCCTTTCCCATTTATTTATTTAGTATTTGTCTGACTTTGCCTACATTGGATTCTCCAAACCAGAGCCTCCTGGCTGACCCCATGGACATGCTGTTTCACTGTCCTGGCGTTTGAACATGTATTGTGATTCCAGCAAGAATCTTGATATTAATAAATATTTCAGACAGAGGGCTGGTGATGCAATAGGGGCCTGTAGGATCTCTGTTTCCTTACTAAATTTACTGTTCTCCAGCCTGTTTCCAGAGGCCTGGGAATTACTCAGTGAAAGCTGAACTTCAGGACTGTCCTTTGGGAATTATCACCATTGCTTTGAGATGGAGATTCAGTCCCTGGAGTCACCAGGCCACTGTTACCTCTGACTGTGGGTGTTCAGCTACCCTGCTGAGGGGAGAAGGGCACGGTGCTGGCTGAGAAAAGGGATGGGCAAAGCAGCTGGCCTTGCTGGGCACATCTGGGCAAAGGAGCTGGACAGGTAAGCCTGTTCCATGTCTGGAAAGAAGTGCAGGGAAGGAGTTAAAGGGAAAGAAGAGCAATTTCCTCATCATTTTGCAATTCATTGGCTGGCACTATCCAGCACTAGCTGTAAGGTTCAGCTTTTATTTGTTCATAAGACATTGCTGAGCTACCCCAGTAAGTCCTAAACCCCTGTGTGTGTCTTGTACAAGGCTCAGGAAGAAATGCAGTGAGGTTGTCTGTGCTGGACCAGTTCTGCAAGGCTGGCTCTTGTTCATGTTATGAACTCCCTGGGGCAGGGAAGGTCCTAATGGGTTTTATTTACAGAACAAGATGAGCAGGCAGGGGGTATAGCTCAGTGGTAGAGCATTTGACTGCAGATCAAGAGGTCCCTGGTTCAACTCCAGGTGCCCCCTCAGGATCTCTTTTTTTGGTCAGATATTAGAAAAAACCTCTTTATTGTGAGGTTATTGAGGAACTGGAACAGGCTCTCCAGAGAAGCTGTGGATGCCCCATCTCTAGAAGTGTTCAAGGCCAGGCTGGATGGGGCTTGGAGCAACCTTGTCTAGTGAAAGATGTCCCTGTCCATGCCAGGGGATTGGAATGAGAACTTGTTTAGAATCTCTTCTAACCTAAACAATTGTTATGATTTTTTGTGGTTTTAAGGAAATACACATGGTCTTTAGAAACTGAGTAGCAGGATTGAGATTATGAAGGAAATTAAAGCATGAGCAACAAAGGGACAAGCCACAGCCAAAGAGCAAGTAAAGATGGAGAAGAGTGAGTGTTAACCACAGGAGCACACTTATTTCAACCCCTGCAAGAATCTCCATTTTTTCTGCATAGTCTTCTGGTTTGGGTACAGATACTGCAATCTTAGGGTCAAAAATGCCAAATTTCTCTCTTCTACTCCAATGCTTGGCTGAAGGAAACATTCCTCACATATTCCTGTACTTAAGTGAACATTGGTTTGGGTCTTGAGTGGGAGGGATGACTAAGGGCTAAGAATTAATTGCTTGATTCATTCTCTGATTATTCTTTATAAGTATTAGAAAAGGTGTTATTATTGCTGAAAGATCATTATTTTAATTGTGCTTTGATGAGAAGAGAAAACAAGGGAATCAGTTACTCCATTAGTAGTGTATTAAAGATAAATGCAGAATCCCAGGAACTTTTCCCAAAGATGACATTTATTAGGTTGTAAAATAACCTCCCACAGAAGCACTTGAAGCCCTGTCACTTAACTGATAAATTACTGAGGCCAAGAGGCCATAAGACCTCCCTAAATTAATTGCTGTTTGGAGTGAAAATTAAAAGAAGTTGGTTTGAAGATTCCCAGTGACTGTAAGTATACCACAACCCTTGCAAAATTGTCAAAGAAACCAGATTTATATCTATTCTGAATGTCTAGATTTAACTTCTACCTGCTGGCCACTATGAGATCTTTTAAGGTTGAAGAAACTTCATTAGCTAATTCCAGTTCTCTCTTTGAATGCTTACAGTCTGTGATTAAGAAACCTCTCAGCCTTTTCTTTGTAAAATTAAAGAGGTAAATCTTTCTCCATAATGAGGTTTCTCATTTTTTATGTCTTTCTCCATAGTGATGTTTCCCAAATCTTTATTCATTCTTGTGTCTTTTCCCTCCATTATTTTTCATTCCTCAGTACTTGCAGTCTTTGGAATAGGCTCTGAATACCAGCAGCAGTTGCAGCAAGGCCAGGTTGGGTTGTTATATAATTTCTTCGCTTCTTCTACTTGCTATTACATCTCTAGTACATGCATTATGCTGCTGAAGAAGTCTCTGTTACACCACTTAGATTCTGTCACTTTCTAGGCTTTTTCCAGTTTGCTTCTGGCCTCGTTTCTCATGCCTGGGAAGCAAGTTCTCCACTGTTTAATCTTAAATTCAGGACTTTACTGAAATTCATACTATTGACTTGTGTGCAGTTTACTGAATTCCTCTCTGGATTGTTTTGCTTTATTGTCCTCTGTATTCCACAAACTTACTAAATAATAGTCTAACCTTTTCTTCTGTGTCAGCAATAAAACCATTAAATAGCAACTGGTAAGATAATATAAATAATAAATAAAAAGTTCACTTGCTGTGTGAACATTTGCCATTTATTATTTAATTCGGAAAGCTATCAGCTGGTCTCCAATTAATCTACACTGTACTATGTTTATTTTAAACCAGCCAAGTATATTACTCAAGAATTCATATTTGGGGCTCTTCAAAAGCCCATTGCCTCAATACTATTACTTTTATCAAGCTCATTTGTAGGCTCATCAAAATGCAAGACTGGGTTAATTAATAAGACTCCCTTTTCCATTACACGTTGTTAATGTATATTAATTATTTATTTGTTGATCCCTGTCATGGATGTTCTGGGATTTTGCCTGTGATTGATGTGCTGCAGACAAGCCCAGGATGACAGGTCTAATTACTCCTTTTTAATGTGTGTGGAGAACATCCACTTATTTACCTCCTAAAATCTTCCTCAAGTTTCAGGGAAGCATTGTGTTGCAGTGAGTTGGACACATACATAACAAGCAACTACTGGATTTCACTAAGGGATTTTAATTTTTAATACTGTTCTAAATGTGTCTGTTGGTTTTTATTATTGTATCATGCTCCCTTCTGAGTAGCTGTTTGCATACAGAATCTCTTGGGTATGTGCTTCTTGAGAAAAGAGACAGGAGCAATCTTTGGGAAGATCACCTGACCTGATCTAAACCCAACTATGTTATTTTCCATTCTTTTCCTGCACCCATCAGATGAGCATGGGAACATCTTCTGGTAGTGCATTAGTCAAAATGATCATACATCTTTCAACTATTGTTTTTATAACCTCTCCTCAGGGGAAGAGTGTTTGAAATGCAACATATTATTTTCTTAGGATTTTAAGGTAGTTTGACTTTTGTGAAATGTGTATCCTCTTACATATTTTAAAATCACAGCATCATTAATTTTGGAAAAGACCTTTCAGATCATTAAGTCCAACCATTAACCCAGCACTGCAAAGCCCACCACTAAACCATGTCCCTCAAAGCCACATCACATCTTCTAAATGTCTCCAGGGATGGCGACTCCGCCGCTGCCCTGGGCAGCCTCTTCCAGTGCTTGACAACCCTTTCAGTGAAGACAATTTTCCTAATATTCAATCCAAACCTCCAGTGGTGCAACTTGAAGCCATTTCCTCCTGTCCTGTCATGTGTTACCTGGGAGAAGACACTCATCCCCAGCTCGTTATAACCTCCTTGCAAGTACCTCTGCCTTTTCCTCATTCTTTGTCATTATGTTCTCTGCTTCTAGTAAAGGATGGAGATTCTTGACCCTTCTTGGGTTGGTAATATATTTATAGAAAGATTTTTTATTGTTTTTTTTTTAAGAGCAGTAGCTGCACTTTTATTTTACATAACAGATGTAAAAGAATTGAACCATGTACCTTTAGTGAAAGTGAATGGGATTTGAAGTAGTCTGCAGTTCCTACAGGAATTCATTCCACCATTTTTATAAAACCCTTTTTTCTTTTCCCATTGATCCAGAGGATCATAGTTCCTAACCATTGTGTTCTTCTGGTCCTTGACTATGTCTTGGAGATGTCCTAAGTGCAGGCTACAAAGATATGGGCACAGAATTCCAGAGTTCTTCAGGAAGCTGGAATAGACAGTGGAGGAGGGATTTGCTGTTCCAAGAAGCTCAGCCAGATGAGCTTCTTGTATCAAATATCTCTGTGCCCATACCTGTGCCATGGATATATCCATCTCTCCAGCCTGACATGACAGACATTACTCAAAAATAGCAGGGGATGGGAGCTCAGCATCAGCATTCCCTGTCAGCTCAGCTACTGCCTGTTGGAAAGAAACCTTCCTTCTCTGAGGCACTGGGGATTTCAGGTTGAAGTGTTACTGTGGCACAAATTAGGAAGGGGGGATATTTGATTTGGGAATCTTAGCTCAGAGCCTGGAACATGTTGGCAAAGCTGAGTTCTGGGTATGCAGATGGCCAATGATTAATGGCTAAAACCCAAGAAGAGCTGCATTATAAATGGAGAGATTTGTGTTATTTCTCACAGAATATGACTCTGCTTCTTTGCAATGGCCAATTTTGATACACACTGATAACAAATTGGGACAAAATTTATAGGCTTCAGGGAGGTCAGATGTGTTTTATTTTATTTGTCCTGGTGGGGTTTTTTGTTTTCTTTTTTTTTCCCATTTCTGTCAGCTTGCTTACATGGTAAGACCCTTGCTCAAATTCATCACCTTCCTGAGAGTAGAAATGCAACTCTGAGATATTGAAAACAATTAAAAACTTTACATGACACGATTATAGGCATCTATAAGCATCTAACTAAACTCCTTAAAATCAGCAATTCCCAAAGTTTCCTATTTTTGAAGCCCTTTTTGGGATCACAGTACAGTTTCCCTTTGCACATCCAGGTCTATGATCATTCCAGTCTGGGACTCAGGATCCATCCTGGTTTGGGAACCCCTGTTCCTGCCCTGGAGGGAGTAAACATTTTCCTTGATGAGCCCCTTGGGTCACAGTCTGCACTTTCAATAACCTCCATTAAAAATGAGAAAGCATCAGCAGTGCAATGCAAGAGAAGAAAGGATTTAATCACTCCTCTGTCTGTTCCTACCTTTTCAATTTTTAAGAACAGGATCCTTGATGTCCTGTTTTCTTCTATAGCACATGGGACACACTCATGGGTAAGTATTTACTGGGTGGATTTGCATTTGGGAACAGATCTTTGGAATCAAGAGTGTGGAGAGTTTTGCAGGTTGCCCAGTCAGTTTTGCACCTTGATTTAAATAATTGTTCATTGAAAATTTATGTCATTTTCATCAACTTAGTGCAGCAAAAGATGATGTTGGTATCTGTGGTGCAAACTGACTGAAAATCCATCCTGCTATTAATAAATGGTGTTTGCAAACACAGTGGCATTTTACTGTTCTTAAATATTTGCCTGCTTTTGGCTGTGCTGTGGAAAAATAATGCCTGCTGGAGTGTTTCTGCCTCTGCCTGTCTTCTGCTTGTGACCTGACATGAACTGGTTTATGTAATGCTCCCTAGCAGCAGTGCTGCTGCTGGAGACAGGGCTGTTCCTGTGACCAGAGGTAGCTCCACATCCAATTTTAAAGGTTTTTTTAGCCATTCAGATTAACAAATGCAATGCCAGGAAGGAGAAGGTTTTTTCCAGCAGTGTTTTATCTCCAACTCCTGCATTAGGTGAGCTTGCTGAGAAGGGCTGTGTTTGTTCTTTGTCTTGTTCTCTGTTGCCAAAGAGTCCTCATTTTCTTGTGCTCAGTTTGTCTTCTCCAGCAGATCAGGTGAATATTGCAGTGAGGTGACTTCAGTTTGAAAGGTGTCACTGTGTGGGTTGGGAAGGTTTGATGCCTTAGCTCAGGATGGTGGAGTTTCAATCAGTTGCTTTCACAGGAGCATTGCCACAACAGTCCAAGGCTCTGCAGCTGACGTTTCATGGCTTTGGTATCGTCATCTCTGCAGGAGTCAGTTTTAATGTGACATAATAGACAACAATATTTAGTTTCAGACCAAGAATTTTCTTCATCATTTGTGTTTGTGGAAGCCATGATTTTTTTAATGTAGCATAAATCTAACATATGCAGGGAATAGACACCCTCCAGATGTGCTTCCAGGCCTAAATCCAGGTCTAGAAATCCATACCATACTTCATTCAAGAGGAGTGGAAAGAGGGCCTGGATACCCCTTGTTTTCTTTGAGCTGCCTTCATATTTCAAGAGCAGAGGCTTTGCAGCATGAAAGTGTAATTTAAGGATAGTACTTTGCTGATTTCAAGCACTCAGTTATTTGAATTTTAAGAATTAAGTGCTCTTGGGGTGGAAGTGATGCGTCTCAGCTGAAGTCTATTTTAAAATAATCTGCTGGTGATCAATTGTCTATGACCAGACATCTGGCAAGAATCATGTGGCAAGAATCAAGTCTGTAAGTCCAGCACAAGCCCCTGAGAGGAGTTTAGACTGCACCAGTGGAGTGTTTTCCCTGGGACAGAAATTCTGACTCGTTTCCATGCCACAGACTTATGCATCCATGCACAGCAGACCTCAGACTGGGCACCAGGTATTTTGCTTGGTTTTTCTCAGATGCTAAAGCCTATATATAGAGCTTTCCTCCCTCTCTTTTCTTTCCTCATTGTCTTTTGTTCTTAATTTTTTCTCTTCTCCACTCCATTTTCTATATGGGTAAAATGACACATCTTAGCTTAGAGTTTATATTCACATGTACTTGTCTTCTGTTCATGCTGATGATGGCTTAGAAAGCCTGAAGGGATATTCTGTAATTCAATGTCCATTCATGTGTGTTTTCAGTACTTCCCATTAAACAGCAGCATGCAGAAACGTTGGCAAGAACAGAGATAGCAGAAATGCTGTCCTCACTATTCCAGGGAGTACAAAGCAAGCATTACAGGGACAAAATTGCTTTATTTTCTTCAGGGACATCTAATCACTTCAAAGGCTCTCCCTTTGACTGCCCAGTTTTTCCATCTCCCTGTGAGCTGCAGCAACCTGGAACTGGGAGTTTTGGGGCAGATGGTGTCAGAGACACCTCAGCTGTCATCCCAGCCAGGGAAGCTCTGAGAAGTGCCATGAAACTTGATTGTATCCCTGTTTATATTCCCTACATCCCTGTTTATATTCCTAGAGAATACAGAATACAGGATGGTATGGACATGCTTGGGCTGGCTCCACATGGAGTAAGACTGGCACCCATGGAACCTCCAAGCTGATGTGCTTCTGGATGGGGTCCATCAGTTCAGCAGACAATGTCCCTGCCATAATTTCACTGCATCTGGACCAAGCTGGTGCATCTCCCTACCAAGTGCTGTTCAGCAGCATGGCTTAGCAAAGCTTGGTAGGGCATTCTCGGGTTGCTGTTGATAATTGCTGCCCCGAGATGCGTAGGATGTCTCTGCTTCGGCCCGCGCAACTGAAGAAAGAGTCTGGACTCTTCACTTTTTGGTCTTGAGGTTGTTTATTAATTCTTATCTATAAAATTTTCTTTCTGCTCAGCAGATATCCGCTCTGCAGGGCAGCCACAGGCATTCTGACCGCCCCCGAGGCGGTGTTGTCCTTTTATACTACAAACTATTTATAACATACTTACACTTAATTCCCAATACCTATCACCTATGTTAGACAGTGCACTTCTACTCTAGACCAATCCAGAGTGCCAACATCACTGCAGAAAAAGGAGAAGAAGAAGATAAAAGGCTAGACATGCCTAGATTCCTCCATCTTGTCCCCATAACCCCCATACCAAAATCCTAAAATCTACATTTTCACCCTGTGATCATTTTTTTACTACACTGTTAAAACCTGTGTGACTTTCATGTCCTCATACAAAGTTGGCAACTTGCTCCAAGGGTCAAAACCAAATCTCCAGGTGTTCTGGGCAACATGCCAAGGTCTCCAAGCCCCCTGGCAGGGTCCTCGGCAACTCTGGACACCCTGAGGGATGTACTGAGTTCCAACAGGGCATCAGCTTGGAAATCTCTCTGTGTTGTGACACAAACCACATAAAAGCTACAGGGCAGCATCCAAATTTGTATTTCATTTGGGAGCATCCTCAAAGGCATTCACAAAGTGCACTTCTGCCCTTTCTTTTATAGGTGTCTGTTATACCTCTGGCTCTCCTGGCTTAAGGCAAATTTTGCCTTAATTGGCAAGCTACCTCATTTTAATAACCTTTTATTCTGAATTTGCAGGACATAAGCATCGCTTTGGTTTGCTTCAGATGGCCAGGGCTGTATTCTACAGCATAAAAACCACTGGTAGAAAGCAGGGAGTGGAACTGATTCATCAGTAATGGCATCTCAAATGCATTTATTTATTTCTTAAGTGCTCTGGGAAATGCTTTCCTTGAAAACCACAAACTGTGACACATGTGGATTGATTTTTGTGGTTTTTACTGAATATAGGAAGCAACAACTCTGCATCTAGAGTGATTGGAGGCATGGAGACCTTGCTGACACCTCTGTGACACAGGATCATTCAAGAAGGATAAGGTCATACTAGAAAACTTGCAGGAATCTCAAAGCAGGATCTGACAAACCTTGCAAGATCAAAACCCTCAGTGTTCTGCATGCATTGTCCTTTCCAGCCTCTGGAGCCTACTTCCTCAAAAAGAGGTTAAAGGAAGAAAGGTACTTTAAAGTTCCTCTTTGTAAATGAAATCATAATTGATGGAAAATTAAAGCAATTGATGTAATATAAACCTCCTGGTAACTGGAGAAGGTGCTACAGAGGCTTCCCAGCAGTTATACATCAAGAAACATTCTTAATCTCCTAGATAATGTGGAAAAGGAATGATATTTATTATCTACAAGTCCTTACAAGCTGAGGATGCAGTTTATAAAACTGTATTTGGCTCCCCCTCCTTTTCCTCCTTTATTGTAATCCTTCACCATGGATCATTTTACATCCAAACTCACCTTCATCTGTTATCAGACTTTGGTGATTTATCGGCAGCATGAAGTTCTGATTAATAAGGCTAGAAGGACATCCATCAGAAGAACTAAGAATGTGTGATCATTTCCTCTCAGGCTCTCATTAGCTGTGGCTGTCCTTCTGGGAGTTTTATCTTTGTCTTTCTATTTCCAGACTAAAGCACATGAGGCTTAAAAATAATATCCTAAGATTAATCTTTTGTTTCTCTTGCCTTTTAAAACCTTTGGTCAAGATGGAATATTATCTCCATGCTGTCAGCTGAAATAAGTAGAAACAACCCAAACTGTACAAATACACTTCTAATGAATGAGCAGGCAAGTCAGAATAATAAATGGCTTGATTCAGCTTCCTTCATTCTAGATGGAAAATACAAAGCTCTACAGATAATCCTATGATCATATAAAATATTTGTGGGTTAGATAGGAATTACACTCAACAGTGTCTTTTCCAAGAGAACTTCCTTTTTCTTTGGGTTGCTTTGGTTTAAAGTGACATGAGTTGTGGTCAAATACCCCTCTGGTACTTTCAGGTTGCTGTGCTTAGTGAAGTGGGAAACGTTTTGTTTCAGAGTTTCTATACTGAGCTCTCTTTTTAATGAGACACTCCTAGGTTAAAAATACCTTCTGAAAGCAACTTCCCACGTCTTTCCTACATCAGTGACAGATTGGAGCAGAAAATGTGGAGTACGCCTGAAAGTGATAAGTTGAGGTTAGAGGTCTAGCCAAAGTCAAGTGCTAGGGAGTTTCAGCTGTAGAGAGCTGATGCTTTGAATTATAATAATGTGATTAATGTTTCTAATGTAAGTGGGTTTGGGAGTTACAAGGACTTGCAGCAACAGCTTGGATAAGAATGGTGAAACCTGCTTTTAGAGTTTTATTTATAGCACATTCATTAGGTTGGGCAAAATGGACAACATGTGCTTATGTGGTTAATGATAAATCCATATGAGGACTAAACTAGTCTGCTGAGTTATGAGAAAGCCATTTGTAGGTCAGATTTTTCTGGAGAGAGACAGACTTGAGAAAAACAATTCCTATCTGTTTGGGGGAAGGGGGAACAGGGAAAGGGGAGAAGAAGAAACCAGCTTTTTTCCTTTTGTAAAATACATAGGATGTTATGTTACATAAATGTTACAGATCGTCATTAGTTTTTAAAGGTCATTTGCCCCTGAAGTTTATGTAGATGGGTTCATAAATGCCAAAAATAGCATGAGGAGGAGCAGATATGCATGGAGATTATTCAAATATTTTTTTTTATAAAATGGCAGATAATCTAATGTTAACATATGAAAAATGCAAAAGCCAGAAAATAATGCATCTCTGATGCATTATATTTTTTTTGTGACATTCAGACAATCTAGAATGAAATTAAAGGTACTGAAGGAAAAAAATGTTATATAAGACTATTCCTTCTGTTTGAATTCACCACACCTTAATCCTGCTGCTGTAAGCAGTTTAAGGTACTCTTTCAAACAGAAATAGTTTCCCCAGGTGAGAGTATAGTTAATAAACCCAGTTTTTTGGCACATGGTTCATGTTGTGGTTTTAGTTATAGATCTGCCAAAAGGATAAAAAATGATTGTTTTCCCTCCTCTATCCTTATCCAGGGTTGTGCAGGTCCTTCAGCCACAGGTCCCACTGGTTTCCACCAGAGACCATGATGCCATTTGGACTGAAAAAAATAAAAAATAAATAAAAGCAAGACAAATAAATACAAACTAGTAAAAGAAAACCCTTATAAATTCCCATTAGGTAGCAGCCAAATGTAAAAGTTTCACCTTAGAATCTCAGTAGTTGCATGCTGCACATCCTCACAAATAAATAGGTAAACCCTGTCCATTTGAAATAAGCCATTTCCATTCTCTTCTCATTTCTAGGTAGAAATGGAAATGTGATGTTCATTTTCAAGGAAAGAAGTTGCTGAGTGAATACTCTCAAATGCGCTCCCCTACTTCTACTGAGTGTTGCCGCAGGTGCTATTTGTGAATGAGCTCAGATTATCAAAACACACTTTCATAAAAGCTGACTGATTGTAGTGAGTATTTTTAGCAAGAGAAAATGGCACCTAGTGCAGAGATATTTAATGATATATGTGTATATGTATATGTACATGTACAAAAAAACAAGTACAGGAAGCTCTTTCAGATTAATTCCTTTGAAAAATCATTTATTACTCTCAGGACAGTCAGTTAATAAAATACATGGTGGATTTCCCCCTCCCTTGACACCCTGTAATCCCCAGTGGATCCCTGCTGAGAAGATGTACTTCAGTGCCACACAGCACCTTGGGCTCCAGTGGTAACTGCATGAAAACTGAATGGCCTAATCAGAGTTTGCCTTTTAGAAGCTACACAAGATGACTTGTTTCTGACATCAAAAGTTGTGACAACACTATTATAATATTTATTTTATAGATATGAAATAATCCATGTTTTGCTCTGACAGGTAAACACATATTTTATTTTTGACCCCCTTGGTAGACAAAATTAGGTGCAGAGATTGCAATAATTAGTTAGGCTAAGAATCCCTGGTGCAGGAGGGTCAGCTCCAGAGGGGATTCATCTCACCTGTGTTAAACTGTGTTTGGATAAAACAAATTATCCTCCACAAGGGCCAGTCTCTATTAACCAGAGAGGGTCACTACAGATATTTATCTCAGATCTACCCTTGAGCTGGCTAAGCAGAGTGCACGTACATCCCACCCCATGGATTAAAACACTGTTTTTTTGAATGACAAGCAAGGACCAAGCTCTAGGAATAGATGTGCTCCTTACCTTGGAGAGCTTACAGACAAAAACTAGTGTCTTAAATACAAGAAATAAGGATGTTAAAGCTGTGTGGAAAAGTCTGAGACTCACAGGGCAAGCCTGTATTTACCCAAGGCTTCAGGATGAAGAAAAAGCCTTAGGGTCTTTTGGATAACTTATCATTCTGAAATTAGCTATATTTAGTTTACTGGTTAAGTTAATTAAACAGCACCAGGGCCCTGCCACTGGAAAACTTTTATGGCATTAAATGTTATCATGGTCCCTGTTTATCCCCGGGTGGGGTGCCAAGTCTCTGGCATAGCTTGACCAGTAGCATGACCCAGAGATTGTTCCCAACAGGAAGTCTGCATGGGGCCATTCTTTTTTTGAGGTTAAGGGCATTTAACCCCCCTGTACATGAGGCTGTGCCTGCTGGCCCTGGGACCAAAGACCAAGCTTGACCCTGTTTAGTTAATCTCTTCCTCTTCTCATTTTGTTATTTGACCTCTTCACAATCAGAACCGTGGGGAAGCAGCTATGGTGTGCTGGGTTTGATGCAGGGCTAGCCTTACTTTGAAATAATGTGGTGCTATCTAATTCCCTTCTGCTGTTCTCTCTAATCTGTAAAGACCTCACAAATCTGATTTTGGCCTGGTTACCCTAATCTGCATCATGGGCTGCCCAATTCACTGACTTCAATGGGCCACACTGGACTGTGTCAGGATTTAGAGCTGATACTTGGTTTTTTGAGCTGGTTGAGCAAACAGATCTGCAAGATCTCTCCTTGACAGTGCACTAGCTCTGATCTGATGGGAAACACAGCTTTAGACATCTGTTTTAAGGGCAGAATTATTCTGAGCTTATTTAAACTTGATACAAAGCTCTGTTTATATTTCTTTGATTAATTGAAAATAACCTCTCATTAGGGAGTGACAACCGATACCGAACGATTGTGCTCAAGTCTTTCACAGGAGCGAAAAAAATGCACCAAAGGTTAGGCAGGTCAAAGCCCTTGTTTGGATCAAAGCATATGTTGAACACTGTATAAATGTCAAATCTGAAAGTGTTTTGTGTTTAAGGTTGAAGTTTGGAGTAAAATGATACTATAACAATAAATCCCTAATTCAGCTTGTTAGGTCGCTACTGCATTCACAAAGGCACAGCAAAGAGAGGGATGCATCTGATGGAGCAACTGGATAGGAGTCCAAGTCTGGTAAAAATTTACAGTATAGGTGAGGTAATACCACATCCAGGTCTGGTAGGCACATTTGAAAAAGAACTTTAATGCAATGGAAATGGATCTTGAAAGAGTGACAGGCACGGTTTGTGGTTTGTCCATAAATCTGCCTTACCGTGAGAGACTAAAAAAGCTCAGCTATTTTTATTTATTCAGGACAAGGTTATGGGATGACTTGTCTGTGGTTTTGTAAGGCTGAGCTTGCATGGAGAGGGAGCAGCAGGCTCCAGTTTCCACTCAGAGCTGCATGGCTTGGCTGCTTTCAAGTAAAATATTGGAGGGTCCCCAGCTATGCCTAGGCTTGAAATATTCCTGCTGTTCTGGGAGCAAACTGAGGATGGGCTGTGCCATGGTGGGCTGCAGCCTTCTCTGTCCATGCCTGATCTGCAGCTTCCTGGAGAGGCTGATGAGTGATGGCCAGGGTTGAGGGTGGAGAGTGAGGCCAGACAAATGCAGATTGGAAAGACAAGCCCTTCTTCTTGACAGGGTGATAGCCACTGAAATAACTTATCTGGGGTGGATTGTCCTTCCCTGAAAGCCTCTGATTTAGGGGGGAGGTTTCCTTGCATGATTGTGCCATAATTTGTAATGATTCAGGTGTTGTTTAGGGACACCATTCTATGGCTTCAGCTATGCAGGTGATCAGGCCAGGTGATGGAAATCATCAAATGAGTGATCTCACCTGGCCTCAAAATATTCCTATTAAATAGCAATATTTAAATAGTCTTGTTTTAGTGGTAATATTATATTCCTATAAAACTGTTTGGTAAATGGAGACGTCTCAGTGAGGCCATCCTTAGCCTGAGGAAAGTCAATTTTTAAGAAAAAAATCTGTCACCACTTTCATATTTGTAGGCAGAATGGCTATGTTTATATTTACTTTCCAGGAAAGAGTTAAATCTGTGCTTAGACCTGGGTACCAACTGTCCCTGTGGTTTACTGTATCTGGTAGGACATCTTTCAGTAGGATGAGGAGTGATACAGCTTCTTCCAAACAACATTTGACCTTCTGTTCAATCTACAGTGACCTGATTGTGTGGGCATCTCACCCACCTTTCAGCAGTGGTGTAGGAACCAAATCAGGAAGATGAGGACCCCTTTGAAAGTCCCATGAGCTCCTATCAAAGAGTTTATGGCACTGCAAGGGCAGGTGGGATTTACAGAGAGCCCAGAGTCAGGCTAGGTCTGGGCGGCCTGAGAAGGACACATTTTATGCTTAAAGGATGCTTTAAAAACTGCAACCAAGTTCAATAGCTGCTGTGCCCTTGCACCCAGCATGTAGAGAGGTGCACAGAGGGTTTGCCTTGCTGGAAGGTTAGAGTGGATATTAGGAAAATAATCCAAAAAGATTAGGAATAATGCTACTTAAAATCCATTGGATTGGATATCAGGAAAAATTTCTTCACTGGAAGGCTGGTCAAGCACTGGAACAGGTTGGCCAGGGACATGGTGCAGTCACCATCCTCAGAAGTGTTCCCAAAATGTGTAGGTGTCATGGCTGGGGATGTGGTTAGTGGTGAGCATGTTGATAGTTGGACTTAGTGACATCTCCATTACAACATTCCATTCCATGACGACATTCTTCCATTACAAAGTTTTACTGTATCTTGATTAGTAATCACTACATTGGAGTGATTATTCTGTGTTTTTTTTTCTACTAATACTCTTTTTTTCAGCCTTCTGACTTCAGAATTCAAAGACCAAGGTATGAAATACCTTGAGGTATATACTCATGGAACATAAAATCTTAATGACTTTATATGATTCTGAAGTATCCGTCCAGCTCTGTGCAGTAAAGGCAGTGTCTTGCGTCCATCCAAGCAAAGGTTTGACCACACACAGTGTGATTTTCTGCCTCTGTGTGTGGTGTCACTGGCACATCTGGCGGGTGCCTGGGCTGTCCCTTGTCCTGCCCGGGCTGGACACAGCCCCAGGAGCCCGGCCCGTCCCCCTGCCCCAGGAGCTGCGGGCAGTGCCGCGTTTCGGAGCCGCTGCTGGGGCAGCAGCTGCCGCTCAGGATGCAGGGGGTACCTCGCTCCTGCCTGCTGCCCTCCGGCACACGCTGGAACATCCGAGAGCTTGGAAAAGCCAGGAAACTGCTGAAAATGGCATTTTGCTCTTAGTGTCTAACATCATCGCACCACTCCTGCTCAAGTAAATAAACTCTGATGGGAATCCCGCCCCTACCCCTTCATTCCTCGCTTTAATAAAACTTGTCACAGTGATTTTTTTTCCCCAGTCAGCAGATTTTTACGCTGGTTAACGAGGGGGAAAAATTTCTCTTCCCCCCCAGCCGCCCCTGAGTTGCCTCCCCTCTCTTTCATGTCAGGGGCCAAGTTTGGATTGGAGCCTGGTGAAGTTTCTGTGTCATTTCCTGTTGCTGCCCTCCCCGACACTCGCTCCGCGCTCCAGCCCTCCCGCAGACGCGCGGGGCGTCCGCCCTCCCTCCCTCCTTCCCTCCTTCCCTCCCTCCCTCCCGGCCGGCGGCTTTTGGGGAGGATGTGACAGCGCTGGGCACACCTCACGCTGCCGCCTGTCAAGCCGCATTCCTGCTCCTGCTGTCCCCACGGGCTCAGCTCCCAGCCCGCTGCCAGGAGCGCCAAGGAGCCGAGCGCTGGAACAACTTTCTTCTGTCCGCGCAGCTGCCGGTGCGTCCCAGGCTGCCGGGAACTGCAGACGGTGAGAGCAAACCCATCCTTCTCCCGCAAACTTCGCCCGCTCCTGCTGGCCCTGCAGGAGGTGGGGAGAGGGGCCGGGGATGGCGGTGCTGGGTGTTTGGGTGGGCGAGGGGCTGCGGGGGGACGGGGAGGGGACAGGAGCCCCGTGAGCGTCTCACTCCGTAGGACAGGTCAGCTGCGAGGGCTGGCATTGGTGCTGTTGTGCTGCTGGCTTGATGCGAGTGACGGTAAAGGGGCTGTTGAACAGAGGGGGAGAGCGGCACGGGGATGTTCAGAAGCCGGGCAGGCAGCGAGAGGAGGTGAGGCAGCGAGCAGGGGTTGCTCAGCCTTTTCTCTTACGTGTTTGTCTTCCAGCTTCAGTTTAATGCTCACAGGTTTTTCCCAGGGCTGGCTTGCGGCAGCGTTCACGGGGTTTGTGAGTGTGTCCAGTCCCCGGGATTGCTTTTCTGAGCAGAAAAAGCTGATCCATGTGGAAATCTGTGTTACCCTCGCTTGGAGGAGCGGGCACAACTCAGCTGGCATCTGTAAAATCCTGCCTGTGTTGCCTTTCCTCTGCCATTGCCTTATTTGCTAGCCGAACACACGTAGATTTGGTAGGAAAATGACACAAATGCTTGTGCTTTAAAGTGGAGCAACTGTGACTTCATGTACTATTTCTGTCATTCCTGACTCGTTCAGTCTTGACTGTTTCTTGGACAAACAAGGCATAACAAAGTGACGGATAAATCCCGAAGCATGTGCTGGAGCCGGTTCCCGGAGCTTCCAGAGTTAAAAGGTTTTCTTGAACTCACTGACACAGGGCAGTAAATCTCAATGTGTCAGTAAGCGAGGGAGAAAAGCGCTTGCAGAGCATTGCACACCGGCAGATAGAGTTGGTGCTGCACAACCCTGGGTCCTCAACAGCTCCCAACACCTCCAGCTACCCAGCAGCATTTAGAAAGGTCAATTATATGTACAATATTTACCAGCTAATTGTAAGTGGGGCAATAAAAGCCTTGGAGTTGGCCCCAGGAGAAATGATCCCCAGGCGTTGTGTATGGTGTGTTTACCTCCCAGTCACTGCTTGATTCAGGTTGCTCCCTCAGCTCCCTCTTGTTTTATGCTGGTTTGGCAGTAGAGCTCTCTCTGTCCCCCTTCCCTAATGAGAAAGAGGTGGAAAAGGTACAAGATGGGTATGTAGGAAAGGGGCTTTGGGCTCACCTTGAGCACTTCAGTCCCTCTCCCCTGCCCCCAGCCAAGGCACATCTCCTCCCATGGCTGGGGAAAGTTCAAGCTCCCTGTCCAGCCTTGGCACCCCTTGTCTTGCTGCCATAAGCAATAGGGGACCCAGGAGACATTTACTGACAGCTTTGCCTGGAGCCAGTTTCTAGGTAAAAGCTCAAAGTTTCTTTCACAGTTGTTCCATGAAAGGCTCTTTTTTTTTTTTTATTGAGTTGAGTAGGAAATCCTTTTTTGGGTCTTCCAGTCTCCCAGACTCTTTCTGAATGTTGTGCTACTGGAGGATTTAACAAAAAGTGTTCACTTTCAGTATTCTCACAACAGGCTTATACATGTACTAGTAAGGTGGTCTTGAGGATCTGTGCTACCACAAGGGCTTGATCTGAGACAACTTCTGGGTGTTGCTGGAGTTCAGGAAGGGCCAGGACACTCCAAAGGCAGTTTGGATGTAGTCACCTTGTTTCAGAGTGTAAGGAGTTTAATGATATGTAGGCGTCAGGCTGTGCCAATTGGCTCCAGGGCTGAAGAATGGGATCTGGCAGGGGTTAGTTTACTAGCAGAGACACACATAGCCAAAACTGAGTAATGAGCTCATGTAGCAGACAGGGAGGAGAGAAACTGTAGCAGGAGTTGCTCTCAGCACCTCCTAAGAGCCCAAGAAACAGCATTTACCTGGAGCTGTGCTCTGTGTTCTGGATGTGAAAGGAAATGGGGTGACAGACTGGCATTTTCACAGGGGTTCAACAGGTGAGTCAGCTCTGAGGTGAATGGAATCATTGCCTGTGCAAGGTGACTGAGGGGCTGACTGAGCTCCTGGGGCTGCTTTGGGTGCTTGAAGGGGGGATATGACCTCCAGGTCTTTGGAAATCCACCCATATATATCAGCTGTTGAGAGACAAACCTCTGTCTCCAGTGCAGTTTTTGGGAGTGTGTTTCTAAACTATCCTAAAACTTTACTTATGTGCCAGGGAGGTGAACATAATTTCATCCTTAATTTTTTTTGGATTTAAATGTTAACCCTCTTCATTTTAAGCTGAGATCACCCTGCTGATTCCAGTGATGTTGTTCTTGATTTACAGCAGTGGAGGGCAAGTAAAAATCAGTCCCTTAATATCAGTCCCTTAATATTTTTCTGACACTTGCAAAGGAGAAAGCAAAACAAGAGAAACCCACTCAGGGCGAGATCATGATGGGAACTGAAGGGTCTAAAGTACCACCAAGACTTTTTTGGCTTTTTTTTTTTTTTCTTTCTTACTTGCCCTACATCTCAGCTTTTTCTTCTGTCAGTAGAAATTTGTTCTGTGCATGAGAAAAAGCTGGGTCCCTGTTTTTACACAGAATGCTGTAACAGCAGCACACTCAGGGTCCCTGTCCTGTCTCTCTCCTTGTGTGAGCGTGCTCTCCACACCACACAGTGCTCGTGTAGCCTTGACAGATGAGCCAGGGGATGGCCATTCCAGTTCTGCTGCTTACCTTGGGAAAGTGCTCTGGAGCCCAACAGACTTTACTGTCTGGAAATATTTCCTGTTGCACAACATAAATTGTCTCTTTCAGTTTAATCCTGTTGTCTTAGATTACCTCACCCAAGTACTACCTTGAGTAAAGCCTCTCTCGACAGCCACTCCACTGCAGTAGGGGAACCAGTGTTCTATGAGGCCACAGGGTGTGAAGACTCTGCAAGAAGGTGGGGTGGGCACATGCTTCCCTTCCCCCTTTCTCACCTTTCCCAAGGGCAGGGCAAACAAATCCTGCTTTTTAACATCAGGTCTGTGCGACTTCTCGTCCCTGAGCCAGACCCCTCTGCAGCTCCACAAACCCACAGTGGCCACTGAGACCCCCAGGACAGATCTCCCATCACTGGTGGCTTCTTATGGTGCTGGTGGTGCTTTTCTCTGAGCTGCTTTTTCCTGCTTCAGTGCTTGAGCTTGGTGTGGTGCTCCCTGTCCTGCCCGAGGTTGCTCTGAGGATTCTGTGCTGCCCACCAGCATCTTGGCTGCCATCTGCTTCAGTTTCTCTCAGCTTCTCCTGAGAAACAGCAGCAGCATTTGGGGTAGCCTTGGCCCAGTTTGTGGGTGCTTCCCAGCTCCCTGTGCTTCCCCATCTCCCCAGGCTGAATCAGACACTCTGTGTTCATCTGCTTTGCTCTTGCTCAGCTCCAGCTCCAGCTCTCGTGGTATTTAAATGCTGATGCACAAATTTAGGTAACATTTACACGCTCTAGTGAGTCTTCAGCTCGCCTGCACAAATTTCTTGTTTTCCTTCTTCTAATGCAGTGCCACTACCTGAGGACAGTGCTGCCTCCTTGCTCCAGGGGGCTGCTGATCCCTGCTCTGTTTGTGGGACATTGCCATAGCAATGAGGATGTGTAGTGGAGATGGTCAGGATTAACCAGACCATATCTCTGCTGCTGGCCAAACACAGCCAAAAAGGTGCCTGGCTCCTTCCCTCCCCAAACAGAATCCTGTTTGCTTTGGCTATTTTTAAACATATTTGCTGGTGGAGCCTGGAGCTCACTGTCAATCTGAGCCTTGCCACAGATGCAACCCACAGCTCTTTAGAATGGATTATTGTGGAGATGGGAAGGACAGTTTTTGTTCTTCTGTCCACTGGCTTGGGGCTACCTGACATGATGGTGGTTGTGGCAGTCACTTGTTTCCCAGTAAATCAGCTAAAGGCAACAAACTTCTCAAAGTCAGAGGCTTTCTCTCCTTCCTCCTGACTTCTGGACTTGGACTGGTGAGAAGGAGGTGAGAGGCCTCTGTATCCCATCAGCAATTCCCTCAATCATCCTCTCCCTCCCTGGAAGTGTTATTTTTGGTTAATTCATACAAGTCTGGGCCTCCTTGGTCTATCCTGTGGGAGGAAGCTCCAGGCTGGAATTTTGTAATAAAAGACAGATTTTTCTCTGGAGGCAGAGTGGAGGAGGCCACTCCTGTTGCTCCTCCAGTTCTTGTTAGTTCTTGATCAGCTTAATCTGGCAACTGTGAGAGGTTTTCTTTCTCTGCTGAGAATAAATTTGGCTTCTGAGGAAGGTCAGCGTTGTGGTGCTCACTCTGAGATACCTGATTTCCACAGAGCCACTGGTGGAAATCACAGCTCAAGCTGTTTGGACCTCATCTTCCTGATAGAAGTGCCCAGCAGTTCACTGGGTCTCTGAGTGCATCACAGGCCATTTGCACCCATGCAGAACCATGGCTTTGCTAAAAACAAGGAGTTTCCCTCCAGTGTCCTTGGCCAGAGTTAATTTGCTCTTAACCTTGGGAGCATGGGGCAGTCTGTGCCCTGCCACACCAGCAGAGGCTGGTTTTCACTGGAGTGAATTTGTCTGTGTACCTGCACCTGGGAGAGTTCTCAGAGGTGTTCTGTGGTTATAAAAAGAACACAGATCTGGCCTCTGATTTCCTCTATGAGCATGATAATTCAGTGTTCTCCTCCTTCACTGACCATTGGCAATAGAAAGACCACTAATCCCTGCCTGTCCTTGAAGCTGAGGTTGTTTCCATAGGGGCTGGTGCAGTGACAAGCTGAGAACATTGGAAGTTGCCATAATTTAAATATGCAGGTGCTATCTTAAATATATCCTGGGAGTTTACTAACTAAATCTGAGTTTTCTTCAGACCCAGTGCTAAGGATGGAGACAGCAGCTGAATCTGACCTATAATCCTCACTGGTGCTTCTCACACTACCTGTAAGACAGTCTTTTGGAGTTTCCCATCCAGACTTATTTCACTAACTTAATAAAATCTATCTTGTGCTCCTTTTATTTTACTAGTCACTGTGATTCCACTCTGACATAGCCTAAACTATGCTTGGACTATTTTTTCCCCTTCTTTTTTATTAACGTATCCATGGACTGTATAGTCTTCAGAGATTTATTTTTCTTTAATGAAATCAGCCTCATTTTCCTGGCTAGGGTACTGCATGAATGTCACATTTAAATATGTGCTTTCAAGTCCAGTCCTTTCCCTCAGATATATTACTTTACACTACATTTGTCTGTGTTAAACTGTAGTGCTGATTTACTACATCAGTGACCATTAAAGACTCCAATTCCTCTGACTCCTGTTTTGTTGTTTCTCACTGTTTATTATCCACAATGATCTGATTTTTAGAACAGTTGGCGCATTGTAAGCTGAAGTTCCTTAATTCTTTTCCTCTGCTTGATACAATGGTTACAATTAGATTAAAGTGTATTTAGTGGATTTGGATCGCAGAGCAAGTACAAACAGCTCTCCTGGGAGCCATGAATGTCACAGCAGTGTGTGGTGCCAGGTGTGCACAGGAATGAAGGGGTAAAGATGTGCCCAAAGTGTAGGGAAGATCCCTCACCTCTCTCCCACAAGCAGGAGGTGGAAGCAGAAAGTGACCAACTGTCAGAGGCCAGTCCTTTTGTTCTTGGAGAGCTCTGTAAGGGTTTTCTTCCTCTGCTGCAATTCAGAAGTCAGAAGGGTGCTCTTCAGCCTGTTAAGGAGGCTTGAACAGCACTGAGCCTGCAAGATCTGAGATATGGTCAGCAGGATTCTAAATAGCATTCAGTCTTACTGTTTAAACATGCAAAATTGGGAATTACCTTCGTTCCCTTATTTGAAGAAGCCCAAGCTAGGCAAACCTGCCAGGCATGCTAATGCTTCCTGACAAACTGCTTCAAAACATGTTTCATGGAAGGACAGCATCACTGCAGCACAAACCCTTCCCAGAGAGACAGAAGAACACCTTGGCCATATTTAAATCAACCTCCAACCTCAGGCTGTGCTTCCCTGCATGGCTCTGCATCACCTGTCCTTTAGGAGGATGCTGGGCCAGGTGGTGAATATCTCATGCACCACTTGTGAGAAATTCCAGCTGATCTTTAGGAAATGCTTCTGTGACATATCAGACAGCTTCTCAGAGGAGCAAGCCAGGAGGCAGGTGCCTGTTCAGATACATCCTTGGTGTTTCCAGCTGGCTGGCTCTCAGCAGCTCCTTACTGGGCACACAAGGGAACACCTTATTGTCCTTCCCAGGCCCCCTGTCTCCTTGAACCCTACATGTACAGTATGGGTTCTGAGTCACTCCTCAGAAATCCAGTGCTCCTGACTCCTTCTGACTCTGCTGAATGTCTCAATGCTTAAAATAGGTGCTCCAGGTCATGCTGCTGGGTGGGATAGCTGCAGGTTCACTATTGCGACATGTGGGTAAGGCTTTTATTAAATGTCAACTTTCCATAACTCAGGTTTTGCAGGTGCAAAGGACAGGCTACAATCTGGGGAAGTATTCTTGACCTTAATCATTATTTGCAAAGCAGTGTGTGAGGCACTGCCTGTTGTTACTAAGAGAGATGATGCATGTTAGAAGGGGATCACACGGCTATCAGGCTGTGCAACCTGGCTTTATTTTCCAACAACACTAAATACTTGCTGATTCTGTCCAGACCTTGCCTGTAGTTTTCTAGAGTTGTCTCTTAGGCAGGAGCTTTCTTGCAAGGAAAAAAAAAGCGTGCACCAGAGCCCTTGTTTGCTCTCTGCACAGCTCTGACTGCAGCTGGCTGCCAAGCATCACACAGCAAGGCAGAGCAATGCTTGTGAATCACCATGGAACAACATCAGACAAGCCAAACAGACCCATGTGATTTTAGGCAGGGCTCAAGAATTTTGTTCTTTAGCTTCAACCCAGGGGGCAAATTTGTTCATTTTCCTGGCACTGTAACAATGATAAAGTCTCTGCATCCATTTGCCCTGAACTGGTGTGGTTTGTTCTCTGAAACATTTGCTGTTCCTGTGTTGTGTCACAATAGCTGTTACAGAGCAGGTGGAGATTTTGTAGGACCAATTCTCAGACACATTAAGCTGGTTTCACCCCCTCCTGAGTATATAAAATGTCCTTAAAGCAAGTGTAAATGGTATTGACTCCAGAATCAGACAAAGAGGTTCCCAATTCTGAAGTGAGTATGTGTTGCAAACTTTTGTGAGGAGATGAATAACTAAATTATTGTCTCACCCTCTGAGACAGGTGCTTAGGACAAAGTGCTGATGCCTGGTGGCCACAATGGATGTTGGAGGAAAATTTTAGGAAGGTTGAAGTACCTGTGTCTGAAGACATTGACGGCTCCAGTGTTCATGCACTTGACACATGCATGTTCCTGAGCCTTATCTGGTGGCTTGGACTAAAATCACAGAATCATGGAAACACAGGGTTGGAAAAGACCTCTAGTTTCATCAAGTCCAGCCATTAACCCAACACCACTGTGTTCACCACTTATCCATGTCCCTTAGTGCCACATCTACACCCTTTTTGAATACTTCCAGGACTGGGAAATTCCACCAATTCCCTCAGCAGCCTGTTCTAATACTCAAGCACAAACCTGGTGAGAGATGTGTGTAATGGCATAGATGGTAAAATTCTGGAACCTGAAATGTTCATTACTGCAGAACTCACTGCTACATAAAAACCACTAGAGCTTTCTTGACCTTTGATTCTTTCCCCTCATGGCAGAGATCACATAGTGTGAATCAGCTCAGAGGTTAATTGAAAGCCTACAGCAACCAGCAAAAGAAAACTTGACCTAGGGAGGAAAGAAGGTATTTTTTGTGAAATGCAGGAATGCAGGCAAAGATATGAGGAAAACCACCTACTAAAGAGAAGCAAGCTCATGAAGTGGACATTAAACCTCCGATGTTGACTTTTCATGTCTCCTAGACAGCCTACAGTTATTTCAAAAAAGCACAGCTTGACACAAGCACCCTAAATTATATCCCTGTCTCAGTGGCTTCTTGGGTCCCAATGTGCCATACAGGACCACTATGGACCTGAGGAGGAGCCCAAGGGCAGATGGAAGAGCAAGGAGGTGGTGACCCCCCCAGTCCAACATCTGTGACATGAGGAAGGTCATCTTATCCAATTGCAAAGTGGGGGTGCCACCTCAAAGCCATCTGTCAGAGGTTTCATTCCTTCTTGCTTGTGGTACCCTGGATATCTGAAAAGCTCTATGTGATTGCTAGTGTTAATAAGGAGGAAAGGGTGGAAAAAACCCCCATGACTTTTTGTTTCATGTGTTGCTTGAGAAAACACGTGCTGTCTGCAGTGAGACCTCACAGCATGCTAATTCTTGAACCATATATGCAAAAGTTTGAAACTGGAGGCTTTGTTGACCCTGGAAGAAAAAGCAGATTCCATACAGAAGCTCAGGAAGAAAAATCTGTGGTTCCATTTGTATTTGTTTTTGCTTTACTGATAAATGGATGCAGCTTGCCTGTGTCATGGTTTTGTCCTGCTTATCTTCCGAATCTGCATAAACTTTATTTCTGGGCAATTATCATTTAAAGACCTGGTCACAAGGTAGGCAGCTGAGGAGCTGCATCAGCTCTTCCATCCTCTCTTTCATTGAAATCTTGAGCTTTGGGTCTTGCTTTTGAACAGAAATTTTGTGATGGAGACTGTAGGGACTAAACGGCTACATGGAAAATGTGAACGTCCACGAGGGTTTGATCTTTGGTTACAGAAAACAACCTGATGATTTCAATTTGCAGAGGGCCATAAGGACATTCAAATTAAAAACTCAGTATGGGAAAACTTAAAATAAAATCTCCATGGCTTTTAGGGGAATTAGTTCTACCTTTGTGTTTCCACTGGGCCATGGACTACTCAAGGGTATCTGAGGGGTTGTTTCCCCTTGGTCTGTGCCTGGCTCGTTGATTCAGCTGTGGCACTGCTGTGGTGCAATACCCAGTGAGTGACAAGTCATTCCTGTGAGGTACAAAGGAAAAGGAGAAGAAGTCATTGCTAAGGGAGGCTGCAGTGTTTGTGGGAAAAAACCTGTGATCTGTCATTACTTCTTCTAAATGTTTAATCTGTTACATCATCATGCAGAGTCTGGTGCTGTAGGATGAGATGGAATTGTTCTGTTTGACTTCAATTCAGCTTTTTTTGTCCCCTTCAGTCTGAATGTAGGCTCTTCATGGCTGCAGTTTACCAGGAGGCACTGTGGAAAAGTTCTAGCATGCATTTATTTAAACAACATCTGATACATTCTGGAGGATAAATGGTAGAGCAGCTCCAGTGCTGTTTCTAAAGACCATCCTTGGCAAGAAAACAGAGAGGAAGGAAAGATCCGTTACGTGTGCCCGTGTATTGCCCCTAGAACAGGATCAAAGTTATGAAAAGAAACTCTGGTTTTGTTTCTCCACAGTTGTTAAAGTTCACAGGCCTCCCAGGATCTACATTTCAAGGCTATCATCAACCAAATTTTGTACATTTACATTTGTTCAAAATAGTTTCCAGGCAGCGAGTAATTAGTGGTTAGAAATGGCTTGCAGTTTGGTGATGATTTGATTAAGTGAAATCCTCAGGAAAATGAGCATTCCAGGTCTTTTGTGTTTCCCTCCTTCACCTGTGGGCCACAGCTTCTTCCCCACCCAATCTCACAGGAGGCATCTCCTTTTTCTCCTGCGTTTCAGTAAGGAATTGATGGATCCTAGTCAGGAAAGACAGGAGGATGCCTCCAGCCAGAATGAGCAGCAGGAAAAGACATTAACTCCAAAAAATTGCCACTTTAACATTCTTCCTGAAGAACTTCAAATGCAGTAATTACATCCCTCTCCCCAAGAACTCCGTGTACTCTGTTCTTTTGAATTAATTAATCCCCAAGTCTGAGGCATTCTGCAAACAAAAGAAGAAGACTCATCCCTGTACGTTTCTATGCTGGCCAGTGAGCTAGTGAAGAAAAGAGGGGAAATGAAAATAAAGATGTAAATAGTCAAAGTTTAGCAAATTATGTATAAATAAAAATAATTTTCTAATGTTGTGCAAGGTGGGATATGGATATTTTAAAATAAGATAGTGAAGTGATAGAAGAGTATAATTTGACCTGTCAGTCCTTGTTAATAAAAAGACCATTTTGTGTCCTGCTCCTTCATTCAGAAGTGGGGACAGTGGAAGGGAGAGTTAAGTACTTAGGTAGGTTCTTTTATAAAAATCTTTGTTTTGCTCATTTACTTCAGGAAATTTTGATTTAAAATATTGATTTACAAAAGGATGGTGTCTTTATGCCTTCCTGTATAGCTGGAGATTTGTCAGATAGTCACTGAGCCATGTATTCCCAGCTGGTGGGAATGGATTTACAAATGTTTGGACCTAGAAACCCAAATGGATTTACAAACAGTTGCTTGAAGTGGTTTTGCAGATCTCGTCATGACAATGACATATTGCTCATGATTCCAAACTACAGGCTTAGTACCAGTGCAGTGCTACCTCAGGTGGCAGAAGGGGAGAAACAGCCTCATTTTCCTGGCTCTCTACAACTCCCTGACAGCAGGTTGGAGCCACGTGGGGTTTGATCTCTTCTCCCAGGAAACAAGTGAGATGACAAGGGGAAAAGGCCTCAAGTTGCACAAAGGGCAGTTTAGATTGGATATGAGGAAGAATTTCTTCAAAGAGAGAGTTGTCAATCATTGGATCAGGCTGTCCAGGGCAGTGGTGGGGTGACCATCCCTGGAGAGATTTAACAGACACGTACATGTGGCTCTGAGGGACATGATTTAGTGGTGGGCTTGGCAGTGCTGGGTTAATGGCTGGACTTGATGATGTTGGAGGTCTCTTCCAGCTTAAATGGTTGTATGATTCCTGGCATCCTGGAGAATTTTCCAGTATTTGGCAAGCCAGCAAGGTCCAGGGTGTAGCACCCATCACTGGCCACTATCTCACAAAGTGCATCTCACATCCTTCTGGACACCGTCTCACAAAGTAGGCAAACCCAACAGTTTAGGTACCCCAGTAAAAGCTCAAAAAGGACTAGTGAGAGCATTCAGCCCATCTTCCTGCACAACAGCAGCCACAGACTTACCTTGCCTAAATCCCATGGCAACCACAAGAGCATCCCAGCCCTACTTTTCAAGTGGTACCATCCTTGGCAGTGGTATTTCCACCACTGCCAGCAGCTGACCTGGGTAAAGCTGTTACTGTCTCTCCCCTTGGCCCTGTTTCCCTCTGAAGCAGCACATGTGACATTAATGGTCCCTGTATCCTTGCTGGGAGCCCCCTGAGCTGTAGTAGATTCTCCCAGAGAGTCCATCCAACTTCATTTGCAGGACCTGTGTATGCAGAACATGTGAGATCCCTCAGGAAGATTTTCAGTCTAAACCCATTTAAAACTTTATATGGAAAAAGAAAAGTCTGAAAGTCCACGCTCAGCAATATTGCATGCATGAGGCTCGGCTAATTCACCTTGAAAGAGGCCTTTAGGAGGACTTGCACATTCCTGGTGCATTTGGGACAGGACATGGGTGAGTGCCCAAGAGCAGCAGCAGATAAACAGAAATCATTGCAGCAGCCTGGCGAGGGGGCCATGGGATCTGCAGGGCTGCCAGAGCAGATCGGCTTGAGCTGCAGCCGCTTTTTCTCACAGATGGGATAAAAATAAGATAGATTAAGTATATCCAAGAAAAAATAGTTATGCAAAGGCTTGAGAAAGCTGCCAATGTCAGCAAAGGGAGGCAGTAATGTAAGCAAACTTCAGAGGAGGGGAGCTGCAGAGCGTCCTGCTCGAGCGAGCGGAGGGGACTGGCTCTGAGTGTCGGCTGGATGTGGGGTGAGGGGCTGGCCGGGCAATTTGGTTGACTTGTGTTTACCAAGGCAAATCCCAATGGAGGGGGAGGTTTTTCTTTTAGCTGAAAAATGTGCCTGCCTCAATATTAAAATGTTTTTGCGCCTTCTGTGGTTCTTTGACTCAACTTCTTCCTGGTCGAGTCACTCAGGCTGGTGCTGAAGTCCCTGCTGAAATCTGGAGCTCCCTGTCAGTGCTTTTGATTTCTCTTCTGCTTCTCTGGAGTTAAATATACCTTTGGCTTTCATTTTGCACCCAGTTTTCCATCAGATCCTAGGGAATGTCCAGTTTAATCAAGATGAAGAGCTGCTGCCTTAAACTGGATCTTGTAGGAGTGAGCAGCAACACCTCAGCTGACAGAGCTGTAGGATGGTCCCCAGTGAGCACAAAGCTCAGTTTGAATGACTGATGGAGCAGAAGCAGATGGAATATCAGGGATTTGAAGGGCTCAGGCAAGCAATAGTTGCTGCTTCTTGGTGGCTCTGTAGAAACTGGCTGTGAGCTTGGTGTCAGGCAATGGCAGATTAATCTGCCTTCACTTAGTCAGCTGTGAACCTGGCTTCTAGATTTCTGCTCTTTTTTTTCCTTTTTTGTTTTTTGGACAGTCACTACAACTGGTTCAAGGCTAATGGTGTAAGGGCCTCCAGACATTAAGTCTTCAGAGGGGCTGAGCCATAGAAAAACCTCTTAGCTGGCACTAAGAAGGAAAGACTTATAAGTGCATATAAGTATATGAAGGGAGAGTGTCAGAGGATGGAGCCAAGCTCTGCTCGGTGGTGCCAAGCAATAGGACAAGAAGCAGAAGCTGATGCCCAGGAAGTTCCACCTGAATGTAAAAAGAACTTTCTGTGCAGTAACCAAGCATTGGAACAGAGAAAGTCCAGAGAAGGTGTGGAGTCTCCCTCACTGGAGGTATTCCAGACCCATCTGGACACAATCCTGTGCCCTGTGCTCTGGGTTGACCCTGCTTGGGCAGGGAGGTTGGACCAGATAAATCACTGTGGTCCCTTCCAGCCCGCCTCATTCTGTGATTCTGAGACCAAGTCTGAAAGGGTGCTTCTCTAATTTGCCAACATTTACTCTCCTCTGGGGAGGTGTAAACAGTGAGGGGCATGACCAGAAGGAATGAAGTCCACAAGATATCATTCTCCACTAAGGAACAGTAATTTTTGGCCTCTGGAGTAGTTGCTTCAGACAGGTTTTATATGCACTTAATTTAGACAAGAAATAATCTTGGTGAAAGGGGGTTGAGAACGTGTAGGGAACATTCTGGGGATAAACATCTGCCTCTTTTTGGTTAACAACCATATTTATTACTTTAAAACAAATACCTCTATCTGACCCAGAGAGCTTGTGGAAGGAGGCCAGAAAATAAACTGTGTTGCTACTGATGAGATAATGGATTAGGAAAAAAAAAAAGAAAAAAAATTGTAGTGCTAAAAAAAAAAAAACTCAGTCAAAATCTGTTTCTCATTTCTTTTTACATTCCTCTGAAAATTAAGACAAGTGTAGTTATTCAGCTAGGTTTCACTTTGTAGTTGGTGGGTTTTACACTTGCTCAAAGAGAGCTACAATTTGTATTTCCCACATTGTTCAAGAGCCACATTAGAAATGTGTCTGAGCAGCAAAGTTCACTCTCCCCATGTATGAGGGCTGGGGAATTGATGTGCTGTATTTGAGAAAGAGTAACCAGATACAAAGATTGTGTCAAGACTCTTGGATGGCCAGGAGGGAGCTGGATCTAGGCATTCCCTTCAGCCCTCTCCTCCTGAGCTGTCTGTCTGTGTCTGTGTGAGCAGTGCCACTGATGCCAACGCAGTGATCCCTCTGTCTGCCTGGCCAGCCACACTGCTCTCCCATCTGGGGATGATGCAATTTCCTTTGCTTCTTTAGTGGGAGATTAAAGGAGCTGCTTCTTCTCCCTTTGCCTTGTAGATAATTTATTGTTTCTGGATTTAATAACTTTTTGTATTTGAAGGTTTCCTGCAGATGGATTAGGAGGCAATGCAAGCAGTGCAATGACAGCATTGTCACAGCAAGTATCTGCAGTGTAGCTACCTGTTCCCTGATCCTCCTGTTGTATACATTGAGATTCATGTGCACATCCTGTCTGTCACTTCAAAGGCAACTTTGGCTATTGGACATTGTTTACTATAGGAAAGTTAAAAGGGAAATTGTCTTGCATGTCTTTCTGGTAGCAGTTGGTAAGTTAAGTGGTGATTTTACCTGCCTGAAAGGAGGCTGTAGACAGGTGGGAGTCAATCTCTTCTCCCAGGAAATGAGGAAATGGCCTCAGGTTGCACCAGATAAGGTTTAGGTTGAATATGAGGGAGAGTCTCTTCACTAAAAGTGTGGTCAGGCATTGGAACAGACTTCCCAGGGAAGTGATAGAATCACTCCCTGGAAGTGTTCAAAAATGTACAGATGTGTCACTTAGGGACTGATTTAGTGGTGGGCTTAGCAGTGCTGGGTTAATGGTTGGACTTGATAATCTTAGAGGTCTTTTCCAACCTAAATGATTCTATGATTAATAACTGCTTCAAAAAATTCAGAATTTTCCTCCTCTTGGTGTTTGGCTCATTGGTAATATATATTCTTTTGAAACAATCAGACATGACTCATTATCACCAAGTTTTTTATCTAGGGGACCCTCCTACCCAGACACTTCTGTTGCCTCTCTTGTGAGCAGCAAGTGGCACCTGCCACAGTGACTTAGGAGGGTTATGTAGGGATTTGCATTAATAAGACATTGACCTGGAGATTCGGCCAGAGGCTCCAGCCCAGCTGCTGTAGGGGCCAGATGTAAATCCATGAGGTCCTGCAGGGGTATGCTATCCTAGCACATGCCATCCCAGCCCTGGGAGCCTCCCCTGCAGCTGCCTGGGAGCAGGTTGGCTCCCCTGAAGCTGTTCTGTCACCACAGCCTGGCACCCATGGATCAGCTCTGCTTGTGGGATGGAAAGGGACGGCTGCTTCTTCAGCCTGAGGGGTGAAATTGTGCCCTTTTGGGCTCTCTGCAGCCCAGGTTCAGTCCTGACACCTTGAGGGACTTACCAGTGATGTGACTGTTCTTTCAGGACACAGATAACTGCAGCTATTGGTTTACTTTGTTGTTAAGCACAGGAGGAGCAGGAGGGATTGCAGATGTCTGCCAGCTTTGCAGCAAGTTGCAGAGACCCCTTTGTGGCAAATTTGGGTTGCTTCTGCATTTCCAATTGTCCCATTTTCTTTGATGTAGAAGACTCTCCTGAGTCTGAAATTCTTCCCTTTAGGTTTCCAAGGTCTGATTCTTTCTGTAACACTTCTCATGGATGTTTGTTTTGTTTTTTTCTAAGCAAAAATCTGCATGGGAATGCTCAATATATGAAGGGCTTGCAAAGGTCTGTCCTTTGAATGCATGGACACTTTCCCCTGTGGTAGGGCAAGGATTGATATGCAGGGTTTAGCTCCCAATAAGCCTCCATTTGGGGTGGGAAGGCACTTGGACCACATCACAGAGGATTTTAGGAGTTCCCTCTGGTAGAAAGGTGGGTCCATCTCTAGTGGCTGTTCACAGCCCTACAATGAGCACATCCTTTGTAATTACACTTTTTTCTTCCTCCTCAAATACAGGGGTTGCTTTACTTAACTTGATTTACAACTCTATCAACCAAACTCTATTAATACATTTTCTCAGTAAAGACAAAGCTAGTCTCTGACAAAATGGTTTTTTTTTTTCTGTTTAAGTCTGTTGCTTAGAAGGAGAGATTAAGCAGCAAATAGAGTACCTGGCCTCAGCATGAGCTGCTCTGTTTGCACAGCCCTGTCAGCTGTGCCATTTTTCACACATCTCATGGACAAAGTGTTACTGGCAAATTGTTTATGTACAGAAGGAGCCAATGTCACGTACCTTCCCCATTCCTGCTCACCCACCTTTTACTGAAAGCTTTCTAGAGAGCTGCAGAGCTGCTGATGGCTGCAGTAGAGAACAGAATGAGTCAAATGCCAAGTTTTGCTGCAGAGATTTTCCTTGTTGGGACAGTGACAAGTGAAAACACAAACTGAATAAATGGGTCTGATTATGTTGGACTATGAGCAGGTTTTAAACCCCCAATTTTCCCAGCACAACAGCATTTAGCCCTCAGTCTCTTGAGTTACACAACATTACACAACCCTCTTTAAATAGGCCAATTATTTCTCTATGCAAGAGTGACTCAGAGAGATTTTCCTGTCGGTTGCATATGAAATATATATTTAATTTTCTCCAAGAAAGCCCATTTTTATTTGCAACTCGAGTGAAATCAATATTCCAAAATGGCATTTCAATAAAATCAAAGTTGTAAAGTAAACAAGGTAACGGGAAGAAAAGCACTGTAAATAGATTTTTAAATGTCAGACAGTTGATATATATTTTCAAATATGCAACTTGATTTCACAGTGATAAATAAGGGAAACTGGAAGCAGGTGAACAAGAACTATGAAAAGAGAGAAATTATGTGAAGGTGCCTGTGCTTTCCTCTTAGCTATGGCAGCCTGCAGGTGTGTGGAACCCCCTGAGTGGAAGGGTGAGAACAGGTATTGTTTTTGGAACAGAGTGATAGAATTAAAGGATAGTTTGGAATGAAAGGGAACTTAAAGGTCATGATGTCCAAGCTGTCTGCAATAAGCAGGGACATCTGCTAGACCAGGTTGCTCAGAGTCCTGTCCAACCTGACCTTGAGTGTTTCTGGGGATGGGGCACTGACCACCTTTCTGGGCAACCTATGCCAGTGTTTTACCACTCTTATTAAACAAACAAACAAACAAACTGAAAAAAGGCAATTTGCACTAGAGCCTCTATTGTTTCAGCAAGCCATCTCCTGGATTTTTTGTCTCACCAGGGAATTCATAGGAGTTAAAGAAGGAAGGGAGCTGGAATCACCATCTCTGCTTCACCTGTAAATCCCCCAGCTTTACCTGATGTTTCACATGCTGCACAAATGAAATTCCCTCTTTTTTTTTTCCCAGGAAGGCACAGGGTAGTTGTGCTCTGCTGAGCAGTGGCTGTGTCCCAAGCAGCAGCAGCAGCTGGTCTTGTATTGGGACAGGACTTGCATAGTTCAAATTGTCACTTGCAGTGACCCACAGCATAAACCCTTGTGATTAGAAACTTGTGAGGACATCCCTGCAGCTTGCAAAAAGGGTTTGTCATCTTTCTGAGGAGAAAATCAACTGAAAGACTGAAAAGGTTTTATATCCCCAGACATGAAAATTGGTGCAAAGAAGACAAGTGTAGAAATGCCACATAA
The DNA here is from genome assembly GCA_024865655.1 of Emberiza elegans. Classification (NCBI taxonomy): domain Eukaryota; kingdom Metazoa; phylum Chordata; class Aves; order Passeriformes; family Fringillidae; genus Emberiza; species Emberiza elegans. The sequence goes on from JALJVW010000154.1 coordinate 6,434,546, forward strand.
CTCCAAAATGATTCTGAGGTGGTAGAAGAATAGCAAACAATTTTCTGCTTTCTTAATCACAGTATCCCTCCCTAAAATGTGCTCTAGATTTACCAAATGTATTGTGAAGTCAAAACTGGTTGGCTTGCAGGTCAGAGAGGTGTGAATGGACCTTAGTCACCTACAAATCAAGATTTCTAAATTAATTGCAATTATTTTGGTTAGAAAGTTTGGGAACACTTTAACATGGATGAAAGAAACAAGAAAATAATTGAACTACTAATCTGCTTGAGGGGAGAATTGGGACATGGTTTCAAATTGCTTAAAAAAAAGACAAGACATGGAGGCTGAGAATTGATACAGCCAGTAGCTCCCATCTTTGGAGTACTGGTAAACAGGAATGGGACATTTGGTAGAAGAAGAGACCATTGCTTTGGGACTGGAGTTCTCCATCCTGGTGCATTTTTCAGGCTTTTCAGGTCACCCCCAGAACAGGCATTTCTGAGAGTGGGGAGTTTCCCCCCATGGGTGAGTGATCCATGGGATTGATGTGTCCATGCTGTGATGTCCAGCAATGGGCTGAGCTTGGCTGAGCTGCCTCTTGTCACCTCCCTGGTTTTACCTGGGTGCTCTGGATTTCTGAACAATGGTGATTTTTTAGTTTGGGAAGGTGCTGTTCACATCACCCTAAAAGTGGGCTTAGGTGTTATCTTTGATGCAGGAAGCAGATGTGGTGGTGTCCCACTTTGCTGCCAGGAGTCCAAGATAAAACTCAGACCTCCCAAGCTTTCCTGTTGTTTTGTCTTAATCCAGGAAATTCAGCTGGCATCTCTCTTATTCCTGCTGGTTAGAGAGACTTAGAGCTTTCATTAGATGCTGGATCTTGATCCTGGCTAATGAAAAGCAGAGCAAAATCACACTCACAGTCTGGCAGGGACTTTGAATACTTGTGCAACAGGAAAGGTCCTCTCAGGTGCAGTTTGTGCTGTATGGTTTGTGTAATGCTCAGCAAAGCCCTGTCAGTGCTGAGGTTTCCTGTTGCTCACAGAATTCCTTTACTAAGTTTTTTTCTTTTCCTTGCTTTGTAGAATTTGATCTTTGCTTTAAATTATATCACCAGTAACGTGTGTGCTTTGATTATTGCAATGTGCCTTGCTGGATCAGGATCATTCCCTTCCTCAGTCTCAATTGCTTCACCTTCACTTCTAACTTCACTTTCTGGGGAAAGGAAAGGATTGTTTCCATTTGGGATTGCCAGAGATGATGGTCTTTGATTTCTACATCCATGGCCTGAAATTGTTCTCAAATCCAGCCTGTCATCTTGAAATGATTTACTTCTTTCATTGTTTGAATCTCCCTGTTATTCCTTGCCAATTCTGTGTGTGAGAATGTTCATTCCTGCATTTACCAGGGTTTTCTGCATCTGACTGGACTGGCAGGTTCACATCTGTCTTTCATAAGGAGGATTTTACAGACAAGAACTCCCTGGAAAGGGATTAAGCCTTTTGGTTGTTGTTGTTATTGTTGTTGTTCCTGAGTTTGTCACTGCTGAGAGGATGGTAAATGCTGTGCAGAGACCCACCATGAGCAACTCGTGTCCCTGCTGGGGGATGGGTGTCGTTGTCTCTTTGCCCATCATCACCTGGATTACAATTTTTGTTAATGAAAAGCCACCAAGTGCTCACAGTGCAACAACCTGGGCAGTGCAGAGCAGCTCCAAGGCTGTGGCTGAAGGCTGCTCAGTGATTCTGAGGCAATGTCCAAAATGGATAAAGCAGGGAGGGACTGGATATCAATATTTTGCCCATCTTAAGCCTATTTATTTACTAATTCCCTATGGAACAGGTATCTCTCCTGCTAGTGGTGCATAACATGAGAACTATCACACTGTGCACTGAGCTAGCTGTTCTTCTATTTCTGGGGGTGGGGCTAGATATTTTTTTAAAAACAGATGAAGTGGTAGATAGCTGGAGTTTTTAATATCTGAATCTACCCACTGGCACAGCTGGAGTGTATAAGCCAAGAATTCCAAGTAGTTGTCATCATTATGTGGCATCTGCAGGTAAAGTTGTGTCTGAACACCTTGAAGGGGTTTGCTGAAAGCCCTCAGAAGCAGAGCAGTCCTGTTCTCAGCCCTGTGGTCCCACAGCAGTGTGGGCAGAGTGAGGAAGCAGCTTTGCTGGCTTTTTACTCTGACATGGATTTGCCTTGGTGGCCATGGGCAAAGTCCATTAAGTTCCATGGTTCAGCTTTCTCACTTGTGACAGGTAAATGCTATGCTGCTTTTAAAACATTTACGGTGTTTCTGAGAATTAATTAGTTGGTGTTTGAGGCCCAATAGTCTTCCATAGGGGTTTTTCACTGAGTTCTTGGTCCCCTTGCTCTGGAGGGTGTTAATTGCTGTATGCTTTTGGGATGGCCCTACAGAGATGAGAGTAAAGGCATAAGGAGGTGAGTGTGTGATTAACTAAACAAGCCTGGGGTAGAACAGAGTTCCCCAGGTGAGAAATTGAGTTGCTATTGGCCTCTGGCTTTCCTTTTGGCAGGTATTCCTGAAAAGGCCCCAGTCCAGAGAGCATCCCATGATAAATACCACTGTTCTTCTGACCTGGGGCTCTCAGGGCTGCCCCTTTGCTTTCAGAAGTGCTCAGCCACATAAGGGCAGGAAGGATCTGAAATTGCCTCCCCCTCCTATCTGTGTGGCCAGGTGAGGAAGTGAGGAATGTAATTTCATGCACCATAAACACTAATAATTCCAAGTACTTAGGACTGGAGCATGCACATTACTGTGGTGTGAGCTCTCTCCCCTGGCTGCAGTTGGAGCAATCACACTTAGGACCTGTTTGTCTTGGCAGAGCTGCCCTCAGGAATGAGGTAACTTTGGAAAAGACATTCCTTCACTCATGGCAAATGGATAAAAATATCTGAACTTCCACAGGCCTGGGAAGGAGAGCAGGAGCCAGGGTAAAGCACAGAGCACAGAGCTCTGGAGCAAGGGCTGCAGGTCCCCAGCACTTTGCCACAACACCCTTGTTGGACCAGGAACTACCACGGGGTGTGTCACGGGCCTCACAATGTTTTGCTCAATGTGGCCACTCAGAGGATGCAAGTTACAGCAAATGACCTCTGTCCTTGCTGAAAACCCTGTTTTGCAGCTCAGTGGCTTACATACTGAGTTTACAAGAGTGATATAAGAGCCTCTGCTCTGCCAATAGCTGTGAGAGTATCTTGGACTGTGCTTTGGGACAGAGTGCACAGCACTGCTGTTAACCAAAGATGGGCTGAAGATTAATGTGCTTTTCCTCCTTTAAAATAAAATTAGGCAGCCTTTCTCTTCTATGACAGAAGAGATGCTGGTAAAGGCTTAAAGTTAGGGATGTTAAACTATGTGGACATGCAGGAAGGGTGTAGTGTTAACTGACTGAAGGCTGATAGTTGCCTTTCTTGTATAAAAGGAGCTTTTCAAAATGAAATGAAAAAGATATAATTTCACAGCTTGGAGGAAGGCAATGAAGTGCTGCAGTTATGCCTCTCCCTGAAGATCTGTCCCCAAACCTTCACAGGCAAAGCAAAGGGCTTGCTCAGGTAGTTTATTATGCATTGAGGGTTCCTGCTGCTGCTCTTCCATGCAGCTGGAACCCCAGCCCTGGGTGTTTTTATGTGTGATGCATGAACTTACTTAGAGACACCTCATAAATCACATTTGAAAAGTGACTTTTTTGTGTGTATGTGTTTTGCTTAGTTTTGTTTTGGAATTTGGCAATAAACAACCCATCTAAAAAAAAAAAATCAAGCTTGGGATTGGCTCAGTCATCAGCTCTGAGGGAAGGGGGGCTCTGGAGATCAACATATTTATAAGTGTGCAGTAGTTGGATTGGGTGTATTGGCTACTTTTTTGGCAAGGCTGACGTTGCTTGATTATTAAGAATGAATCTGTATTATTTATGTCACCCATCTGAGGTTGCTTTATCTTTGCAGATGTGCCCTAAAACAGGGAAGCAGAGCACAGGCAGTGCTGCCAGGCTGTTTAACTTTTATTGGAAAGCACTGCTTTCATTGTAAGAACAGCTTTTTACAGCCAGGCAGCTCTGTCTGTCCTTGTTTTCCTTCCAGGAATGCAAGGGGCTGGGGTGGGGGCAAGAAGCAGAGAAATGCAACTTTGATTGAAACTCTGGGGGCTATGAAAAAGAGCAGAAAGGAAAGCAAGAAAACCATAAAAACGCTGTAGAGGGGCCAGTGAAGGCATGATACAGTCCTGAGAGCATGAAGGGGCTGTAGGAGCTGTAGTTCCTCTTTCCTCAAATGCTTTTGGATTCTTGCTATGAAAACTCTTCCAGCTAGAAACCTTCACTAAGGAGGTTGGAGAGAACACGGACATGGTTTAACTTGTTTCCTCTTGTAGTGCTTGCAGTGGGAAAGGCTGTACCTGTCTGTGAGGGCAATGTATGGGTCCCACTCACTGTCCCTGAAAATCTTGATGTCAGCCCTCAGTGCCCCACAGAGGTGCTGAATGCAGGACTGAGGCCAGGAGAGGTGTAAATCCTGACCCACGTGAGCTCTTAGGTGCTTGTGTGCATGAGCCAGCAATCAAGACCACACACCCATTCTCCCAATCCCCTCTTGAAGGCTGCAGGAGCCAAATTCCATGCTGCCAGCAATTTTTCTGCCTCCCTGATCAAGGCCCACTGGAGGCACCCAGGAGATGTCTGCCTTGTGTGGCTGATGTCTGAAGCAAGGAACAGTTCCTCGTATTTACCTAGACGGCATCACCAAGATGGCCAGGCTCTCATTACTGATGCTCCTGAGAGAAGAGCAGCACTGTGGATCACTGTGGCTGCTGTCAGGGACACAGCCCTTCCTCACTGGGGGTGCCAAAATCAAATTCACCCATGTGGTGATGAAGCTTCGCAGCAAGGCTGTGCCCTGTGCCTTTGGGGCTCAGGGCTGTGCAGGGCTGAACTTCCCCGGGAGGAGAAGGCAAGTCCTTCAGCAGGGCTCCCTGATCCCTTCAGGATGTGGAAATTATCAAGCCCTCCTGAGGCTGAGGTGAGGTTTGGAAGTGCAGCCCTTGTCCCCTGAGCTCCACTGGCAGTGTTGCAGAAGGTGGCTTTTATGTGCACTTGTTTGATGGAGAGTGGCTGTGACTGCTGGGCTTTGCTCCAAAACTGGGGCTGCCACTGTGACCAGATCCTGCTGGAGAAGATGAGTCCTTCAGAAGGGAGTATCTGAGCCAGTGGCATTCCCAGACATGTGCAGAGGATGCCAGCCTTAGATGTCAAAGTGAGCCTAGGTGTGAAGGAATTTAGTGAGGTGCTTGGGCAGGAAATCTGTATTTTTTTTGTGTCTCATTTTGTCAGTGTTAAGCACTTTCCTTCTCCCTGAAGTGAAATCCACAGCCTGATTGCTGTGTCACAAATCCTACCTCCAGTGGTACTCCCAGGGTGAGAAACAAAATGAGGGCAGAGAAAAAGCAGGCAGAGCCCAACCTTAGGGCTTTGTCTTTGCTAGGGCTGATATAACACCAACAAAATCCTTCATGCCAGTGGTCACAGCTCTGGAGCTCTCCTCTGTCAGTTGTGGTGTCTGCAGAAAAAGGCCACCTTGTCTGCCTCTCTTCTTTTTCTGCTTGTTTTGCCAGGATGATGTATTTATTTATTTGGGTTAGGTGTCAAGCAAGATCCTCTGCTAGAACAACACCACTGGCTGCCAGAATCAGGTCACTGCTGGTCACTCCCTGAATGCTCAGTTATTCCAGGCTTTGTCTCTCTGCAACACTTAGGTGATGATTTTAGAAATGCTGCATTGTGGAATCTCCCATTCCCAAATCAGACTTTGGGAAGAGCTCCTGGTCAGCTGGGAACATGATACCCCAGTGACTTATTACAGACTTTGGCACTGCTACATGAAACTGAGGTGACCAAAACTCAATTGTCTCATCCAGGTAAATGGATTTGATGTTCAAGCAAGCAGCTTTGACTGAATTAGTCTGGATTAAGTCTGGAAGGCTCTGGAGCTCAGGGGAAAGTGACTGGGAAGCCAAGAATGATTTTAATAGTACTGTGTCTATCACCAGCAGACAGTTAAAGGCTGCTGATGCAGGTGGGCTTTGTCAGCATCTTCTGGTTCATGTGGAGAAGGAAAGTGCTCACTCCTGAGTCATGCAGTGAGCTCTGTGAACTCCTCTTGGAAGCTTATTAGTCACCAAGCAGGGTGGACACTGACCACTCCTGCCAGACATTCAGTCAGGGGAGACTCTTCTGGCAATGTATGTCCATGCTTTGCTTTCCTTTCCATTAGAAGTGTTTTCCTGGTGACTAATCAAGGTTTTCCTGATGTAACTTCTTAGCCCATGACTTGTCACATGTCCAAATGAGTACAGAAAACAGATTTTTTCTTTCTGCTGTCTAGCAACCTCTGTATTTTTGAAGGCTGTTTTTATGTCTCCCAGGTTCCTCTTCAGTCTCCTGCTGTTATGGTGAATGTATCAGTGCTGCCTAAAATTTGTGATAGTTCTCTTTCCTCTGGAATCTCTCATGGAGCTCCATGATTGCTTTCCAGAGCACCAGACCAGGCAGAGGACTCTAGCTGGGATCTTCCTACTGCTGAGCAAAAGAAAAGGGTTTAGGTCTTCTGGTTTGAGGTCCATCAGCCACTTGACATCACTGGTTGTTGTTCACCATTCTGATCTGCAGGACAGCTATGCAGAAAGCTGATTTTCATCCTGTATCTTCCTTTTGGAATGTTCCTGGTTGATTTTGGTATCTTGGACTTGCCTGCATCTCCAGTCTCTCAAGATCACGTTTGAATTCTCTCCCTCTCATTTTATTGGAGTCCTTCCTAGTGTGGTATCATCTGAAAATGTAATAAACATTATCTATATTCCAGCATCCTGGTCATCATCCAGGTACTCTGTGTTCAGGAAAATGAAAATATTTTCATTAGAACTGGATCTAGGACTGACCTCTGCAAAACCCTGCTGGATATATCCTTTCACTGTGAGAAATGAATCCTTGATACTACATAAACACTTTTCCAGCTACTTTGATTCCTGCCTTAAGAAGACACTGTGCTTCTGTAGTTTGATTATGAGAAGGTCCTGAGAGATGCTGTTCTTTCCAGAGCACTGCTGATGTGGAGCCTCTGAATAGGGAAGGTTCAGATTAGCAGTAAATTAATCCTCTGGTGAAGGCAGACCATAAATGAAATGCTAGAACACACAGTGGCCACTCTGAAGACTACTGTTCATTTTCCCCCCTCATTTTCTGAGCAGCAGCACAGCTCTCAAGACCACACAGCATTTGATGCTGCAAGGCAGACAGTGCATCTTTCAGAACATTTCACTGACTTTCCTACCAGAGGCATATGAATTTTTCCCTCTCCAAATCACCTTTCCCAAGACAGGGAAGCACTGTCTAGAATGAGTGTTGGTGTCCCCACACCTTTCTGAAGAGCTGTACAGTTGGAAGTCAGCAGTCCAGCCTTTGCCTGGAAAATAGATTTTATTTGCAAAATTGGCAAGTCCTGCTTTGCAAAGACATTTTTCTAGATTAAAACATAAGAATCAGATACTTACCAACAATAATAAACAAGATAAAGCCAGGAAGAATATATTATGAATTCTACCCTAAAGTACTGCATCCAGGCCTGGGGTCCTCAGCAGAAGAAAGTGGTGGACCTGTTGGAGTAGGTCTAGAGAAGGGACACAAAGGTATCAGAGCAGCACCTTCCCTACAAAGACAGGCTGAGAGAGCTGGAGTTGTTCAGCCTGGAGATGTAAAAGCTTTGGGGAAAACTCATTGCATCTTTCCAGTGCCCCAAAGGGGGTTATGAAAAAGAGAAGAGGGACCTTTTATACATGCAGACAGTGACAGGACAAGGAGTTATGATTTTAAACCGAAAGAGAGCAGGTTTAGATTAGATGTCAGGAAGAATTTCTGTACTCATCACACAGTGAGACACTGGGACAGCATGCCCAGCACAACCCTGGAATTGTTCAAGTCCAGGTTTGATGGGGCCCTGAGTGACCTGGTCTAGTGAATGGCATCTTTGGCCATGCAAATGGGGACTGGAATGAGATGATCTTTAAGGTTCTTTCCAACCCAAACCATTCTATGATTCTGCAGTTCTATGATACTGCATATAAATAGGCACTCAGTAGGAATTTGCTGTTAGGATTTTTTTTTTTGAAGTGCAAGTGCATTAGCTAGAAGAGGAATAAAAACTAATTTTCTTTCTATGTTGTTTGCATCACAGATTCTGACTTTAGCTCACTTCTGATCAAACTAAAAATACAAAAATTAATATCATTAAAAATATACAGACACAAGCTTTTTGCCTGTGTTTCTGACTGCTCTCACTGGCTGCATCCATATCAGAAAACTGCACTGGTCCAAGGTGAGGGTTCCAGCCTCATCCAAATGATTTAATTGTTTCTGTGCTCTTTGCCCTGGCTTTGCCCCCTGCTACATAACCCTCATCCACACATGGTTTGGGAGCCAGCATGGCTTTTCCCTGTGAGCGATAAGAATGAAGCCATACCATGTGGGAGGGTGCAAGGGAGAAAGTTTAGCCATATGGACACAATCTGTGCTGTGCCTGTTGCCCTGGGGGTCAGAGAATGAGCCTTGACCTGTCTTATTTATAAGCAGAGACATAGAGGCTGCAGAACTCTTGCATTGTACGAAAAGGTACAGAATAGTTCAATAACATTTTCATTTATTTGCAAGGTCTCCTTCCCCCTGTACTTCTGCCAGGTTTGTTTCTAACTCCAGATGCTAATACTTGCACATAGGTGAGTTTCACAACCATTCACATGTGCCTGAATTTGTTTGGACAAAGGCTCTTTTGTGATTGAGGCTTAGCACTTTGTGAGCAATGGATTTGTCTTCAAAATATTTTTTTTATTGGTATCTAATTTATGGTGTGGAGGAAGAGAAAGACAAGTTTGTTGTTTGGATTTTTGACTCATTAAATTTATTCTGTGAGCAGCTGAATGTACAAGGATGCTTACACATGTGCTTCATGCCATGACTGCTGCTAATTACAAACTCTTGAGGACAAAAGCAGGACAAACCTGGCTGATTGTTCCTGCCAACTGTTTGCTAAATTGGCTCATTCAATTCACTGAAATGGCAGAAAATTAAAAAGGCAAAAAAGTGACTGGATGTGCAAGTAAAACCAGGTTGCTTTTGACTGGGCAGGGGAAGAGATCAAGTGTGGGTGTGGGGATAGCTAGAAGTAGGAAAAAGGAGGGAATCAGAAGGACAGGAAAGCAGGACAGAGCTGGGGGTAACTTAAGCCTCCCCTTTCTGGCAACAATAGACTCTTAATTAGCTTAGCTTTTTTGATGAACACTTACTTTTCTAGGTGATGGAGAAAGGTAGGTGATTTCAAAGAATCAGTCAGTCCAAGAATCAACAGCACCTATTGCAGGATGGGCTGAATTGCCTTGGGAAAGTGAATTGCCTCCACCTGTTAGTGACATAGGGGATTTCATCATCTAGCTTGAACGAATCTTTTAATCTTAGACTGATATTGGATGAAGCCTGATATTGGACCAGTTCACATTAATTATTAGCATTAAAAAGTCAAGACAAAGATGAAGCCTGGCATTTCTGTATGCTTAGTCTCAACCCAGGTTTCTGTCCCTTCTGTGGTGGGGCTAACATTTGGAACTTTGATGCAAATAGTGATTAGCAGAAGCATTTCTTCTTGCTAAAAGCCATTGGTCACCACACAGTCCCACACCAGACATGTTGGATATTGTGCCTGCTTTTTGTCAGCCAGTGGATGATACCAAGATGAGCAATGCAGCTGATGAGCTTGAGGGAAGGGGTGCAATCCAAAGGGACCTTGGCAGTCTCCATGAACTTTAACAAGGCCAAGTTCCAGATCCTGCACCTGGGTAATCTCCACTGTCATTAATGACTAGAGGGTGAAAGGATTGAGAGCAGCTCTGTGAAGAAAGGATGTGGGGATGAAAATTGGATGTGAGCCAGCAATGTGGACTTGCAGCATTAAAAACAGAGAGAGAAAGAGTTTTTTCCAAGATCCATGGACAGGAAAAGGGAAAATGGTTTTAAGCTGAAAGAGGGTAGATGGGATTAGGTATAAGAAAAAAAATCTCTTATGAGGGTGGTGATACACTGGATCTGATTGTCCAGAGAAGATGTGGATGCCTCATCACTGAAAATGCTCAAGGTAAAGTTGGATGGGGCTTTGAGCAACCTGACCTCAGCCCCCATGTAAGGGGGGTTGGAGTTAGGTGCTCTTTAAGATCCCTTCCAACCCAAACCATTACATGATTCTATGATTTGGACCCCTGTCCAAACATACCTTGAGACATTTTTAGTTTGTTTTATACACCAGATTTCTTTGCAGATTTCTTTTGTAGATATCATAGAATCACAGGATCAAGTTGGAAGGGACCTCAGTGGGTTGCTCGTCGTGTCCAGATGGGTTGGAATGTCTTCAGTAAGCCAGGAGCAACCTGTTCCAGTGCTTGGTCACTGCACAGGATAGAAATTCTTCATACCCCTGTGGAACTTCCTGGGCATCCGTTTCTGCCCATTGCTTCTTGTTCTGTTGGATTTCAGGCTTGTTGTTCTGAAGTGTCTCTGTCAGGTCAGAAAGGGGGTCTGGGGAAACATTCAAAGTCAAAATGTGAAACAGAGAATAACTCTCCCTGAGCTACAAGGGATACCTCAGTGGGAAACATTTCATCAGAGGAGTGGCTTCTGTTTGGAGTTCAGGTGTGTTAAAGGTACCCTCAGTCACTGGCCTGCTGTTCCCAGGCTGTCATTTCTTGTACTGGAGCTGTCAGCTTTGTCTGTCAGTTCTTGATTGAGAGGCCATTTCAGGTCTCCAGACCAGGGATGGAACTGCTTTTCTTCTGGCTTTGTGCAGTAATGGTCCTGAAATGGGCCCTTGAACCATCACCTGCTCTGTCACACCAGCACCTTTAATGGGGTATATGAACTACCATGGGAATTACATCATGGAGCAGGGTGGAGGTGTATTGGGATATTTGTTTTTTTTTTCCAGATGATACTTCTGAAAGTTCACAGACAGGTCTCTCTGAAGTCCTCACGTTGATCACTGCCAATTAAAAAACTTTCTGAAATGTCCTTAGCAGCTCCAACAGGAACTGGCCCACCCTCAAGATTTACCAGGTCCATGATGTTGATTAAGGGTTGATTTTTTCCCACTTCTGATTGATTGGCAAATATGAGGTCTGCTTGTTACAGGTTTCCAGCATAGAATCAGTGATTATTTTTTGCTGTTAACGATGTTATGAGCCAAGCCCTGAGCCTCTGGCAATTCTCTGAATTGCTCATCATCATCTTGAATTTAGATTTCATGATAATTAGGATGTCTGAGTTGGATAGTGAAAATGGGCATTCTGATCTAACCCTCTACCATGTAGGTTGTTATTTTCCAAGCCATCTGCATGCTGTGAAAGCAGACTGGGAAGCTCCTCAAATTTTTAAAGGTGAAGAGGATAAAAATAAGTTTTCCTTAACAAGCCATTCCTGAGTGCTTTGCAAACCACATCTTGAGTGTCAGCAGGACAACGAGCGGAGTCTGGTCATATAAAGCTGTAAACAGGAATTAAACAGACTGTGTTTTGTAGATGCACATTGCTGAAAGTTGCTTTTTGGGAGACTCAAACCCTGTCCCAGCACAGTGTGGGGTGGTTTGCCCCTTCTCTCATTGCTGGTTCTCAGTGCTCTCAGAAAAGGAAAGAGGCCAAAATGGGGCACTAGTCACAACCAGATGTTGGGCTGCCTCGAGTGCCAGGAAGTGGAGGGTGATAAATCCCAGGCAGGCCTGAGCTGGGGGGAGGTGACACCCCTTGCACATGTGATTGCCATTAACCATTCACTCTGCAGGAAGGGAAACAACAGGGCAGTGAACAAACAGGGTTCTGGGTCTGGGGGGCCATGGGACAGCTTTCAGAGGTGGCAGGGTGAGGCACACTGACTTACACGTTGTCTCCATGGGGCAGATGCAAGTGCAGGAGGGTTTTAAGTAGCCCTCAGGAGTCAGGAATGTGAGAAATGAGCATCAACATGAAATAAGCACATGCAAAATGCATTTATTTAGGTTAGAGTGTCTTATTAGCTCATCTTGGAGAGAGAACTATGCATAAGAGTCCATTGCCTACTTTAAATACTATGCCTGGTCAGGTAGACCTTCCTGCCTTTTTGCTTATTTATTTTTTGTCCCCCAAGCATGTGATCCATAGTGTTGGAACAGAAACATACCCAGAGCCAAACCAGGTAAAATAAACCCTGATTCTTGCAAGTGGCTGCAGGCAAAATTCCATCACAAACAGGCAATGAAATAGGATCATAGGATCACTTGCCATATGGTAATTCAGGTTGGGAGGGAGCCCTGAAGGGCTCTGGTCCTATGTTCTGCTCAAAGCTGGATCAGCTGCAGGGCAGACTGGGCTGCTCTGGGATTTGCAGCAGGCAGCATATAGGATGTTGGGAAACAGGACAAATGCTGAGATGGTTATATGGCCTTTCTCTCTGCATAGTGAAAACCTCAGCCTTTAGCTTTGGCCCAATTTGGTTTTAAATTAGATGTTTTTGTTTGAACCACAATTAAAGAGCTTTGAACTATTACCCTACAGTCATATTCAGCTACCACTGTATACATGGACATGGATACAGCACAACTGGGGCAAAATGCCCTAAATTGACTGTCTGGGAGGTCTGGGTGGGAAAAGAGAGAGGATTAAAAGCTAAAGAAGGGTCATCCCTAAGTGTCCTGGGAGCAAGATGGTTCCTGGAGGACTGGCCCAAAGCAAGACAGAGTTTAAGAGATGATGTCTAATTTGGGGAATTCCTTAGGGACAGCAGGGTGGAACCAGCTCAGGGGAGCAGGAGAAGAAAGAGTGTTGGCTGCATGAGTATGAGGGGAATATCTGGGAGGGGACCAGACAGTTTGAGCAGAAAAGGAGCCTGATGGTGCTGAGATCACAGGAAACACTATCTGTGTGTGCACATAAATAGCAATAGTAATGCAGGAGCTGAAAGTACAGGAGTATAGTTCATGTTTGAAAAACATGAGGTTAAGTGATGTTAGAAGCAGAGTTGAAGATGCATGCTTTAGCATAATGGGAAACTCATTACACATACATTTAAATATCTTCTCCAGTACATCCAGTGCTTTATAAAGGTCATGGGCTCATTTGTGGAGTTTAAAAGCCAGAAGAGACCGTGGGATCATCCAACATGATGTAATACATACAAATTGAATTACATCTTATCCATGTACCTTTATTCTAAGCTCAGTACAATAAACACATCCCATCCTGGGGCTTAGACCTTGTCTGGAGAACCCATAAGAAGGACAAGGCACCTGTGGCAGTGACATTAAGATTAGTGATCCTGACTGTTTAAGACCTGCAGTGTTTCTATAATTTGGGGACTGTGCTATGACTGACATGTTCACTGGAAGCTGGCAGCTTCCTTCTCTTCATACATCAAGGCACCTTTCAGACTCCATGTTGATACAGTAAACAGCACTCTCTTTCCATTTTCCAGCATTAAGCATTTTTTCAGGACTTGAAGCACATTGATGCTTTGGAGTGGCTACCTAGAACAGAGGCTAGACAAAGTTAAGAGAATGAAGTGGGTAGTTATTAAAGGCCTTCAATAGATACAACTTGGGCAGTCAGAAGCCTCTGAGAGGGGCTACACCCAATATGGATGATGGTCATGAGTTTTTCAGATAGATATAAGTTTGGTTTATTTGCATATCAGGGGTTAATTCTCCAATTACAGCTTCAGGTTATGAAGTCATATTGCCCCAGTTTGCTCCTCCCAATTCACTTTTGTTTATGCTTTTTGGGGCCTGAGGCTGTAGGATGTCCTTGGGTTCCAGGCCCAGAGGAATTGTTTTGTCTGACCAAAGTGGGAAGACAGTAGTTAACAATTTATATGAAGTTTAGAGTTATGCACTAATGCAGCACAGGATTTGAAAAATATAAAGGCTAAAATCTTAAGGCATCAACACAACAAACTCATCTCTGTGTCTTCATTCATCTTTTTTAAAGTTAAAGCAAAAGGACTGCAAGAATCATAAAATCATTAAAATTGGGAAAGACCCCTGAGATCTGTTAAACCAGCACCACTGTGTTCATCACTAAACCATATCCCTGAGAGCCATACCCACACCTTTTTTAACAATTCCAGGAATGATTTTACCATCTCCATGAGTAGCCTGTTCCAGTGCCTGACCACCCTTTCAGTGAGGCAAAACTCCATCCTTTAGGTAGGACTTGACTCTGCTCCTGGCTGCTGCTGGTTTGCTGCCACAGTTGTGTGGGCACGAGCAGACTGAGGTCATCAACCCAAGCACAACCCGTGGCTAATGACCAGCAACAGATTTTCTATTTGGATATTTCATATCTGAACAATTCAAGATTTATTGCTTCCCCTGAGGTTCTTTTAGGACCAGATTTTTTCATCAAGTTGTTTGTCTAACTCCATCCTCACATGCAACTTCCTACCCCACCGCAAAATCAACTATGTGGTGTTTATTTAGAAGCATTCTGTTCCCTGTTGGTTTTTTTTTTTTTTTTTTTTTTTTGGTTTGGTTTGGTTTTGTTACTGGTTTGCTTTTTTGTTGTTGTTGTTGTTCATTAGAATTAACTTTACATTTATTACAATATATTCAGGGTCTAATAAATTCTAATATTGCTCCAGATTGGCATAAACAGTCTGGTGTTCTGTGGATATGCTGATATTGTACTTGCCTCTCCTTTGTGAATTATTTGAATTTGAAACCATGGCAGTCCAGGGCATGTAAAAATGTTGCTAAAGCATAAAATGACAACAAGCAGGGAATTTATGTGTGTGCTAATGTAAAAAAAAATAATTAAAATGGTGATTGCTCAGTGAAGCAGATGGACAATAAAGAATGCACACACAAACTCAGAAGACCTTTTTGGAAAATCCTAAATTTTACCATTCAGGCAATTATTAATGGTTCTATCTGAAGGAAATTTGCATGTACAGTAAATTTGATATGCAAAATCTTTTCAACTTGTATTCATTGTTAGGTTTTGCCTTGCATGTAAGTGTGTCAGGCAAGTAATGATCATTTTGTCTCAAGCTCCTGTAGAAAAATATGATCTTTGGAGAGCTTTGAAAAATGCCATTAATCATCTCTGCTTCACCCACAAGGAAGAATGGTTTTGAGATTAGGGCTTTGGAGGGGCTCTTGGAGGATCTGGTTTGTGTTTCCCAGATCTGTCACGAACATTCATACATCTTCAGGTTGTAATTCAAAATAGTTTATCTAGCAGCTCAGTAGAGGCAGAAATAACCCCATTTTCAAATGCAATAATTTGGTTAGGTATTAAGCCCTCTGTAAACTCCTTTGCAGCTATGGGAGTTCTTGAAAAGACTAAACATGTGTCTCTCTGTACCAAGTTCCTACCTTTAAAATAGGAATAGCAGATTTCTTTGACCTTTTTACTTTCATCTTCCCTTGATTTTCTATGTCAATTATAAACATTTTGGAGCAGGAACCCTCTTAAACTGTGTTTATGTGGTTCCAGGGAGGACATCAGTCTTGTTTTTGCCTTTTGGTACATTTGTAAAATGAATCCTAATTTGCAGTTATTTAACCTAAAATTAGAAGTCTGGGAAGAGAGTAGGTTAGGAGTTTTCAGAAACATTAAAGGCTGTGGTAGAGATGTGGAGATGGCCTATTGATCACCTTTCATGAGAGGCTAAGAGTGTTGAAGGTTTTTTGCAGGTTGAGCAGTTTTTGTAAGATAATGGTCATATTCAGCTGATGCACAATCCAGCCTGCTTGTAATAATGGACAATAGACACGTGTACAAACAATTAATAATGGACATATTTAGAAATGAGGTCGGTATATCCTTGAAAAAGATACAAGAAGAAGAGTCATCGGGACTCAGCAAGTTTGTCAGCAAGCTTGGGAAAGTAAGAAAAAAGTGAGCCATGGGTGAGCCAAACAATCACAGCAAGACCCGTGAAAAATTAGATGATCCAATCAGCATTCTATTTTAGATGCGTGAACAGCTGGGATTAACCAATCATGTATTAGCTAGAGATGCATAGACAGTGGAGACTTATTATAAATATAGTCTTCTTAGGAATAATAAATTTGGCTTCACTAGATCATATTAGTTATGGTGTGATGTCCCTGAACCTCTGCACCCCGCGTAAGAGCATAAGTGTAGCAAAGGAATTTGAGCTCTATTCAAAAATATTTTATAGAGGTGAAAAGAGAGATGTTCTGGAAAAGTCTGAGTGGTTGTCACGGGGTCTATACATCACTGAGGGTCTTTAAAAGCAAGCTAGATCCTGCTACGGGTCTAGAAGGGCAGACTAGATGACCCAACAAACTCATTTCCAGCCCTGCTTCTCTGTGACACTCTGCTCTAATTTGCAGTTGCCTCAGGCTGAACTAGTGACTTTCCCAAACCCATGCAGTGGCTGTTCAGAGGGCCAGGATTTGCTCTGCTTCTCCTCTGACTGTTTGCCAGTCGAACTCTCCATGGACTTCTCCTCAGCAGTGCCAAAGCTAATGCTGCTCCTTCACTTTGGGATGTTTTTTCCTGAAGCACAAAACTCTACCTTGAAATATGAGTTTTCCAGCCGTGAAGGGGAGCGTTTGTTTTCACACAGAACTCGAGGCAGGACAGGAGAAGGTGTTTGGTTTTCGGTGACGCTACCCACATGTGATTTTTGGCTGGATGCAGAGTGTGGAGTGGAAAGCCTTATGTTCCAGCTGGCTTCACTCTACAGCGCAGGAGTCCCTGCCAGATTTCTCAGGACAATTTAAATCAGCTCAGGCTCTGGCATGCTCTCTCTTGTGCAAATGGGAAGGTATGAGCATCTGTGCTGGGGGTCTTACTCCTTACCAAAACTCCTGGAGTTAGGTGTTAATGAATGGTGATGAACAGGCACTGCTCAGAGCACAGGGACTGCACTTGTGTTGTGAAATAAAATGTGGCAAAGCCTCTCTTGTCCTAGGGATGAGGGGCACAGCAGGACTTGCATCTAGCCAGATGTTTTTCCTTCAAAACAGGGCAGCCACACATATCCCCACTGCCCGAGGGCAATGATCCAGTCTATGGCCAGCTGTGACTGGGGAGAGTGCTAGCTGGCATGGGCCAAGTTGCTGTTGAGCACTGTTTGAACATTTAAAGAGTACAAATGATCATTTGCTGTGCTTGGACTGATGCCCTGGGCCTCCTCAGTTTGCAAGGAGGACCTACAGCAGCAGTGCCAGCACAGCAGGGAGCTCCGTGCTGGGAGGGCCCTGCAGCTGAGCTCCGTAGGATGCGCTGGAGCTCCATCCCGGCAGAACAGCATGTCACTCAGCTGAAGGCTGTGCTGACACAGCATTGACTCACACCAGAAATCCAGTGTTTAAACCTTCTTCTAAACTCATGACAAAGCTCTGCTGTGATCCAGGTATCCAGACTCTCAGCTGGGAGCACCCAGACAGGTGGGGTGCCAGCTCTAGCCCCATCTTTTGTGGATGCTCTGAGAGCTGACAGCATTTGTGGTGTGAGCCAGTGCACCTCTGAGACCTGGTGGCTGGGGGGAACTGCCTGTTGATTCAATGTACCATGTATGTGGGAGATGTTGTGGTTGGGTTCATTTTTGAGGAGAAACAGTTGGTAATTGTCAGCTATGGACCAAGGCTGTCTGAAGACTTTAAAAGGAAATGTTCTCTTCTTGACAGAGGATACATTCAATCAGATTTGGTGGTAGTGCATCTATGGCACCAGAATGAATCTTCTAATCTAATATGCAAATCAAATTGACTTCCGGTTTTTTGGGTCACTGGCTTGTATTCTTTGCTACACTCCCTGAGTCTGTTGCAGGCAGCCACACAGGACCAGTCTCTAACAGTTTATAACATTCAGCATTTGACTTACAAATGGGGATAGTGAAGGCTGTGGAGCTGACAGCCCTGTAGCCTGGGGTGGATATGCACTGGTTGTCAGCAGAAATCACACAGTCTCAGCCATGTCAGCTTCACACATCACCTCCCTGTCACAAGCTTGCTTTGGAAGGACCATGTCTGGACACGAGAGCCATGCGATCCCAGGGGAGAGGGGACATTCACTATGTGTTTGGTATTCAAACCATGACAGCCAACAAGTCTTCCTTTTAGAGTGTTGGTAATTGTGATTTTTCCTGCTGACTGCTGAAACAAGGGTAGCACATTCATTTCACTTAATTCATCACTCAAACATAATATTTTGCCTTTTTGGCATATTTTTTGACTGACATCTCTGTAGTGCTTGAATCCCAATCTGTTGATGCCTGACATGCCTGACTGGTTGTGTCCTGGGGAAAAGAGCAATTCCTGTATCCAAACATTCCTCCCAAGAGGTCGAGATGTGGTCTGGTTCACTCTGGCCTGGTGATGCCTTTTCCTGGTCTTAGCAAATTGAGAGCCAGACAAGGCTAAGGGATAAGGGGGTAAGGGATAAGGGATAAAGGGGTAAGGGATAAGGGGATAAGGGATAAGGGGTTTTTACCTCGGTGTTTTAACAAGGATCCTTATGGTGGACCCTTCACCAAGGTGGGATGTGCTTCAATGCACACACACACAATAGCTCTTGTATACAATTTATAGACCCTGCAAATTAGCATATCTAACAAGGATGGGAGGCCTGTAGGAATGGTGTGATATTCCCCCACCCGAGGAATTCCCCCTGGATGGGCCAAATGCCTCATTGACAGGATAGGTTCTATAGAGCACCTTGGTTGCCCAAGGTAGCATAAAGTTTTCTGGCCTCCTACTACAAGACCTTTATGATGTTTGGTCTCCTGGCCTCACCAAATACTAGGGCTGTGCTAAGTTATCAGACTTAAGGAATTACAAGTATGCATGCTAAGAATACTGAGGATACATAAAAGTTATATAAAAGGTATAGAAAAGAAAAGGCAAAAAAACATCTGGGCATCACTGGCAATCAGAAACCTCAGCAAACTCTGTTCAAATGTCACAGTGGTCACTTCTACCCTATGGATGTAGAAGGGCTCAACTGTTTTGAATTTTCCCTAGATTTGTAAAAATAAAATTATTCCTAATCAAATAATTAAAAGTGTTTAGTTTGATTAAGGCTCACATTTATCAGCAGTATTTTTACAGCTCTTTGCTGCCATTAGTGCTAAAGCTGGAGCACAGAACAGAGAAGAAGGCTGGGTCAGAACTAATGCCACAGCCAGCTTTTAATCCCTCTCATGACAGTCCATCTTTCATGGTGGCTTGTGTCCATCTGTGTTCATGTGCCAACAGTAGCAGAAGCCAGCGTAAGACATCCTATTGAGCTTTTTGTCAAGGTGTCTTTGGCAAGACTTCCATTAATAATTAATTCTAAGAGGAGTTTATACTCTCCAGGCTTGGAGCCAGGCCTGGGAGCAGAGCCATGGTAAGCTGTACCTGTATTTAGCTTGGGTGGAAGGTTTCTGTCTCAGGAGAGCTGGAGTTCTTGTAATCTCTGTAATCTCTGCCTATTTTGGAAGTGAGAGGATGCAGTTTGCTGTGTCTGTGGGTAATCACCTTGCTAGAGCTCTATGTCTGCTCCACATGCTCAGTGCTGACTGGGACTTATTTCTTTAGAACTGTTTCCTCTGTTTTTTTTTTTTTTAATTGAGAGTACAAACAGGGTCTTCCATGCTGAAAAACACCTGATAAATAACAATAGATGTACAAGAAAATAAATAAATGCAAAACATGTCTATAAGAGATGAAAACATCATTGCATCATAGAATCATAAAGCGGTTTGTATTGGAAGAGATCTTAAAGATGATCTCATTCCAACCCCCTGCCCTGGGCAGGGACACCTTCCACAATCCCAGGCTGCTCCAAACCCTGTCCAACCTGGTCTTGAACACTTCCAGGGATAGAGCATAAAAAACTTCTCAGGGCAACCTGTGCCAGGGCTTCATCACCCTCGCAGTCAAGAATTTCTTCCCAGTGTCATCTAAATCTACCCTCTTTAGGCAGGGCATTCTACTTTTGAGAGCTAAAGGTGTTGGCCTGAGGAAGCTCTATCAGAAAATGGACTTTTGTTTTAACTCAGTCAAACTGATAGGGAAGAGGATTTTTAATATCTGACTATAACATCACATTTTTGGAAAAATGCAGTCATGGTTCATTGTGTCCAAGTGTGGCTCTGAAGCCTTGTCTAGATGGAAATGTTTGCAGGCTGAGAGTATGAGAATAGGAAGGTATCTTTTATCTCTACAGTTGGTTCTATCACAGGAAAAAAAACACTAATGGGAGCAATCTTTGCTCATTAAATCAAATGATTGATACAAGCATGGCTTAAGAATAAGTTCCACTGTAGTTTATAGAGTGGTTGTAGTGGCATTTACAAGAGAAATCTTGGGAACCCAAGAACAAGGGGGAGGTTTAGCTGTGCATCTATCATCTATTTTAGCTCTCTGTCATTTGATCATTTAACTGAGATATGGAAAGATTAAAAGTCAAAGACTTCCCTTTGGCATAAAAAGGAACAACATTTATGGCTTGAATTTGACCCAGGAGACAATTTTATCCCACCATTTTCCCTTAAACCCTGCTGGTGTCCTTGATGGATGAGATGTCCAGTATGAAATCCTTTTGCAATCACATGAGCCTGCTGTACTCTCTAACACAACCTTTGTGTTCCTTTTGTTTAACAGGACAAGAGGACATTGGGGAAAGATGTGGTGATGCATTTCCTTCCTGTTTATGGCAGTGGCAGCTCTGTGCTGTGCTAACAAAGGGGTTTGATAAAAGTGGTTTGACAAGAGTGTTCAGCTTGGGTTGGCTGAGTTCAATCCCTTCATCCTTGGAGGAGGCTGAGAGCTGCTCTCCATGGAGCTCTGACAGTGGAAGGGACGTGTCCTGCTCCATGAGGGCAGATGGTGCAGCACAGATGGGCTGTGGGAGCAGGTACCTCGGTACACAATCAGTATTTTTGCCGCAGATGTGGCTGGAACGTGTGTAGCACACAGTTCAGATGAGTCCAGGCAATTTTTTTCAGCTATGTTCTTTGCCTGTGGAGCAGTTCAGCATTCAGTGTTTCTAAAGGGCTGTCCATTCAGATAACACACAGCTGATAACGTCCCTGAGCTGAATAAGTGTCACGGCCCTGTGTCTGGGTACAGTCCCACAGGGCTGTTCCAGCTTTCTTTGCTGTGGACAGGCAGCAAATTCAGCTCTTTGCTTGGCCTGACACATCTCCAGGTCATCACTGGGTCCTCTGTCTGTTGTGCTGCCACAGACCTGTGATGTGATGTCCCACATGCTCTGAGCCCTGAGGAGCAGCAGTGACCTCCAGGCTTGGACAGCTGCTGAGTCTTTGTGTTTGACCTCTGGACTTCACCGAGCGCTTCTGTACTGATGAACAAAATAGTGGCAAAGCCCAGCCCTTGACACCTTGGCAAGGCTGGTGGTGCCCTGGCAACCCAATCTAATGGGTGGCATCCCTGCCATGGCAGGGGCTTGGAACTTGGTGTCTTTAGGGTTTGTTTCAGCCCAAGCCATTTATGATTCCATAATTCTATGATCCGTGACACTGGAACTCTGTGGACCTCCTGCTAAGTTACAGAAATGACCTTTTATATTGCATGGTCTGGACATGGCTTAGAAGCCAACAGGGACCACATGCTGTTCCCAGCAGGCATTTTGGATGGAGTCACCTTGTTTTGAGTGTGAAGAGAGTTTAATGACACAAAGGTCACACTGTACCAGGTGAATGGTGTGTTTAATTTTCTTGCATCACAGCAACCACAGTTTACCTCTTCCAGAACATATAAGAGTGGAGGTTAATGCTCTTTGTGTCATTGTAAACAGTTTCAAGGATCAGGTGATCCTTATTTTATCTATCACAAAATCTTCACAGGTCTAAACAGAACACTGGAAGGACCACACGCATTTTCCTTCCCAGATTTCCTCGTTGTTTATGGCAATGAAGCTGGTGAAGGGTCTAGAAAATGTCTTATGAGAAGTGGCTGAGGGACCTGGGGGTGCTTAGTGTGAAAGTTCAGAGGGACCTCACTGCTCTCCACAACTCCCTGAAAGGAGGTTGTATCCAGGTGAGGGCCAGTCTTTTCTACCATGTCTCAAATGAAAGGATGAGAAGAAATGACCTTCAGTTGCACCAGGGGAGGTTTGGATTAGATATTAGGAAAAAAAAATCACTGAAAGACAGTTGGGCATTGGAATAAGTTGCTCCAGGGAGGTGATGGAATCACTCTCTGGAAGTGTTCAAGATGTGTCTGGATGTGGATATGTTTTAGGGGTGATTATGGTGGGGCTGGGTTTATGGTTGGATGAATTAATCTTGAAAGTCCCTTCCAATTTTGATTTTGCTCTGTGATTGTGAGATGATTTCAGGTACGCTTTGCTTGAAGGTCAGGGTCTGCTGATGTGGGTAGGGTCATCACTCTGTGTGGGCTCCTTTTCAGATCACAGCATTCCTCTTCCTCACTCAGGTGTGTGTTAACTGTAGATAATTGTAGCTATTGGCTGTTTAGTCTCTGACCTTTCAGGATAAGCTAAAAAACACATTATCAGATGACATCAAGACACCACTGAGGAAGAATATTTTCTGCCTCTGAAGACAATCTGGGGAATACAAAATCTGAGGGTGGACATTGTCTTCCTGCATAACAAGCAGCCCCAACCACTTCACTGCCTGCTTGGCCTGCAGGGAAACAGGGAGGCTCGGTCTTCAAGGTCAGGTACACATCCCTGCTCATTGCAGGGTTTGCATTAGGTGACCTTTAAAGGTCCCTTCCAACCCAAGCCATTTTATGATTATTTGAAGAGTCATCTGACCATTCATTTCACCTCTTTCCTTTTAGTCCCATCACTGCAGATTTACAGGGTGGTATGAGCTGCATGAGGCTTGGTGCAAGACCCTGCCATGCAAATTGCTGTGATTCCCCTTGGAAGAGCCTGGGAAACAAGTGAGAGACCAGAGTTACTGCTCATATGTCCCATTAGATGCCTGAGTTTGAACAATGTCCCAGCCATTTCACTTCTTTTATCAGTCTGCTGTAGGGAGACCAGCCTGAAGATGGATTTCAATTTCCAGCTCTGTGAAACCTGGCTTCAAACTGGTACTAGGGTGCTTCCAGAGTTTGGGTTGCTGTTGGAAAACTGGGCAGGCAGTTCCTTGCACCAGCTACTGTACAAGCACAAAAATGCCATTTCTTCTCCATACAGTGTTTATAATTAGTGTGCCTCTTTCACAATGAGCCTCACTTTCAACTCTATTTGTCTTAGACTTTTTGTTGCCTGAAACGTAATTGGAAGTGAGTTATTTGCTCAAGAGGGAAAAAATAGCTTTGATGCAAGATTTTTTTAAAAAATACAGATTTTTAAGATAGGTTCTTTATTTTATTACAGAGAAAAGTCTGAATCAACTCAAAGGTGGAAAGCTCAGACCAGCCAGAATAGTGATCCAGTTCTCACCCTATATTGTAACATTGATTTTAATGGAATGGCAGAGGTCTAAACAAGGCAGTGATGTAACAGACTTGTAGAGTGGACTTGCTGCAGTTCTTGCTGAACTAGGGGAAATTAGGAAGGAGGTTTACCTGAGTGTAAAGGAGATTAATCTCCTGTCTTATTCCACTGAAACAGCCAATGCTTTGATCTTTGTTCAGTTATTTGTTGTATTCCCCCTCTGCCCAGGAGTTATGGGCATGAATCACAGCCTTCTCCTGCCAAGCTGAGGTCACTTTTAATACTATAATATTTGATACATCTCATATCAGCAGTCTGCATCTGGCAGTCAACAAGTTAACAACTATTTTTCTCCTCTAGCTGTTATGATCCCATGCAGTTATTAGAGTTAAGGTAATTAAAGTGGATTACTTCAGATTTTAGGCAATGTGGATGGTTATTGGAATTGCAATTAATAACATCTTGTCACTATAACCCAAGCAGGTTGTGAGGTAGATTTTATCCTGTGCAGCTGCATTGACAGGGATTAATTTTCCTTTGGCAGCTCCAATTTGTGAGCTGAGCCAACCCTGCAGCCTTTAGAGAGATGGGCAGTGGCTCCCATGGTATGAGGTGGGGTCATCCCAGCATGGGACAGAGGTACTTTGAAGGACTGTATTTATGAGTTTTTCTGCTGTTTACAGGGTCTCATAAACCATCCCTGTCTATCCTCCATACAGGAAATTTGTTTGTTAAAGGTTTACTTGTTCAAAAGGTGCTCACAGCCTCTTTGTGCTGGATTAATCCTTTTATCTGATGATAAGATTTCAGGCTTGGTGGGCTCAGGATATCCAGTGGAGGGAACAAATACTGCAGTACAGAGCATTATATTCCACTTGAAAGAAGTGGCACCTTAAACTGAGTGCATGCCAGATAAAGGCTCTGCCCTGGGTTCAAGTTGCTAGCAGCAAAGGTATGTGTTAAAGTCATGTTTTTTCTAAGAGTCCCAAAAAGGAAGCCTAAAAATAGAGGTCCTACAGTATGGAGTTCCTTGGCTGAGTTAGCAACCTGCATTTCCTTTGGAATATGTGATAAGAAACACTTTCAAACACAGGGCAGGATAAGATGTGTCTCCATTTACATGTTTTAACTGATTTAACTGATTGAATTCAGTAATTTCGACAGGGGAGCAATGCCAGTGGATGGGCCTTGCTACCCAAAGAGGCAGAAACTGGGCAGTGCTTAGCAAAGGCCACCAGCAGAGGAGCATTGCTGACCTTCCCAGAAGGATCCCTCGGGGCTTGGCTGGGGTGGCAGCCTGGTGAATCAAGTATTGCAAGTAGCCAGGGTCTTCAGAGACCTGCCAGCTGTTAGAGGATCTCAAGGGAGCTCCAAGCAATCCTGGAATAATTTCTGTATTAATAGGTGGGCAGGATTTGATTCAGGATTGTTCATCTCTTTTATCTTTGGAATAAATGAGAGAAACTTTTGCCCAGCAATGTCCTATCCCCTGAATGTGTATCCATACATAATGTGCAAGCCTGCAGCTCAGTCTTGCAAAGCTTTATACACATTAATGCAGGTATTTACCTGAAGGGGTTAAACTGAAGGATTAGTCAGCCAGTCTGGATAACTGATGAAGGGACAAATTAACCCCCTCCCATCCCAGTAAAATACCTTCAATTAGGTGGTGTGAATCCAGGTATCATTTGAGATATTCATATAAATGAATCTTAATAACATGTGTGGAGGGTGGGAAAGAACAGACTGGTGTGCAAGAAATGTCCCTGCTGAACGTTTCATGAGGCCTAATAGAAACAAACACTTAGCTTTAAAAAACCTTGTGTTCTCTTAAAAAAAAACCCCACTATTAAGTACTGGAAAGCTGCCACAAGAACCCAGTACTGAGTATTCCCACAGTTTCTTCCCAGTGCTCCCAGACTGTAGCTGCAGGGCAAGTTGCATAAGAGCGTGGGGTAGGTGCTCAGGAACATCCTCACCGGGCTGTAAAAAAACCCTGGCATTGTTTTCCATGGTGTGTATCTGCTTTTATGTGGGGTCAGGAAAGTGACTGTAATTTGCTGTTTCACAAAACTGGCAGTTACTCACAGTAGCAATTGTAGTAAGATTTGGGCTTGCAGTCCTTACTGGTCCCTTGGGGTATACATGGAAGCAAGATGATGCATGCTACGTGTTTTTCTACCAGAAAAATAAATAAAATAAAATACATAAACCATGCAAAGAACTTTTCACAGTCTCCAAGCCAGATTATTTAAAGCTGATGCTGTGTGTTAGAGAGGTTCTGCCTGTAAATGTACTTTGAAAAAACAGGGGAGGCTTAATACTCATAATTAAAAAACATCTACAGGGTTTTTCCTCAAACTTTCCACTGTGCTCAGGAAATCTCAGCCCCAAAGGAGGATGTCTCACAGGTTATAACCATGTGAATGGAAGGATTTATATTGAAAACAGTTTTGCCACTTTGTTCACAGATCCTTGGATTTCAAGTTTGTTAGTGTAGCCTGGTTTCTATAAGCCAAGTGCTGAACCACTGAGGAGCCAATGATCCCCACACTGAGTTTTGGGTCTCAAACCAAGCTGTGTTTTCATTCAGTAAATACTGATCTGCATTCATCTGTGCATAATTGAAGGGCATTTAGCCCTGTAGCTGCCTTACACAGTTCTGTTCACTCCTAATCTTTATTCCAATACAATTGATAACCTTTCCCTGTGCAGGGTTTCCAGTTTGGGCATCTCATGGGACCCTGAGAACTGCCACACTGAGTCAAACGTGACCAGAAGTTACTGCCTTTAATGGCAGAGGTTACCAGTTGCTTTCTGATGACATTTCTCAGCTCCTGCTATCAAGACATTGCTATCTTTTTGGGAAAAACTTCTAGCCCCTTGCCTAGTTCTCTGTTGTTTGATTGCAGAGAGGAAAAGCTGATGAACTGATAAAGAACTAACACACACTTTTGGATAAGTAGCACTTGGATAGAAAGAAAATATTTTTGTACACAGCATAGTTTTGCTGCCGTAATTACCAACACTTTAATTATGCAAGGAGAGCAGATGGAAGAATCTCCAAGCTGTGCCTGCCAGCAGACACTGAGACAAAACATGGGGAAACTTCCAGAGATGTGCTGGTTGTGGTTTCTCTGAATTAGGTTTCTTTTCTGGATTGCTCTTCTGGTGTCTCAGAGGTCATCAGTGGTCAGTGGACTATAGGGTGGGTGACATTGCTTCAGAGCCAGGCACAGAAAATCCCCTAAATATCTATCTTGGTCAGTAGTCTTGGAGGAGAAATTATATTCCTAACTCTTGGAATATAATGATTGGATCATACCAGGCTAGTTGTTGGCTCAGATACTGAAGCATGAGGCTTCTTTATTAAAATATTTGGGCAGTGCAATGTAGCTGTAGATGTTATTTTCCCTGGTACCTTCCTTTCCTGCCTGGGTTCTGCTTCCTGGCTGCTCCTCTCCTGTGCTTGGTGGAGGCTGGCATGGCTTCCCATCAGCTCTAGAGGGTTTCAGGACCTCTGGCCCTTTACTCCATCCCTTTCTCCCTACTTTATCTTGGATATCCTTGCCCTGGCTCTTATTTAAGTGACTCACAGTGATACATAATGCTCACCCAAACACTGCTTTTGGGTACACAGTCAGGAAGCTCTCCAAGGGCCGCTTTCCCTGACAGTGTTTGTGTACACCTTTCACTGAAATTTATGGGGGTGTCTTTTGGCCCAGGTTTTACAGAATTGGTTGCTGTGACTCAGCTGATTCCAGATAACTTGCAGGGCTGGAACCACTTGGGTATGGGCTGGCATCCTGAATACAGAGACTCTCCCTTGCTGGTGAGCAATTCCTCGCATGAGCAATGCCCTGACTCTGGATCAGCCACACTTGAGCACACAATACTCACTGCTCTGACAGTGTTCTCCTGGGAGCCACATATTGTGCCACACATTTTGTGAAAAATAGATAAGCAACACAAAAGATTTTCTGCCAAGCCCTATAGCCTAAATGTCAAAATAGTTCTGTATTATAAGAGGAATCCCAGTGCTCTGGGTTGGAAGGGACCCACAAGGAACACCAAGTCCAGCTCTTAAGTGAATGGCACAACCTTGTCATTTTTAGCACCAGGCTCTGACCAACTCAGCTAAAGCCTTGCAATGTTAAATGTTTGACTAAAATGAGTGAAGATGATGAAAACAAATAGGGGTGTGTCCAAGTCCAAAAATTGGTGTAACTCTGATCCAAAGTGGAGTGGATATATTCAGAGCATTGCATAAAATTCCAGTTTTTAATAAGTCTCTCTGAAGAAACCAACAAACAAATATTCCCTAAATGCCTAAGAAAGCCAGGGCTGGTTTGCAAAGCACCAATGAAAGTATGTGACAAATGCAGCCCAAAGAGGGGAAATAGGGAAGACTGGTAGAATGATCCTGACTTCCTTGTTAATCTGATTCTTCTGGGCCTGGTGGAGAGAGATGCAGCCGTACTACCAGCAAAGGTGCCACGGTGGGATGTAGCTGAGCATGCTGGAATCTGGACAAGAGTCAGCTTGAGTCTCATCCTCCTCAAGATGCGTTATCTTGTGAAAATGCAGAACTCTCCTGACTTTGGGAGCAGGCAGAAATTTACCAGATGAAAGTAACTCTTCGTATCTGCAGGTATCTCTTACAAGACTTTCTTCCTTTTGATCCATTTTTCTGTCCAAATAGAACATGTAGGGAGCAGACTGGCGCATGCAGTGCTTTCCCCTGTGCCCTTTGGAGACCAAAAGCCACATCAAGCAGGAGATTTATGAGTTGCTGGCAATAGATGCTTCATATTCTGTTATTACATTTCAGATGATGAAAGAAGAACAACTGACTTTCATGGCTGTGAAAGCAGTAGGAAAACTGCCTGTGGACAGATCGAGCATGCATCACTGGATAGAAATTAAGGTGTTTTATAGCTTCAAATTCAGATCTGGAAAGTTCAAGATAGCATAAAAATATCTGAGTAAAAGATGTGAGGCAGTTTGTAAGATTTCAACTCAGATACACTCAGGAGAATAAATCCAAAGGTAACATTATGATTCATTAACTATCCCTAATTAGGCTCCTAAATTTAAGTAGACAGAATCTTCCCTGGAGGCTTTCAAAGGCACCCACCTTTCACTGTTGATGATGCAGGGAGCTTAGGAACATAGCTTATTTAAGGAGGACTTCTTCCTTAGGTACCTACAGGGCATGGGTTGAGTTCCCAGATTACGTGAATTGGATTTCTAATTAGATTATTGCATTTCTGGGCAGGCAGAAGTCAGAGGAGTCAGGGAAAAGTGATCTGTTGCCCTGTGCAGGAGGAGGAGAGCCTGGGAGGGAATGGTTCTCCTGTTTGTCTCTTCCCTGTGGAGTCTCAGTTGGATGTACAGTGTTTCCTAAATCTCCTTCATCTCCCAAAGCTCTCACATCACTGAGCCTTTCACCTGGGAGAGATTTCACTGGGAGCTGTGGTGAGACTGAGCCAATTTGTGTTCCACAGGCTTTGTTCCTGGACTGCAATGGCTTCCACTTTGGAAATCTCTTCTCTGATATTGCAGCTGCATGAGGAAAAGGATAAGCATGTCCTTTTCTGTGGAGGGCAAATAAGAGAAAGGGTTGTCTGCATTGTATTTATATTTTTATTGCACAACACTTCTGTAGGGGGCTTGCTGCCAGGAGATACAGTAAAAGGCAAAAGCATCTGGGCTGTCTCAAGAGGATTCTTGGCAGAGTGATCTGAAAGTTTTTATGGGTTGTGTTAGACATCCCAGCTTGTACCACTTCCCACCACTCCCAAATCACCATCAGTACAGACAGATTGCTGCCTTGGGCAGAGTCTGGAGGGAGGGCCCTGGTGCAGGCTGTGGGCTCGGGGAGGTGTAGGTGGCTTTGGTTGTGACAGAGCTCGTTTCCCAGACAGTCTCCTTGCTTTCTGCATGGTGCTTGGAAGTGGCCTTACTGTAACTGGCATGAGTCACTTCCTTGTTATTGGTGGTTTGGAACACCATGCATGAAAACATGGATGCAGCAGGCTGAAGAACTCCCTCTTGGTCCTGGGCTTTGCATTCAGTTTCAGGATTGCAGCCCATATCCATGCTGAGTGAAAAAATGTGTTTTTCAAAATAACTGAAGGAGATGGAAGCTGAGGTTTGGACCACTTGCATTTGTTAAATCTCTGATCTGGTGTTTGGGGTTTTTAAATGATAGTGAAGGTTTTTCATGGTAGTTTGTTGATCAAATCCCAACTTCCAGATTTATGGTCTGCTGCAGAAAGTCCCTTCATGTCTCCTGTTGTCTCCTGTGACAATTTACACTTCCTGTTTAAATGTTATTGTACCTTCACTCTAAATAAAATATGGGATGCTATGACATGCCTTTGCAGCCTAGGTACAGAGCTGATGCCAAGGGTGCTCAGCCTTTTCCAAGGCTCATGGAGACATTTGAGAGCTGCAGGATCTGATGATCTCCTGTCAGGTGATTGTACTCTTATCTGACCAAAAATCCAGGATGTCTGGTGGCAGGGCAGGACTTGAAGGCAGGCTTTGGATGTCTGACACAACACATGTGATCATGAGAAGAGGCAAAACCTCTTTCCGTGTGAGGCCCTGAGCTAGATGGAGCATGCATAGCTGGAAAAGGTTTCAACTTGTTCCTTGGCCATATCTGAGACCCTTGGGATAAAGCCAAGGGGGTAGGCTGTGCCTCAATTTATTTTTGTTAATCAAATTATCATCTTCCCACCCCCGTGTTTCCAGCTACACAGTGGTGTTACTGTTGTCACCAGGCACAGAGTCTTCTCTTGAATGGGATTTTTCCTTCTTGCTCTCTGACTGTTCTGTGATACTTTGTGGTCTGGCACAGCCAAAATCCATTATTTTAATAGGTATTGTTGACTGACTGCTTAGGGAATTTAGGTTTTACTGCACAAAACCCACTGTTAGTTCTGGAGTTTGAGAGAGCCATGTACATGTGTCCTAAGGAATTGCTTTCTTACAACAACTTGGGATCATGAATGATCCTATTTCAGGCTGAATGCTGTGAATTCTTAAGTCTCTCAAAAGAATACTTCAGAGATGCTACCCATGAAAACATGCAGTAGTTTATATTGGGTGTTTACTCACAGGAGTATTTTTTTTATTATTATTATTTTAAAAATATGTTGAGCACCAACAGTTCCTGGCCCCAACGTGCCCAGATAAAAGGCTTGGTTGTAATTTTCCTTGGTGAGGGAGTAATGTTTTTGTTCAAATTGCACTCAAATTGCACTTCAAGCATGCTCAGGAGAGTTTGCTGAAGATCCTGCAGATTTGCTTTAAACATGCTGAGTTTTGGGAGCAAATGCACAGGACAATATAGAGCAGAGGACTGGACAATGACAAGCCCCTTGTCTGTGTGTTTTAAACACTGAGCTTTCATTGATCCCCTCCAGCTGACTGATGTGTGTATCCAGTGAAGATGGAGGTCAGGGGATAATTGCTTTCCTGGGAGTGGAAGTCTTTAAGCCTGTTTAGGACAGAGCAAGCATCAGAAAACACCAAATGATCAAATTAGCAAAAAGAGGGAATGGTTCAAGTGCAAGGCTGAGCTTGTTTCCTTTCTTTGGCACAGACTCCCTCTGTGAGATTGGACAAATAATTTTGATATTTAAACACTTTCAAAACTCTGTCCCTGAGCCAATTCCCCATCCATAAAATATGGAGACTATAGCATCAACTGTTTGGATTAGGGGAATAATATATGTGTTTAAATTGAAACACTCAGCAACGCTGGAAAATAATTACACAGAAAGAGCAGTATTCCTCTGAAAATAATATGTTGTGGCAATTGGTTGAACCCCCAGGACTGGAGTGTTTAAAACTAGAGAGATCAACATAGGAAACACACCAAATTATCTCATTATGGTCTTTTCATACCTGAAGAGGGCCTGCAAGAAACCTAAGGAGGAACATGGACATGTAATGACAGGCCAAGGAGGAATGGCATTAAACCGAAAAAGAGTAGATTTAGACTGGGTATTAGGAAGAAATTCTTGACTTGAGGGTGGTGAGGCCCTGGCACAGGTTGACCAGAGTTGCTGTGGCTGCCCTATCCCTGGAAATGTCCAAGATCAGGTTGGATGAGGCTTGGAACAAGACGGTCTTTAAGGTCCCTCCCAACCCAAACCAGTCTGAGATTCTCTGCCCTTAATGAACAGTGGAGAGGTATTGACTGGCCTTTTCCATCTCTTAGCACTGCAGTTCAGAATGTTGCTGCTTGTAGACACAGTAACTTTTTCTTTTCACTAGCCCTGGCTTTTCTGGCCACACAAGAAACTGCTTGTGTGAAAATTCCAGCAGAAGGCGTCTCCACCGAGTACAAATAAGGATACTGTCAGCAGCACCAGCATGTGCCTTTTCACACTGTCCTGCTGGCTGCTCCTGCTGACTCTGATGGATCTGCTCTGCCCATGAGAGCACACTCTGGCTTTGATTTTCCTTCACCCCTGTTTCTGCAGTGGGGGGAGGCTGCCAGGCAGCAGAGGAGAGGTTTTATTGTGAGATGGGTGCCATTAATTCATTGCAAATGGGTAATGCAGCTCTTGAGTTGGGAACTGGTATAAATTATTGCTAGCATGATGTTGATTCAGACAGATGAGCAGTGGGAGCTGGGATTGCTTTTAAAGCAGACACAGAGGGATTATGTAAAGACTTGAAAGCCTGTAATGGAAGAGGAATGAACCTGCTGATCCAAAAGAATTGCAGATTTATAACCTAGAACCAACTTCTGCAGGTACCTTCATGGAGTGTCACAGAGATGGTGACACTTTGTCTCCAGATCAAGTCCTGGCTGGCATGGAATCCATGTGGTGATGTTTGAGTTGAACCCCAGGGTGAGTGGCTGAGCAAGGCTTTACCATCTGAAAAGTTACAGCTCTGCCTGTGCTTCTCAAATGCACAGCCCAAGTTGCTAAAGAATTTTCTCATTTGGATAAATACCCACATTTCAATGCTGACTGCTACCCCCTGAGAGACTGAAAGTCCCCAGAGGTCCCCAGAGCAACTCATCTCCTCTCTTCTGGATGATCCAAGCTCATTTCTCATGTGCACTTTTAAGTGCAGGGTTCCTGACTATGAGGTGTGTGAACACTTTTACTGAAGCTGTTTCTTCCCCTCTTGATCCATCCCTCATTCTGCTGACTGAGTTGCTTTAACTTCTCTGCTCGATTGCATGGAGAAGGACAAGTGCCAACCCTTCCCTGCCAGGATTTCTGTGCTTAATACTGAGATAAGACTAAAATCCTTGGTACTTTTTTCTGGTTGTTTTAATAATAAATAACTTTCCTTGACACTTTGCTTCAACTCATGCCATGCTTTGTGTCAGATGCACTCCTCTCTGGAGAATTTAAGGAGGGCATTTCAAAGGAACCAGATGTTTAATCTTTCTTGTGGAGTTGGCTGCCACACAGGAGCTAACTGGAAATTGTGAGGTATTTTACACTTGAGAAATGCTTTCCATTTCACAGTCTTTCTAAATCAAAAGAAAGCTGTGTATCAGCTTAGCATCATATAAACCAGAAAAAGAGCAGACTTGCTGCGTGCCATCTCTCCGTGTACTCTTTGCAAAGATGGGCCTTTCCTGGCAAAATGTACTCGAGATGTTTATGGAGTCCACAGAGAAAAATGATACCTTGAAATGGAAGAGTCCAAGTTTGTGTGCTATAGACATCCTGTGCTGCTCTAAGTTGCTTCCAGAGTTTTAATGGGATCTAGTTGCTGATGTGAAGAAAAGCACCT
Organism: Emberiza elegans; assembly: GCA_024865655.1. NCBI lineage: Eukaryota > Metazoa > Chordata > Aves > Passeriformes > Fringillidae > Emberiza > Emberiza elegans. Next base: position 6,467,787 of record JALJVW010000154.1, read on the forward strand.
CTTGGAATTTTCAGTAGTACCAAAGTGTGTGCTAGTCACAGGTGTTAAGCACGTGCCTGCTTTTGGGAATCTCTCAGCCACCTCTGTTTTCTTTGTCCTCACAGCCACCTCTGCTTTATGGCACCAAATGACTACCTGATAGTGTTCTTATGCCCTCAGCCATCCCAAAGAGGTAACAGCACAGCCCTACTCCATAAGGTGCTGTGACAATAATACTCTCTATCAATGCTTCTCTTTGAATACTTCTCCATCTCTACTCCTCCTTGGGATACTGTTGACCAGTTGCTGACTGATTTAGCAATGGTTTGCTTTACCTGGCTCCTCCCATGGTCCTGTAGGTAGCATTCAGGTGGTGGTGGCACAGATGCCAAGATGGAAAAGCCATATCTCAGTTCTCTGGGTGTGCTTAGGAGGACCCAGAGATGATGGTGTTTCTTTGCCCTGCTTCACTCAAGTGGTTAAGTGTTGGGTAGTGTCACTTTCTCTATGATAGATGCAGGTTCATCCAGCCTGTCTTGTGCCCTGGAGATGGTCATGAATGCTGAGAGGTAAAGGAGATATTTATGAAGAAGAGTAAGTCTGAAACATGAAAGCTTTTTGCTTTATTTTCTTCACTGGATGCCTATCAACAGGTTACTGGGATGTAGTTTGGGTGAAAAGTTTATAAAAGAAAATGTCCTGTGTCTTTTAAATACTTATCAGATCCTCAGTCTGAGATACAGCAATAGGACTCTATTTTTGGAGGGTGCTGAGCCCTGTGTGCTCCGTGTCCTTTTGGGTGCCTCAAATTCAGCACTCAAAACTGCAGTTCTCCCTGGCTGTGGTTTGTAGGATAATCTCTGTTCTACCCACCTCCTCTCCAGACTTTCTGATAATTCCCTGGCACAGGTATCCCCCTCATTCCTGTCTGGTTCCTACCAGGGAATGTGTTTTTTTGCTGCCTTCCAACTGCTGCCAATTCAGGTTTCACTAGAAACTTTTGTGCCAGCTCTTTGATATTCAGAAGCTGAGGGGTTTTCTGTCTGTTTCCTGACCTAGCATGACTCTTCTAATAATGCAAGACCTTCAGTGCTGATGTCCTGGCAGCCTAATACAAGAGGTCAGTCTGTAAATCTAGTTACAATTTTCTTTGCCTCAGCAAAGACAGTAAGTCAAACATAATGTAAACAAAGTGGTTGGATCACTTCACCCACCAGTAATGTGGTGGGTGATGCAGGCAAATTTAATGGATGCGATTAAATCTCCTGTTCCAGTCTGGCAGCTGATTGGCTGCAGGGGGCAGGCAGGAATTTCCTTTCTGATCCAGAGCTGCCCTCTTTCCAAGTTCTCCTTCAAGCTTCTGCCAAGCATCTCCAAATGCTTTGCATTTTTAATTGAGCTTCTTCACGCCCCTGTGAGGGTGGAGATGAGAGATAACATGATCCCAAGTAGAGCCCTGGGGAAACTGAGGCACTGGGAGGGGGAAACCTGCTTGGAATGAGAGAGGAAGGTGGTGTTAGACTTGGAGAAAGGGGACATGGGCACCCCAGAAATCTTCTCTTGAAGCTTATGTGGGTCTACTGAACTTGTGCCTAGTGCTAACAGTCTGTGTCTTAAGAGCCCTGAAGTCTTAGTTGTCTGCTAGGCATTAATGTATAGTCACTGACAGGAAAAATAAATCTTTCTCCTGTGGAAATTTTAATTTATTTTTGTCTTTCATCACTCAATTCCTCTACCTTCTGAAGAGAATGACCTGTATACATATTTATTCTCTTTGCATGGAGAAGCACTTTGCTCTGAAATAGCCTCAGGTGTTGGCTGTGGCTGAGGAAGAGAACTGGTTCAGCTCCATAGATGACTCCATTCTTTGTCCCTACAGGGGAAATTTGTGAATTCTCTGTGTGGATTCACCTACAGTGGGTGTATACTGAGGTAGCTACACTAGCTTTGATTTCTTTACCTGGTTGTACAGCTGAAGAACTGGCCTTGTAAGGAGGAGCAAACACTCCTGTTATTAGGGCATGCTTTGGTCCAAAGAAGAGATCAGAGATGTCCAAAAAATCTGCCAAGTATTAACCCATCATTCCACCTGCATATTGCTCATGCTGTGGCTGACAAAACAGACAGCAGTAGGGGTTAGCTGAGTCTTCATGTTCCTTGGGATGGTGGGAATAGGGAATGGGCCTTTCCCCTCTTATAGCCTACAACTCAATGGGAAACAGTGTATTTTGGATCTCACCGGGTGGGGAGGGTTTCTTACAGCAGGAACTCATTTTTTGTGGTGGATTATTTAAGCTTTATGATTTTACATGAACAGCATCCTCTAGAGTTTGGTTTTGTGAATCTGGAGTGGACAAAAACTTCTGATGGTCAGTCTTGAGCCAGCAGCTTGATGGCTGAGAGAGGCAGGATTTCAGGCATAGCTACAGCTCCCATTGCTATAGGGCATCCTGTCCAGCCTGCTGTCATGGCAAGAGCAGAGAGCTCTAACAAGTGCTCTGAAGCCTAAAGCTGAGGCCAAAGCCTGGCTTACTGACCTCTTTTTCAGTTTCTGAGATGAGTGTCTAAATAGAACATCTGAATCTGATCCTTAGCCTAGTCTCAAGGCTTAATTGTAAATAAACAGTATCTTAATCACTTTATGGTTTCCAGCATTCTCTCATTGAATGTCCCTGTGCTGGCATTTGGAGAGCATCCATCATAGTGGAAAATGAATGTCTGGGCTGCACATGGTATAATTAACTGTCAGCTGAGCCCGTAGCATGATGTGACAATTCTCATTCTGAGCAGATGAAATAACTCACTCTAACAACTGTGCTCTTCTTGCTCCTCTCTTTCAGTTCCCAAGAAGCTTCTGCATGAAACTCAGGCAGGACCAACCAATCAACAAGGGCATCAGAAGCCACATTTTCCGCTGCAGCCAAGAGTGTTTGACCCCAATGTTATAGGGGACGGCGTGTTCCTTTCAGATGTCTTTCCTTCCAACATAGAGCCAGCTCTCCCAGGTAGCTGTGACCATTGTGGTGTTGGCCCAAACCTAATTGTGTTGTGGTAACTGTTCCTTTCCATTGCCTCTTTTCTGGATTTCTGTATTGCTCCTAAATCCCATCCACGTCACAGTCAGAAAGGGCTGTGACAGCTTCAAGATGTGACCAACGACTGGCTAAAGTGAAACTGTGAAACTGTTCAAGAAACACTGGGTTTCTTGGGATAGCAGTCATGGCCATGCCTGTTCAAACTCATCACAGAAATACTTTCCAGACCTGTCTAGTGGCAAAGGAAAAAAAAACAGGGCAGAGACAATAGATCTGCCTCATGGGACAGAGAAGTTTTCAACTGAGCTTTGAAATACAATGCTATTTTCATAAAATGCAAAGTGAAAATATATGAATGAAGTCAGATCTTAGCCATCTCTAGAGATAGGTGAGTAGGAGGAAGGAGTGGTGTATGAATAAAGGAAAAGCACAGGTGAGCACGTGTTGGATTCCTCTGTGGTTTTGTGTTGTTTCCCAATATGCAGGAGATGGTTTATGACACTACTGAAAATCCCAGTCTGTGCTCCCAGAGATTCAGCTTGAGGGTGGGTATGGGCAGAGTTTGTCTCTGTCTGCACTTCTGTCAAAGTTAATCCACAGCTTGGATAGTCAATTCACAAATAAACAAAAACTGGCAATAACAGGTTTGTCAGTTTGGAGGCCTTACTGAAAAACTGTCAAGGAAAAGAGTTTTAAGTTAGCTCCAAATAAATATTGTGATCCTGGAGATTCTTTTAAGCAGGGAAAAATATCCTGAACTCACTTCCACTCATCTAAACATTTTAACTTGTACTAATGACACCTTTTGTTTAGTTTTCACATAGTTTATTCATTCACTTTCAAAATATGCACCACTTTTCAAACAAAGATGTCATTTTGAAATTAAAACCTAGAAGAATGTTTCAAAAATAACAAAAAACTTGGAAATTTCTGTAATCTCCCTTCCTGTTTTATTTCTTTTGTTAAAACTACTTGCTAATGTCAGCCTGGTATCATGAATAACCTCTCCTGTGCTTATACTGTGGGCAAATTTACTGCTGGCTGAAAGAATTTTGTTCAGCTTTGGTGTAAACTCACAGAGAAACCATTCAACTGAATGGCAACAGCTAAGAAAGGGTGGTGAGGAGAAACCCAGTAGTAGTGAGCTGATTAGGCATTGAAAAGTCTCCAAAGCCAGCAGGGAGGAAAGGGAATATCTTTTAGTATGATCCTTAATATGGATCAGGAATGGCAGACCAGGGAACCGCATAGTGTAGTAACACATGGCCCTTGTGAAATTGTGTGTGTTTGTTTTTTCCTTCCTGCATAAGTCCAGTAATTTTCTGCCTTCTATGTCTATGCTTGTACAATCCTGCCAATGATAAAACCAGTTCTGTGGTTTTGTGGTGCTCTTTGCTTGAATTTAGTATATGCACGCCACTATTAATTTAAAAACATTTTTGATTGCATCTGTTCATTTGACAAGTTAGAAGTGAAAAAAAAAAGGGATTCTTCTTACATCTCACATCTTGAGAGGAGTTATCCCTTACTCTGCCTCCTGAAGACACTGTTGTGGCACATGGTTTACAAGGGCTGCTCCACACCCAACAGAGGTGGTGTCAGATTATTTCCTGACGGTGCCTTTCATTTTCCTCAATTACATTAACTACATTAACTAGCTCAGAGTCAGACCTCAGTCAGGAGATATCTTGGGCAGGATTCAGTTACCCCCATACAAATGTGTAATTTGTGATCACCTGGGGTGTTCACCTGGCTTCTAAAAGGGTGGGCATTTTCCCTGCATCCCTTCCCATCCATGCCATCTCTGCATGGATGTCCTCCTGACCCTGGGGTGTCTTAGATTTTTGTGTATGAGCAAATACATTGAGCTTCAAGTGTCTGCTGTGAGGAGAGCTGAATGACTCTCTGCTATCCATCAACTAATAGAGGATTCTCTTGCCTTAGTTTAGATCCATGGTGCTACTTGAGATGCTCTGAAATATCCAAGTTTTAGGTTCAGTTTTTGGAAGTTGAATATTTACCCTGCACCTGTAGATTTCCTTGGAACAGCGGTAGGGAAAAATTCGAACACTTGTACAGGAAGATTTACCAGACAGGGAGGATAAAGGAGATGTTAGAGGGCATGTTAATCTGAATGTTAAAAAATTCTGAACTAAAAAAATTGTGAAATGTTGCTATTGATTTCCTGCCAAATGTGCCCTTGGACCTTCTGTGTCCCTTCTGCACAAGGGATCTGCTGTAACCTCTATTCTCCTAAAGCTCTTGGGATATTTTACACTTTGGGATATGACACCCAAGCACTCATGTTTAAACATTTTGCTTGGAGTCCAGTCATTAACACCGTGGTAACCTTGAACATGGTACTTTCCCAAGGCCATGCAGCTATTCACTGGCAGAGGTACAGCTGTGCCCACATTCCTTGGGGCTGATCCCTCACAGTGACACCTGGACATCCATCCCCGCTGGTTCTCCTCCAGGCAGATTAGGAATTGACATCACTGCACACACATTCCTGCCCTCAGTCCCTCTCCATCCAGTATTACCTGTTCTCTTTGACTCCCCTCACTTTCTGTTGCTTCCTTGGGCTGAGCTGCTTCCTGGCACCCACAGCAGGAAGCTGAACGTGATGTCTCACACTGCTGGGTTTGCAGGGAAAGGAGATGGATCAGGCAGCCAAGGAACAGACCATCTCACATCACCACTCCTGAGACAATGCATTTGCTGGCCTGGCACTGGTGGCATCAGTGGAGATGGAGCTGGCAGTGTCCTGAATTTAATAGCTGCAGATAAGCAGAAGCTATTGCAGAAGCAGAAGCAGGTGCAAGTCTGTGATTTTACAGAGTGGTGCTTGCTTTTGGCCAGAACTACACACCCAGAGAAGGGAGCCTGGAAATCTATAATAGCTACAGTTAAAAACTCACATGGATGATGGAGCTGGATCCTGTGCACTGACTTTTTCCTGTGTTGAAAACAATTACTGTTCTGTGAGTAGTGGGGGTGCCTGCCTGCAGACCAAGGTGTGGGGAGCCCTCAAGAGCGAGCTGATAAGGTCTGAAAGGGTCTCTTTGAGCCTCCTGGAATGAACTGCCTCCTTAGCTCTAGTCTTCAACAAATAAAATCAAATCATTAACCCATGTTCACTCACCTCTGCAGAGGGGAAATGGGTGAAACACAATATGAGTAGGCTTCTGAAGGAAATTCATAAACTCAGGTCTGCCCTTCCCCATGAAGGCTGGAGAGAAAGCACTGTCTGTTTGCCAGCTGTGGATGGATCACTACAGCCCCACACCAGCAGAGGGTTGTGGGCTCTGCCTGTGTTTTCCAGTCCTCCTTACAAGCTTAGCTGAACCCACTGTTGATAAAGGCTCCTTTGATTTACATAAGAGAAAAGAAACCTGATTATATATTTGCTGTAGCATAGGTGGGTGTGTTTAAGTGGTGACATGAAAGAGCAGGAGATGGGGGAGAGATGATGATGCCTGGATACAGAGGAGGTATGTGCTCAGCTGAAGCTGCTTGAGAAGGTTTGTTACCCCCCCAAAAAGGGACAAATTTGGGCGAGCAAATTTGGGTGAGCCCTGTCGACCAGCTCCAGATTTCTGAACACAGATGCTGACCTGGGGATAAGGCGAGGTAGGGCTGGGTCACATTCTACATTCCTCATTCCTCATTCCCTTTCTGTGTCAAAGCAGAGAAGAAGAAGGGGAGGTCAGCCACTTTCTACCCTGTAGACAACACCCCCCTCCTGCTCCCTGTGGATGAGACAGAACCGCCGGAGCTCAGCAGCAGCAGCAGCAGCAGCATGGAGCCTGTGGGCGTCGGCACGGAGATGGCCCTGCTCAGCAACATCCTGGCAGCCTATGCCTTCATCACAGGTACTGTTTGTCTGGTGCCTCACACCTCCCTGGGCTTCTGCAAGCTTTTTGTAGACCCTCCTTTCACAGTCACCTGGGGCTAAATCTGCCTCTCTGAACTGTTTGTGTATTTCATTCTTCTCTCAGCGGATTCTCCCTTGAAAGGCCTGACCCGGGCAGCTCTTGCAGGCAGTGGATAACAGAGTTTATTGTGCACTGCTTTCCACTGGCTCTGTTCTCATCTGGAGTTAAACACAATGTAATCTTACATGTGGTGTTATTCCTAATGCTTCATTTTCCTGGAGATCAAAGCCTGGCTCATTAGGGAGGCAAGTTTGTTGTCCTGTAATTTGGAAAATAAGCAGCACTCCAATCTTTACACTGCTTAAGAGAATTTGGCTTATCTTCAGTAGAAGTGTGAAGACGAAGTAACTTGAGAGTCTACTTAATTGTATATTTAAATCTACTTTAGAGTAAGATCTCCTTGGATCACAGTTTATCTTTCACCCACGTGTATCTTTCAAGTAACGGGGGAGCAGTCTTCTAAAAAAAATCACATTAAAAGGTGAATGAAAAGTGACAGAACCAGGGGAAATGCCTTTAAACTGCAAGAGAGTGGGTTTAATTAGATATTAGGAAGAAATTCTTTACTGTGAGGATGGCGAGACACTGGCACAGGTGGCCCAGAGAGGTTGTGGCTGCCCCACTCCTGGAAGTGTTCAAGGCTATATTAACTAAAACTCCAGTATTTGTGAGCTACTTTCTCTTGTCTGCCAGCTAATTCAGTCTTGTTAATTCATTAAACAGTGTGCATTCTTGCTGCCATGCTCTTGCTCTTGCTGAGATGCCCCCATGCTGTTAATCCAAGTATTTGGATTTGAAGCAGCTAACTTGGGCTTTGCACTTTGGAACCACTGAGTAGATTAGTGAGACTGGTTCTGCGTATTATTTAGTGAAGGATTCTTCTAAAAGAACCATGAAGGGTTATACAAATTTCTGCTGTCAGTGCTGTCATCAGGATGCATTTTTTCATGACAGCCCTCAGAGTCAGGCAGATTAAATGGAATTAGTAGTATTCTTCACAGAAAATAGCTGGGTAGGATTGATTTGTTTTCTTGCATGGGTGTCTCCAAGGAAAAGTTAAACAAATAGGCTTTAAAGGAGTCTTCTGTCTATCCCACTTCTTCCCCCTTACCTACAGCTACCAGTTTTAACATGAGAATATCTACCTTCCCATCCCTACTATAAAACAAAATTCTGCTAATATTGTGTTCCCCATCTGAACAGTAATGGGCAGAGGATTAATGGTCCAGGATTTTGGGACTGTGATTCAGGGCTGCTGATAATGCTCCATGGACTTTGCTTCCACTGACCACAGCAGAGCTCTTTGACTCTCTGTTGGTTTTAGGGCACAGAGTGTTGATTCATCCCCATCACAAGGTGTCAAGCTTGGCAGGAGCCTCCAGATTTTACTGCAGCACAAACAACTTTAACTGTCCTGTTGCTGTGGGATTTGTCTGCCCTGCCTTCTTGTGGTTTCCTTGTATGGTGTTCACATCCACTGGATGTCAAATAGGCAAACTCAAACCTCAAAACTTTGGTTTCACGTGCTGAGTTCAGGAGTTTTGTTTTTTCTAATGTATCATGGAACCACAGAATGTTTTAGGTTGGAAGAGCCCTTAAAGATCAGCTGGCTCCCATGTTCCTCACCATGGCTGTTAGATGGGTTTCAGTCTCAGAGACATATATGTCCAGTTTGTTATTTATTACAAAAACATTTGATGACTGACCCGTGGATTGAAACAGCAGATGTCCTAAACCATCTTTATCTGCTGCATGTAATTTAGCCTCTGCTTTTAGTGGAAATGATGGATTTGTCATGATTTATTTTGTTATATGTGAGTATGAGATGTTTTAGCTTATGACTTCTGTGTCACAGGGCACAAATATAATTTACATAAAACTAGAGCACTGCCAAGCCATCCCTCTTCATAGTGCATATTTGGAACAGCAGAGCAGTTGGATTTTTTTTTTTTGTGCCTGCCTGAATTTGGGGCCCTGAAGACAGCTCAAGCCACAGCTGATGTCCATAGAGGATCCATTATAGTGGCTCAGGAAAGTCAAGGTATTGAGCAGCCAGGGATGGCTGGTTGTGGGTTACACATCTTCCCACTGCTCCTCACCACAGCTCTGGTGCCAAACAGAAACAGCAGTGATAGAGCTGCTCTGTTCCATGACACTAAAAACATCCCTCAGGTGCTCCCTGCAGACTGAAAGTGATGAGTTGTCTCAGAATAGGAGTTTGTAAAAGAAAATTGTAAATAGGCAGGGGCAATATAAAAAAGTGTTTTTTCTCTTAGGGCAGAGGGTGGTGGATACCTCACTGCAGGGCAATGAAGCTGGGGTTTTTGCTATTTCATGGGTAAAGTGCAGGCTTGAAGGGATGATCCCCTCTACTGCCTTTCCTCTCTCCTGCCAGTGGGGTGTTTTTAGCCTGGGGAGAGCATCCAGAAATAGTGGAATCCCTTCAGTGCTCAGTGGTGTTCAGATTTTGTGCACAAAATGGCAGTTTTGGGTGGGCAGCTGTGGGTGAAGAGTCTGCAGACTCAGTCACTCACACATGCAGAGTCTTGCAGTGCAGAGAGAAGTGCCAGCACTTAGCAAAAGCCTCTGTGCTCATTTCCACCATCTTTTGGACTCAGATTCCCACAAAAGAGCTGGGAATCTTCCTGTGGACAGCTGAATAGTAAAAAACACAGCAGGAAGCAAAAGAGTCCTGATTTGCAGCTATCATATCAGAGCCAGTTAGGTGTCAGACTCATCCCTGATTCCAGAACCTATTTCTTCAGAAACAGGGAAAACGTGTGAATAATGTCAATGAGGAATGAAATTAGTAGCTGATCCAACAGATATATATATTATTTAGAGTTTCAGTCTTGCAAAAGACTCAGAGACACTCTTTATTTGAGAGCCGATTTTCTTTATAAAATAAGGTTTTTAATTAGAGGCCATCTCTGCCTCTAACAAACCTCAGACCTGTAATTTGTTGTGGACCTGTTCCTGAGTGTTTGGAAAGTCTTCACCAGTCTCAGTGACAGCTGGAACTGTCTTTGCAGTCACAGACTATCAGCAAGACCAGAAATGTCCCTTGTGGTTATATAAATATTAAACATTCAAAATGTATCAGAGCTCTTCCAGTGCCTCCCTTTGGAAAGGAGACTTACCCCAGTTTTGTCACTGCATTTAGGATGAAGCAGTTGGAGGGAAACCTCCATAAATTCCTATTTTATTCTTCTTTCATAAGCAAAGCTTTGCTGCCAAGTTATTAACAAGGGCCTTCAAAAATACAGCCCAGGGGAGATCATTCCAAATTTTAGACTGCTTGGCCTGAGCCTTATTAATAAGGGGCTCCTGGAGAGCTTCCTCTGTTCTATCAGGGGATTTCAGCAGCCTGTGGGTCTGACTGCAAATTCCCTAGAAGATATTGCTCCTACTGTTTGTCTGGCCATGCTTAGTGCTGAACCTTTTACTGGGGCCCTCTGAAATTTTCCTCCCCACTGAGGTTTTGGAATGCATGAAGCCATTACAGGAAGCCAGCAGCGTTAATGCCTAGATTCTTTTTTATTTATTGAAACAATTTATTATAATAGCAATAACAGCCTTGGCCTGGGGCATTTCCTGGGGAATTAATGGCAGTCTGGGCTGATGCTCCCAGCAGATTGTTAGCCCTCAGGAAACAAGCTCCGTAATTGCTGCTGGTTTGGTTAGAAAAATAAAATAAAATGTGATTTTAATTTTTTTGTCCGGTTTGAATGCCTAGAAAATGGTGGCTTTTGTGTAGAGGGTTATGTAGAGCGTATATCTTTTGTCTGCATGGACTAATTTTAGGCTTGAATCAGTGACATTTTTATCAATGCTTCCAATCCAGAGAGAGAAATACAAGGAAGGAGAAAGGTAAAAAAAGAGATTGGCAGAAACTGGGTTCTGCTGGAAGCTCAGAGCTGTCTTCTACAGCATTGGAAGAAAAAGCTTCAGTGGTCAAAATCTATGTTTTAATGACTGTATGCACTTATGCACATACAAGAATGCATATCAAAATTGTGCTAACTCCTGATAATCATGTGCATACACTTTTAAAGAACTTTTTTCCAAGTACAATGAGTGTTTTGAGGAGTTTTACTGTTGGTGTATGATGATGAATCTGGGCCACCTTTGAGCTTTTGGAAGGTGCTGAGCATCCATTTGCTGGAGAAGGTGCCTGGGTTTGGTCTTTACAAGTAGAATTTGCAGTGGGTTAGGCTCTTAAAATCACTAATCAGCCATCAAACCCCCAAATCTAGAATCTAGGCTATTGCTGACTTGGCTACTTTAGGTGAGAGAAAGCAGAGCCTGTGGTTTTTAGCTTAAGTTGCTCTTTCTGCTGTGAAAAAAAAGAGAAAGAGATGCTGCTGTGCAAATGGATTGTATGCATGATAAATGTCAAGGCTGCAGCTGAACACAGGGTTACATCTCCGTGAGGAAGTCCAGACAATGTCTCAGATGTTGACAGAGTAGCTGTAGGAGCTCATAAATGCCACTGGAGCCCAAAAATTCAATTACAGCTCTTGCACTGCATGAAGGGCTGTACGGACGAGCACAGGCAGAGGAAGAAAAATGGTTGCTTAAGTAGCAATGGAGGTAAAATTGCTCATGAACTGGATACAGTAGCATGGAAAAAGGAGTGTGGAGGAGAAAGAAAGGCAAGACAAGGGCAGAACTGGGGGCAGAGAATCCACATGTGTCTGTGTCTCAGGCTCCTGTCTATGTTTTTTTAATGAGTTGCTCTAAAGGAGCGAGCAGTGGAACTAATGCAACCAAATCAAGCCCATGTGTGTGCAGGACTGGTGCTCAGGGAAGTGTTTGTGGCATCCTCTCAGCCAGGCAGAGCCAAGGCAGACTGCACCCAGTGCCTCCCAGGACAAACACCCCAGTTCTACTCATTTGCTCACACTCCCATGATCCAGGTGTCCCCAGAGCCCTTCTTAGGGCTACCTGCAAAAGGAGCTGGGTGATTACTGTCCTCAGTTAAACTGCACATGGAGGTAAAGGTGTAATCAGGTAGGGGCTCTGCTTTTCCTGTTTTTTTTTCCTTTACTGTTCACACAGGACTGCATGGACAGCAGCAGCTTTTGCTTTTTCCTCCTTCCTGCACAATGGAGGCTGCAGTTTTGAGTCCTGACCCTTGAATTCAGAGTAGCTATTGCCTCCAATGGAGGCAGGATTCCACTCAGCCAGGCTGCTGCAGGGACCACTGGCACATTCTCCTTGCCTGCTCTGGTATCTTCTCTTTTACTTTTGGAATTGTGCTGTCTTGCTTTTGTCAAAATATTTGAGTTTAAAGAATGTGGCCTTGGTCTTACTTGACCTTCCAATTACTGCTGCATTTTGTAAAATGTTTGGTTGGAAGATACCTTGCAGACCATCTAAAGACCTAAATGCCATCAGTTCTAACCCCCTGTCATGGGCCCACTGGCACATTCAGTTCAGTGTCCTGCATGTTCTCTGCATTACAGCCAAGTTTGCAGGAGGCTGGTTCCCTCTTTCTTTTTTTGGACTTATCTACTGCACTTTCCTCATCTTTCTTTGTCCTATCTTCAGCCTGATTTTCCCCCATGTCATCCACACCAACCACTCTTGGATCAGTTTAATGGTTTATTAGCCAATTTTCAGACTATCTTGACATCTTCTTCCACCTTGGCTCATCAGTCACCTTTGAGATTCATTTGGGAGAGAAGTGAAGAGCACAAAGGCATTTATTTAATCTGTGTAACTGCTCCTAGAGCACCTCCAGGCCCTGAACTACAGGCTGCTGAGAACAGCACAAGGCAGTGTTTGGGCTCTGACCACAGAGTCAAAGAATAATTTTGGTTGGAAGAGGCCTTTGCAGGTCACCAGGTCCAATCCCCTGGTCAGAACACACCTAACTTCTAATTTAGAGCCAGCTTTGAAATTAGAGCAGGGTCTTGCCCTGTTGAGTTTTGAACATCTCCAAATAGTTTCCAGTTCACCTTTGACAAGCTTTGCTTTAGGAGATTGGCTGGAAAGGGCACTTCTAAAAGCACTGTGCAGGGAAGTGAAGCCTTTTAGCTACAGAGATCTTTTGGGGCCGAATGTCAGGGTCTCAGCTGGCAGAAGCTGTTACAGATCCATCTCTGGGTTCAAGGGAGTAAAACTCATCTGAGGAACTGACTCCATCCTTGAGCTCGAGACACTCAGCAGACACTGCAGAGTTGACACTTCTGCTCAGTTCACCTTTACCCATTTAGTGCACCAATAAACCAGGATGATTCAGCCCAGGGGAATGGCAGTAACAACATTTATCATAATTACACGTCTAAGTAGTCCCATGAACCAAAAAAAAAAGGAAAAAAAAAGGAGGTGGTACATAAACAAGATGACCTAGTTTGAAAGGCATTGTGGATCCTTTGGAGTCTTGTTATACCACCTCAGAAATGTGGCTGTGCAGGACTCATCCTGTTGGTGCACTGACTCCAGTTCTGCCTGTGGAGCACAGGTAGATATTTTGGTGGTCTGGGCAGGGAGCCAGCACTCTTGCCTTAGATAAGCAAATGAAGTCTATGAATAAATAATGTGCATTTTTGCCATGCTGCCAAGCCTCCCATTTCAGCTGGGCCACAGCACAGGGCACATAAAGTTTTGTAATCATCCTTATGCCTGGTGTGAAGGCAGAGGATGGGACAGCAAGATGCACTTACCTGCAGCTGACTGTGCAGCAACCCCGTGGAATCAGATTTAGTTCTGTGGGCTGCTCCCTTCCCTTCCAGACAACTCCAAAACACAACTGCAGCAAACCCACATTCTCCATGTGGGCAAATGCCTTGGCAGCAAATCCAGGGTTTAAATTCCTGATTGCCCTGCGGGGAGGAGACAGGAGGGCATGGAAGTAAAAGCAGCCAGGGGAAACTCGGCCCCTCCAGAAAGTGTTGTGGTGTGCGCACGGAGGGGCTGTGCGTGTTCTGTTCTTTGAAGGGTTCTTTTCCTCCATCATTTCCTTTCTCCCTGCAGAAAACCCCGAGCGGGCTGCGCTGTATTTCGTGTCCGGAGTGTGCATTGGACTCGTGCTGACCCTGCTGGCCCTGGTGCTCCGGGTGTCCTGCCGGACGGACTGCAAGCGCTCCTCCTCCAAAAAACCTCCCCGGGAGCGGGAGAGCGACAGCGACAGCAGCGACAGCGACGACGACTCGGACACCACGTCGGACCTGTCCGCCCGCAGGCACCGCAGGTTCGAGAGGACTTTGAACATGAACGTGTTCACCTCGGCCGAGGAGCTGGAGCGGGCGCAGCGGCTGGAGGAGCGGGAGCGCATCATCCGCGAGATCTGGATGAACGGGCAGCCCGACATTCCTGGCACCAGGAGCCTCAACCGCTACTACTGAGCCGTGGGGGCTCTGTGATCCTGCCCTGATCCCCATGGCTGCCCCACACCTCGGGGAGGAGAGGGAGGGGACGATACAACACGGGCATCTGCCCTTTTCCCATCAGGTGTGCCACCCGGAGCGGCGTGGATGGACAGCCGTGATCATTCCCCATCTCTCTCTCCCTGACATGTTGGTATCACCCCTCTTCCCGGACACTTTCTGGTTTGAAAGAAGTGACTGCCAACTTGCCAACTTCATTTTCGAGCAGCAGGCAGGGAGGAGACAATGGCAGCTCTCCCGTGTGGGATGTGGCATTGGGCACACCATGGTGTGAGTGCTCCTTTCTTGGCTGGACAGCAAGGCTCTGCAGGATCTGGTCTCCATTGAGGATTTTTTGGTTTCCCTTTCCCGAGGACTGTGGGAGAATTGTGAACAAAATGACAACTCTGGAAAGATGATTTGGGGGAGGTGCATCCTGACCGATTGTCTTGTGACTTCAGAAGCCACGAGATTAACCTAATTCCAACCCAACAGCAAACAGGACTTGTTAAGAACTGGGGGATGGGAGGGAGGGGGATTCTTCCATCGTGAAATCATCTCGGTGCTTGGATGTTTGCCATAGTGTGTTCAGTTATTTATGGCTGTCTTTTCATCTTCCTTTTCAATGGGAACATTTAATTTTTTTACTGACACCTCAGGGATAAAATCCTATTATTTTTTTGAGTCTGCTCTCCCTGCTGGCCCTGTCAAACACAACCCAACCCATCTCCAACAGTGAAATTCTGGTAATATAAGAGATGTGTCAGTCACTAGTGAGAAGTTAACAACCTCAAAGAGGTTGAAAAAGGTTTTCTTTTTGTTTTAAATATATATATATATATATATTTGAAGATGCTGCACAGGAATGTGCCTTATTCTTTTTTTTTTGTTGTTGTTGTTGTTAAACTACAGTTTTCCTATGGATAGCAATGCACAATGTTTTATATATTTTATTAAAAAAATAAAATTTAAAAAAAATCTGTGTTTACCAGAGGAAAACCAACACAGAAGAAGCCATGTCTGACAACAAAATGGGTAATAAATGCTAAATAAACTCTGGTTTGCTTCAATACAATTGAATTTGCATCCTCACTTTTGGCAGAGGTGTTGCTTGAGGGAGATCTTTGGAAGAGTAGCACACCTCTGCAAGCAATCAAGGCTGATGTTTTCTGCATGCAGGGACCTGGCAGCACCTTTTTTTTTTGGCTGCAGCCCATCTATCAACTTGTGTGGTGCACATGGGCAGGAGAGCTGAGCAACGTGTTGGTTACTCAAGCGGTCACCTCAGCATGACTTCATGATGCTTTGAGTCCGTCCCCCACACTCACATCATACCTGGGCCAGAAGCAAATGTTAAATGAACTGGAAAAAAAAAGTGTGGAAGAAAAGGTGCAATGTTTTAAATGTTTTAGTGTTTCTTCAGTCTTACCTTGGAGTTTTCAATGGGATATCACCACCCTCTTCACTCCCCAAGCAGCAGTTCACATCACCTCAGCTGAAGAACTTGGTGTTTCTCACATCTCACACTGCTGTAGCCTGCATGGCTTTGGGGTCTGCTCCTCTGTCATTTAGGCACGGAAATATTAGTTCCAGAATCTTAAGGGTTTGCAAGAAAATAAAGATCAAGAGCTCTGACTACCCAGAGCTTTTCCCAAGCTTTAAGGAAAGGTGGAAATGGGTGGACCTGCCCACAAGATGACAGGATATTATGAGGGATGGTGTGCTGTGCCAAACAGCTGCATGGTGGGACAGACTCCTGGCACTTGGGGCCTTCCTGGCACTCTCTGGGACCACTGGGGCTTTTCCCTTGATGAGGAAAGCTGGTTGGGAGCACCCACAAATACTCCTCGTGGCTCTGGCAAGGTGAGAGCAAAGCTGAGCACGCGCAGCTGGTGGCACTGTCACTGTCTGAGCTCAGGCTGGCTGGTCAGAGGTGGCTTCACCTGGGAAGGCAATGTGAGCACTGTGGAGTGGTTCTGGGTCTGGTGCTGTGAAGATTTGAATGGAAAGGCTCAGTGTTGGAATGGAATGTAATTTTTGCATCTAATATGTAGGAATAAAGCAGGAGGCATGTCCCAAGCCCTGATGCATTGCCAGGTGCTTTCGCTGGAATGTTGAACACACTCTGCTGAGGGTGTTGAAGAGCACAGACAGGGTGAGGTCAGCGGGGTCAGTTCTGTTGGCCATGTGTTTTCCCCTACAATGACACAGTCCCTCAACCCTGGTGATTCAAGGACAGCATGTTTTCAGATTTAGAAATCTGCTCTGTCCTGGGACATAGCTCGCAAAACTGATTTAAAAAATGTTATAAACGAATGGATTTATGTGTATGATTTTCCCAAATGACTTTTTGTTTGACCAGAGGAAAGAACAACTGTGGTAAATCTAAGTATACCTGATATGCAACTGTGGGATTAAAGTATCTGCTTCAAATGTAAATCACAGCAGACTGGAGTTGCAAATGGATGAACAGTCCTCCCTTAGCATTGCTAGTGCTGCTGTAAATCTTCCAGATGATGTTTGAAATAAAAAGGAGCAGGGTTGAGCAGACAAGCCCATCACAGCCTTGCCCAAGGTAAAAAAATGTAATACAAGTAGTCTCAGCGTCTTCACTCCACGAGCAATACCTTCACGTACCTTCTAGCTCCTGTTTTGTCTCAGGGACTTGCATTTCTAAGAAAACTTTGAAAGAAAAGGAAAAACTGCAATCCTTTGAGCTATGGAAAGACTTTTAAGTCATTGGGTAGCTATTTCTCAATTTGTCTCAGAAGTGCTCAATAGTTTGTCTGAGGGACAAAACAGTCAAAATTCATGGGGCAAGAGTTTGATGGTTTGCCTTTAGCTCCAGCAATGGAGCAAAACCAGTCTCCTGGAGTATGGAAGAGCTGGATTCACTGAGGGTGGGGTCAAATCTGTATTTCTTACCCTGCAAAAGAATATCTTGTGCACACGGAGGTTTGGACTTGTCTGGTTTCCACCTTCATTGTTGTGCTCAATGTGCCATGTGAACATTAAATCACTCATAGAGCCAGGGGGCAGAGAACAATTGCTTTTCTACAAGCCTACTGTGAATCCCTCTTGTAGGAGGTTGTGCATAGCACTGCTCTTCTACTTCCATGCTTAATTAATTTTTTACATTAAAATGAAATATTATTTCCAGAATAACACTCTTCAAATTCACCAGGGCAGACAAAGGAGTTGAAATCATTTTTTTCTGTTTTCTGAATGAAATTCCTAATTTACATTTTGGGTAAAGAGATGCTGAATTCATTTTCCATGTGGATCTGGGTTTTGTGCCTCAGTGTAACTTTAGAATTTTATTATGGGGATAACAGAGCAATCCTGGACTTGATCACAGGGGGAAGCACATGACTTTATATTTAAAGGAGCAGCATTGCAGCTGCCATGTGCTGTCTGCTGTTCCCAAGGCTTGGGGCAGGTGAGCCTTGAGCAGTGAAGTGCCTGTGCTGGACACTTTCACACCTCCTTGGAGCTGCAGGATACTTGGATTAGTAACCAGAGAGCTGTGCAGTTGTACCATGTTAGCTTAGTGAATGAGTGTGATGGGCTGGAAATCTGAGGGTTGCACTCCTGGGGGAAGATGAACACATGGAAGAGATGAGTCAGGTTTTCAGAGCCTCGACTGCACGTTCATTGTCCTCCAGTCTGGTGGGGCAGATGGTTACAGAAGCCAGGGCTGTGCATGGAGAGATGGCAGAGTGAGGGCTGCTCCAGCCAGACCCCACCCTGGTGTCCCACTCTCTTCCTGTGGCCCCTGACTTCTCAGGGCCGTTTTCCCCTCCTGCCACCATCCGGCCATTGGCACTGACCTCCTTTGAGGACCTGTGTTCAATGTACCCTGAAAATCTCAGTAAATGGTGTTTGCTGCCTTTCCCCTGTCCACCCTGGTGTTCATACCCTCGATGAATTCCAGCTGGTTAATGAGGCATGCCTTTCCCTTCCAGAAACCACAGTGCCACTACTTAACCCCTTGCCTGCCATCCTTCCCAGCACCCCAGGGGCTACACAAATAAAATGAGCTCCCTGAGCCATGGTCTGCCAGGATGTACAGCATATGCCTGTGGTGCTGCAGGGAATCCGAATTTCCTTTTGTGCTGCATGGAGCATCTCAAGTTTCTGGAGGTGTCACAAGCAATTAATCATCTAAGACTGGCCCAGAAATCCTTCTGCTCAGAATCATTGTGGAGGTTTTTTCACAGTGAAGTTTTAATAATCTGATCTGAATTTCTACTGTCCTTAGATACCCCAAAAAATAATTCCCACCAGTCTTGCTTGCCTTTGCTTGTACATTCATTAGAAGTGGTGCAGCTTACTCCTTCACACAATTTCCTCTATTTTTTGTGGTTGTCTCAAGGACTCTCAGTTAAACACAACCAATCAAAAAGGCAGAAATGGTTTTGGTTCCTCACAGGGCAGCTCACCATTGTTTGTTTTCCTACACCCCTGAGCTGAAGGCAATGTCTTACTCGGAATGATGTGGTGGTTTAGTAATATTTGAACAAATATTTAGGCAAATCAGTTGCTTTGTGGGTTTTCAGTTGCTGGGCACTGAATGGATCTATTCCAGTGACAGTGATGTAATGTCACCATTTGGATCCCTGTCACCACAGAGCCTGGGACCCCAGGGTGATGTCACTGGGAATGATGAGTGGGCTGAACCATGACCATGGAGGCTGCTTGGAGGGGTGTGTGCCATGGGTGCTCTAGGGGCACACTTGCTCGTATCATGAGAGCCAGCCAGCTCCCCAGGTGGATCTCTCCAGAAGGATGGATGGCTTTGTCTTCAAAACAAACTCAAGTGCAACTGGCCCATTATTTCCCTTGGGAGGTCTGTGTTTGCTGAAGGAAGCAATAAGACACGTTCCTTGTTCAGGTTCCTGGAAATATAGACAGAACTCCTCCAGAGTCAGGTTTAATGGATATCAACACTGATTCTCTTTTCCCTCTGTCTGATCACTGGTGGGGAGCTCAGGAAGGTCCTTGGAAGGAGGGAGGTGCTGCACCAATGCTCTCCACACTGAACCTCTGATGAGGCCCCTTGGTGGTTGGGAGTGAGGGACAGGGGACTCCTGCTGCTGATTTACCACACCTGTAACCCCCAACAAGGCTCCCTGGGGCTGAGGCTTCTCCAGGAGCCAGGGGAAAGCGGCCACTCTTCGATGACCAAATGCTGGTGACACAATACTGGGCGCTGAGGTCAGGACCATGAGCATGGCCAGGCAAATGTGACACCCACCACTCCTACTGCAGCCTGCCAAAAATGGCAAGGATTCCGTGCCTGCTCCTCTGGAACCAGGTCCTGAGGGACGGGGGGGACAGTCTGATTTTTTGGTCTAAGAGAAGTGTCTGCTAGAGAAGATACTAATTTTGGTGGGGGGGGGATAGACTGGTGTAAGTTGCCCACCTACATGTGTGTGTCAGTGATGGCTTCACACGGCACGTGGGCACTTGCAAACATGTGGCTGCTTCCCAAACCACTCAGGACTGTCAGAATTATCCAGAAAGCATTTCAAAGTCATAGAATCATAAAACTTGTGTTGCAAGAGACTCAAGGATCATCAAAGTCCCACTCCTGGCTGTGCACAGGACACCCCACAAGTTACACCGTGTGCCTGAGAGCATTGTCCCAACACTTGAGCTCTGTCAGGCTGGTGCTGTGACTGCTGCCCTGGGGAGCTGCTCCAGTGCCCAACCACCCTCTGGGTGAAGAACCTTTCCCAAAGTCCACCCCAAACATGCCCTGAGACAACTTCAGGCCATTCCCTCGAGTCCTGTCACTGTCCCCACAGAGCAGAGATCAGTGCCTGTCCCTCCTCTTCCCCTCACGAGGAAGCTGTAACTGCAGTGAGCTCTCCCCTCAATCTCCTCTTCTCCAGGCTGAACAGACCAAGTGACCTCTGCTCCTCCTCCTAGGCTTCACCAATGTTATAGGTAAAAGTTAAGTTATGTTAAATTATCACTTGTTCAATTATATTGTAGTAATTATGTTATATTAATTGTGTTATGTTGGGGGGGCTGATTAGAATGTTCTAGGGGAAGGGTCCAGGGTTTGCTGGAAGGGCGGTCTGGCGGGACAAGGCGAGGTCGAAGCGGGATTGGATGGAAGATCTGACCAATCATTCGACGCCCTGCAGAAACGATTGGTCCAGAATGAACGGCGTTAAAGACCAATGGGAAGCCTGGAAATGGACCAATCGTCATGCGGATCCAATATGGACCAATCCTGGAATCCAGAGAAAGTTTGGCCTCGTTCATATTCGTAACAACCAATATGGATGCATTTTTGATTCTAGAAAACCACCCCCTGATTTTATGTTTTGTTACACCTGCTTTGTGTTTCTATCCTCCACCCTCATGAAGAAATGAATTGGTAAAAACTAAATCCTCAGGATCCCTCCTAAGGTCTAAGCAAATGCAAGTGTGTTTTATTTCATTCTACAATAATGGAATCTAAATAAAGTGCTTGAAAAAATATTCATATAGGGATTATTATTTTTTATTTAAAGACATTCAGGTTAAAAGAGAGTTCTCTGAAGAGTATATTTCAGCTGTGCTACTAGAGGAACTTCTACCAGTGGAGAGGGGTATGCTACTGTGCTAGTGCCCAATCCACCATTCTTGGGAAGCATTTTTAATTTTACATGCCTCAGTCCCTCTTATGTTACTCCTTTGCTGAGCAACCTCTTAGAGTTCTCCCCCATTTCACCTCTAGATTGTTCAGCTATGGCCAGGGCTGTAATTTGTGGCAGACCACATTTCTGTGGCTGATTTTTTATCCTTTAGTTTTCCTAGGTGGCTGGGGTCCTGTGCTACCTGTTTTCTGCCAGCTGCTGAGGAAACATTGAGTTATGGCCCTGGGATGGACATTGGCTTTCAATAGTTCATTGGCAATTTTTCTGTTGAAAACCATGTAGATTTGGGGCAGGGGTGGCGGTGAAAGGGAAAGAAATCAAAACCTGGATTTGGATAGTTTTTTCTGTTGAGGAATATTGTTCTGAGCAAAGCTGGGTGGCTGAGAAGGAGAGGAAATCCTCTGAGCTTGAACAGCGGAAATGCAGTCTTGGGGCGAACCTGTTTCTGCCAAGGCTTTGTGTTCTTTGCCAAATGCAATCATTGCCCCTTTGGCACCTCCTGAGAGCTCCAATCATTTTTCCTGCATAATAAGTTTATGTTTCTGGAGCTTTCTGAGGACAAAGAGTGACAGCAGATGGGGAGAAAAGTCAAGTTTCTTTCTTTGAGCTATAAGAAAACACCTTTCCCTTTTCATTATGACTTCATGAAGAAATATGAGCTATAAGGATGTGATGGAAATTGGCATTTAAAAGCCCTGAAATGGGACATCTAAATACCTTTTTTTTGCAGTTTCTGCCAGAGCATTCCCTTGGCTTGTTTATTTTCTGGTGGTGTTTGGAGTCTGATGTTACTCTGTATCATGAGTGAAACCAAAACTCCCCCAGGCACTTTATGGGGATGCAGTGCCATGCTGGAAAAACATCCTTTGGCTTTTGAAAAGGCAGTAATTTATACATTCCATTTCTTGTAAAAGTCTTTGAAATTCCCTTTTATGAGGAATGGTCCTCTCTTCATTTCTGGTGTGAGGGGACTTTTTAAATGAATGGATTGTTTAGAAGGGACAGAAGGAGTTCTCTTTCCTCCTGCATTTTTGAAGCCTCTAGACCACCCATGGTCAGCAGAGTTCAAAGGCATCTGATGGTTTTTCAGAACTGTTCTTTGTATTAATTTCATTCTTTGCGGGCTGCTCTGAAGTAGCAGACCCAACTGGACCTCTGTGTGTTGCTGTTTCAGGCCACAGCTCTCCTGGGTGTCCAAGCTCCCAAAGTGATTACAGCACCAGTATTGAATCTGTGCATTCCTGGCATCTTTTAAAAGGACAATTTAAGAGGAAAAGTTCAAGAGGGATCAAGCAAACCAATGTGAGTCAAAACGGGTGACTTTGCATCCAAACCAATGCAGGATTTTTCTCCTGGAACTGGAAGCGGTCTGGCAATGACAAGTTTTCTTCTGAGAACTGACTGGAAAAAGCAGAAAAGGTAATTGCTACTGATAATGCCTTGAAGACAATACATTTCCCCAATCAGCAGCTCTAGAGGATGCTTTTCCTGGGAAGGAAAGTTTAATGCTGTCTGACAAGACCCTGAAAGCTGCCACTCACAATCTTGGAGTGCTTTCGGGACTCCCCTGATGCTTCCTGTAGTAAATCAGCATCTCAGCAGGCTCTTGTGCCTGGATCTGTGGTCAGGGCTGCGGCCCCAGGGGTGCCTTGAGCACCAGGGCAGGACAAACAGCAGCAGCACAGGCAGGGATGAGGCTGGTGAGGAGGAGCCTCTCCCCAGATCTTGCTGAGCACTGGGGGCACCAGGGAATGGAATGGACTCTGGCTCGCTGGAGAGGAGAGAGAGGAGAGGAGAGGAGAGAGAGGAGAGGAGAGGGAGGGAGAGGAGGGAGGGAGGAGGGAGAGGGGGGAGAGGAGGGGGGGGGAGGGAGAGGGAGGGGGGAGGGGAGGGACAGGGGAGGGAAGGGACAGGAGTCAGTCTGATAAACAGAGAGCTTGTTGAATGTAAGCATTCTGCTTCCCGGGTCCCTCTCCCCAACATCCCGACATTCCAAAACCCCTCCTTCTGGAGGCTATAGCCCTTCTTCTGCCTGGTGACATTTGCCATGGCACAGTCTCCACCAGGTTCTTTGTTCCTTTTGGATGAAAGCTCAAGCCTCAAAGCTTTATTTCCAGAACATAAGCCACTTTAAGGATTCCTTTTAAGGGAATCCTTAAAATCAGAGGGTTTTGGGAAAGCTGCAAAAGGCAGGACTTAGAGACAGCAGAACTGTGATTAGAGCTAAGCAGCAGCCGTGAGATAGGTCAGCAGAAAAATTATGTAAGAAGTAGAAAAGTAAAGACAAATAGAACAATGGTCTGTGCATTAATGCTTGTCTGGAATAACTCCCTAAGCTGCAGAAAAGTTTATCTAGTGAGATATTAGGAAGGTTAAAGCTTAATAACGGAGCTCTGTGCATTGTGTTTTACGGTTTACTAGTAGGTATTGTATTTGAAATAAGCAAGCATTGTTTTAACCAAAGGTACCTGTCCTTATAGTAGTTGGATAGAACTACTGTCAATTTGCTTTTGCTTTGTGTGATTGGTCAAAAAACTTTCAAAGTAAGTTGTAACATTAAGTTCTTGGTCTGCTGCCTGGGATGTGAGCATATGGCATCTTCCCATTGTCATAACCATGTAATGAGGCTGATGGTGGAAAATAAAACAGCTCAAGACGCATTCCTAGCAGTCCCATCCCGTTTGTGATTTGTACACAGCCCCTGGACAGTGATAGCTTTCAGCAATGAAAACATTTTCTGGTGAGGAATAAGTCCTCTCTACCTTCTACAAAAGAATAATCTCATTTCTTTTTGGTGTGGTGGAGCTGTATGGCCAACCAGTAGGATGTGATTTACCACAGGTTTATTTATACACTGGCAATGAAATATGCTAAGTTTTCCAGGATGGAAAAATGCCATTTGAATGTGAACTAATTATATTTACTTCCTTACTGTAAATTGCCACTGAAAAGCAAAAGCAGCAGTGAGAGCAGTCAGTGTTTATGTCTAATACACCCACACAGATCTCCAGTGAAAAGATGACGGAGTAAATAGTTTCTGAATGTGCCATTTTGGTTTGGGCCATTTCTAGTTCATATCAAGCTATTATTGTGACAGAAAAACCCCCACAGTTCTTGACTTGTAATCTGGAATATTTCAATTAAAAATTGTCTAACAGGGATGAAGGGATGAATTGGGAAACATCATAATGACTAACCCATTTCCACAAATCTGTCTTTTTTTTTTCTTTTAAGAAAATAAATGTTGTGCTGAAAACTATTTAGCTAATCCCACACACTGGAGCTGAAGCTAAAATCAGGCTGCAAATAAAACCAGACTTTTTCAATAACAGCAAAAATTAGAGATTGGAAGAAATTAACATGTGATGGTTTCTATGTGAAATTTTTAATTAGTGTAGGGGGTTTCTGATTTTCATTCTTCCTTCTGAATCAGGTAGAAATTCACAGAAGGTCTTGATGTAAGTGATATGAAAGAGGTATTAGATAGTCTGGACATCTCCTGCTAAATGTATAATGTGTGACACTGAGTGTCTTCCATGGGCTAAATGCAGGGTGTGCTCTGGCCCACCTGATGGTGATAGAGCAACCCAGAAACAGCATAGGGCTATCAGTACCCTGAGCTATCAATACCCTGAGCTATCAGTACCCTGAGCTATCAGCACCCTGTTATCAGCACCCTGAGCTATCAATGCCCTGAGCCATCAATGCCCTGAGCTATCAATGCCCTGAGCCATCAATGACCTGAGCTATCAATACCCTGAGCTATCAATACCCTGAGCTATCAATGACCTGAGCTGTCAATGCCCTGAGCTATCAATGACCTGAGCTATCAATACCCTGAGCTATCAATGACCTGAGCTATCAATACCCTCAGCTATCAATACTCTGAGCTATCAATACCCTCAGCTATCAATACCCTCAGCTATCAATACCCTGAGCTACCGATACCCTCTTCAAGTGATGGCCCTGCCCATGGGGTGAGACTTCTGTCCCTGAGCAGTTGCTGTCCCAATTAATTGAAACTGGCTTGTTATGGAAGTCGTCACAGGAGATTTTCCTTTTATTCAAGAGCTGAGAAGCAGAAATCCTGAGTTCACTTCCCTGGCATCATGCTGACCAACTCACTGGAGGCCCTTGGTGGGACCAGGGTCCATCACTGCTTGCTGGAGTTTGTAGCCATCAGTCTCTGAGCTCAGAGAGGAAAAAGGACATCTTGTGTCCTGAGGAGGTTTTGGGGCTGTGAGAGACTGGCAGGACAGGGGAAGCTGGTGGCATGGAGCACCCTGCCAGCCCTCAGGGATGGAGCCTCTCCAGCCACTCCTCTCTCATGGAGACTGATGGTGTGGCAGAGGAACACTGTTAGTGAGGAGCTGTCCTGCCCTGCCAAGCTCTGTGAAAGCCCTCCAGGCTGTGTGGATCAGGCATTCAAAACAAAACCAGGATGAGGCTGACAGCTGCCTCTGAGTCCCCCGGGGAAGGATACCATGATAACAGGGTTAATGCTCTGGTTCCATGACTGCTGGGGTAACAAGGAGACTTTTCTTTGCAGATACTGCTCTCTCAAGCTTCCCTTTCTGGAGCTGAGTGCCCACATCCCTATCAAAGCCTGTCATGGCTTCAATCACTCCTCCTTCCTCTTTGCAGGTCATGGGAGCGTTGGGGTGCTTTGCAAACAGAGCATTCCCAACATGCCTGAAAGGACAGCAGCATGTTTTTTCTGCTCATTTCAGAGCTGGGGTGGGGGAGGAAAAGCAGGAAAACCCCCATCTCTGCAGCTTTGTTTGGGCATGGCATCATGAAATGGTGTCTAGTGCCTGGCCACCACCCAGAGACACTGACTGTCAAGTTCTGCAGACAGGACAAGTATTAAAAGAACAGAGGAAGAGAACTCAGGTGTGCAGGGGGATAACAAACACCAGGCAATTTTAGTGTGTAGGTGGGAAAAGATCAGTGCATATTAAATCTCCTATTTATGATTCTCAACCTTACTTCAGAGGTGCTTGCATCTCTCTCGAGTGGTATAGCAATGGCCAGTATTGGATATTAAAGATTCAACACTGTGAATAACTGAAGAAATTCTCTGCATCCAAATGCCCTGTGAGATCTGCTGCACTGGGTGTGTTGGCTGTGTAGGCATTGTGCTCATTCAAAATGTCACAGAGTTGGGGCACTTGCCTGGGAGAAGGTGGCTCTGGGCTGCTGTAGCTCTGCTCTTAGTCTGGTCACCCACTGATGGAAACAAAGGCCCAGACTGAAATCTCTCTGGTTTCACAACTCTCCTTTAGATGTCCAAGCTACAGGAATGTCTAAATACCAGAGAGTAATGAGACATATAGATTGAAGTCTGTGGAGTGGAGAAACCATAAGGCTTAAGACAGGCCCTGTTTAGGTCATGGCAACGTGGCCTTGATATGTTTTATCAAGCAGAGGCTTTTCCTAACTGTGCTTGGGTGGAAAAGCACTATCTACTGCTCAGAGCTGAAGAAGTCTCAAGATATTTCAAGAGGACTCTAACCAAATTCTCCTTGATGATTGTGAGATACTTCCTGAATGTATTGATGTTGTGAAAGAATGATATTTTTGATTTCTAAGCAAGGTTCTGAATTTATTGCTGATCCTATGAAAATAACAGAAGCACAAGTGCATTCTTGTGTAAAATAAAACTACTTAGGGCAAAACAGTTATAAAAGCTGGTAGAACTTCCATTTGAATGTATGAAATATTGATGGTCTGAAGGTCCAGGGAAGTGACTTGCACTGATTAGCTCAGTGCAGGACTCTGAATATTGCTTGAGAGTCATTTATCTCAAAACCAGCCACCTCCTCTGAGAGAGGGACCTTTGCAACGTGATTTATAATTGCAAACTTCTAAATACAAGATTGCCTCGGTTGTGAATTTTTTAATCTTTCAACCTTAATTCCATGTCATGTGGTTCTAGTGTCGTATTTTATCTTTGGTTTTATTCATAACATGGCCATAATTTCCTTGCTGACCTTCTATCAGTGAATTCA
This sequence comes from Emberiza elegans, assembly GCA_024865655.1. Classification (NCBI taxonomy): domain Eukaryota; kingdom Metazoa; phylum Chordata; class Aves; order Passeriformes; family Fringillidae; genus Emberiza; species Emberiza elegans. The sequence continues at coordinate 6,494,776 of JALJVW010000154.1, forward strand.
TTACATTTCAAAGGGCACATTGTCCTTCACTGCCTCATAGCAGCAGAGGCAAAACTACTTAATGGTGGTGTGTATTTAGAGCAGTCATTGGGCAAAGATATTTTATAAACATGACACAGTGAATGGTGCAACAGCTCACCATGCCCTGAAAATAATGAGTTTCTGTGATTTTTCAGCCTACAAATTATTTTGTGACTCATGTTAGAAAGATCTGAGAATTAGAAACATTTTTGTGTCTTTTATATCTAAAGTCCTCACCTTGATTGCTGCTGTAGAAATTACTCCATCTGTGTTTGTGTATTTGAATTCTGTAGCACTGAAAGGCTCAGCACCCCAGACAGAAGCAAACCTTTGCTGTTCTCTTCCTTTTTGGAGGGAGATGAGGTGATTTATTGAAGTTGTAGCAGTCTGGAGAACACAACTCAGTTGGTGCTATAACTGTTCATTCTCACACTTCACTCACAGAACTTAGAAACATTTTTGAGATCACTCCTGGTTTCTTTTGCTGGGAGAACTCTTATCCCATGCAGAAAGGAAAACTTCAGCTGCAGAACTGGAAGCACATTAAGAATGCATGCACATGTACACCTATGTACAAAGAAACATGAAACTGCGTGATGCCTGATGGTCAGCCACTCCTCTAGAAAATGGGTGGTGTATTCAGCCACAATAATAACAATTTAATTTTACTTTTATGGGGTCCACCTCAAAGAATTAGTAAGAGTTTTTGCCTTTCTGCATGATTGTGTTTAAGGATTTTGTATTCAGCACTGTAAAGCTGCAAAATTTAACAAGTTAAGAGTTTGTGACCAAAACTCAAGAGGAGCAGTTACTTTGGGATGGGGAGTTCTGGTGGAACAGGACCTCAGCATCCTTTGGGGCAGCAGCAAACAACTCTCAAAGACTGCTGAAATTTGCAAGGAGATATTTTTTCCCGCATCAATCTGCAGCATTTGAGAGTGTATTCCTGCATTTACAAAAAAAACCCCAAACCAAAAAAACCCCAAAAACTGTACATCCAGATCAGGGCTTCACTGCTGGTCTCTGCAAGCTGTTCCATCATGTTTAATATTGCAGTCTTGCCAATTATTCCTATGTCATTTTTCATTCAATTGTCATTGTCGTTTGCTCATGAATTTCTGACTTAACCCACTCAACATCCATGTTGATTTATGCATTTCTTTATTCATGTAAAGCAGATGAGTGTGCTGTAGATCTTTCTTTTTGAATAAAGAACAATCAGGAGAACAGATGGCAAAGGAACATGAATTGCACTTCAAGTGGAACATGAATTCCACTTCATGCTGCTTTTTCCCATTGCAATTTTTTTAGTGATTGATGTTTCATCTGTTTTGTGAATGTATACATAAGAGGTTAAGAAGGTCCTGTGCTATTAATTCATTAATTAGAAGCAAATGAACTACAGAGAAGCTTCTACACTGTTCTGTTACAGGATGCAAGAGAATAATAAGATCATTAATATTGGAAAAGATGTCTAAGATCATTAAGTCTGACCATTAGCCCAGCATTGTCAATTCTACCACTAAACCAGGTCCATAAGTGCCACATCTCAGCACTGGCTTCAGTAGAGTTTTGCTGATTTAGGTTGAACAAGAGAACGTGGTCAATAAATGCATCAATGAAACCAGCAAAACCTTCACTGCAATTACTGAATCCTCAGGAGTAAGAAGTACAGTGTTCTGGTTTTGCTGAAAAGAAACCCACCTTTATGTCTGAATCAGACCTAGTTTTCTCATTTACCTCATATACAGAATTATGTATAGACTCACCAGTGGCTTTGCAGGTGGGGCAGGAGGCAAGGACACTTCTAACACGCTGTGGATGTGCATGGATTGGGGAGCAGTGTCTGCTACAGCAACCTTTGTCTAGCTGGGGAAAAAGTGTTGGACAGACCAGTACATCTTCCCATACCTTTTATCTGGGCTCTGTGCTGTATTGAGATTGCTGCTTCTGTGCTGCCCTATAGATAAAAAGTCACACAGAGACAGCACCTTGATGCTTTTGTGCTGCAGTTCTGCACTGTGGGACAGAGATGGTTAATTCAGAACCTGGGGTGAGACAATATCTGTCTGCCTGAAAAAGTCTTAGACCTGCTCTTCACCACTATTTGTTTTGATACCTCTGTCCTTCACTACCCCAATGATGAAAAGCCTTGAACTTGACCAAGCTCCTCAGTTGCCTGCAGTTCCGTTAAAAATTCTTACTGGTGTTAAGTGAGAATCAGCTAAACAGGAGCCTATTTAGTGAAATATTTCAGGGCTGGTCTCCAGTGCTTGATTAACATTTGTGCTGTGTTTTGTCTTTTTGGGTGTCCCATTCAGGCTGCAAGTCAAGGGCAGATAATTTCCAAGAACCAACAGTTGTGATTCTGGCACTGATTAGTTTGGGAAATGTTGCTTGGTTGTGGAAGTAAGTAAGCTCTGTCTGAGATACATCCTTTGGATCTTACTCATGAGCAGCAAGCTGATCTCCAGATGTCCTCAAAAGGTTCCTGCAGCTCTGTGCCACATCTGGGCTCTGTCTGTCTGCCCACGACTGCCCTCAGCTCAGCATCACTGGCTTCTCACAATGAAGCCTGAAGCTGGGCAGGCTGCATCCAAGTACTGGGCTGCTGAAAAATTAATCCACTCTGACAAATCAGCAGAAAGAAGCTTTGGATGGACCCTTCTCAGATCTGTGCTGATTTGAACTAAACAGTGTCAGCTCTCTGGTGTTAATCATAAGCAGAAAAACATGGAATGGCCATCATTAAATAGGCTGTTTTCCTGAGTTTTCTCTCTTACAATTTTTCCAGAGGGAGAGCCATGTACACAACTTACGGGTATTTCCCTGTGTGTAGGAAGCAATTTATAATGCTCATCTTGAGCTTTAAAGGGGAAAAAAAGTCTTTTAAAGACAGAAGTGTAAAAACAGAACTAAGGAGTTGTGGGCACTAAAAGGGATCAGTGCTTTTGTTTAAAAGCTGAAAGAAGTGAAGTGCTCTGAATAATAACCTTGAAATTGAGCTGGTGCAGGAAAAATACTTTACCAGAGAGTTACTCTCAGCCTGTAACTGTTCAGTCAGATTGAGCTTTGGCTTGTAGCAGTGTGTTGGAAAGTTTTTCATTGATTTTTACCACTCCTCTCTTGTGAAGGGCCTAGAAGATGTAGCCATAATGTGTTTTGGGCATTGCAATGCCCACCCCTTAGATAACACAAACCTAGGTGAATCCCCAACCCTGAGCAGGTGTCTAGGTCTTTAACAAGGTATCCATCTGCAGCATCACCTCCTCATCACTTACCTACTCCAGGACTCCATGCTCAAAAAATATGTATATACTTTGAGGGCTGTCTCATTGTCTGACTTACGTGTGCTGCCATAGGATGCTTGGCACCATCTTGCAAAGACTCAGGGTCAGGAGAAGTTCATTCTTGCGGTCCCTGTCCTGTGGCATCCTCTGATCTTGCACCATGGACTGAACATGGGTGGTCACATGTGTGTATTTCGGGAGAACAAGAGACACTATGTGGTTCCTTAGATATTTTGTCCAAGTGTAATAGAACCTCTGAAAGGTGATTCAGCTCATCCTGAGGTGGGTATCTAGGGCAGAGCAGATTAATTATTCTCTGAGGACTTTTCTGGGCACTACCAAGCCCTTGAGACTTCAATGTTTGGTTTGTTCCTGGTCCAAGAGGGCAATGCAATGTCTCAGCACTTTTGCTTAGGGTCAGTGAGAGAAACCTGAGCCTCTGGAGAACTTTGGATGGAGGTGGTTCAGAGAGAGCCCCAGGCATCCTGAGGATGAGCAGCGTTAAATGTTCAGGGTAGGAACTGACTTCTCCCTGCAGCTCTTGCCCCCATTACCTCACATTTTGTAGCGTGTTACCCCAGAGAATACTGAATCCAATGCCTTTGGCAAATGTTGCATTTGCATTAATATTTTAGCAAATAAAAGAGAGAAAAACTTTGTAGATGTTGCACTAAATCACCAGGCTGGTGTAGCAACATGGAGTTTCTGCATAAGTGACATAATTAATTCTGACTAAATTAAGCTACATTTCTAATTAGATTTGAGTTTCTCCATATCTTGAATTGCCTGGGCTTTTGGAGCAAGACATTGCAATTTAGTGCTGAGGGAAGCTTAATCCTGCCAGAGAGGCTCAGGCTATGTTTTCTTCACATCACTTTGTTTTAGTTCATCTTTTATGATTTCGCTTTAAAAGGAGGTTTGTTGTAGTTTTTTTAATTTTCTTTTTTTTATATATTTAAAAACAACGAATGAAAACTGAAAAAAAACAGTATAGCAAAAAAAAAAAAAAAAATTAAGGCAAAACTGTCTGGATGAGAAAGCACAGGTTGCATGTCTGCTGAGAAGCAGTTTAAGGTTAGACATCTGCCTTGTAATAGGTTGCGTCTGGACACAAAATGCCAGTGTTCACCAGTAAGCCTCAAGAAATGCAAAGAGCCTAAGCATAAATTTTTTAAGGTCTTTTATAAATCATGCATTTTATTTCCAGGTGCTTTTAGTTCTGAAAACAGATCTTCCCCCTCCCTTGGGAAAGAAACTAAACAAGACAAAACAAAACCCTAGAACATTCCTGTGGAGATTAAAAAAAATCATAGTACTTTATTAAAAAAGAAAAAAAGTTACGGGAAAAACTGATTATTTCTGATGAGCTCTGGCACTGGAATTTCATAGCTCATTTTATCTAATGGGCAGAAAATATTTCACCTTTGGAGGACTCCTTAGCTCTCAGTGTTAACTTTTCCAGAGGCACCTGTGAGAAAGTAGCCTTACTCCTCACCCCTGGACAACAGACATGGACTGCAGGTGATGGAGCAAAAGGAATTTTACAGGCAGATCCTCTCAGGTGTGGGACAGGGAGGGGAATCTCCCTGCTGGGACTTCCCAAGCATACTCTGGTATCCTTAGTTGCCTTTAGCAGCTCCAGCCACAGCAGCAAATAAAATGGGGGAGGAGCTGCTTTTGCCTGAGGCCAATTTGTGCCATTTAAGCTTTTATTAATTCTTATAATCCCAAATCCAGGATGGCTGCATGCAAATCACCCACTGGTCCCTGTTCTGTGCCTTGAGCCCTGAGACTGGCCCTGTGCCTTGAGCCCTGGTCTGACCTGTGCCAGGGGGATGCCAATAATCCAGAGTGTGGATGGCTGAGGGACACTTCTGAGGCCCATGTCCTCATTTCATGTAGTCCATTCAGACAGAGAACGAGGTCCTGACAGGTCCAGAGATGAGGAGAAGGCAGCAGAACTGCTCTGGATGCTCAGGTATAATTAAAGCACTAATTCCTATTGCTGTAATAGAGAGAGTGGTGGAGCCAGACCCTGTTCCCTTGGAAAGTTGCACATCAGCCTGAGGCAGCAGCTCTTGGGTGACTCTCCATGGCTGGGATTCTCCAGTGACCTGGCAAATTGAGTGGGATCCAGATCGTCTCTTTTGCCTCCAGACAATGAGGGGAGGAAACCACAACCAGATGGGAAAGAATGGGGAGAAATTCCCGTGTCTTGCTTTCTCCAGCCCCTTCCCATGAAAGCAAGGATAGAAGTGATACCATGAGGAGCTGCCTGCAGAATGAGCAGACATGGAGGAGAAGGGTAGGAGAACCCCCAGATGAGGTTTAGCTTAATCCCCAAAGGGTAAAGCTCCAACTGCTTGGGGCATTGGGACCACATTTAGCTGTGAAAGTGTTTAAATGAGTTAATCGTGGCTAAGCTCCTTGTTGAGGATTCCAGATCTTTTCACTAAAAAGCAGATCATGTTAATCCAAATAAATTTCTCAAATCCACTTTTATTCAGATTATCAAACTTTAGGGCACATTAACCATTCTCTAACATGTATGTGCAGGCTACATGGCAGCTCTCCCCTTGTTAAATCTTTTTAAAGCATCTGGATTGAGGGAGAAAGCAGTGTTTGGATTAACTCTCTCCTTTCATACTCTCTCTTTTTTGGAGTTGATTTTGTATTCAGTTATGAGGATGGACTGGCACCTGATCTTTGGGAGATGTTTTTGGCAGAAGCGGGGTGAATCACCCCAAGTTAAAGGAGTTGTGAATAATGTGAATACATAACTTGCTTCAGGCTTTCTTTTTACAATCAGGACAAACTCTGGAAGCCACATAATCCTGTTGATCTGTGAATGGGCACTCAAACCCAGGCTGTTTGAGATCTGATTCTGGATGGTCATCTTCTGGAACAGACATAATTTGCAAAAGCCTAACATCATGACCAAATATCTTTCATAGCTGGGGAAGCTATTAGATTTAGAGTTTTTTGAGGCAAATTTCATATTGGTTGGAAGTACTGATCTGCCTTCTTTTGACACTACAGTCCTGTAGACTAGGGGAGAGGACTAAACATTTCCTCACTACCTAATGTGCTGTAAACAATTTATTTAAAACCAAACGTCCAGATCTGCTAAATAATGCAGTGGGCTTGTCCAAAACTCCCATTTCTGAGGCATGAATAATGCATACTAAAATAAAATGGACAAGAATTTCTGAGTTTGTTAAGAACCAAATTAAGTGCTGATAAATTAACAAACATGTTTGTCAGTGCTGGTTTGGGAGCTGAAATATTCTGGGACACCAAAAAAAAAAAAAAAGAATCACAAACATTCCATGTCCTGAAGTAAGCATCTGCAAAATGTCTGCATTAGCATTACTATTATGAATTTAGTCTGAAGAGACTTTCAAGCCAGAAGGGGCCACTGGATCCATTTGACTATCTCCATAACACAGGGTATAAAGTTTCACTGAATGATTCCTGTCTTGAGTTTTCAGGCTCTGACTGAGCCAAAGCAAAGGGAGGCAAAAAAAAAAAAAGAAAATATGAATATTTGCAATGGCTTGGATGAGAATTGAGAGAGGAAAATTTGAGAAGTGGAGGGAGATGAAAGGTGAAGCTCCAGATCAGTATCTGAAGGTCACTCACCATATGTTGGTTTAAAGTCTAAGGTGCAGCAATTGACCTGCAAAGCAGGGAAGAAAGTATTTCTGTCTGAGTCACTCTGCTCAGGCTACTGTTTCTTCCCATCTTTGACTTACTGATGGGGAGCCAATTCCTTTCCCATGAGCCGTCACATTGGAGCAATAAATCTGAATCGTTTCTGGGATCAATTGACAACTGCATGCTGGGAGAAGGAAATCCTCCTTATTTTCCTTTTCACTGGAGTCACATATTCCAGATAACTGGAAGCTGAAATGAAGGATGGGACTACACCAGAGAGTTCAGAGCAGGATGTGAGTTTCTCCAAAACACGGAAGTGTTTGGAGCCAGGCTGAGCCAGAGGTGAACATATCAGGAGATACATTCTGAACATATCAGGAAATATATTCTGGAAATGAACGTATCAGGAAATATATTCTGGAAATGAACATATCAGGAAATATATTCTAGATGTCTATTTTGGAAAATGTTCATTGTCACTGCACATTGCCAGACTGACAAATCCTGCTGGTTCCACAGGATGTCCCTGCAGACATAGCTCAGAAATGCCCCATTAGCTTTTCCTTCTACTTGAGAGTTCTCCTCCTGCTCTGTTCCTCTGTGGAAGGTCTCACAGACAGATGAGAATTAATGGGAACTTTTGTATTGTAGATACCAGGCTGAGACCCCATGGTCAAACCATTAGACTAAATCATCAAACACAAACTTCTTCATCACTCATCTTGCTTCAATAGGCTTGCAGTTTAGTTGAAAACCACAAATGGAAAATTAAGATAAACCAAAAAAAGGGGGAAAAAAAGGGAGATAATGTACATTTTTGCAGAGGCAGAAATTAGGGAAATCTGTTGAGAGGTTCCTTCTGACTCTTTTTCAGAGTATAATTGGAGACAATTTCCTTATCCTCACAATGCATAGGTGGCCCAAATGAGGTTCAACTGCTCCTGGTGCCAGACTGGTATCCTGATGAACTTTCTCCCTGCCTGGGCAAAGGGAGGGTCTGACAGCTGTGGGGGTGTCTGCCACAACACCCCCGGACCCTCAGTTTATCCTGCTACTTAAAAGGGCCCTGTAGTGGGGGACAATCTCAACCCAGCTGCAGCAGCAACCTAAATACCCAAGGCAGGCAGGAGAACCAGGACTTTTATTCCTACCCTATAGACAGGAAAGGGGGATACAAAAGGTGAAAGCTAGGTGCATCCAAAGCAGGTGGGCTGCAGGGGAGGGGGAAATCTGTCCCTCTGCTCTGCTGACCCCACCTGCAGTGCTGCATCAGCTCTGGGCTCTGGACCTGTTGGAGAGAGTCCAAAGGTAGGACAGCTCTGGGAGGGAAGATGGTTGGATAGATAAAACACCTCTGCTGTGAGAAAGGCTCAGAGAATTGGGATTGTTCAGCCTGGAAAAGAAAAGGCTTCAGGTGACCTAATTGTGGCCTTCCAGTACCTGAAGGGAGCTGACAAGAAAGAAGGAGACAGACTATTTACAAGGGCATGGAGTTGTAGGACAAGGGGAAATGGCTTCAAACTGACAGAGATCAGGTTTAGATTGGATGTTAGGAAAAATTCTTCCCTGTGAGGGTTGGTGAGGCACTGGAATAAGTTGCCCAGAGAAGTTGTGGATGCCCCAGAGAGATGTTCAAGCCTGGGTTGGAAGGAGCTCTGAGTAACCTGAGAGGTTGGAATTAGATGATTTTTAGGGTATCTTCCAACCCAAACCATGCTGTGATTCTATGAGTACATTGGATCCAAACAACTGGGAGGACTCAGCAAACCAGAGACCCACGTTCCTGCTGGCACACCAGCACCTGATTGCCACTGGTATGTGTGGAAGTTCAGTGCCTGCGTGTTATGGAAAACAACAAGCTGAAGTATGCCCTGACCTGAGCTAACCTGCAGAGCCCTGGCCCAGGGCCCAGTGCAGGGTCACCCTGTGGTGTTTGGTTAAGCCCCAATTTCTGTGTACACAGAGCCAATGGCACTCAGATATGGCCATGCTGACATGCAGGAGCAGATCAGCCTGAACCTTTCACCCCAGCTTGGCTTCAGCCTCTGGTAGCACTAAGCCATCTCATGGCTCCTGCTTACAAACAGGTCCTTTTTCCCCCCTGCTAGAAACTCCTGTTCAGTGTTTGGTCCTCTGGAGCTGCTGTTCTGCAGTGCTGGTTCTGTTTCACTTCAAAAGCCAGCAAGAAATATTTCCCTAGTGTCCTCTCTATGCCTACTGCAATTTATTGTTATGCTTCAAACATTTCAGATCACAGTTGGGCTGCAAGGCATTACACAAAATAGGAGCATTTTGCTTGCAGAGTGCACAAGAGGTTTCTTTGCTCATGGGATTCTTTGTGATGTTTGGCGTGTCTCTTGTTCAGTTTATATTGATGGGCAAATATCCTGGTTCTTCTATTTTGATGTAGATTGTTTCCTGGACCAATCCCATATTTTAGCTCTGTAATAGGAGAGTGGGTGGAAGCAAAGAAAGTGATAAAATCTCCCTTTGCTGCTGGTGAATTTCTGAGATGTTTTCTTCAGCTTAAGTTTTGGGGTTTTTTTATGTTGTGGTTAGGAGTCCACATTCAGTGCCACACTGTTTGATATTGAAGAAGCCCTGACTGGGTTTTGCTTTGGTTAGGGACAGGAGGATGCCTGGAAGGCAGAGGGGAGGTTTCACTGAAGTTCATGGGTATGTCCAGTGTGCGGGGAGCATGTGTTCACATGGACACACTGGAATGGCGGGGAGCTGACTTTAACTATGTGTAAAAATTATCTCTCTTCTGGTTTGGGTTGAGATTTGGAGAACCTTTCTCTCAGAGCTGAGCAGCTTGCAATGGGATGGCTGCAGAGGATTCAGTGGATATTAGGAAGAAATTCTTCCCTGTGAGGGTGGTGAGGCCCTGGCACAGGTTGTCCAGAGAAGCTGTGGCTGCCCCATCCCTGGAAATGTCCAAGGCCAGGTTGGATGGGGCTTGAAGTGACTTGGTCTGGTGGAAGGTGTTCCCTGCCCACAGCAGGGAGCTGGAACAAGGTGATATTTCAGGTCCCTTACAACCCAAACCTTCCCATGGTTCTGTGATTTGCCCCTCTCTGTGTTGAATCCCCTTTGCACAGACACCTTGTCCACTCATCTGGCAGTGCCTGAACATTCCTGGCATCACAAAATCCTGACTTATAAAGTAAAACAGCAGAAAATTCAGCTTGCTTTGAACACCAGGCTGTGATGACACAGAGGCAGCTTGGCTGTGCAGGACAGGCAAACAGCACAGGGTGGCAGGTTTTTCAGGTGGGCTCATTGTTTGACCTTGATCAACAAGGTTTTGGCACCAGTTTCTCCTGCACACTGCAGGGTGGAAGCCAAAATAGAGTTTTTTGAGGCTGCCCTCAAATGTAGATGCACCCCATGCTTGCAAACATCCCCCAAAACTTGCTTTGCCCACCCAAGCTCAGAGGGTCGTATCCAAACGTCCTTGCTATGTGGGAGAAAGGAGGACAGTGGCTGGCAGCTGTCCCCAGGCACGGTGGCCTTTCCACAGGCTGCTCCTTTGGAGCTGCTCAAGTTCACAGAGCTCGGCAGGGGGGAAGAGGAGTGAGGGGGATGCGAGTGAGGCGGCCATGTGGGGATGTGTCTAATGCTAAACACGTGCACAGATCTTTCCAGTGATTCACTGGAGAGCAGGAATGTCGTGCTCCTGGTGAGCCGGGGCAGGAGGGGCCTCACGTGTGAGCTGAAGCAGAGCCAGGCCCGTGATGGAGCCCAGCAGAGGAACTTCCGCGAATCAAAGGCGCGCATGTTTATTTGCAGAGCTGCCGGCAGCAGGGGAGCTGCCCCAACAAGCCCATAAACATATTTACAGGGCTTTCACAGCAAGGTTTGTAAGGAACAATAAAGCAATCACTCAGCACCTCTGCTTTGGAGCTCTTTGTGGCGAGGAGTCCTACCCAGAGCGGCGAGGCACTGGCTGAGGCCTCGGGCCCAGCCTGCTGCACTCAGCTTTATTGCTTTTCTCTCCCGGAAGCTTTCCCAATTCCCTCTGCTCCTGTAAGGAGCTGATCTGTTCTTTAACTCAGCTGGGATGGGGATAAGGAGAACTCAGCTGCCCTTCCTTCTCCAAGGGGTGGAAAAGCATCTACCTTCTACATGTATTGCTGTTGAGTTTCCACATTTCTGCAGATGTGTGAGCACCATGTCCAGTCTCTTGTAACCATCTGCTCTCCAAACACCAGCACTCACCAAGGAAACCCCCAGGTGCTCTCCCAAAGACTGTAAATCCATGGCCCTCAGTGCTTGCATTGGTACTTTACCAAACATCTTGTACCCGTAGCACTTTACTTCACCTCTGGGCTCAGAAAAGGAACCAGATTAGACTATTCCAGTCAAGTTTTCAAGTCCAGGATACTTTCTTTCTGCATTAATTGTTTCCTTGGGAGGATGTGATGCCAGAGGTGGAAAATGTCCCAGGACTTGGCACCATGGTTACAAACAGGGCCAGGAGGAGTGGATTGAAGCAATGCAGGAGCACAAAGGGAGGAGAGCAGAAGAACCAAGGGGCAGGACTGCTTTCCTCCTTCATCCATCCCTGAGCTGCAGTGCTGCCACCTCAGCTTGGCCAGCAGCCTCAGCTGCAGCCTGGGGCCTTTGGAGCCTGTGCAGGGCTCCTCCCTCTGCAGGGCACCAGGGTTGAAAGGGACTGTGGTGGTATTTTTAGCAAAGAGCACAAAAGTATGTGAGAAGGGTCATGAGTTGTCCTGTGGAACAGCAGATGTTTCTCAAGACATCACGTAGGAGGGCTGATGGTCTGGAGGAGGAATCTGCCAGGCTCTGGCATTGGTGGAACCCCTGGGAAAGGGCTGGTCTCTCACTGCCTTCGAGGGCAAGTGCTTGGAATGAAAACAAACTGAAGGGTTTTAGTGGTCCCAAACAAGAGGCAAGCTGGGCTCATTGCAATTTGGATATTCTCCATTACTGACACGATTCAGTGCCCCATTTGATTTTATTTTGTTTCTACAACATCCAACTAGTAGCATGACCTTCTTAGACCTTTAAAAATGGCCTCTGTGTGAACAGGAAGATGGGACTTGGGCCAAGATTTTTATTCTGACTGCAAGCTGAGGAATCATTTGGGTTATTGGGCTAGTGCTTGGTTTCCTGAACTGGTTGTTGTTGCTCTTCTCTTTTTGCAGAAGAATGAGGTGGTGGCAATTCTTGGACCCAAGGCTGGAATCAGAGCTGGGAATGAGAGGTTGAGGGCAGTGCAGAGGCTCCAGACTTAGACAAGTCTAGTCCTGGCTTTGTGAGTCATGGTCCTGCTGGGAATTTGGGTTCAAGCTCTGGGTAGTCTCCTCCAGCATCCATGGTTCTGTGCAGAGTCAGCTTATGGCAAACTTGAGCAGAGAATCATATAATCATTAAAGCTGGAAAAGGCCTCCACGGTCATCTGGTCCAATAATTAACCCAGCACTTCCAAGTCCACCACTAAACCAAGTCCCTCAGTGCCTCATCCACATCTATTAAATACCTCTGGGATGGTGACTCAGTCTGTTCCCTGGGAAGCCTGTTCTAATGCCTGTCAACTCTTTCAGTGAAGAAATTTTTCCTAATATCTAATCTAAACCTGGTGCAAGTTGAAGCCATTCCCTGTTGTCCTTTCCCTTGTTACCTGGGAGAGGAGACTGACCCCCACCTGGCTCTTGTGCTTCATCTGTTTTAGTTGTGTGCAAAACTCTTGGGGGCTTTTTCATTCTGCATTTTGGGACTGTTACTGCAGTTTTCAGCCAATAGTTCTTAGCTGACAAATGACATCCATGGAGTCACATATGGGAGTTTGGAGAATGCCAAAAAATGCACTAATTTGAGGTCCCTTTTTGGCTTAGCTTCAGGGTTTCAGGACATCTCTAGGTGTCTGTGATTTCCATTTTCTAAGTATCTAAGCAATCTGAGCAGACTCACAGTAAATCACCAGTAAAATACTATCAGAGACACATCTCTTGTCCCTGATCTTTGCAGGACTAAATGACCCTTCAAGGTCCCTTCCAACCCAAATTATTCTATTGTTTAATGAATTCAGATGCCTGCAAAGAGGCTAAATGTGCCAGGAGTTTAAAGGTGGGTATTGATTACAAATAAGGGTCTTATACACCATGTGTCTTCCTCTTCAGGAAGACAATTTCCCATTTAATTCTCCCAAAAATATCCCAGATATTGCCAGTGTTAAGAAATGGTACAGTCATGTTTGGAAAAATATCATGAAATCCTGTTCTTTTTTTTTAAATCCTTCTTCTTTTGCTTTGTTTTGGTTTTGTTTGGTTTTTTTCATTGTTGCCTTTATTTTAAATTATTACTCGTATATTTGATGATTTGGAGGTTTTGCTTTCATTGCTGTGCTGGGGTTTCTCTTGTTTTCCTGCATTTTTCATTGATTGGCTGCCAGGGAAGTGAGGAGTGGGTTATTGATGTGAAGAGTATCAGAGAGTATTAGATTAGAGCTGTTCAAAGGGAAACAATTTGGGCAATTTCTATTCCATTATGAAATTTAGAGCATTGTATTTTCATCCCAGAGGGGACTGGAAAAAAAAAAGAGGAAATTGTGAGAAATTTTTGCTAGAGAAAATTGTCTTGTCAGCTGCTTCACCCTCTACTGAGGATTCCATTCAGTTCTGAAGGAGCAAACATCTTCTATTGAATGTCACCAGTCAAGGATTTCCTTGGAGGCTGCAAATGCCTCCTTTAGAGCTTGAGAGCTGCTAGGACAGGTCTGCAAGTATTGTTGAACTGGAGGTTCACATTTTGCAACCACATTTTAGAAGTCCCTTTTCTCACTCTGAGAACCCTTGCAAATGTTGTAGGAGCAAGAAGACATTTGGCCAAGCAGCCAAAAACACAAAGCTGCATGGAGGCCATTACCCCTCAGGTAGCAGCTTGTTCACTCCAGGGTTGTATGAGATGTGATTTAAATTAAAAAAAAAAAATTGTTTCCTGAGGTCTGTTGAGGCATTGATACATCCTTTCTCCTCCTTGGAATGAGAGCACAAGCCAAACAAAGGTGAGAAAATACAGTCTCCCTGTGCATCTCTTCTGCAGAGGAGAAGGATAATTGTTGCCTAAATTCAGTTTAATCAGCACTCCCAGGCTTTGCTCTGTATCAGCCAACCGTAAAGCCCTAAAGAATGGGGGAAAAAGTTATTTTTGGCTTTAGAATTGCATAATTCTTTAGGTGGGGCATTCAGCAGATGACAGAACAGAGGGGGAAGCAGTGGAACTGGCTGTGCAGCTCATCCCACCGCAGAGCTGAGCGTGCTGAGCGCCGAGAGCCCTGGTGTTAATGGGCTGTAGCACATAGGAAGTGAGCAGGGTGAGTGATAAGGTCTGGATCTGGGCTCTGACAATTCCCTCAGGTGCCTGAAAGATCCAGTGTTTCTGCCTGAGCTGTTAAAGGGTCTGCTGCAGAAGACAGACTGCATGATGATTAGAACCATCTGTTCTTCACTCTTGCACAGCAAATTCAGTATTAAGGGCTCACAGGGCTTCCAATGGGGTCCAAACCCCCTTTTGCTGATATGTACCACATGTAGCACATCCATTTCTGACCAGCTTCCTCTGGCCTCTTGGTGGCCTGGGGCACATACTGGGAAGAAAGACTGTAAAGGGTTCTGCCAGTGTGTGACAGGCCACCAAACAGGATCAGGAAACTCTGCAGGCCCTGGAGAAGGGATGTCCTGTGTGACCCCGCCCCAATTCACTGAATCCTTTGAACAATGTCATTCATGGCTGGAGCTCCTCTTGCTTATTTCTGTCACAAGAGAGAACCCATGGTACATGGCTTGCTTATGGCCAAGGAAACCACCTGGGAAACCCATTTCCACACTTGACCATCAGAGCTGGGATGTGATAGGAAAGGGCCATATCTTTGTCACCAAGTCTGCAATGTCAGACTAGTCATAGAATCACAAAATAGTTTGGGTTGGAAGGGACCTTTAAAGAACATCTAGTCCAATCCCCCTGTAATGACCAGGGACATCTTCAGCTAGATCATCTTGCTGAAAGCCCCATCCAACCTGGCCTTGAATGTTTCCAGGGTTGGAGGGATTTCTACATCATCTCTGGGCAATCTGGGCCAATGTTTTGCCATCCTCAATGTAAAAATCTTCTTCTTCATATCTAATCTAAATTGCCTCTCTTTCAGTTTAAAACCATTACCACTTGTCCTAGCACAATAGGCCCTGGTAATAATTGTCAACACCTTCCTTGTAGACCCCCTTGAGGTACAGAAAAGCTGCTATAAGGTGCCCCAGACTCTTCTCCAGGCTGAACACTTCCAACTCTACCAGCCTTTAAAAATGAGTAATTGTGTTATGTTTCCTTTATTCAAAACAAAACAAAACAACAACAACAAAAAACCCACAACAAAAAACAAACAAAAAAACCAAAACAAAAACCCCCAAAAAAACTTACAAAAAACCAAAGAAAAGAAATTCATCCAAGAGTAAATTCACCCAAGATATCTTAAGTTTTTGGCTGCAGGGGGCAATATATCTGTTAGCATGGTTTTGACCATGTACCAGTGGGGTTCCTTCTGTTCACTGCTGACCTCAGGTAGTCCCTGTTGGTGGCACCACCAGGGTCTGTGCAAACCCCAAGAGCTTTTTCCCATTTTGTGTTTGCCTGCCTGCCATATCAGCACTTTCTGCCTCTGTGTTGCTGTCTTTGCACCCTTCTCCAGCAGTTCCCTGGCAGGGACATCCAAACAGAAAATCCTCTGCTCTGCTGCTCGTGGAAATGCCCTGTGCAATAGATGGCTCTGATCAACCTGCAGAATAGCTGACATTTAAGAGAAAAGCCTGCTCCCAGATGCATAAATGTGGATTATCTCTAGTCCAGGGGGAATAAAAAGCTGTTGGTCTGTGCTGTGCGTCATGACAACACCCCTCAGAAGCCACCTGGACACCCAGAGATCCAAAGCGTGGAAATCAGCACTGCAGGGAAATTATGCCAAGAGATTAGGGAAAAATTAGAAAATATCAAAATCCAGTGCTTAGAGAAAGGCACTGAGATCCATGTGCAGGCACCTAAATGAATTATTTCACAGCTGAAGGTATTGAGCATCCAAAGTGGCCATGAAAGAAGATGATATAAAACTGGTGTGCAGATTCAAGCAGAGCTGAACACCTACTTGATTGTGCTCTTATCTGCTAAATCACAGCTCCTATTGCAAAATAATTATTTTCCCTGTTCTTAATACATGTTATTCAACAGAGCAAATTACTCTGTTCCCCTAGGTCTTATTAAGAGCTAAAAGCAATTTTCAGCAAGTTACCAGATTGAGAAGGCTGTGGCTGTGACAGAAAACATGAGAAACTGTTTCTTAGCTCATAGAGAAAAACATCCATGATTTTAATTATTAAGTTTCACCTGCTGCATTATTTTTTGTAGTTCAGTGGTTTAATAATAAACAATTTTCCCTGTTTGATGATCCAGGCTTGGCACTGAGGAGAAGTGGGTAAGATTAAAAATGAGTGAATTCTAGTTAGATTGAGCATCTTCTAGCCTGCCTTGGGCTTTCCACTGGTTTACTGATTTAAGAAAGCCACTCATTCATTATGGGGTTTAGATCCAGCAAGAATGACTAGCTGTGCTTCTAAAGCAATACAAATTAAAACAGGTATCTGTAGGGACAGCTAAATGCTATGACAGCTCTCATTTTCCTGGAGAACAGGATTTTCCCACACCACCTTTCTCTGCCCAGCTGCTTTGAATTAAAGCCAGCTCTTCATGAGCCCATTTTTCTCTCCTGGTACCAGTGTAAATCAAAAGCTAACCCTGTTAATGTCACTGGTGTAAAATTGGAGGAAATGAGAGAAGAATTAGCCTGGGAAAAATCTAATTTGCTTCTTGCACTCTGTCTTTCCAAGTTCAATCTAGATTAAAAATATTCACCAATGTATACAAATGGGAAACCAGCACAGCACACCATCTGTCTGGGAGTGGAAAAATCAGGACTTTTTCTCTACCTCCCAGACTTGCTATAAAGCAGACAAAAATGGACAAGGCACTTCAACAGCTTCATGCTAAGAAAGCACAACAAGAAAGCTGCACAGTACCTCGGGATTGCAGTTCAAGGCATCTGGTACAAGCCAGGCTTTGGAGTTAACTGAAACCTGGGACCTGCAGGGTTAATGTGTGTTTATATAAGCACCAGAAGCTGTCATTTTAGTTCTCTTCTATGAATATTTGCCGTGGCCCACATGTACAATAGAGCTCTTTTCAGAAATGACATAATGTAGTATTTTACAAAAAAAAAAAAAATTAAAAAAATAAAAAAGAAGGGGTGAAAGTTTCCTTTTCATCCTGCCAATGGGAAATGTGTCTTATGTGCTTCAGCAAATTATTGCCTGGAGGCAGAACAAGCTCTTTGTAATATTTTGGTGCAAAAAACAGGTACCTAGTCATCCATCCAGCAGGGTGTCACATAGCTGTGTCCTCTGGAGAGAGCTGAATGCCTTTGAACTTTCTTTCCCAGCAGTGCTGCTGCATGGAGTTATACTCTAGAATGCCATTCCCCTCTCAGGAGGTCTGCAACAGCTGCAGCGCACGTTTTATGGGTTCTGCAGAAAGAAATAGTCCCCCAGAAAATACAGTAGCTATGTTCAGGTGGGTATTTTGCTCGCCTGTGTATTCTTCTGACAGCCACTGACAAATGTGAATGCTGTGGTTGTAACAGGGCACAGTCAGTGCATCTTTCTCCTTATGAGGAGCTTGACTGCAATAAGTCACATTTTCAAACAGAGTTTGGGTGAGCTGGAGAGGAGAGGGTGACCACTATAAAGAGTTTAATGCCTACCATGAGGAATGCAGGGGATGCCCATGGAATACATATATTTAATGCCATGTCTCTGAGGGACAAAGCAACACTCCTGAGCTAGAGTCATCCTAGGGACTGGAAATCCACAGAGAAAATGAGACCAGACCCAGACACTTCCAAGCCCTGAGTCACACAAACTCGTCAGGTCTTGTCTGCTTCATGGAAAGGTGAGTTTGCCTGCAAAGCAGCTATTAACAAAGCAGCCTGCAAAGCTGGGCTGGGGTGCTCCTGCTCCAGCCTGGCCTCACACTGCATGTGATGGATTCAGCCAGAGGGAGTGGGATGGCATTTACCAGAGTAAAGTTAACTCATGGGGATATACTGAGGGGTTCATATCCCAATGGAGAAAACCACCCATCCTGTTCTTTCTGCTGTTTTTGTGTAAATAAATGCCTAACCTGGAAGAAAGAGATGCTGAATGAA
The DNA here is from genome assembly GCA_024865655.1 of Emberiza elegans. Lineage (NCBI taxonomy): Eukaryota > Metazoa > Chordata > Aves > Passeriformes > Fringillidae > Emberiza > Emberiza elegans. Next base: position 6,513,013 of record JALJVW010000154.1, read on the forward strand.
GTGAAAATGGTCTTTGAAGTCTCCAAGGACAGAGTTGTTTGAGCGGCTGTGATCTAAGTACATGACGGGGGCAGAGTTTGTGGACAGAGATCTTAACTGGCCCTGGAAGACTTGTCTCACTCAAAAATCACAGCACTTAACATTCCTGTCAGTGAACCAGCCCTGATCTCTCATTACTGGGTCACAGAGTGGGAAGGAAAATCCTTTCATCTTGCTATGGCTCAACTTGATTTTCCAAGTTTCCAGTGGATTACTGAAGTGACTGATGGTGCAGCCTTAGGGATCTCCACCAGCCTTCCCTTGCACAGCTCCATGGAACTAAGAATTGACTCCTCACTGAGCACAGTTACTGGATAACTTGTGTTTCTCTTTGTCCCACTGTGTCCCCCAGTAGAATGCATTTCTCAGGGAGGAGAGCTGGCTTTCTGTTTGTTTGCTTCAAAATTTCATTTTCTTAACTCAGCCTGGATTCAGTAGGGCAGGTTGTTTAAGCTTTGTTTCCATTAATTGGTTGTTACTATGACCTTCTTAAGAGCATGGAAATCTTGTCAGTGTTTTCTGATGTTTTCTCATAAAAATGTTGGTTTTCTCACTCTCCAAAATTTTACACAATATAAATTCATAGTCACAGAGTGGTTTGGCTTGGAACAGACCTTAATGATCATCTAGTTCCAGTCAAAGTTCTTAATTGTAGGTGTTTTTCCCAGTTGTTGAATCAATGGCCCTTTTCTGTGCTTGCTGCCATTGCTTTTTCAACATGGTTTTAAAACCAACTACATGCAGCCTTCTTTCAGCCATCTGTAGATAGGTATCTCTGCTTAAATACTTGCCCATCAGATGAAGATATCTCCACTCTCCTGTTCAGACTCTCTTGAGTTTTACCAGACCATCTAATTAAATATCACAAGACTTCTATCAAACCAATTCTTGTTAGAGCCTTGTTTTCATGTGGTAAAAATGTGGGTGAGCAAGTGACCTGGCCAAGGTGGAGGCCAGGCTGGTGCCTAGTGGTCCCTCCTCTCTGGCATAGAAGGCAGGGTTGCCCACATGCCCTTTTGCCTTGAACTCCAGCCCAGTGACATGTTCAGTTCAGAAACAATCCATTTTATTGCTCTCCCATGTAAATAAAAGCTGCATATCGCCACTGGGTGACAAGCAATTTCCTCCTACTCCCACACGTATAATAAAGGAGAAAAATTGCAGATGACATCGCTGTAGACTGACATAGAAAACAGCAATTTATGTATTTCCCAGGGGAGAAAAAGAGAAAGATTAGGGAAGACTGTGCCTCCCTGTTAAAACTGCAGCTGCACATTGCCAGTGCAATGCTATGCTTGCAAGCTGTTTATTGGAAAAATACCTCAATTCTTACTGCCCCATAACACCTATGGAAGGAGGGGAGAGGAATAAATGTGGTGGCAAAGTGCACCCCTTAGTGGGAATTGCTGCAGCCACTATCAGAGGCCTGCCTGGGAGCTCTGAACAGATTTTTCATGCTCTTTGCTACACACTGGGATGCCCAGACCCAAAAACCTGCAGACCTCAAACCTGATTCTCTATCATCTTCTTCTCTGGATGTAATAATGTGTCAAAACAGGACAAGTCTACACAGGGGTAAATGTGGGGATTCAAGTGCAAAGCCTGTGAGTCTCACTGGAGTTCCCCTTCAGGCCAGCAAAGAAATCCTCAACCACTGAAACTGGACTCTGAGCCTCACCTGAGCCATGCCAGGCCCGGATTAGTTTGGTTCAGAATTAATCTTTTCATTGCTAAAAAGAATCTGCCACTCCCATGTGCTGGTAATACAACATCCTTCAAGGTTTACCACAACAAAATGATGCTGTTCTTTTCTGTCTGTGTCTTGACTGTGTTGTGCCTGGTACTCAGAGCAAATTGATGCCATTTAGTTGCTTTGGAAACTTTAAATATTTTTCAGTGCCCCTAACTTTAGGTGTCAATCATGAAGACACACTTATGAAATCCTTAACTCACATATGAACTATTTAAAGTGGGGCGTCCTTTTCCAGTACCTGCAAAGAAATGCAGCTTTGCTGGTGATGCCAGTACTGTTCCATTTCAGATACCCACCTCAGGCCAGGAGGAACCAACTCTGTTCCCTTCATTTGACTAAAAAACATCTTTGGCCAGTTCTGACAACATTATCTACAGACAAATCCTGCTCCCTGTGTATCAAAGGTCAGTTTAATGCTCTTGTATGGTTTGTTTTATACTCCACTGAGAAAGGCCACTCAGGACAGTAAAGTATGGCAAAAAATTAAAATACAATGAATAAAGGAGACAAGACATCAAAGATCTTTCAACAGAGAAGGACATTCAGCTAGCCCAGAATGCACTCAATTAATGATAATAAAAAAGAAATCAATGTTTTCTGTCCCCATCTTGTCTCTTGGCCATAAGGCAGCACAGCCTCTGCAAGAATAGCCACTGGGGTCTACCTGCAGCTGGCTGAGACCCTCTCCACCAAAGCCTCGACCTCAGAGCAAAGTAATTGTATTATTCCAGGGGAAAGCCCATGGCTCCATCTAGAGGGGAAAAAGAAATACTGGAGCTTCTGGATTGTGGTTTTCATCTCCTTCTGTGAGGAGCGCTGTTACCTGAAGGATCACATGGAGATAGGCTGGAGGGAAATGGGAGGGCAGGTTTTTGAGGCTGGCGAGGGGGAGAGGGGACTGTGAGAGGAATAAAACAGATCCCATTACTTTCTCTGTGGCTGCCTGCAATCAATAGTGCAGTGGCTCAAGGATTAGATTTGAAACAATCTGTCTGGAGATGATGGAAATGTCGCAGGCAAAAAAATATCCACGGAAGTCATCCTCTAAATATATGCCAGCCTCTTGAAAAGTCTGAACAGTCTCTCTGTTTCTTTCCAGCTCTTTCACCTCCAAAGTTTCAGTAAGTTTACTGAAAGGGTGGTGATTTCCTCCAGCAATCCTTCCCACCTGTCCTTTGGTGACACCCATTGCAGCCCTTTTCCTGCCTTGTGCATTCTCCAGGGTGCAAAACATATTTTCACCTTTCTTAGAAGCTCTGTTATAATCAAACTGTGGCCAAATGCCAAAATTAGGTGTTGGGAATTCTGTGGTGTGAAAACCAGTAACATTGTCAGGATCAGCTGATATCTTGTGTTTATGTCCAGTTTACAAATGAGTGATGGCTGCTTCTCAGAGCTTGTGCATCTCAGGATAAAGGTTGTTACTGAGTTATCCTACACTGTGACATCAGTCATCCTCACAGCTCTGTGCACTTAGAGCTGCTGTGGGGTGCTGTGCAACCCTGTGTGGTTTTGTCTGCAGCCCTTATCCCGTGGCAGTGCTCCTGCTCTGGTGTTTGGGAAGGACCCAGTGTGGGCCCCACTTAGCCAGGAGAAGCCCAGATCAGAGGGGTGCAGGTGGGTGTGGGTAGGCTCAGGACACTTCAGCCCCATCCACAGCAACAGTGACCCTCTGAACCCAGCACGATTCACTTTGGCCAGAGCGTCTCTGCAGAACTGTGTTGGTGAAGCTGGAACCCCCATCCCTGTGATGCCCAAGAGACACCACGAAGGGCTGGTGCAGAGGGCAGAGCTCTGTGCTCCTGCCTGGATCCATCTCTGTGCATCAGCCCAGCTCCAGCAGGTTCAGGGGGGGTGGGAAAGCCAAAGGCCTTGCCTGTGGATAGACCTGGCTCTGCTGGCCAAGGTGTGGAATGGAGAAACCACCCTCATCACAGGAGGGGGAGGAGCTGGCAAGGCTCAGAGAGGGTGGTAGCCATTCTAGGGGTCCCTTCTGTATCACAGGAAGTCACTTTTTATGACTTTTTGTCACTTTTTCAGTGTGCTTTTTGCTGGTACTGACCTCCAAAAGCTCTGACCAAATGGAACAATACCACAGACATGCAAAAACTCTTCAGACAAAAAAATCAAAGGATCACAAAGATTGAAAAGTCCTCCAAGATCAAGTCCAGCCTTTGAACAAATACCCCTGTGCCCCCTAAATCATATAATGAAGTGCCACATCTACTCATTTTCTGAACACTTCAGGGATGGAGACTCCATCACTTCCCTGAGGAGCCTGTTCTACTGCTTTACCATTTTTACAGTGAAGAAATATTTCCCAATATCCAATCTGAACATCTCTGGCACAACTCGAGGCCATCACCCTTTGTCCTATCAGACATCTTTCAAAGTATTAGAGGGAGCAGGGAAATTGGTAGGGTCTGGAGGATCGATGATCTTAGAGGTCTTTTCCAACCTCATGATTCTGTGATTCTGTGATTCTGTGGTTCTGTGATTCTGTGGTTCTGTGATTCTCCCTCCCCGTGTGTTTTTGCTCTGTCCCATCGGTCCGGCGGTGGAGGCAGACTGAGCTGCTGGGGCAGCATCACCACACGGTGGCATGAGCTCTCTTCTGCTGCCGGCCCTGCGCTGCAGCACCGGCGCTGGAGCTGCTGCTCCTCCAGCCCCGAGCGCTCGGCTGCCTCCTGAAAAGCGAGGATGGAGTTTGCAAAGGCACAGGCAGCTGCAATTCCAATCAGAGCTGCGGTTCCACTTATCCATCACTTTAGAAGTGTGCAGGCTTGAGGGAAATATGAACACCACGGAAATATTGCTGAGCTGACATAAAATGTTCTGGTGTGTGTGTGCAGTCAGATCTTTTCTGCATCTGCTCATCAATGGTATGTTCAACACCAGGAGAATAATGAATACATTCATTCCAATCCTACATTCATTTGTTTTGCTTTCCTTCCCCCATAGTCTTGCTGATGCAGGCAAAAGTCTTTGGAACATGTGTTAAATAGATCTTTGCACAGAGGGGTTTTGCTGGTTTGGTCCCACTGCAGTGTATGTGTCAAATGAGGAGACAGAATCAGTAAAGCACAAGCTGCTGAATAATGTTGTGAAAGTTTTAATGCTGGAACTAGGTCTGATCTTAGGAATATCTCTAAATCATCTTCAGTAGATGGAAGCCAATCTATCATTTTATTTCGTGATGCTGCAAAAAACTTCATTCCATGTGCTCAGGATGAGACCTGGCATTTTTCAAATGAGAAACTGCAGTTTCATCACTATAAAAACTTTCCATAGGAACATGTTGATTCGATGACTTTATACTCAGAAAAAGCCAGTGTTCTCAATTCCAACTATTATTGGCTCTGTTCTTGGAATGGAACCCTGGGATTTTTTCTATTCCCAAACGATTGATTTCTAAATCACTTTCAGTTAACAATTAAGTTATAAATTTTAACAATAGTCTTATTTTCCTTTCTAGGTAGGCTGGAATGAAGATTGTAGCGATTTTTGAGTTTGATTCCCAAGTAAAAAGGGGGGTAAAGGACTTTTTTCTTTTGCAGGAGAAAAAACAACTGTGGTTTTTTTCAAGGCAGTTTTCATTCCTAGACTGAAACTGTGATGAAAAGAGTTTGATGAAGATTGGGTGCGTATTACAGGGCCTGAAAGAGTAAATAACTCTTCTCTCCAGAATTCAACAGCAGCAGAATGAAACACAGCAGGTGTCAGGACTGGGACCACTCACCACTTCTTACTGCAAGCGCTGGCAGCCTCAGCAAATCTGGGAAGTTGGAAGGGTCTTGTTTTTCCAACTATGCAACCACAGTGGATGTTTAAGCAGATTTCTTCTTAGCTTTGTTAGGAAATATCTGCTTCCTTTCTACTTTACATTAGCCTTGGTCTTGAATCCAGGTGCAGCCAGCCATCATCACATTCCCCCTTGCACTCTTTTAAAGCTTCATCACATTAAAACTCCCCTGTAAAATTCAAGTATTTGCTGGCTAACCAGAGAAGATGACTTAGAGAAAATTGACTACAGGTAAATGCATTGAAAGAAGCAATTAAAAAGCGGTTCAGCACCATTTTGGCACTTCTTCCAAGTGCAGTTCTTCCTGCATGAAAAGCCTATGATGAATGGATTGAAGAAATGTCATCATATTATACTGCTGTGTAATAATAACAGGTCCAGTGGAAAAGTTCAGGTAATGCTGGTATTGCCCTGTAACAAATATAAAGTCGGTAACACACAGGAGTCCATTTCATCCCAGTTTTCATGATTCTATGGATTTTAAAATGTAAGAATAACAAGCCAAGCCAAATACTCATCAGCCATAGTTCTAGCTAGTAAATTAAGTGGGGACTGTTCATTTTCACTCACATGGCTAATCCTTCTAACTCCCTGCTTTTCAAAAGCAGTGGCCATGTCCATACTTTGTACACATCAGGGATGGTCCCTGGTCTGTTCTAATCCTTGCACAGTGTAAACATATCTCTGTTAGGAATAAATAACAAATGCTTAGACATATAAAATAAAAAGAGGGGAAATACCCTCAGTATTTGAATTCACCCTGGGTCTGGCAATCTGTGGTTTTGTGATGTAAGGAACAAGATGGATTTGGTTTCTGGTTCATGTTTGAGTCCTAAACAGACCTGCAGCTACTGTTAATAGTAAAATTAAATGCTGAGTCCTTAACAACACGCCTTTTTGTCACGATTCAAAGATTGTTTTCCTGTTTACTGAGAGCTATTGGCTGGGTGTCACTTTTGCCTTCTAGAACCTCTGGCCCCATCTGTGTCTGATGGGGTCCATGTGTTGTCCTTGGCAGTACTGGTGTCCAGGCTGTCACCATAACCTCTCAAGATTACATCCCTGTGCCTGTTCAGGAATCCTAATCCAGCTGCACCATTCAGTGTTCAATGGGCTCCTGCAAACACTTTTCCCCCCCACAAAATGATTGCTGTTGTTACTAGACTCGATTTCTCTTTGAATTCTTTTCTAAGTCCAGGTGTTTCCTTCCCAATGACATAGTAGGCAAAGGGGACAACAAAAGAAATGTGTGAGATTTATTTGCAAACTGGTAAAATCCACATACAGAAAGGGAAATGGAGTCACTGACTCTACTGCCAACTTGGATATAAATAATTCCCAGTGAAATGGAAGGCAACATGTTACACTTGTACGTGGAAGTAAAAGATATTAAGCAGGAAATATTTATTAAAGTAGTGCCTTTTAAAGGCCTCCTTCTTTCTTTGATGTAGGTACCTGTAAAAAAGTTAGATTAATGTAAAAATTCTACTTGTGGATGCAGACAAGTTGACTCATTTCCCATTTGAACAGAGAGGAAATAGAGAAAGGAGCTTGCAATTTTTTATAAGAACTGTGTTGGTTATTGTTTTCAGCTAGGATGGACAACATCTGATCTCTTCAGTCTGAAGCTGATCAGGTTCAGAAACTCCTTTTTCAGCTAGAAGTGCCTGAACCAGCCAACTATTAACTAAAAACATCTGCAGGAACTCCTTACCTCCTACTGCTTGAAACAGTGAAGACAAGACCACAAAATTTATAGAGACAGAGAGAGAACAAGAAGTGAAAACTTGGTCATGAGGCATGATTGGGAAATGGAAGGCTCTGCTTTCTGCTCCCAGGCTTTTTTATAAAAGATTTCTAAATAAAAATGTGTGGAAGCTCCTTGAGGCTCATGAGCACAGCTCAGAGAGGCAGCAGCCAGCAGATGTGGCCCCTTGTGCAGCAGCCTCTGACTTCTCCATTGGGACATTTTTTGGGGGACAGTGGCACAGGAACCCTCTGAGTGTGTCTGCTGCTCCAGGTAAGGACAAGAACAAGGTCAGGGGAACCACAAGGCTCTGGGACTGAGGGAGCTCTCAAAGCTCCTACAGAGAGTGGTCAGCTGTCCCTGGCCCAGAGTGCCTGGGGGCTTTGATTCAGCTGCCACAGAACAGGGGGACCAAGCAGTCTTTGAGCTGCTCTTTCTCCAGGATGTGCTACATTTCATCATTGATCCACACATGGAACCCTTCTTGTTTGCCATAGGAAGAACCAGGTTGTGGAGCTATAAAACACAGGCTGTGCAAACCATAATCATTCAAGAAACCCTAATTACCTCACCCTTTCTTCTATTCAGCTCCCGACTCTTACAGAACCATGAACACAGATGGTTATAGGCATATACCTCTCTTTGCACTGCAACTGTTTGAATTTTAACCTTCCTTTTAATATATTCTTATAAAAAAATGTGCAGTTCTTGAGTTGCCCTGTTTGTTTCTAGGTGACCATCAGTGCTCAAACACTGTGATCTGCAGTGAGAAGGAACATTATGAACACCTACAAAATGACATTGCTGGCTTTAGCAGATGTGCATGTTTTGTATTTGGTCCAGAGATGGCATTTCTCATATTCAGGAAGGCTCAGTTCATATCATGAATTAGTGATGCTATTGTACATCTTACAATATTTTACATAATTAAACGTGACAATGCCATTTGATATGGACAATTAAACTCATATTTGTGAGCAAAGTGTAATTAACAGTATAGACACTGTTCCATTTTGGAATTTGCTTTCAGTGAGTCTAATTACTTCACATAGCTAAAACACATTTGAAAGTTTATCTTTAATTTAGTTCTATCCTTTGCAATTAAACCTTTTAAGACAGCTAGATTAGAAACAGAATGTTAAAACATGAAGACTGCTAGAATGCATACCCAAAAGCTCCCAATTTTTAGGCTATTTCAATAACAGATACTGCAAAGAAATTATACTCTTTGCACAAAATGCATTTTATGACTTTATAGAGAAACATTTTTCTTTGGAAGATCCTGGGGAAATGTACTTCCTGAGTCATATTCTATGTCCCTGACTTTTTCTCTGTACATCTAAATGTTTCTTTGAAATTACTGAAAGATTTATCTCAAAGTGTGCACCAAACTTGTTTCCCTAAAAAATAAGGGATATCATCTATAGCTGCAGTGATGATTCATGCATAAAAACGTGGGGTATTTTACAGCTGTATTTTGAGTTTTAAATTAAGCAGTGCCAGGGGCTGGGCACTGGGACTGGATTGTCCAATACCTTTAGAGGAGACCCCTGATACTTGCCCATGTGATTCCTGTGCATTCTGAGGAGTTATTTGCTGTGCATCATCCATAATAAGCATTTTGGTTGCATTCACCCTTTTCCCCCCCCTTTTTTTTTCCTCTATTTAAATATATATATATATATATATAAAAAATGAGAATTTAATAGCATGTCTGTGGTCATACTGGGCCAGTTAAGGCAATGTCACTAATTAGCTCAGAAGCACAGATGTCAGCTGCCTCTCACAGCAGTGGGCTTCCTTACGCACTCAGCTGATGCCATAGGGCTTGATAGGTTGTAATGCAAGACTGTGCCAGGGGTGCAGAGCTATTGATTCAGCCTCTCCATGACTTTAATCTCAATATTTCTAAGTTATACCATAGCTGAGAATGGCATTAAAAAGAATGAGCTATTGTTTTTGTCTTAGATAATATTATTGAAACATACAGGGCAGAATCTTTAAGATTGTATGAGTTTGAAGCAGAGCTCAGAGAGTCAGAAAACTGTCTGTCCACCCACTGCTCCAAAGCATGCTAATCTAAGGAATCTAAATGTTTTCAGTTTAAATGTCTACATCTGAGCTGATTTTCTAGGCTTCCTTCATAGATAATAGAGAAAAGCAAGTACTCCTAATCTCTTTCCTTCTCACTTAAATTTCCAAAACAGCTCAGATGACTCACAGGCCATTAAGTGCATATTTATGAGAAAACACCAGAAAAATTAACTGAGGAAAACCAGGCTGGAGCTGATTCCTGGATGTCACTTAGAGCACCCCTCTGCTGAAAGCAAGACCAACTGCAATGCTAGATCTGATTGCCAGGGGCTCTGTGAACTGTTTTTTGCTGGCCTAGAAAAGGGAGTGATTAGCTCAGACGTGGATGCTCATATTGCACATGTCCTCTTGCAGGCACAGGAACTCTTTCCCCTCTGGCTGTTTTTGTGTGTGTGCTTGATGAGTGCTCAGATGGCCTAGTCTTCTAGCAGCTGTCAGGAACATCTGGAGCACAATTAAAAGTGGAAGAAAAACTGTGATGCTAAATAAAGAAAAGCTATATATCAGCCCCCCAGAAACGTGCACAAAGCTGAACTAGTTCCATAACAATTTACCAAAGAGACACCTCTCTCTAGAGAAGTCATGTTCAGACCTTTTCAAAATTCACTTGGCATGTCAAGTGCAATGGTTTAGGGATTTGATTGAGTTTGAAATTTAAACTAAATTTAAACAGTTTGCAGTTCATTGTCTGAATTTAGCTACTGGCATAAGGGTGTGTATAGGCTCTCCAGGTATCCTAGCTGTGGTGAAGTCAGCGGAGTTGGAGGCATTTAGGTGCCCAGTGTCTGGGACTGTGGCATGATCATGTGTCTTGTGTCAGTCAGGATGCCTTAGGATGTCCTATCTATAATTCCAGATGGAGAAGTCTTTCCTGTAGGTCTGAGCACTGGCTGGTGCCTTCCATGTCCTTCCATGATGCTGGGTGTCTTCAAAGGCCACCTAAGGTGACTTAATATTGAATTGTGTGCATTTCCACCCTCCTGCCAGGCTTTTTTAGTTGGCATCTGTCATAAGTACCATCATTTCTCTAAGAACTGAAAATTGGCCCTGGAAAATGCTGGATTATCCACAGTCTTCATACAAGCTGCAGGAAAGTGCACAGAACATGAAGGTTTCTCTCCTGATACCAACACAGCCAAGCAGGGTGTCATAATAATGGAACTGAAGTCCTTAGAGACCTTCCACTATTCCCTGGGAATTAAAAAAAAAGAAGTGAAAGGCTTAGTGAAAGCATCTGTGCAAAGAAATATAGCAGATATCAGTGCCACTGACAATTTGCCTACTGGTTAGTGTGGGTCCAGTTCCTGTATTGCTTTGAGTCTTCATTTGCCTTTAAATTAAATTGAGATAACACAATTTCTAAAGGCTTTCAGATTCTTTGTGTAAGAGCTGAGGAAAATTGTTTAATGCTTCAAATAGGAAATTAGGAAAGATTTTAGTTCAAACTGCTGCTGGATCTTTTGAAAAAATAAATTTCTGAAAAAGAAATGCTGGGTAATTGAAAGGAAACTATGCTACAAAACTTTTAGAAAAAAAAATAGAGAAACATTAAACAACCAGGACAGCAAAGGCAGTTATATGACTCCAAGTAAATAAACCACTCGGTTAAGTAAAAAAATTCACCTCATTTTTTGCTCAAAATTTTGCTTGTCTGATAAACACATAATGTCTCTTTTTAGTTATAAAAATATTAATAGGATGTGATTGCAGAAATGACATTTCCATGCTAACTTCTCACTATGTTTCTGAAAGTGCAAAACTCTGCTGGAATTTTTACAAATCTGGATCAACAAGAACTGGTTAGAAAGAACAAAAGAAACAAGATGCACGAGCAAAATGTTTCCAAATTTTTTACATTAGGGCTTCCATCACTCTCAAATATCTAAATTACCTGGTCAGTTTTGAAGACTCTGTTCTTTTCCATGACATTCAAAAGTAATTCTGCTGATAATAATGGAATGAGATGATTCTCACCATTCTCACCAGATGAGGCAGGGGACCAGGTCTTTATACACAAACATTTTTCACCCACTTTCATCAGTCCCATAACTTCATTTGCCAAAGGTAGTAAGATCCTCCTAGAAAAGAGGTTGATGCACCAGCTGGATGAAAGCAGACAGTGGATTTAAAACTTCCTGAATGGTCATGCTCAGAGGATGGTGATCAGTGGAATAAAGTGGAACAGAGTCTTGTTGGAGTCTAATAACTAGATTTTTCCCTATTTTCAGCACGTTCATAATTTAAAACATATAAAAATCCTACTGAAATCGGTCAAAATTCCTTCCGTATTTAAAATTATACATATTTAAGTGTTTTGGATGAAAGAGCAATTCCAGATTAATGGGAAGATAAAGCTCAGCTGCACAGTGACACTTGGACAGGATATAGAAAAAATGCCTAATGAATTTATTGTGGAACAGAATATACTGCAATATCTGAATAAGGAAAGCAGATTTCATGACTGCCACAGAATCTGAGGCTGCTTATGAAATTCTAAAATAGAGTGCATTTGAAATGCAGTAATTTTCTTTTTTTAATTGAATACCAGGAAGGAAGTGAGTTTTGCTGAAAGTGAGCCAGCTATTGGCATGCCTCTTCACCAATCCATCATAGCCTTGCAACTTTATTTTCTTGTACAGCACAACATATAAAAAGAAAGCAGATACATTTATTTACCTCAAGACTTGTCTGGACTGCCCACACACCAACACTGGAAAGCAGGAGAGCAGAGTCACCAGGCAGGTTTTGTTCTCCTGTGGTCCTGTCACACATCTGCCAGACCTGTGGGATGTCTTGGATACCCACAGGTGTCTTGGATAATGCTAGGAAGCTGTGCTTAAGCAATAGAGTTGAGATTTGTGCAGATGGGTGAAGTTGCTTAGACACTTCCAGAAGTCACCTGGATGCAGACACCTCCACAGAAGAGTCACTCTGGATGTCAGAATCATAGAATGGTTAGGGGTGGAAGATGATGGAGATCATCTCAAGGATCATCTTGTTCCAACTCCCCTGCCATGTGCAGGAATGTCCGTCCACCAGACCAGGTTACAGAGCCCCATCCAGCCTGGCCTTGAACATCTCCAGGAGTGGTGAATCCACCAACTCTCTGTTTCAGTGTCTCAGCACCCTCCTAGTACAGAATGTCTATTTTAGACAATTCTGGGCTATTTTATGCTCATTCCTTCATCAGCAAGCTCTCCAAAATCAGCACCTGCCATTCCAGTGAAAGAGGAGTGCTTGGACTAAATTGCATTATTTCCACAAATTCTCAAGAAGAATCCCTTCATCCTTGTACTCAAGTCTTCATATCAGCTAATCCATTTTTAGGATTTCAAGCAAGGATATTTCCAAAGCAGTGGTTTGTTTTGGAACTCCTGTGATATTCAGGAGCAGAGTTGCTTCAAGTATCTAGAAATCTCCACCTACCTGGAGTTATGCAGTTTTCCAAGCTGCTCATCTTTTCTGGGGACTAGAAACTATGAAGTTACATGACAGAGGTTCTGTGGATCTTTTCAGATTACTGGTTTAATATTTCATTCCTTTACTTCAGGTACTTGCACCAATCACACACCTGTTACCATGCTTGTTTGTCCTACTTCTCATAATACCTATTTTCAGTTATTCAGTTGAAGCAAAACAAAACTTTCTATGCAAATTCCTCCTTTAGAACTATGGGATTTCATTCTGTAAATGGAACTAGGTCATGGAGCTTCTCAATATTTTAAGCATGTTAGGACACAAAGGGATTAAAGTATTAAATACATGCCTAACAAACAAAAACACAATGAATTATGATAAACTTACATTAGAATATAATTTACTCAAAAATACATTTCTTAACCTGCAAAATGCATGTAGCTTTCAAGAAAAAAAAAATTGGTTATTTTCTGAAAGGTGGCCTGTGAGATGAAACAGTAAACCTTTACTTGAAAGTAAAATACTGTTCAGCCTGGAGAAGAGAAGGATCTGGGGAGACCTAAAGCCCTAAAGGGGCTAAAAGAAGTCTGCTGAGGGTGTTTTACAGAGGAAAAAATTATAGGATAAGGGCTTTAAACTGACAGAAAGCAGGCTCAGATTAGTTAGTAGGAAGAAATTCTTCATTTTCAGGGTGATGAGGTCCTGCCACAGGTTGCCCAGAGAAGCTGTGGCTGCCCCATCCCTGGAAGTGTTCAAGGCCAGGTTGGACAGGGCTTGGAGCAACCTGGTTTAGTGGAAGGTGCCCCTGCCCATGACATGATCTTTAAGACCCCTTCCAACCCATCCTTTCTATGATTAATTTCCTTCACCTGCACATGTGCCAGCTGTTGTTGCGCCTGAGGTGTTTAGCCTGTTACTAAACATGGATGAAACCATGACTGATCCCTCCTGTTTCCATGTTAACTAAAATATTAATGGCGAGGATCACCCCAGCTAAACTTAGGTGTCTAAAAGCAGGCATCTAGTCTATACAAGGCACATAAGCTTTTAAAAAACTCTTAGAGATCTGTCCTCCAGGAGGTGAGATATCCCACATTGAGCTAGACAGCCAAGACCTTTGTCCAAACATATAGGTTACCTGCTTTTCTTCATCACTTGTAAGCACAAGTAAAACTTTTCACTCTCTGGAAGTTCAATCCTCACCTGTGTGTATGAGCATTGCTGCTGTTCAAAGGCATATGCTACAATCCCAATCTGATTGGATTCATTAATGGTTGAAAATAACTTCCTCCTGCATGGTAATGCTAAAGTCTCAGCATTTATGGGAGCTGAGGCGCTTTCAGCACAGGACAGGCTGGCAAACCCCAAAGTGATTCCTGCAGATACACAAGAGAAACCTCTCTTAGACCATGTGTTTCTGTCATTTTCAAACTCTGAAATAGAAAGAGGTTACTTGTGCAGGCAGAGTTGACTTTGAGGAATTTGAGGCAAATTCAAGAAGAGGTGTTAAGAATTAAACATGCAGTGATCAGAGGCAACAAAATTGATTTAAGATTTAGGCAGGAGGCAAAGGCCTTTAAATGAAAGGGTCAGGAATTCTGTTTTTATGAGTAGCAAGGCATCCAGCCAAGCAAGATAGAAGCATTTCTCTGCATTTCTTAAGATGACTCTGCAGAATTGCTAATTCAGTAAATACACAGACCAATGCACTGTCCTTCCAGGTCCTTATCTGCTGATCTAGGAAGGCAAATGTCTTTCCTTGTGTTTCTGCAATAGAAAGAAAATGTGCCAAGTTCAGACCAGAAGTATGAAATGTGTGCTGCTAAGACTTACATTAGGACATTAAGCTAGTAAGTGAAGACCAGACAGCTCCCAAATAAAGCAGCTATTCTGATCTTTTTTTCTATTATATCTAAAAACAATTCAGTGCAATTTTGTGTCCATGGTGGGCTCCAAAAAATGTATGGTGTTAGCACTGTTTATTTTCAGTTAAGTTAGATTTTGGGTTCTGAATTAGAAGTGAGCTAAATGTTGTTGAGCAGGGCTGAATTGGAAATATAAAGACAGTAATCCATTGTTAATTTCAAGGTTTTATGCACTAAATGCTGTGATAGCAAAGTTTCCTTCACCACACTTTGCCCACCATGCTTAAACATGCATTGAAGCACTTTTATTGTTGAAGATGATCCTTTTAACTATATCCACTGACAAAGATTGCAAGAATATTGTTTTCTCCTAAATAAACCAGTCTTTTTTGTTATCACAGAAAGGAATCATATTGTCTGGCTGTTATTTCAAATCATATTGTCCAGTTCTTATCTCAAACAACACCTACCCAAGATTGATTTCTATGTATTAAGGTTTCACTAAGGGCTAGAGAAGAGGAATGTGCAGAGGAAACGTTCACTCAGACACAGGCATGTGAGAACATTTTCAGAAACACAGGAAGATGGTTTTGAAGCATCCAGAGGGGAATTTCATCTGCCTCA
This sequence comes from Emberiza elegans, assembly GCA_024865655.1. Taxonomy (NCBI): domain Eukaryota; kingdom Metazoa; phylum Chordata; class Aves; order Passeriformes; family Fringillidae; genus Emberiza; species Emberiza elegans. Next base: position 6,528,354 of record JALJVW010000154.1, read on the forward strand.
GTTTGGAGGTTTAACTTAGGCAGATGACTAAGTTAAATAACACACAGAGTTTGTATGGTCTGTTATTTCTCAATGAGTTGGGACTCCTTGAAGTTCAGGCAGTTTCGTGCTCTCTTTACTGCACCACACCATTCACAGCCTGTCTCTGCTCATGGCTTCCAGCCCTTTTTAAACACTGAGGATAAAGACAGAATGCTTAGGGTCATAGAATCTTTTAGGTTGGAAAAGAACTCTAAACCATCAAGCCCAACCATTTACCCAGCACTGTCAGACCCACCCCTAAACCATATCCCTAAACACCACATCTACACATTTCTTGAGCACTTCCAGAGACAGCGATTCCACCACTTCCCTGGGCAGATTTCTTGACAGATTCCACTGATGTCAAATAACTTGGCACATGTGTAACAGACTTGGAAAGTGAAAGAGAAAATGAGTATATCCTAAGTATTTTTGCTCATGTTTAAACATAGCTTGATTTATTTATCAAATCAGCCTATTGTAGAATTTTAAATTTGAACAATGATAATATTAACATATAAATACTATTTTAAATCTAATATAAATATAAAATAAATCTAGTACAAATATAATAACTAACTTTTCTGATACTCACACCTCTTTAAAGAAGATATATTAGCATCTAAAAAATGCATTCAGTGAGGGAGATGAAAGGTTTTCATTGCTCATACAGGTGTTATTTTTAATTTAACTTGTCTCTCACCTTTCCTCAGAAATCTCACCTGCTTCTGCTGATCTGTTACAGCAAAGCTGTCAGCAAATGCCAATCAAATGCCAAATGGAAATAGTGCACACTGCGAAGAAAACTAAACTGAAGTGAGTGGGTGTAGAAGCCTGGGTAACCAGCAGTTTAAGCATTGCAATGTCTCAAAACCCAAAGATTATTGTGGAAAAGGGCAAATTAGAACAGGATCTGGCTGGAGAAAAGGCCATGCAGAGGTAGGGCAGCACTTCTCTTGGAATCAACTTCCCTCTTTTGGTCCACGGAGACTGCCCAGCACAGAGCAGTGCAATTGCAGGAATGGGGCCAAGGAGTGGGCAAGACCAGCAGGGTGGGATTGGGACCAGCCAAGACCCTGAAAATGCTCCAGCCCATTGCCAGAAGGATCCAGGGGAATGGACAGTGCACGATAACTGGTTTGCATGAGAAGTGAAAAACCAGCCCCAGAGCAGGGAAAGCCTTCTACAAAAACAGGTGCAGCCCTAGACCTGGACACCCCAGGGCTGGGGTTTTACTGTCCTCTCCTATCTGATCTCTCTCTCTCTCTGTGTCCTTTCATTTTTTTATTCTTTTACTTATCTTACTATTCAAAGATAGGTTCAGAACAATACCAATTTCCTTGCTGAGTGTGTAACTTGCTAACAAAAGTTGTAAAGCCATTTGGATCCCTCTGGCTTTTGCTGTTCTGTTTTGACCACAGGCACCTACAGATCTTGGGTGGTGCTTTTTGCTTAGGAATGGGACATGACAGTGGGGGATTCCAATCCCTCACTCAGAACAACCTTCATTTTGGTTTCAGCTTTGCACCAGGGTCACTGGGATCAGATTCTGCCTCCTGGAATCTGTTTTTGGTTGCACATCACAAGGCTGAATGTTCAGGTCATATACTGAACCATCTTAGAAGCAATTCCACAGCCACATTTCTAAATATTTGTTCTTATCTGCAATTAATCCTTTTGAAAACAAAATGAGTCGACCTAATGCTTTAAAAGATCCAAATATGTATTCTGACAGAAGCATAGGTTTGATTTGTCACTATTTTGTGTAAATGATATTTTTTTTCTGTGAAATGCTGAATCAGATCTGGGATTGACATTGTGATATTTGGGTTTGTTAGCAATAAAAAAAGATCCCAATAAAAGTGTGAGGAGTGAAAGGAAGTTTTTATGTGGAAAAAACCAATACATTGAAAAAAGTTAAATTATATGAGGCCTGATGAGAACATTCTGTTTGATTTGTGGCAAAAGTTTTATTTGTCCTTAGCATGACTTTGGATTTTATTGGTTCGGAGACATCTGAAAGAAATATCAGGTAAATATAAAATAAAACTCTTTCATATAAGAAAAAACCTTAAATGTTTGACTTTCTCAAAGAGGTGCTTGACTTTCTCAAAGAACATCCTTTCATCCCAAGGCATCCAGAGAAGTCATGTCCTCCTGACCAGCCTTCAGGGTGGTGGCCAGGTAAGTACTGATCTTCTTCCCAAAGAAATTCAGATGTCTTTTCCTTCCAAAGCACTTAATTTGCTGCTCTGCAGACATCACCCTGGTGTCTTTGATCAAGCCCTGAAGCAGGAGGTGGGGAGCAGCCTGCAGCTGGAGGGAGCAGGTTACACTTGTTCCTGCAAGCAGGACCTGAACCTGTAACCTCTGCTGGGCGTTTGCAGTTCTGTGAGGAGCCCATTAGTGCAGTACTGCCACTCACATGCATTTTCCTCTTCACTACTACTTACCTTTTATTACTTATCTTATTTATTACCTTCATCAGGCAAAAGTGTCCCACAGGAAATCTTTCAGAAAATACAATTTCTGCAATGGGAGAATTTATAGCCTACTAACATTTTAAAAACTGTCAACTAAGAGAACCACACAGCCGTTGGTTAATATATATTTTTAATGTCCTTAATGAATCTGAATGCAGCAATTACAAACAAGGGAGTTAATTTAAAACATATGGTTTTATGCACAATATATCTTGGAATTAATAAAGCAGAAGCAGACAAATGAAATCAATGTGAAGAAATATATGCAACGTATCTCATGTTAAACACCATTTCTGGCAGAAGTCTGTGTCAAAAGCACCTTATAATAATCTTTCTGTGCTTTATATCTCTTAGCAATTCTCTGTTCCAAAAGCTACAGCAATACTGAAAATGAGAACTCTCTGCTAACATGAGAACAATGTGTTGCTTAATGGCTCATGTGAACATCTCCATCAGGAAGAAGTGAGCCCTCCCATAATTGTTACATGTAGATATTTTCTACACTAAGTATTATCTGTGCCCCCATTAGCCCAGAAATATTCCCTGCTTCCTAAAGTAGGACTGCAGGTCTGAGGTACAATACTCTGCATAAAACCTACCAGCCCCAATCCAGTCCAACAACAAAGATCAAAAGTCGTTTTCATTCAGACAAGCTTTGAGTTGCTGTTTAACTGAGGAGGAAAGACTTGTGTAACTTTTATTTGTTTCAGGCTGAGTCCTTTGATCTGACATCTCGCTCAAAGCTGCTCCAATGCCTGCTGTAATATGAAAGTTGAGAGTACTTTGTTTCTAGAAGTCAGGTGTTTTCTGTGCCTTTTGAAGCCGTCCATCCAAGTTCTGATGTCAACACTGAACTGCAGAGAGGAGAATCACGTTAGACTTTTCTTGAGGCACAGAGTGAATTGACATAAATATGAGTTATCTGTTAATATTGTTGTTTTTGTTGCCTGGCCTGATGACTGTGACTCCTATCTCCAGCGCTGCCCAATATATTCAATCAAACAAGAGCTATGTCTTACCCTTTTGGGTAAGCTGTTGCCAATAATTTCTTTGAGTCAGTTGATTCATTTTTATTACTGTTTTTGTTTTCTTTGTGCTGATATTTCTGAAGCTTTTCCTTGACCCTGGAAAAACGATTTGAAATGAATGTATTTAATTTTTTTTGTAGTGAAAATCATACTGTGACTTCAATTTCAAAATGAATAGATAAGAGTGTCTCTATTTGTTAGAATTGCTCTTCATGACTATTTGAAAAAAGAGTAAAAAGTTCTTAAATATCTTTTAACAAGAGTGAATTAATAATTTTATTTCCAAAATCCATCATAATTACAATACCTGCATTCTTTCTTTCCTTCCTGCTGCAGAATGAGATGAAGAGTTTTAAATTTTATTACAGGAGAGCCACTGCTTTGAGTATACATAACTGTTTCTAAAAGATTGCACAATTTTCAATTGCCAGTGCTTAAGTAGAAGATCAAAAATGAAAGTTCTTCTTCAAAGATATTTTCTTAATTTTTCCAAGTCTAAAACTTACTCTATTTTTCAGTTCAGTGTACAAACTGAGTTTGTTTTCAATCAAATTTTCTGTATTAAAAGTATTGTTGTACATCCTAAAATTTATCTTATTTCTTCCCTCTGGTTTATTGTGATTTTTTTTGTGCTACTGCTAACTGAGAGCTGCCTGCTGAGACCACAACCCTACAGATGCTTAAAGTAAAGCAGCCATCACCCAGAAAATCTTCTAATCTAAATCATGCAGGCAAACAAAGCATGAGAAGAAATCAGTCTGATCCTTATTTTATTGCTCAGGCACTGAGGTGCACTGGAGATTAATGGCAAAGTTGATATTGGGGTGTAAGGAAGATGAATTCTTCCCTCTCATGGCTGCAAGGCTCCCAGGGCTTACACTGAAGGACAGGTTGGCCCTGGATAAGCAGGAACAAGCTGTGACCCCACAGGTTCTGTACCAAGGTGATTTCTCTGCTTGCCTTTCCTGTTAAGAAAGTCTGAAACATGGCAATGAGAAAAAAACCAGAATTCTCTGTGGTATTTGCATAATCACATAGATTATGTATTTCCCTTGCATTAGGGTATATTTTGACAAAATTACAACAACTTTCAAATATTACATTCACATGCTACAAGGCTTCTGTAATATTTTAGTGTTATATAATGATCTCTGAAGTGCTCAGAAAGCATCACTGTTTTTCTGTCTCTCCACCTAGACCCTTTGATCATTCCAAGGAAACATTCTCATGGACTGACACTTCCCTCTTGTCAAAATATATCTCCAAAGGAAAGCTGGGTGACTGCTGCAAGCAGCTGTACTCTATAAAGAGTTGCTGGGAAGTTAAGAACTAGAGTTCTGTATTTCTGGAGGCTTTATTTTCTGAATACTGATGGAACATGCCTCTATCAAGTTGAACCTATTGGCATTCCCATTGCCTATCCCTGAGATGAGGCCGGGTGCAGCTGCCAGCACTAAAACCATGTCAGCTTCTTTCAGTGGGAGGAAAGGTCATCACCTGCTTGATTAGGTCAGATAAGATACTGAGGAGTAAAACTCCTATGACTGAGAAAGTTGTGAACCCTCTGGGAACAGGGATGGCAGCAGCTTTTGCTTTTCTTCCCATCCATGAGCTCAGGCAGCACAGTTACCTGAGCTTGCAGTGGAGAAGCCTCTAGCACAGCCTTGGATGAACTATCTCAGGGAAAGTAATTTGCTCTTGTTCTCAGCAGGCTGAAATAAACTGATTCAAACTCTGCATGGCTAAACCTTGTTTTGTGTTTTGAGTATTTCTAATTTATTTTGCAGCTTTTCCTGCGGACTTGCCTCAAGTTGGAGGATTTGATTTGCTTGCGCTATCCAGCAGGCATGTGAACTCCTGTGGCATTACAAATGGGGTAGATGGATATTTCTGCATGGAGCTTTGGAAGGATCTGAGTTTCCTGCTTCTTAACCCCTGTGGGTGCACACATGTGAGATTTTCTGAGCAGGAGGGAAGGAGGCAAGTGATCACCTTGCACACTTGCTGTCCTTGCTATGGGAACTTACACTGCTAAGAGAAAAGGGCAGTACGAAAATGAAGGGTTCTATACTATGAAAATGAAGGGTTCTACTCCTTTACTCCAAATTGGTGATTGAGTTTCCATTTTCTTGAGGCCTCAATAATCTCATAATCCTACAAGAAAATAATAACCTGGTTAAGGGCTGGGAATTAAGTTGCAGACCAAGCAGTTCTGCTGACTGTGTAGACAGCAAATTTGGAGGCAGTGCTGGAAAGCATCTTTCTGATTTAAGAGCAGCCCTCTTGAAAAAGGCTTTCTCAGGCATGTTCAGACAGGCACATTGGTCCACAAGATGCTTCTGAGATGTCCACACCTGCTGAAAAGGGTGGAAGGTGGAGTGAGGCTGGATGTGGAACCTCTTTTGCTCATTCTTGCTCTGGAAATCTGGTCCTGGCAGTGGGGAAGACATTTCTGTTGTTGCCAACAGTAATCAAGTGTCTACTAGAAAGCCCAGAGGAGAAACAGGAAGATGATTAAAGGGCTGGAGCAGCTCTCCTGTGAGGAAAGGCTGAGAGAGTTGCGGTTTTTCAGCGTGGAGAAGGCTCCAAGAAGACCTTGTAGCAGACTTCCAGTGAAGGGAGCTTTTTATAAAAAGAGAGCAGGAGAGGGATTGTTTACAAGGGCATGGAGTGATAGAAGAAGAGGGAATGGCTTTAAACTGAGAGAGGGTAGATTTCTATTAGATATTAGGAAGAAATTCTTCACTGGGAGGGTGGTGAAGCACAGGTTGCCCAGAGAAGCTGTGGATGCCCCATTCCTGAAAGTGTCTAAGGCCAGGCTGGATGGGACTTGGAGCAACCTGGTTTAGTGGAATCCCCTCCATAGCAGGGGAGTTGGAAGGAGATGATCATTAAGGTCCCTTCCAGACCAATCCATTCTATGATCCCAGGCAAATTATGCAAATGAGTTCAATAATTACATCTAGAAGGCCACATAATATCATGCTTCTCTTATTAAGTCCTGCACTTCTTATTAATTTATCCCGCTGGGATTTTAGTCTAGGAATAATATTCTAACCCTTACTAATGGGTAAGAACCCTTACTAATGGTTGATGGGCTTTTAGTGTTTTATCTGAGGATCATAATTCTCCTTTCCAGCTTGTTTTGAACCCCTGTTTCCTGTACAATGTATGTGGAGACTGGTGCTCTTGAGGTTATTGCTCCATCATAACTTGCTCCTGACATCTGGAATGAATTGGAAAAGCAGCTGAACCAGCTTTTGAAAGAAAGGCAGTAGTTCACTTTCATAACAGGCTTTGCTGACCCAGTGATATCATGGATGTATCACTGACTTCCAGAGAAGCAGTGCGGAAGGTTGCTCCATAAATTAGGCATAAAAAATGCAAAGAGGATTTTTTTCCTGCCTGGTTCAGGGATGCAGAGCAGCTGACTGCCTCTTACCTTGTCAGCAAGCTCCTCGTAGATGCTTTTATTGGCTGGGGTTTTCAGTCCCGTGAAACCTTCAGCCACTCAGCCCCTGGGCAGACTCTGCAAAATTCCTTGTACTTGCCTCCAAAGTATGGGAGAAACATGAACAAATAAGGCAACATGGAGAGAAAGAGGCTTCCTGGAGCTTTTTCCTTGATTGAAAAGTGTGATCACAGATAGGTTGGATGTGTCATCTCCAGCAGGCAAATGGGAGACCCTGCTGCTCTCCAGATCTGCTTTCAGCTCAGGCTCAGGGGGTCTCAGGTGGGTTCAAAGCCAGCTTTAAAGCTGTGAGTGACCCAGGAGCCCTCCCCTATGACCAGGAAAAAAGCTGGAAAGGGAGCTGGATTTGTCATAGAATATCACAGACCATGGAATACCCTGACTTGGAAAGGACCCATCATGATCATTAAGTCCAGCTCCTGGCCTCCCACAGGACACCCCAAGAGCCCCACCAAGTGACTGAGAACATCATCCAAACACTCATTGGACTCAAATGGGCTGGTGCTCTCATCCCTTCCCTGGGGAGCCTGTTCCAGTGCACAAACACCCTCTGGGGGGAAAACTTTTTCCTCAATCCAACCTAAGCCTGCCCTGTCGCAGCTCCGGCCATTGCCTTCAGTCCTGACACTGGTCACCAGAGAGAAGAGATCAGTGCCTGCCTTCTGAGGGTGTTGAAGACCACAGTGAGGTCTCCTCTCAGTCTCCTCTGGGCTGAACAAATCAGGTGACAACACCCAGCTGTTTCTTGAGTAATCCCAAGGATGGTGATTGCAGCAGCACCTCCATGGGCAGCATGTTCCAAATGCTTAACCACTCATCCTGTGAAGAAATTCTTCCTGGTGCCCACCTGAACCTTCCCTGGCACAGCTTGAGGCCACGTACTCTTGTCCTGTCACTTTTACCTGGGAAAAATCCCCCAATCCCCACCTGGCTCCACCCTCCTTTCAGGGAGTAGATACTGATAAGGTCTTCCCTGAGTCTCCTTTTCTCCAGGCTGAGCCCCTTTCCAGCTCCCTCAGCTGCTCCTCCTCAGACCTGTGCTCCAGCCCCTTCCCCAGCTCTGTTCCCTTCCCTGGACACGCTCCAGCCCCTCAATGTCCTTCCTGAACTGAGGGGCCCAGAACGGGGCCCAGCCCTGGAGGTGACCTCAGCCGTGCCCAGCACAGGGGACAGTCACTGCCCTGGCCCTGCTGCCACACCATGGCTGCTACAGCCCAGGTGCCTTTGGCCTTCTTGCCCACCTGGGCACAGCTGGGCCATGTTCAGCTGCTGTCCCCAGCACCCCCAGGTCCTTCTCCACTTTCCACCTGTCCCCAAGGGCAGGACTCAGCACTCTGTCTTGTTGAACCTCGCCAATAACCTCAGCTCACCCATCCAGCCTGTGCAGATCTGAAATGCATTCTCTCAACTGAGACCAGAGAGGGTCAGAGGGGATCCTTCAGGCACTGAAAACCTGGATTTAAAAATGTATTTTGCTATATTTAGGTGTCAACTGGATGTCATGAAAGGCTTAGAGCATATTCTTCACAAGTTTTGCAGGTGGAATTTTTTTGCATAATTATAGATATCTCTGTCTGACCAAATGCCTGTCAAAAGCAACAGGAGGGGAACTGGTGATTTTAGAGAAAGTTTTGTCTCATTGCAAAGTAGATGAGGTGAGAAACAGCTCATATGTTTCATTTGGTAGTGATGCCCACGTCTCTTTACTGACTTTGAAGAGAGCTTTCATGACTAGATGATGTTTAGAGAACTATACTGTTTCTAAAGTTATGGATCCCACATTAAGTAGCAAAATAACTTGAGAAATCAGGCACTTGACGAGCTGAGGCTGCCTTGGACTTTCTCTGAAGCAGGTGGTAAGTTAATGAAAAAGAGAATGGGCAAATCAGCCTGGCCAGGTGAAAGAATAAAGAAATGTGACTACCAGAGGACAGTGTTTGCTTCCCCAGTTCCTATCCAGAGATGCTCTCTGTACATTTCTGGACTGTAGTGAGTGAATCCTGACAAGCCCCACCTGCAGCTGGTGTTTACCAGCACTGCCAGTACAGCTGGGGCATGGAGAGGTTGCAGCAGCTGCATTTCCATAACAACCACGACAGAATTATCCCCAAACCCTCCAAGAGCACCCTGGGCAGCTCCTGAAGAGGCCACATGGAATTGTGTTAAAAACAGCTCCCTCTGCCACAGTTTTCTATATGAAAAGTGGGACTAGTTTCACTGTTGATAGCCTTTAACATTTTGTGCATGCAGATCATAAATTCCTAAGAATGGGTTTTATCTCTTGTCTATACAATAAGGGCTTGATCTCAGCAGGAACCTGAGGGTTTTCAAGTGACTCAAGTAGTATGGTATTTGATTTACTTACTCATAAAGGAGCAACTCATTTAACTTTGTTCTAGAATTTAAAAAGACCATGTACCCAATACTCTGCCCACCACAATAATGACAATAACAATTCCCAAATGTACCATATTAAATGGTTAGATTTATGAGAGTGCCTGGTGCTTTTTTGGACTCAGTTCTCACAGATGTCCTGCCAATAATTCAACTTCACTCTTCCCCCACCCCTGCAAAACCTTAACAAACTTCACTGTGTTGGAACTGCAAACAATTTCTTAGATATATAGCTCTGAAATAAGTATTCCAGACAGTATGCTTTTTATTAACTTTAAAAAGAAAGAGAGAATTCCAGTACTGCTAGCTCTCAGCCAAGGAGCATGTATCTTTTAAAATGGTAGATAATGTAATATTAATTTTGAAGACATGGGGCCTCTGCTTTGGGAGTTCAGGATATACAGAAGGTTCAAAACAAGTTAAAAACCAAAAACTTAAACCTTTAAAGGGTAACATGTACAAATGCAGATAGAAAAGATGACTTTAGAATGAAGCAATAATTTCTGAAAATGGGCCTTAATGAAGTGGCAGAAGGAACACTTCACAAGGACCCAGTTCAGCCCTGGTGGCCGGGAGATGAGTGGGAGGGGGCTCGGGGCCCAGGAAGATGCTCAGCTCCCAGCAGAAGTTTGGTGCAGCTCCCCCTTGGTGCCGCCTCCCTCTCGGGCTTTATCTGCAGATCCATGGTGGAACCCTGTCCCCTGGAGATGCTTCTCACCTCCTCTGGCTGGGAGGCTGGGAAGGGAGGGGGATCAGCCCTGGTCTGGCTACAAAGCCTGGCTTAAAGCCTTGCCTGGCCTGTCAGCACTTGTGAGGCCTCCCAGGATTTACTGTCAGAGCTGAGCTTTCTGCTGGATGGTGCCTGCCTTGGGGGGCAGCTGGGATTTACACATCTGAGCCTGCTGGGAGGCACAAATGGGCCATGAACTGATTGCACGTGAATATTGGAAGTCTTACCTAACCCTGACTATGTGTGGGGGTACCAGTTGTCAATTTCTCTATGTCTGGATTGAAGGCACTTGAAACAGTAGTTCATGTTCAGACTCAAGGGTTTATTATTTCTTATCAGTATAACAGTCTCACTACTGTGAGTTCAGCAGCTTTTCATTAGAAGGCACAAAATGGCCAACAATCTCTGTTTACAAGGTCTTTTAAGACTAAACTATCCAATTAAGAACTGACACCTGGATTATTTTCCATTTTAACCCAATAACTGATCCCAAAGAGCTGCAATGCAGAATTTCTGCCCAATTACAAAATGCCACCCAAAACCATGAAGGAGAAGGAAGAAGCATGAAGAAGAAACCCAGGATGACACCCTGTGCCCTCCATCTTGCTTCCATCCACAACATAGTAAAAATCCCCAAACCTAAATTTCTCACCAAGTGATGTACCTACACTGCTCTCTATAATCTATTTCACACTTTAGTGGATTCCAGTCTATCTTGAAGTCTGGGAAACTTTCTCCATGAATGAGGGTCAAAGTCAGTGCTCCCCTGGGGGTCAGGGCACCCCAGAGCAGACAGAGAAATATTCCCAATGCCCTGGGTTCCCACAAGTACATGGGCTGCTTGCACTGTATTGGGAAGGAAACACTGCAGATGTCCCTGGAGCAAGGCAAGGCCTGGCTCCATCCCTCAGACAATGAGCTGTAGCCAGGCTGAGGGGCAGAAGTGCTTGGTCCTGAGGGGGGTGGTGCAATTCTGGGTATGAATTTAGCATTAGTCTAATTACATGTGAAAATATTTAAGTAATTGAATTTGGATGCAGAGTGCAAAGCAGGGCTGGATGTGTTTTCTGAGGGTGAATGTGCCATTGGCTTTCAGTTCCACTTACAGACCTGGTTTTTGGCAATAAACAGCCATAAATCATCTCCTTATAGCAAAGGAGATGCCACTGGACTTCCTCAGCTCACAGCTTCTCATTAGAGCCTCTGAAATTTAAGCTTGGAATTAAGCAAAATATGCCAGAGCTTAGCACAGCAAGGACAAAGCTTGGATCTAAGGGATCTGGCAGGCACCCTTGGGAGGGAGTGGGACTCATGAAGGGTTTGGGGGCTGAATTACATTTGCAAAATGTGTTGAGAATTGAGTGGATCAGTTAGAGGTGTTTTGTTCTTGTGTAAGCAGCTACCACATTATCTTAACCATAAATCTTGGCCTCTCAATTTCATGAACACTCAGCATGCAGCAGGACTTGCTTAATTTTCTCATTCGATTACCTGTCTCTATTTAATAGGAACCATGGAATTCTACAAACTAATGCAAATACGTTATAAAACTAATTAGCTGGAACTACTGTGCTTGGAAAAAAATGTAGGTTGCCATATGCATATGGCATCAAATATGCACTTTGGTTTCTATTATGGTGATGGCTTTGTATCAGCAGCAGTCACAGATTGGCAGACAAATGAGAAAGGATTTCAAATGCAGCTTTAATTGATGAAATAGTTAATCTGGAAATTAGGATCCTGCCTCTCTGCAATTGTCAGTCACACATGGTGAGTTTCCAGCTTTTGAAGTACATTTTGCAGATTTTCTGCTGCGCATAATTTAATGTGGTTTTCTATGCACCTGCCTCCCAGCCTTGTCCTCCCCACAAGGACTGACAAATTCTGAATCAAAGTGAGAGAGAAAAAAACCTCTGCTTCTAAAATGGGCTGAATTACCATCTGGATCAGGAAGGGTTCCTCCTTAGTTGACTCCCAGGATACAAATGGACCAGCTCACTGTCTGCTTATACCAGTTTGTCATCCTGGTTCAAACCACTGAAGAAAAAATGGGGCATGTTCCCAGCTGCTGTAAATCCATAGAATTATGGTGACTTTAACCTATTCAGATTTACACTGATTTCCCCACAAATAATTTAAGGCCATGAAAGTTTTTTATGTTCATCCAGCCTGGCAACACAAGCTGTAGAATTTCATTAGGAATTCCTGTGCTGAATCGAATAGGTTATGGGTGAAATAGAGCATAGCTTTAAAATAAGACTTGAAAGACTGGAAGATTATCAAGAATAAGTGACTATAAACCCAAGATATGCTGTGGTTGCTGTGAGTTGACATTCCATAATTGAACCCAACTTAAGAACTCTGACAAGGAGAAAGCTCATCACATACCCATGTTAACCTCTCCTGATTCCCTCAGCTATAAAAATACACTTGTGTTTGCATTTTGAAATTCCCCAGAGCTGAGATACATCTATTGGATTTGATTAGCCCTTCATCAGTGATATTGGAAAGCTCTCTACATGTCAGATATATTTTCCTTACACAGAGTATTTTAGTTCCTGATAAAGATATTCCCTTCCTTTCCCCCTAATTATTAGGATTCAGTGAGCTCCTCAAGTCACAGAGAACCAGTCCTGGCTTGAACCATCAGGAGGTCAAATTCCAGGGGAAGAAGATGAACTTGAGGAGTTGTTTAGGAATTCTGTGTGACTGTGGGCAGCTCTCCCCTCCATGGTGCTCGAGATGGTTACCCTCTGGGGTAACCACTGGTGGTAGAGATGGAGATATGGAGCAATTTGTCTTTTCCCTAGGGTTTAATGAAGAATTTAGCAACACAGGAAGATCATGTCCTGGCTGCTGTGCATGTAAGCAGTGATATTCACACCATAGCTTGGTGGAGACCTTGCTGTTTCTGGCTCTGGTGAGAGTTTAAACTTCTGCTAAAATTCCCATCATCAGCTCAAGGGCTGGTGAATGCTTGGGTAGATTCAATGAGTCAGGTACTCCTGCAGAAGGCTTGAAGAAAAAAGGGATAATGTGGATGTCCCAAACATGGACAGAGGGATAGCTGTGGAGCCAGCCAAGGATTGTTGTTGATAACACACTGAGAGACAACAGGATGTGCCTGGAGAAGGGGCCATGCAGAGATTAGGCAGCATTTTTATTCTGGGATAACTACACTCATTCTGGCTCCTGGAGAAAAGCACAGTACAGCACAGGGTAAGAGCAGGAATGAGCTTGAGAAATTACAGTTACAGTATGGGGGAGCAAGACCCCAAAGACCCCTGAAGATGCCTGTTCCATTTCTGGAAAAGTCCAGAAGAATGGACACTACATGGTAATGAATTTGCACAGAAAGCTGCCAGCAGACCCTCAGTTACAGAAGCTGTCAATTGGTCATTGGAGCTTCATATTGATTTCAGAGGGAATGTGCCAGCCTCCACTGCAGGCTGTGGCTGTGATCCTCCACATCCTCTGTCTCCCAGGTAGTGCCACTTCACTTCTGCTTTGTGTGGCTGTCAGAACCAGGCTGAGGGTGCAAGGCTGAGCTATTTATTTGTTTGTTTAAATGTCTTAAATTTTTTTTTTTTTGAATGGTCAAATTACAAAAAAGGATGGTACCTCACAAAAAAAAAAAAAAAAAAAGAAAAAGACTCTCACCCCTGTGCCAACAGGCAAGACTGAGTGGTGAGTGGCAGCCCAGCCACTGGTGTAACCAATGTGTAGAGTGAGAGAAAGCCTGGCCAGAGACGGATTGATTGAATTGATTGCTTTGCTCCAGCTTTGCCCCAAGCTGCCCTTGCTTCCATCTGCTCCATGTGCATCACCCTCAGGAGCAGCTGATGCAGGGCAGACCGCACACATCCACCAGCCCTAATTGCCACAGATGAAGTGTCTGCCATTGCTCTCTGGGCTCCCCAGGACATGGATGGGACAGCTGGGGATGGAGCCAACTCACAGGGCACTGCACAGTGAGATCCTCTGTCTGCTTTGGGAGATGGGATCAGAAATGCCTCAGCAGATGAGGAAATGTGTCCCTGGTTAGGAGGTGATGATAGTATGGATTCTACCTCATTTGCAGCAGGAAATTGAGCAGGGGCAGATTCTTGCTTAAGCAAGTAATTTGCCTGGTTGCAGCTGCTCCACTTCAACAGGGGAAGATATTTATTTGCTTAGTGATTGATAACTGTACCTTGTCAGTGGCTGAGCATTGACCACATGACAATCTGGTTCAAATCCACCCTCTATAATCTCCCAGTTAGGATCTGTGTCTGGATTATCTAGTTCCCAAGTGAATATCCTGGCCTCAAGACTCTTGCTTTCTGCATGTTCTGGTTTGTTTGTTTTTGCTTTATTTTCCTTGGAGGGACTAGATAAAGAAAGAAAAATAGCATTTTATTTTTTGTGAATGAATTGTGTTCTCATACTTCTGGTCAGCCTTTTATTGCAAGTCAAACATTGTACATGTAAAAGATGCAAAAAAAAAAGGAGAAAATTACCTTGTGGTAAATGTGACTGCCTTGGTGATGAAGCTGTCATGTCACTGCCCTTTATTTTCCCTCAAGGCCTATAAAATAGATATTTGACCATTTCTTGGAGATGTTGAAATGTACCTGAGAGCTTACAGGTTTCTGTATTCTTGTGCAGGAGCCAGCTGGACTATAAGTACTTAGGCACTTTTGCACATGTACAGCCATTCTCACAGACTCTCAGAGACTGTCATGAAGTGTCAGCTGTATTGATGATTTCATGAATGAAAGATAACTCTTTGTTTTGGTTTTATCTATCCACGCAATTTCTGCTGAGTTTGAGGAGTTTCAGAAGAAATACTTTCCTGTTATGTACAGATTTTCAAAATGGTGTAATTATCTCAAACACAGCATGTGCTAAAAGCCCTATGGAGAGCTCTGTGAAAATCCCTTCATTGATTTTAGACCTTGAACCAGAACTACATTTTAGTGAAATGGTTGTTTTGAGGCACATTTATGCCTTCTCAAGCATCAGAAGACACTGGATTTCCCTGGACATGGCCTGTGACAAACCTTCCATCCACTCCAAGAGCACTTTTACCCCAGTGGCTCCAGTGTGAGTCGCCTCCTCCATGCTTTGTCCCAGGGATGCAGGGATAGGATGTGATAGAATGTGCAGGAATGGCTCAAAGCTGTGCCAGGGGAAGTTTACATTGGATATTAGGAAGCATTCTTCACCAAGAGGGTGGTTAAACACTGGAACAGCATTTTTAGAGATGCAGTCAATTCCTCAAGCATTTTAAGAGGCAATGTTTAAGATTAATTTGGACAATGCACTTCCAACATCTGGGTGAGTTAAGTACACAGAGATCTCCCTGCTCAAACCATTTCTACTGTCTGTAACAGATTTGAATCCTCTCCCATAACAAGTCTGCAGGTCACTGGGGACAGCAAACATCTGCTCTGTTGAGATGAGAGATGTTGAGAAGTGGCTGAGGTGAGTCTGTGGGTTGCAACTTCTTTAGGTATAAAATTAAGCATGGAAGGAGTTGTGCACCATGATCCCAGAATCATGGAATTGTTGGGTTGGAAAGGGATCATCCAGTCAAATCCCCCTGCCAAGGCAGGGTCAGCTGGAGCAGGAACATGTCCAGGGAGGTTTGGAATTCCTCCAGACCTTCCCTGGGCATGTTCCAGTGCTCTGCCACCCTCCATGTAAAGAAGTTCTTCCTCATGTTGAGGTGGAACTCCTTGTGTTTCAGGTTATGGCCACTGCTCCTCCTCCTCTAGCTGGGTATAACTAAAAAGAGTCTGGAACCATCCTCTTGACACCAACCTTTGACATATTTGTATTTTCTTAGTTTCCTGCACCCTTAGGCTAGGGGGAGCCTTTGGGAAGGGAGGATGTGACCACTCACAGTCACAAGACCCTTGCCCAAGCCATTTGTGGCCTCAACTGTCCCGTGTCTGGCTTTTCCTGACAGACTTTTCTCCTGCTAATGCAGCACTTAGGATCTTTCTCAGCAGCACCAGCACACATATAATGTGGGGGAAGGAAGTTATTGTTCAGATTTGTTTACTGTTGCACCCTCTGGGTTTGACAGTGTGCCAGAAAGCAGGTGCATCATTTGACAAATGCCTTACTGTGGCATCTGCCTCCTCTCTACATCTCAGCTTGTAATTTTCAATGGATTGATGTACAGCATCTAAAATACAGGAAATTCAGCATATTGACAATTTGATTTCTCAGTTACTGGAAGAATAGGAAAAACAAAAAGGTACTGAACAATATTACCGGACCAGATGGGGAATTTACCAGGTGCATCTGTAACTCTGTAAATATGGAACATTACTTCACCCTGTGCTAACTGCCTCATGCACTAATGAAATCCTTGAGCACAGGATCTGGAAGAGAAAGCATATTGCTTAAAAAGAGCTGTTCTACACTCTTTTACTCACAGAAAGAGAGAAGTCTGACTTCTTCAATTTCCTGACCAAAGGGGATGGAAGGGAAGATCCTGTGACTGGTGAATATGGTAGGCAGGGTGGAGGGAATAAAAAGTAAACACAGTGCTGCTTTAAAGCAATATTAGGAAAATGAGTTATTTGGGATAGAAATTCTGTTTTCTGTTCTCAGTTTCTCCTTTTTTTTTTTGTTTTCTTCCTGAATATACTCACTCTTTGGTTGAAATATTTTGCTTTCCTTGGCTTCCATTATGCCATGGTTTTCATCTCACCCAATGCTTCTCTTTTGTGTGTCACACAACTCCTTTTCTTCTCTTTCATGTTTTGAGTCTACCTTATTTTCAGGAGATGAGGAGAACTACATGTGAATCTTCTCACCCAGCTGGAGTTCACTGCTTAAGCTGTGTCTTGTTCCACCCATGTCCAAACTGTTTTCCTTTGTGATCCTCCTGGGACCTCCTGTTTCAGATCTTTTTGCTTCTATGTGGATACAATTACACTGCTGAGAAAATCATGCCAAGATATGAGCTAGGGCCAGGTACCACTGATTTTTCATGCTGCATAACTGCTGGTATATGCCTAGGACAGCTTTATTCCATCTCAAGATGCCACTGATCAGACAAAGTCTAGTCAATGGGAAATCACACATCACAAACGTGTGTTGGGCTGTATATTCAACATCAGACTGGGTTTGGGTCCTGCCTTCTTATACCATCCTCCAAAGCTGTCCCTGGAAGCTTTGTCTCCTCGAATGCCCCTCACATATCCTCAAGCCAGTGCCACAATTCAGAACACCTGCCCTGATTTTCCTGCTACCAAAACAACAGCCCCATGGGGTGCCTTGGCCCTCACAGGTTTTGACCTGGAATAAGCACAGCAAATAACAATAAATGTATCTTCAAGCCACCTCAGGGAGCACAGAGCCATGAAATGTGCTAGGGGGCAAGGTCAGCTGTTTTGTCTCCTGCTTCATTTAGTGGCAGAACTACATCTATAAGTTCTTGTGACAAGCGCCATTGTTTGTTTTGGGATTGTAGTGTAGTCATCTCTCTTTCTTCTTCTTTTGTATCGTTTAACTTTATTTTCTTAAGGCAGCATAACCTGATACAGAGCAGAGGTTTGGAGACAGATCCTTTGCCCTCTACACCCACCTCTGTGCTCTTTCTTCATAAACAAAAAGCAAAACAAAACCAACCAAAAAAAAAAAAACCCAAACACAAAAAAAGGCAAGATAAAGCAACCTGAAGCTTTGTTCTTGGGCACAAGGAGAGTTACAGAGGCAGTCAGTGGTACTGGGAGGAGGCAGCTGATGCCTGGTGTGATCCTTGCCCATGGTGGAAACATGAGGAGAAATCACACAGAGGTGCCTGATGTGCAGGGGAAAAAAAACCCCAACAAACCCAAAAAGCAGTTCTCAGGAAATAGAATCACATTTTTCTGCTATTAATAAGGGAGGACCCTCTCTCTGGCCTGGAGGCCAACTGGCATGGTCTGGCAATAAACCATGTAGCTCCTTGACATCAAGGAAAGCAAATTTAATGTGGAGCTAAATTCATGCTTCTCCTTTGCTGATAAATTCAGCTTGTTTCCTGCTGTTCAGCTGGAACAAATGCTTCCATTCCCTCTGCCCAGATATCAAGCTCAGGAAATAGCTGAAACCCTGAAAGGGCAATTTTTTTTTTTTTTTTGCTTGCAAAACATAAAGAAATGTAAGAAATATTGCGGGATTTTTTTTTTTTGTCAGTTAAACTGTTTTAAGACTTTTTTTTCCTTTGTGTTTTTTTTTTTTTTTGGTCATTTAACCTCTTTTAAGACTTTTTTTTTCCCCTGGGAAATACCTTTTATTTTGTAATTTCTCGCAGTCCTATGAGCTTTATTTAAAAATGCAGATGTGCATGAGGAGTTGGTTTTAGTGACATCAACAACAGGATCAGAGAAATTACATAATGCTTTTACTTCAGCTGCTTACACTTGTTTTAATCAATTAATATTTATGGTGGACAACTAACTCCCACGGGAGCTGAATATGCTGGACTTAGAGTTTGAAAATACAGCTGCAATAACTTAATTTGTTTGCTTCTAGGAGAAAGGTATCTGTTTTTCTTGTAGTAAAGACGAAATAATGACAAAAGGAGCCTAATGAGAAAGCTAAATACTATCATATTTATACACTGAGGTGAAAATATGGAGGAATCATCTCCCTGTGGATTTCTTCTGCTCTTAAGCCATTAGAATTGTCTCAGATCTCTGCATCTGCTCTCTGCACACAGGGAAAAAGGAAGCTGAGCTGAAGACTGGGTCTTCTTCTTCTTAGACCAAGGCCAAATGAGGCTTTTGAATTAGAAAAACAATTACCATTTCCATTTAAATTTTCTGGAGAAAGAACTGTTATTAAAAAGCACTCTGTTGTCAGCCTGGCAGTTTTTCCATTGCAAACCAAACTGATATTCAGAACTGTGGAGTTCCTACACTGGTAGCTATTTTAATTTTTGGGTCCCAAATTTTCTCACACAAAAGAAATCCCCATCCAACCACAAATTTGTTTATAAGGACAACCCTCTCTCACTAAAACAAACAGTGCATTTTTACAATGAAGTGCAATATTTTTCTGAACTAACACATTGCAGTTCAGTCAATGAACACAGCACTTTTTAAATGGCTGCTGCAGAGAAAATCTGGAAAATCCCAGTGAAGGAATTTTACCAAGAATAATTCTGGGCTATGCTTTCTAACCCCCTCTGTTGAGGTGTAAGAAACTAAGACCATGCTCAGTCTTGTGAGACACCATGGATTTCCAGCTAAATGAAATGAAATTTATAATACAGGTGAAAACCAAATTCTTTTTGTATCATGTCTGTTTCTCTACTTGTTTCTGCTGTCATGGATCAGGTGTGACTTTACCAAAGTTGTCAGAGTTGTATTGCTTGAAGTAAGTTTGAGAAGAGATTTGGAATCTACATTAGGTTTGACATTACCTCTGTAACAGTGCAGGTGCTTGTCTAGAAGGGGATGGACTTTGGTTGTGCCTCATTGCTCCCTAGACCAGCAGCAAGCTGACAGAGATGAGATGGAAACAGTGAATCAGGACATCAATCCCACCCAAATACAATTCACAGATGAGGAGAAATCTGCCTTCATGAAGCCCAAGAATCTCATTTTTACACCATTAAATAAGCTGGGAAGATGTTCTTCCAAGACACTGCAGCACAGTGTGATGATTATTAGCTCAATTCAGTGCCACAATTACTACAGGCCATTTAGCACAAATGTTCCCCCTGTTGCCATCCATTATTCCAGTAGCTTCAAAAATGTCAGTGTGTGCAGCTGAGAGCATTGCACGTCGTGAAAGAAATATGGTTATGTGTGACCAACAGCTCAGCCACACATTTATAATGCAAAACCTCTGACAACACCTTTCTCCTTGTATAATAAGGAAAAGGCTGCCACTGAAATCAGATGTTGGACCAAAATTTGATTTTTGTCATCATCGTTCATCAGTTGCTTATCACAGGAACATTTTTTCTGTCCTCTTGGATTGGGTGCATCTCACCTGTTTTCCTCATCTAAAATTCCACTGTCCAAATCTGAGCCACTCACCTTGGATTATTTGCAGAGTCAGCACAGAGAAATATGTAATTCCAGTGGATGACTTTTTCTCATCCTAAAATAAATATCTGGGATGGAAGAGAGAATAATTTGTTTGCAGGTTGTAGGAAATGAGGTGAATTTGCTCATCTTACCCTAAATATATTAATAACAACAACAACAACAACAATAAAGATTTTATTACTTTGTATTCTAATCAAATAAATTCACTCTTTTCTCTTAAAGCCTTCCCAGCAGAGGGGCCCAGGCGAGGCTGGGAAGACGTGGAACTTGGATTCCCATGGGAAGAGCAGTCAGAAGAGGATGCACTGCTCCCTCCTCGTATTGCACAGCATCCTTCACTGAAATCCCTGGGATCTACAGCATGTGGAGTGTTACTCCACTGAGCTGCAGAGGGATTTGGGTACCTACTGCTAATTTGGGAGATGTGCCTTTCAGTGTCAACAGTACAGCTATTTCTGTCAGTAGACTAAGGAGAAACACACCTGAACTTCCAACCTCCCTTTGGGATTGTTACAACAGTAGCTGTATTTGTTTAACAGAAGTAATTTGAGTGTTTAAACTAAATATATTAATTGAGGCCTGGAAATAATCTTTACTGAGTATTTTAAGCTGTCTACCTTGCAAAGGAGTCCAAGCTCACTGTGCAGAATGGTTTGCACTGATGGGCACTGCATTTCTCCTCTAATAAGGGGCAGCAGGAATGATTCTCTCTAAATGCAAAAGGGAGATAAGGTGGTGAACCTACAAGATGCTTAAACCTCTTTAAAAAGGCTCTTAGGGATGAGATCCTGTGTGAAGGTCAAGTAAGGACACTCAAAGCCAGAAGCAAGGTCACTGAAGAGCACTGCAGCCTTCACGCTGTCACCAGCTCAGAGCATGTGGCTGATGCTCAAACCCCCAGCCCTGTGCCCGGTCACACTCTGGTGCTCTAGAGATGCTCCCAGCTCTCCTGTGCAGTCCCCTCAGGCAGAAGGGAAGGAGGGAACAAACACTGATTCCCCCACAATAGCAAGGAAAAAAACCCCATTGAAGTGCATTGCATGAGGAAAAAAATAATAAAAAAAAAAATTTCTGGGTGGGTCAATGGTGGCAGGCTTTGCAAGTCCTGGCTTTAAAGAAATTACTCAGAAACCCCGTGTAACTCCCAAGAAAGTGCTGAGGAGGCTCTTGAAGAAATCCCATTTCAATTTGCTTATTTAAGTTAGTAGAAAAAAGACCTCCTTGTTACCTAATTTGTTGATGAGTTCAGACACTTTCTGGAATGATTTCTTGCATAATTTACCTTATTGATACATTATTTATAAGTCCTCATTCAATTTTGGGCTCAGGGTTTGGATGTGAGTCTTACATAATGAGTAGCTGGTGTCACCTCGTGTCAGAGGAATCAAAAGTGGTTTTGACAACCCTGGGATTGTCACTAAAACAGCAATATAATCAGAGTTAATTTTTCACTGCTGAATCATTGCAAAATGCTCCCCTGCCGTTCCCTCACAGGAATCTAATAAATTATAATGTCCTTTATCTGTTGAAAGATACAATTTGCTAAGGAGCAGCAGTTCCTGGCTAAAATGCTCCATAAACTGAGATCCTAAGAGCCCATATCCTTCCAGGATCTATGACTGGAAGAAGTGTTTTCATGATGCAATGTTAAGATTATACACTCCTTTCAAGTTTCATCTGGATACATAGGTTTGGGAAGACCCATGGTGTTTGCACCATGAGCTTCAAAACATGGGAGTTCTGCAGACTCCTCAGTGACACATATTGAATTTAAAGAATTCAGTGAGCCTTTGGATTCTCCACTGTCCCTGAGAGCTCAGGATTTCCTTTCACTTTCTGGAAAAGTGGTTAAAAATATATATACATACTGAGAAGAGTATATTGACAGAGTCTCCACTCACTGTGGATGGGAAGCACCCTTTAGTGACAGGCACGTAATACGTTTTTGATAAGGAAAGAGAATAAATCATCGCTTGAGATAATAAATCATTTTCTCTTGTTCAAAAGTCTGAAGCTAAATAGCAAAAAAGTGCTAAGCCTGTCCCACTGTGATCTGAAATATTCTGTTTCTGCCTTGTTGTTTTGTTTAGCAAAGCAGGAATAGAATTATTACTTGAGGTATATTCCATGCAAGTTTGTTTTCTAATCTGTCAAGCTTTGAATCAGACTGGCCTGATTAATGTAAGAGTCATTCACAGGGTTGTCTGTGAAGTGTGCTGGGTATTTTAGATGACATCAAATCCCTGCCTGTCATAAGATCCACTGTAGGAGCCTTTGCTGCTTCAGGCAAAGTGAATTTTGAGTTTTCAGTTGTGCTTCAATGACTGTTTAGAAATAAAGATATAAGTTTGAAAAGAGTTCTCAATTTTCCTTCAAAAGGAAATCATTGCTTCTTAGTTAAAAATTGCTAGCTCTGTACCTGTGGTTGCCAATACTCATGGTGTGCTGCTCTTCATGGAATGCACGTGAAGAATCAAGTTAAAGTTCCCTCTGATGCCCAAGCACCAAGCACCTTGTGCATTCCTGCTTCTTGGAAACAGATGCTTCATTCTTTTTGCCTGATGTCTTCCAAGAGATGAGTGGAACTAATGGTCACATTTCCAGATGTCCCTGAACCTTCAGTGCCTCACACACTTTTTGAAGCAAAGGGTAAGTGCAGATTCCTTCCAATCCTCAGACTTGTGCTTTGAAAACAGCATCTTTTTATCAGACATTTTAAAAATTATTCCTTATTTTAGAAGCTGGGATTGGATTCAGTGAGCATTCATACTGAAGATTAATAAAACCCTCAAACTCACATAAACAGACAAAATCACCCAGTTTCAAGCAGGTTGGCAGTGGGTCAGTGGCCAAACATTAATTGTAGCCCCTTTGCTGGATCCCTGTTGGAGTCTGAGGGACATCACTCCCCAGCCCTGTCCATAATCACCCTCCCACACCACAATCTAGTGGGAATTTGTTAAGTGATGTATTTAGGATGTAAATGGAATGGTTTCTGCCTGCCCTGCATTTGCACTTGCAGGTTTGTTTATGCACTGAAGGCTGCTCCCAGCTCCAAGCTGTGCCTGGTGAGCCTGGAAGGGAGCAAACACCTTGTGCTACAGATCAGGAGGCAGCAGTGCAAACAAAATGTCCTCGTTGCAACATTCCCTCAGGTGAAGAGAGCCCACAAAGGGAAAGAAAAAGTGAAAGGTGTTGGTTGGGACCGGCTCTGCTTTGATACCATCTGTCACTGCCAGTGAAGTGCGTCTTTGCAAGGACACTCCTGTCACTCCCAGGACACCCAGCCCTGACACCAGGCGTGGACCCAAGCCAAACCAGAGAACTCTGCAGAGGGCAGGAGCTTGTGCACACACTGTACCTGAGGAAGGATGGATGAGCTACAGCTTTGGCCACCAGCAGCTGTCCTGCTTCTGGCTTTTCCTGGTCCCAGTGTGAGCTCTGTGCCCACCAACCACCAGGCTCACAGCCCAGACTGAGCAAAAAGGGGCATGGACACATGCTGTGCTATCCAGCCACCTCATTGCAGAAAACACTGGCACAGAGGTCTCTGGAATGATTTTTCCCCTAGTTTTGTGAGATTGGCATAAGGGGAGCATCCATCCTGACTTGAGTTGGCCAGAAAAACTTGCATCCTTTTTTTTTCTTCCCTAACCCCTTTCATTCTGGAACAATGTTTGCTGCAGTGGAGTTTAGAGAACACAATTTAAGAGAGTTTATACATGTTGATGGAGAAATTGTTTATACTAACCACAGCAGATAAAAGTGTGGAAGTTGTGCTGCGTGGGACAAAACCAGCAGAGGATTTAGAAATGTTGAAGATGCCCACTGTGCTCTGAAAGGGAAAGATCTTACCTGAGCCAAGGTAGATGAATCACAAGATGAAAACCCAGAGAGGGAAGTGCCCTTGTAAGATCAGTCCAGCAGCTGAGGGTGGGTCAGAACCAGGTCCCCAGGTTAATGCAGGCTGCCCTGGCTTCAGAGCGGGCACCTCCACCCTGGCACAGCCTCCCATGCTGGGCAGTGTTATCCTTCCACTGGTGCTGGCATCCCAAGCAGGATCACTCCCAAATCCTTCTTGTCCCCTGTACTATGTGCACACTGGACTTCTGTTTATCTATCAGAGGGGCAATCATCTTTCAGAGGGCCATGACTGTGGCCCCCAGAATGCTGCAGATTTCACAAGGATGACAATGCCAGACTCCATTTGGTTAAGGCTTATGAATACCTGAATGGCAGAAAAAGGGTGAAAATAAGAACTTTGGAATTTGAATTTATGGGCACCCATTAGCTGAGCCACTGTGACTACTTCTGGTCTCAGATCACCTTTATAAATTAATGTTCTGAAGATTTTGTGCAGGGATTTTAAAGATTTTTTTTCTTTTCTCATGTGCTGTTTGAGCACAGGTTTATCTTTTCCACTGGTCCTACAGGAGAAGGTGACACCAAAAAAAACCCCTTGACTTGGAACAAAAGCTTTATTCAGACTTGCTGGATGGCAAGAGACTTTGCTTCGAGTTCCTGAATTTTTGCAATGGTTTAATTGCAGCAGGTGTGTCAGAAGCTTGCTAAATGCCAAAAAAAAAAAAAAAGTAAAAAATGTTTAAAAAATAAGGTGGTGCTGCTTAAGTTACTTTGAATACTTTGTATAGGAAAGGAAAATGTTACACAGATGCATTTCTGGGTGTTTTATTTCTTGAATGTGCTAGAATAAAGCAAATTTTTCTGCGTTATCTCACTGTGATTGTCAGTTAAATAGAAGAATTTTGATTTGTGCTGGGAAGCTGAGGAAATATTCTAAGATCAGTTTTTGGAGGATGCACATTCAAATCTTATGCCTTGGTTTTATCTCTCAGATGGGTAATTTCTGAGGTTTGGTAAATATAATCAAAAGGGCACAGACATATCTTGCTGCACCAGTTTCTAACAGCACAAGCACCTGGATTTTGTGATGATTATGAAACAATTCTGTCATATTTGCAGACCTATTTGCATTGCATTTTCAATGAAAGTGAAGCAGAGAAAAAAAAAGAAAAAAGAAAGGAGAAACCTCAAAGGAAGAATAGAAAACTAAAAATACACCCACTCTCTCTGTGTTTTCAAACTAGAGCAGAGCATGAGAGATGAAAGAATCTGCTTTTCTTTAATCTCTCCGTGCAGCTGCCTCATCTGCTGCCTGCGACGTGTCCGTGTCACAGGAGCAAGTCTCACCTTTCTCCAGAAGCCACATCCTTGTGACAGCTCTGATAAACAGCAGGCAGCCAGCCAGGCTCCCCAGATCTTTCAAAATACCAACCCTGTGAACCCAAGAGTCATTTCTCCAGGAAAGCTGTAAATCATAGCCCAGCTCTGCTGCTCCCAGGGATCTCAGGCAAGCAGAGAATAGCAAAGCACCTCACCCTCGCTGATCTTTCCAGCTTGCTCTCCTGTGAGCGTCCCAGGCCCAAGCAGTGACACTTTTGTCTTGCCCCTTTTCAGATAAGAAATAGTTTAAGCTGAACAGCTGCAGAGGAGGGACATGGTTGTCCCCTTTTTGCTGCAAATGGGGAGGCAAATCCCTCTGGGATTTGGCCATTCCTACCCTGGGCTGGGTCTTCACAACAGGATAAGAACAGGGAAAACATACAGTGGAGCTTTTTGGGCATATTCTCTGAATTCTCATTGTCTCAGAATTGAGGACATCCCTCTGGCTGTCCTGGACAGCCAAGACCCCTGCAGGGGGCTCAGAGACCCTGGCACAGAGCCCAAGACCCCTGTGGTTTTGATTATGACCCGTGGAGCAAGTGACCAACATTTTGTGAAGATCTGCAAGCCATGACAGTTTAAGGAATTTATCACGGGGTGAAAAAATAGATTTTTGGGGTTTTTAGAATTGGGGTTCAGGGGGCAAGATGGAGGAATCTGAGCATGTCCTGCCTTTCTCCTTCTTCTTCTTGGCCTCCATCTTCTGCTGGAATGTTGGCACTTTTGGATTGGTTTAGAGTAGAAGCTCACTGGCTAACATAGGTGATAGGTATTGGGAAGTAATTGTAAATATTGTACATGTAGTTTTTAGTACAAAAAGATAACACCAAGGCAGGCAGAGTGCCTCAGACTGTCCTGCTGAATGGACCTTGGCTGGACAGGAGAAAAAATTTTGTAAATAAGAAACAATAAACAAGCTTGAGACTGAAAAATGAAGAGTTCTGACTCCTTCTTCAAGCACCAGGCTGGGAAAAGAGACTTTCTAATGCATCTCAGGGTCACTCTGACCAGCTAAAGTCCCGCGATCATTGCTTTAAACTCAGGGACCTCCTATGCCTTTTTTTCAGAAAAGAACATCAAAAATGGTTCTCCCTCATCACTGCCACTCCCACATGATCAGGCACGTCAGTGGTTTAGGCACAATGGTGGAAAGCAGCTGAAGAATCACATCCTCACAATCTGTGTGAGCTCCACCAAGACAATATTTAAAGATTGTAACAAATTTTTCATTGTGTAAAAGGAAATAAAAATAATTTAATGCAAAAAACTCTGTTTGTTGGCACTTTTTTCTCTTCATGAGTAGGGCAAAATTAGCACCTGGGGGATACAGTAAATTTGTCTAGTCCTGATAAAAAATAAATGAATACCACAAATCTTCAGCAGTAAACTAGTTAATAATGTATTGATCTCTGAATTACAGGGTAAAAGTACAATATATCTTTTTTGGAGGGCACACCTCCATTTTCAAGCATCTTTATTCACCCTGGATACATAAATCTGCATTACTGAGGAGAAAGTTTAGCACAAGGTAATAGTGGTTGCTTCTCAAAAATTTATTAAAGAGTGACTTAATCATGTAAATGGCACTAGGGCATGCAAAGAAAAAGAAAAGATGAGCTGGTGTTTTCAAAGTAAACACAGCAATGCAATATTTCTTCTAACTCCTGTAAGGCATAACAACTAGGTACCAATGAGGTGTAGACCAACTTCACTTTCTTTGTTTATGCAAATATTTATTTCCATATACAAATATATGCATAAGCCTTAATTATAATCAGAAAAATTAATTATAATCAGAAAGCCTAATGATTATCAGAAAACTTAATTATCAAGAGCAAAATTGACTTTCTCTTTTCAAAGCTCTGCCTTAGTGAGGTAACTGGGATGTGAACCTGTTACCACTGAAATCATGGATTAAAAAAAGTCATTGTGAGGCAAAAATCAGGCTCCTAATTCACCAGAGTTGTTTAATGGCTAATGCAGTTACTCCTGGTTCATCAATCCTATGCTTGTCTTTCTAGATTGTGCAAAATATCTTTGTAACTCACTGTTTGTTAAAATTGACAGTTGCTTGGGCTGCGTTATTCATCCAGTTAATGATGATATTGCAGCACAACAAACTGGAGCAGGCACCTCCTGAGTTAATGCCAGCTGAATTCAAAGAAAGCACCATGGCAGAGGCTTGAACCACCTCAGTGAGGGATGCACAGGAAGGTTTGTGTCAGGTCTGTTGAGTCAGGGCAGGACATTTCATTATGAACAGGCCCTAGAAGAGGAAACTTTATAGGGGTCTCACAGAGCATCAAATGATACCAGAGGAGAGATGATTTTCCTCACCTTTACTTTGCTTGAATATTTTATTAACTTGGATTGTCACTTTGCCCTAGAACTCTGTGAAACTTGCAGAGAGAATGGGCAGCAGAAGGGAAAGTTTGAAGATAGGAAGAATGTTCTTGTTGGGCTTATAGAGTCAATCACAGAGTGGTTTGGGTTGGAATGGGCTTTAAAGGACTCCTCATTCCACCCCTTGCCATGGGCAGGGACACTTTCCACTACCCCAGGTTGTTCCAAGCCCCATCTAACCTGGCCTTGAACATTTCCAGGGATGGAGCATCCACAGCTTCTCTGGGAAACCTGTGCCACTGTCTCACCACCCTTCCAGTAAAAAATTTCTCCCTAATATCTAATCTAAACCTGCCCTCTTTCAGTTTAAAGCCATCTCCCCTTGCCAAAAGTCTCTCTCCATCTTTCTTGTAGGTCCCCTTTAGTTACTGGAAGGCACCATAAGGTTCTGGGTCTTCTAATACTCCAAATGCTTCCTTTAATAAAGTGTCATTTACTTTACAATTGTAAAAGTCTCTCATGTTAACCCCAAGCACATGGAGAGGAGACAGAAGAAAACAAAATATTTTGCTTTTCTGCTGCAACCCCAGACCCATGGTCAGGAGTTTCAGGAGTGCAGCTCACTCTGAGATGTATCCACTGCTCTCAGAATTTTCAAGAGATGTCAGTGCCATGGCCTCTGTTGTCTAAGTTTAGACCAGTCCATCCACGTTCATACTGATAGTCTTCATCTTCTGAATTAGGAATGGAGCTGCACATGGGGAATGGTCATTTGCCTAAATTAACCCTCAGGGTGAGCTTGGGAGGTTAATTGAGTTGTGCCTACAGTAGTAGCTAAGTAGCTGAGACAAATTCTGAGTGTGGGCTCCAGTGTGTAGTTATTGGTGTCATTCAGTTGTAAAACTGAACATTTATGTTACCAGAAGTGTTAATGGGCTCTCTTTTCTATGCTTCTTGTTACTACTGCAGAGATTTCTGTATTACAAAGGAAATTTTTCATATCTGTGTCTGTTTGCTCATGACAAAATGAAACCATAACCCTGATTTGGACATCACTGCTTATTGCTGTAGATGTGACAGGGATGCTACAAACAATGTTATCACCTGCCTCATCTGATATGTGTCCCTTAAGTGCTAAGTGTACATTCCTTTCCCATCCCCCTAATATGTCTCAAATTAATTATAAGCTTTTTACAGCACAGCCTTTATCCTCACGAGTACTGTTGTGTCACCTTGGTGTCATTTTTGCTTCCTGGACAAATGAGAACAAGGACGAGTGAATCAATTAATTCTTGGGAGAAGAAATTGTCCTTTTCAGGTGGTCCTGAATGAAAAGGACAGTTCTGAAGTAGCCTGGCAGAACTTCCACCTCTGTCTAACTCAGAACCAAAACTGTGATTTACACCCAAAGCTCCCACTAGCTTTGTCCTGACTTGCGTTCATGGCTTGAAATGCGTCTCCATTTCTCCATATTTGGGTTGTGGACAGCTCATTTTTCTCATGCTTTGGAAAAACTACAAGGGTGACACTGGTGCAGAATTGCCATCAGTCTTCAGAAGGATGTTCTATCGATTTCAGATTAGCAAACATCATCTTGGAAAGGCTAAAGTTAGCCTGGTCTAAAGAAAACCAGACTGGAAGAAATGGTGGCAAGGATCTTGCAAAGCACAATTTTACTCAGGCCAGGGACACAGGGGCTGATTGAGCACTGCAGGTCTCTCTCACTGCTGCAGAGGGGTTGGCAGAGGGGTTGTCTGTTTACATTTTTGTCATTTGTCAGCTGGATGGATGTGCCACTGATGAAGGAGGCACATTGTTAGCTTTAGACACTCTGTAATGGGTAAAGAATAGAGGCTTTTCTCTCAGAGTGGGGATGTACTGAGGAGTTCTGCTTGCCCTCCAAGACCAGCCTTCTCTTGGGTGCCATCTGACAAAATATTTAGGTATGAACTATTCAGTAGGTCTCATGCACGTGAGAAAAGTTAAGTAGCAAGGCAACCTTCTGAAAAGATGGGAATTGCAGAGGCAGGCTCTGAACTGTAAGAAATAACATTGCACTCTAAAGGCAGCTCTTTTTTGTATTTATGTTCTGAGCACATTAGGAATTTTTCATTCATCATCCTTC
Organism: Emberiza elegans; assembly: GCA_024865655.1. Taxonomy (NCBI): domain Eukaryota; kingdom Metazoa; phylum Chordata; class Aves; order Passeriformes; family Fringillidae; genus Emberiza; species Emberiza elegans. The sequence goes on from JALJVW010000154.1 coordinate 6,558,237, forward strand.
TGACATCAGAAATAGCACAGGGTGAGGCTAGGCAGAAGGGCAGATTTGAACCTGAGCACTCTGGTGCCTCTGTCTGTAGATTTACATGATCTCGGATGTGTACTCCTGCACTTAATTACATTTATTCATCATCTTTTGATGACATATTTCCATTACATGGCATCTTCCCAGTGTCACTGTGTGCCTCTCTGCACAGATTGGTTTGCTCTGAGGAATAAAAGGGAAATAATAACAGTCTTTCCACCATCACCCCTTATGACCTGAACTTTTAATGTCCATAAATAAAAATGATGAGGACTATTGTGCAATCCCAAGGCCTTGAAGTTTTCTTTTCCCATTCTAAAGAAAGAGTTTAAAACATTGAAATATTGTTTTCTTATGAGTTTAAGATTTTCTTATGGGAAAAATTAGATTTTCTGCTGGTAGAGAAACTTCTTTGGAGGTCTCCCCAGACTTTCTCTCTTGTAATATGAGAAATCTTGGCTTAGTGAATGATGAGGGAAAAAGAGACTGAACTGCAACAATATTTCAAAAAGTGCAATACCCAGGTCATCCTCTTCAACAGCAAATAAAAACTGAGGTGCAGAGCAATGAGGTGACTTCACTGAAGTCACCCAAGGGCACATTTTTGTCCTTTCCAATGCAACCATCACCTCTCCTCTCTCCCCTTAGCAATGTCATGTGAATTTTGGATATTGTCAGCCACTCTGTCAAACAAATAATCTTTGGCCAAAGCAAAAAAAAAAAAGTCAAGGGGATTTATCTTTTTTTTTTCCTTAATAATTTCTGAGAAGAAAAAGGGAAATTAACTGAGCAACTACATCATTTGTCATGAAATGTGTGCTCAGCCCAGGCTACACATGTGAGATTTCCCAGACACACTTGAGTTAAACTATCCCTGAGTTCCAGTGAATAGAGCTCCACATTGGTTCTAGCTGGTGATGGATAATGCCTCCCTTCCCTTCCCTTCCCTTCCCTTCCCTTCCCTTCCCTTCCCTTCCCTTCCCTTCCCTTCCCTTCCCTTCCCTTCCCTTCCCTTCCCTTCCCTTCCTTCCCTTCCCTTCCCTTCCCTTCCCTTCCCTTCCTTCCCTTCCCTTCCCTTCCCTTCCCCTTCCCTTCCCTTCCTTCCCTTCCCTTCCCTTCCCTTCCCTTCCCTTCCTTCCTTCCTTCCTTCCCTTCCCTTCCCTTCCCTTCCCTTCCTTCCTTCCCTTCCCTTCCCTTCCTTCCCTTCCCTTCCTTCCTTCCCTTCCCTTCCCTTCCCTTCCCTTCCCTTCCCCATCCCCCATTTTTTTCAGCACAGAATTAAAAGAGCACCTGGAAAATGAGAATGAATAACATTCACTACTTCTTTTTCGTGTACAAAATCAGCTAATGACAATAAAATCTGGTTTCCAGATGCTGCACATGCACCCTGCAATCTTAAACACTCAAGACTGGAAATAAAATGTGAGCCACTTCATGCACAGTTCCTTGAACTGTGTTCAAGGAACACTAAGTAAGAGACCAAGACTTCAAAAATGTCAAAGTAAAGACTTTAAATGAAATTTTGATTTGCCTCTCTGTGTGGCCATGTTTAGAAATGGTCTGTAATTCCATGGGCACATTTTATTTGGTTACATGGGGACTTGATTTGCTGGATTTGATGAGATCCTCTCCCTATCTAGTGCAGAAGATACAAAATAAGTAGTGATGGAGACAGATCAATATTCTGCTTCATTAATTAAAGGCAAGTCAGCATAATTTCTTTGAGCAGGTTCCATCCTGGTCCCCCCAGCGAGAAGTTGATGATCAGAGGGATCAAAGAGCTCAAAGCAAACTCGGTGCTGCTCAAGCTGACCATGCTCTGTGCAAGTCCACTGAACCCATAATTCATGTGCTGAACTCTTTGAACTTTGTAAAGAATTAACAATGAAAATCTTTGCAGTTTTAAATATTTAGTAAAAAAAAAGTGGATGCTTTTCAGAGAAATAGCAAAATGTGCATACCTGATACTCAATTTTCCTGTCAAATCTGAAGGATGAATGAACTTTCTCAATGAAAATCTGTGGGATGTAGAATATTGTGTACACTCACATATATTAATATTTTTTGCATGCAAAAATAGAACAGCAAACTGATGCCCCTCTTCTCTCTCTTTTTCACCATGGGGGGGAAAAACCCACAACTTTTTTTTTCCTGAGACTTTCCATTAAAAATCTTCTTCAAATTAAAAAAATATTTTTCTTTTATGGACATTGATTCTTACTTCTTGCCCATGGAGGTTGAAAAGGATGCTAAAAATTATTAAGTTTTCACCACAGGTTTTCTCAGGGGCATGGTTTTCATTCAGAGCAGGAGTGTCTGAGGGATGAATGACTTGGGATCAATGTTTAATTTTACACTCTGCACTGGTTTTGCTATAGAACACATCAAATATAGATGACAATGAATTAAAATAGTTTCTATTCTCTCTTCACACCCACATGTGCCTGAATGAAGGGTTTGTTGTTCCTTCTTTTTTTTAAGTTGTGAACCCCCTTAGAAATAGGGACTGCAAGTGTGTACATATAATATTTTTCCACTGGATCCCATTCAGAATTTTATATAAATCTGAGGGATTAAATTATCAATTTTCCAATGCTCATAGTATTAATTTCTTTATGAAAAAGCAAAACATAAATTAGAACAGTTTTCAGGGCATACTAGGAAAAGTAAAAAAAATCTCAAAAACTTTCCTTATGAAAAAATGAATTATTCAAGAGCAATTTTCTTGGGTTCAGGGTGTGCTGGGCTGTGTTCTCTCAGTTCACATTAAAACCTCTGAGTTGCAATGCAGTGATGTGAGTCAGGACCTCATTCCCTGTACAAAAACTGCATTTGCTCTTATGATGTGACTGTTGGGGAAGTTTTGCAGAGTTATTATTGACAATTCAGAGAGGACCATGGGAGCAAGGAACACAAGAGAGTAAAGAATAGATTTTTCCTAAGTTCTAAAAAATAAATGCCTCAGTTAGGGGCATTCCAGAGGGCATGATGACACTGAAGTCATAAAATGCATTTTCTATCTCAAAAGATTTTATGTCACAGATCTTCATAGTAAGAAGTTTTGTGTGTCTCTCCACTGATGATGGAGGGATTTCAAAGAGGGATTCCTCCAAGAGGGCAGAGGAACACTGGGACAGCTCACTCACAGAAGTTTGAGATCCCCCTCCTGCACAGCCACCTTTGGTGAGCACTGATGTTAATGGAGTTAGGGCTGTGCCAAAATCTCTCTTCTGGGCCATTTATGCCAGGGGTGTTTAGGGGCACTGCAGTTTTGCACCCGATGCCTCTTTCCCCCACATCATCCTTGGTTACAGCCCTAGAAACCTATGCTGAGGTCTTTAATTCTGAATCTCAGTGAGTCAAGAAATAATAGTTTATATACTTGATCAGGAATGATGTTCAAGTATCATAATCAATACTGTCCCTAAAGATATCAAACAATGAAAACTTGTAGATACCAGTTCTTCGTTCTCTTATTAGCAATGGCCACAATGGCCCAGCTGTTTTCCTTGGGAGAATGCTGAAGCATCTTTTCTGGATACTTAAATTCTACCCAGAGCACCAAGTTTGGTGGCTGGTGGGTCTAGGTTTGCAGAAGAGCCACTGAGTTTTGCCACATAATTACAGCTTGTGTGAAATTTTTTCTCCCAATTTTCTCAAAATTTGTGTGATTTTTTCTCTTCTAAACCAGATAACACAGGTGAGGACACTCTTTGTCAAACAACACTCTCACCCCAAAAGCACTGTTACTCAGAAGTCAGAAGAGATGGCACCTTGAGGCTGTAGAACCTCATTAGTTTTGGCTCTCAAATAAATGCTACAGGAAACTATTGAATGTCACTGTCATATTTTATGAAAAATCCCTTCGCTAGGATTTTTCTTCTGAGAAGTCTCAGAAAATAAATGTAAACAATAATTATCTGATTGCTTGGAATATGGTTTGGAGGTTGCTTACCAACAGGTGCACTTTGATTGGTTCTATGTGAATTGTTTTTAATTAATGACCAATCCCAGTCCAGTGTGTTGGGACTCTGGTCAGTCATGGGTTTTTTATTATAATTTTTTCCAGATTTCTGATGGTTTTTTTATCTTTCTTTAGTATAGCTTTAATATATAATTATAATATGATATGATATGATATGATATGATATGATATGATATGATATGATATGATATGATATGATATGATATAATATATATATAATATAATATAATATAATATAATATAATATAATATAATATAATATAATATAATATAATATAATATAATATAATATAATATAATATAATATAATATAATATAATATAATATAATATAATATAATATAATATAATATAATATAATATAAATCAGCCTCCTGAGAACTTGGAGTCAATTCTCATCTCTCACCTCATCCTGAGAACCCACAACAACACCCCAACAATTGGTGACCACCAACAACTGAGTAGTGACTGTACTTCTTCATTAAGAGAGTTGGTACCTAAAGATATCAGACTCCAAACCTCCCATGACTTTCTTTAGAAACCAAAGTTTTACGTGTGTTCACGTAACACAGCAGCTACTCCATGGCAGAAGGAGAGAAAACTGAGAGTCGTGGGGTGAAATCAGCAGAAGCCTCAGTGGTAGGGAGAGACCTGTGCTGGCTGGGGAGAGCAAACAGGTGACTGTCAGCACCACAAACATCACATACATTTGAAATAAAATGATTTGAGAAGAAAAGCAAGGCATGGAGATGAGGCTTAGCTGCAGAGGTGACAGCCTAGCAAGGGTAGACCTGTGCCTGTGGCTTTTAGGACACCACTTGTCCTGAGGGACCCTTGTGGCTGCCCTCCACAGACACCCAAGGTTGCAAACTGAGAATGAGACCACCAGGGTGTGTTTGTGTTTGCCTCCTGCCTGAAGTGCTCCTGGACACTCTCTTTTTGCCAGAAGCCTAAGCAAGTGCACAGATTTCTCTCTTTTAGCTCCCTGGCAAACACTGGGGGTGTTCCTGCAAGGTGTTGGAGACTCCACTGTCCTTGAAGTTGCAGCTTTATGACTGAAGCGTGTGATGCTTCCAGCCTCACTCTTTCATGATGTTTTTTGCCTTCATCAATTCCTGCTTCCAGGAGGAAATCCTCCATTTAATGTAGAGGGATGCCTCTGGCTTTGCCCTGGTGCCAGTGTCTTCAAAAGCATCAGCATTTTTCATTCTAATTAAAAATGAAAAGTCATCAATTATCTATCATTCTTGGGCACAGATCTGAGCTGTGCTTGAAATACCCAATTTCGTGGCTTGCCTCAGTATAGCCATTCTACCTCATGGTTAAAAAAGAGGGTGATTCTAGTAAGATAAAAAAGAACCATTCACACTTATTCAATCCAGGCTCATTCATACTTTAAATTTTTCAGCTGCAGGAGATGATTCCTCCTCATTATTACTTTACTCACGTGTCCTGCAACCCACACTTAATCTCAGGTTCCCAAGTTCCCAGAAGGATTCTGTTTGGACACTTTGCTGTTTTACTAATCCCCTAATAGCAGTGTAGAATGGACTGAGTGACCCATATCCATGGAAAAACACAACCACGTCCTCAGTTCCAGAGTGATATTTTTCATATATTTGTTCTACTTTTTGAAAACACTCACCAAACTGAAATAATAATAATAATTTCCCTTTTCTGCAAGGTTTTGTTGCTTCCCGATCCTTGCTTTATTTTGCAAAAAAAAAAGATCTGCCAATTTCAGTGGGATTAATTATATGCTAATGCTTTTCAAATGTCTGTGTTTAGCCAGAAATTCTTTGAGAAATATTAGGTGAAAAGAAATGTAGAATATTGCCCATTATGCCTCACTGCTCCTACTGCTTCAGCAGCTCACTGCTGCAATAGCACATTTATCAAATTGCACCTGAGCAAGGTATGAAATCCATTTCTACTAACAGAACCATGAAGGAAAAAATGCTTATTTTTTGGAAAGTGCCTGAGTACTGTTCACATTGTGAAAATGACTGGCAGTTTACAAAGAGAATCTGTAGCTTTCTAATTAATTTCAATTGGGTAGAAACATATTTTTACTTGACAGTTTTGTTGCACTCAATTTTTTAACAGTTCAGCTTTTTCTGGCTTTGAATATTTCTGATCAATATGATCCCATTAATTTATCTTAAAGAGTCCTCAGTTTTGATGGTTTTCAGTATCTGACTTGGTAAATCAATCAGAACTACACACTGATAAGAAAGGAAATCTATCAGAAATGAGATTAAATCCTTGAAATATAATAGAAAGTAAAATAACTTACAAAGTAAATAAAATTTCAAAAGATACTATAACAGCAGCTGAGTTTTAATAAGAAGCAAGTATCACAAATATTTCATAATATTCCAAATGAAATAGGAACCAAAATTAGTAATGGCTGTTGCTGATGTGGGAGAAAAGATGTGCTGGACCAACATCAACAGCTGAATTGTGAATTATTATGCCTTGTTTAACCCATAGAAGCTTCTGCCCATGGTGGTACCCAGCATTATTTGCCTTTGATAGCAGTAATGTGTGTATTGAGGTGATGGGGGCTTTGGCAACCCCCAAAGGGCACGTGACAGCCAGCAGAGGCTGCCAGGGCAGGCTGGCAGTGCCAGGGGATGCTCCTGAGCTGGGAATGGCATCACAGCACCGAGTGCATTGGCAGGGCAGTGAGACAGAGATCACAGAATTGTTTAGGTTGGAAAAGACCTCCAAGACCACTGAGTTCAGCTGTAAACCCAGAACTCTGTTCAGCACCAAACCATGTCCTCAAGTGCCACGTTCATCTTTTTTTGAGACATTTCCAGAGATGGTGATTCCACCACTTCCCTGATCAGTTTGTTCCAGTGCTGGACAACCCTTTCAGGGAAGAAATTTTCCCTTTTATCTGGTCTAAACCTCCTCTGGCACAACTTGAGTCCATTTCCTCTTGTCAATTGTTACATGGGAAAATAGACCAACCCACCTGGCTGTCCCCTCCTGTCAGGAGCTGTGCAGAGCCAGAAGATCCCCCCTGAGCCTCCTTTTCTCCAGGCTGAGCCCCTTCCCAGCTCCCTCAGCTGCTCCTCCTCAGACCTGTGCGCCAGACCCTTCCCCAGCTCCCTTCCCTTCCCTGGACACGCTCCAGCCCCTCAATGTCCTTCCTGAACCGAGGGGCCAGAGCTGCACACAGGATTTGAGGTGTAGCAGATGCTGGCAGTAGTTGCATAAATTCATGGAGACAATGGTGAAACTGGAAGTGAGGTGTCTGAGGACTGAGATAGTGCAAAAGACATTTTAGAGCAATCATTTATTCCTGGTTTCAAGCAAGGCCCATATGTGGACCTCCAGGGAGGAGCTCCTGGCTGTTGCCCCAAGAGGAGCCAGAGGATGTCCTGCATTGTCAAGCACAGGGTTGATAGAAGGAATAGTTTAAAAATGTTTTTTGCCATCTGTAGCATCCCACTTGCTGTCTGGATACCTCCCAGAGCCAGATTTTCTGACGTACTCACCTTTCAAAGATAACATTAACTGAAAATAGATGTTAGACATTGGGCTGCTGCTTGGGGCTTCCCCCTGAACCCTCCAACATGCTGCAGAAGTGCTGCACATGCACAGCTCAGAGCCCCATGGGAGCTATTTTCTATCAGTGTCCCTCCAAACTGATCTGGAAACCTGAGCTGGGAACAAAAAAGTGATTGCAATTGCAAATAATAATAGAAAATCAGCAGAAAGTAGCAGAAAATAAGGGCTAGGTTTAAAAATTGATCAGTGCAACTTGTCCTGTGGCTTCCAGATCTACTCTTTTTTTCTGAGTTGTTTTAAGATTTTCAGCCTGTGTTATGAAACCTACTGTGCAGTCATGTGGATCAAGGCAAGCTGAGCACTCCTCCTGCCTGGGGTTTTTGGACCACTCTGACATTTTTCAGACAGACACAGCTGTGCCAGAGGGGTTAGAAAACCAGAGCAGTTCTATTACAGTGTTAATTTACATGGGGTATATTTCACTTTCTTCTGGGTGAAATGAAATTAATTGGCTTTTTTTCTTTTTTTTTCAAGTGAACTTTAAAAAATTGTGTGAGTTGATCAAAAGTCTAAGTGTTTTTAAGTATTGATGGAGCTGTTGTTCTTGCTCTGGATGGGAATTCTTTCTCTGCAGTGCTCAACAAAATCAAGATCTATTTCTGTGATGTGATGTGTTATTCTATGTTTTATTTATTTGGAGTCTTTCACTGGATGATTTAACACAAGATGCTGTAGACAGGAAAATGTCCATTAGCTTTAAAAAAGTGTCCAGAGAGCTAATTAAAAATTATTCTATTAAAAAAATGAAATAAAAATTCTTTGGCTTAGGAATTAGTCTCAGTTGCAAATGGTTAAGTTCTGGGAGGGTGTACTAGTGAAATATTAAAATATATTAAAAAATGTTACACTTTCCTTGGACAGTCTCATCAGTATGGACTGTAGTGTTGGTGTAAGTGAAGAGTAATATGCTTATACTTCATCTCCTTAAAAAAGTGCCACATGAGGATGGGAGTTGTATTTGGATCTTGCTGTTATGGCCTGTGCAGTCCTTCATGGCACAGAGGTGATGGGATGTGGGTTAAGTGAGCATAAAGACCTTCTCTGTTTGAAGCAGCATCCTGTGGGTCTTTACTTCTTTATTACCCTGGCTGAAAACAAAATGCATCTCTACCTGATCAGGGCAACTGTTCAGGGTTGACATTAAATTCTGACAAACTGAAGAAAATAATGAATTGATTCACAGCATGTCTTGCTCTGGAAGGGAGATTTGCAGGTCTCCAGTTCAGCCCTCTGTTCAGAGCTGATCTAACTTTGAATTTAGCTTGCTCAAGGATTCGCTTCCTTTCAAGTTTTCAATGTCTCCAAAGGCAAACAATTCATGATCTCTCTGGGACCTTGTCTTAGTGCTTAATCACTCAGAATTTATTTTCCTCTAATAAAGCCAGAAATTCCCCTGCTGCACCTTATGTCTGCTGCATTTTCCCCTTGCACCATTTGGTTATGAGAAGAGCTGGGCACTCTTTTTGGTGGAAGAAAGCACCAGGAGCCATTTTTCATGCAATCACAGGATGGTTTGGGTTAGAAGGGACCTTAAAGATCATCTAATTCCAACCCCATGCCGTGGGCAGGGATGCTACCCACCACATCAGGACATCCTCTTTAGACTGAAAACCCCAAGCAGTTCACTCCAGCCTCTTCCAGCAGTGGCTTTGGTAGGGATCTCATTGAAAGACACCCACAGAGGGTGAACCAGGCCAGTCCTGCTCAGAGGCAGCTCTGAACACCATCACTGTGCCTGGTGAGGTGAGAAACAGCCCAGGACAAACCTGCAGAGCTGTCAGCTGCAGAGGCAAATGGGGATGCCACGACTCAGATGCCTGGTCTGGATCTGGTGGAACAATTCAGCTGTGAAAGCTGGAAGGGGTGGAGGTAAATGAGCAGTGAAGGCTGCTCGGGCTGGTTTTTATGGATTGGGTGAGGAGGAAAGCACCTTCTCAGTGCTGAGGTGATTTTTGGGTCTGTCTTGGTACTGCTAGGCACTGTAGAGATGGAAACCACTGCATAGCAATCCTCTGGGAAATTGAACTGTTGATTACAGCATACAGAGCTGGATAGGATTCATTTATTTATTTTTTTATCAAGAGTTTTTTGCTATTGAAATTGCTATCGATATTTAGTAAGGATGTGCAGAAACGTTCTCAGATTGGCAAAAAGTTCACTCAGAAAGGTTTCTTAAGTGAGATGTAACTTTAGAAAAGAATTAAGAAAGCAAATTTCCTTTCAATGTCGAGGGAAAACTCACCTGAAATCCCCCCTGGTGACCAGGTCATGTTGCAAGGAGTGTGAGTCTCTGAATATTTTGTGGCAGGATCATTGAACTGGTATTTTTGCAAGTGCAAAGCTCTCCTTTTCCTCATGAAACTCTGCAAAAAGGCTCTCTTTTGTCTGCTGCAAAATGAATCCAAATAGTGAAGAATCAATAGTTTTTCCTCCCTGGTTGGCTCTGATATTATGCAGTCACAGACTTCCAGCCTGAAGTGACATCTTGTATCCAATGTCCACAGGATACAAGAAAAAAAATTCCCAGCAACAAATCAACAACATCTTCTTGTTATTTGCCATTTTATTTCAGTGGCTTTATACATTTATTTTACAAAGCATTTTTTTTAAATAGGTTTTTTATTGCCTTAAAATTGGATAAAGCTGTTCATATGAGAATGATAGAACTGCTACAGGCCTTTTAGCAAATAAATAACAGCTTAGAAAACTATTCTTCTGTTATGGAAACTGCAGCAAATAAAGGCTTTATCAGCCATGAATGAAAGTTTCACAATCACATTTATTTTCCTGAGGTTTATTTCACCTCTAAATCTGTAGAATATTTCAGTTTCTAGAGCTAAAGTTCTGGAATCTTTCCTTATCACTGAAATTCACTTGTTTAGACAAAGAAACAGCAAACAGGCAAGACATGCTGCTGTATTTTAGGTCGAGTTGCAGCACTGAACAAATTTCCAGTTCCAAGAATGACATGAAGCACTCAGTTATGCTGGGCTATACTGGGCTTATGTTTCTTGATAACTCTTATTGCTCCTTGGGTCTTCTGATTTCTCTTTGTCAAAAAAAAACGTAGGATTTGATCTTTGGCCATAATTAAGTGTGAACTGTGTAAAGAACTGGGTTTCATTTATAGGTCTTGCACTTCTGAAATCTGTTTTCCTTTTTAGTGCAAAACAAATAATGAGTTTTAAAAGATCTGGGGTGAACCATGTCTGATATTTCTCATCTTGATTTGATGATCTGGAGGTCTTTGGTGGGCTGGGCTGTACAGTGAAGCAGGAGACCTCTGATAAATGAAGCTCTGCACTATGGAAGCCCTCTGTGGATAATTTTCCAGCACAGGTCCTGTTCATATTTATCACATTGGTATTAAAAATGACCTTTCCACCAGCAAATGCATATTTTCTAGTGCTTATAAAATATGGGGCTTTGGAGTGTATGCTGCATTGGTTTGAATCAAAACTGACAGAGAACTGGGGGCACGTTACCATCCCCTGCATCTGGTGTCTCATTTCCCACAAAAGATCCCAAAGTGTTGAGAAAGATGATGATGTTGAAAGCTGCTTAAAGAAAACACTCCTTTTCCTGAAACTGGGTCACATATAAGAGTTCAGCTGCTGCTAATTAATTTTTCTGTTAGTCTGCTGTCACATTTAGCTTGTCATGCAATGGACCTTCACTGTCACTGCTCTCTCACCCTCCAGTGTGGATCTCAGCCACTTTGTCCCAAGGTCAGGCATCTTTATTAGCAGCTTTCCCTTACTGTGTGTGCAGCGAGCTGGCTCATCTGCTCTGATGGTATCAGACAAAACCTGACTGCAAAGCCTCCCTCAGAGGTGACCTCCCGAAAGGAGCAAGGCATCATTCAGCCATGAAAGTGATGGTTTGGCTTAAGTTGTTAAAACAAACAAACAAACAAACAAACAAACAAACAAACAAACAAACCCCCCAAAAACCCCAAAAACCCAAACCCACCCCATAATTAAAAACCCACCCAGTGGGCTTTGCTGCAGCTTTTGTGTTGCTCTGGGGTACTTGCTGTAGAAATTGTGTGCTCTTCATTGCCTTTCTAGAGATGGAGGAGGGTATAGACCCATGTCACAGACAAAACTTTACATTCTCATTTTCATGTAGAATATTCTGAGATGAAAGGGACTCACAAGGATCATCAAGTCCAACTCTAAAGTTTATCCCATACAGGGATGAACCCCATGACCTTGCTGTTATCAGTACCATGCTTGGACCAGCTGAGCCAATCTCAGTGGCTGCTCTCTGCCCCACTAAAGTCAAATCTGGCACTATGATGAGGGGTCCAGCATGAAAAAGAATATTTCTGACCATTTTTGGCTTTAATGTGAGAATTAATGTGATACACCTTGCTGTTAGAAAAGTGCTGCACCACCTCCTGCCCAGACTGAAAGTCTGGGTTATGATGGTTATGGCCTCAAATTGTGCCAGGAGAGGTCTAGGTTGGATATTAGGAAATATTTGTTCCCTGAAAGAGTGGTTAAGCATTGGAACAACCTTTCCAGGGAACTTCTGGAGTCAACATCCCTGGAAATATTAAAAAAAAGAGTGAATGTGGCACTTTGTGGTATGGTTTAGTAGCCATGGTGGAATTCGGTCAAAAGCTGGACTCAATGATCTTGGAAACCTTTTCCAATCTTCATGATTCTGATTCTGTGACTTCATTCTATTGTTCTGTGACTTCAACCTATTATTCAGACTTTTTCTGGGTGTGAGGAGTACAGAGTAATACTCATTGATATTGATGCACTGGACCCTCACCAGCTCAACACCTAAGAGCCCTGGTAGAGCAGGGAAATTCTCACCTGATTTATGGAAAGGCTCTCTCAGATTTACTGCACTGCATTATAACAATTTCTCTGTACTTCACTGTGCAAAATGAAGATAGGGATGTATTTTGCTGTAAATCTTAGAGGAGCACAGAGAATAGTACAGCTTTTGATTTTTTAGTTACTGCCATGCTGGTAAAAGGCTTTTCTTATTTTTTTCGACTGTAATTGTGGTAGAGTTACTGTAGAGAAATTACTCTTTATTTGTTTGAATAACAAAGGCTTTGGGTGATGTATTAGATCACCTATTGAGGTCTTTTCCAGCTTATATTTCTAAGCTCCTGTGACTCTTTAGGGATGACAAAAGCTAAGGACAAAGATTTGTCTCCTAAGAGCTTGCAGTAATTGCAAAACAATTGTCGAATATGGCCTTACAGATGAATTTTACAGTTTTGGGACAATGGGCTGCTCAATTCAACAACTTTTTTCTTTCCCTTGGTGCTATTTTTCACTCTTGGTGAAGTGCTCTCTTGGTGAAGCATACTATCATCTTTCATGAGCACCAATTGGGGGAGCATTAAGTACACTACACAAAAAGCCTGATTGTGTTCCCAGGGTGCTGTGGGTAAACTCTACAGTTGCCTTATGTGTGAGCAGAATTTGGCTCCAGGGACAAGCTGCCTCTTGCAGAGAGCAGCAAACCCTTGTGTCACTGCTCAGACTTGCACAGGGACTTGCAGACAGGGCAGAGTCCCAGGGTGCTGAGCAGAAGAACCCCAAAGCACCAGAGCTGACCTGATAATATGACAATGTGTTCTTCTTGCCCGTCCATTTCTTTCTTTTTCCCTCAGCCATCTCACCAGGTCCCGGCAGTTCTGTGAGCTGCAGCCTCTCTCTGTGGAATCAGGGCTCCAGCCCTCCTTGTAAACCAGCTGCAGGAAGTGCCAAGGTGATTCCTTTAGCTTATCAGCCCCACGTCCGCAGGAATCGGGTTTAGGTTTTTCTGTGCTCCCACTCTAGATGTGAGACATTTTCAGAAACATTCCTGTGATCTACCCTGTCCTAGAGTAAATACCTGGGAGATACTATCTTGTGTATAAGTTTCCAAAGATCAATTTCATTTCAATATAACTTGTTCATAGAGAATTTGTGGATTTTTCCACCTGTCTGGCATCCTCTCATGTGTGCTGTTATGAAAGAGCCCTTTTCTTCCAACTGCAAAAAAGAACATAGGTCTTGTTAATTGTTTTGCATTGGGTTCCTCACTTGATTCCTGAAAAGCAGGACTGAAAATTGTCCAAGGAACTGAGGCTACCAGCCTGAACCTAAATTTTAGGGTTATAGTGAAATACTTCTGCTGAAAGTAAATATCCCCATTTATTGAGTCACCAATGTCTTGCATGGGCTGCCTTTGAAGGCTTCTAGAGGGAAATCCTGTCTGACATCCCTTGGCACCAGCTGCTTAGGCAGGTGCAACATCTCACTGGAGATCCTGCAGAAAGATTGGCTTGCTGAGCGTCAGAGAGCAATTAATCTTGTAAACATGTATTTCAGGGTAAGAGAAATTACCCTCTGCTCCTTTATTTTCATCAGGAGCAGCAGGATCTAAGTCCTCTATCTAGACAGACAGGCCTTTGAAACCCAAACATGGTCAGAGGAAACCACATCTCCTGAACCTCAGGCTCATTTACTGAGGGAAGCTTGGAGCAAACTTTTACTCACAGGCAAGTCTAAAACCATTCTGTAGTAAGATCAGGTAAAATACTTTCCTGTTTTTTCCATCCAGGTTTTGTAAGGTTTATCTAAAATGATAAAACATCTCTCTGGCCATCCCAGCTGTTTCTGTGCAAGTGAGAACTACTTGAATTACTTCATGTTGTTCATTTCTGGTCTGAGATTCTGAATCAGATCCCTGATTCACTGCAGACAGAGTGATCAGGCATTGAACAGTTTGCTGAACTCCATTAGAATTGTAAAAGTCTCATGCAGGCATTTTTTTTCCTGAACTGTTTTAACTCATATGAAAAACAACTGTCAGTAAGTAAAAAGCTGAATAAGGAGGGGATGGCCACATGTTATAGATCCCTTTGAGTGTGAGACACCTTTAGCATTTCCTCTGTGCATGTTGATGTTGTCCCTTACTGCAGGCTTGCTCAGGCAAAGTACTGATGCTGGGAGAATCACATCTCACCTCCACTCAGCACAGTTTGGGAAAGTAAAGTACCATCAGTCATGAGGCCATGAACAAATAAAATAGCTGTGAAATGCTGCTAAGGAAAACCACAAATTAAATAATTTTTTCTCTCTCTGTTCTCTTTCTCTCAGACATGCAAAAAGTCATTTGCTTATTGCCTATAAGGAATACGTATTGTGGATCCTCTTGCAGTGTATTCTGGGGGCTATGCCTTTCCTCTTTGTATCAGATGAGAATAAATTATGACATAGTTTAGTTACACTTTTGTCTTTTTTTCCAGTCCAAACTGAATGCTTGCTTTATGCTGGAAATTTCTTGGAGCTCCTTAAGTATCAGTAAAATTTGTACTGCACAAAGACATTTTGGAACAGCCTGTAATACAGTGGGCAATGTGATCTAAAAATGAAAGAACTGATCCAATTCTTTTGCAGGCTGTGATGCTTCACATCGGTCAAACAATAGATTTGCTTCCCTATATCTTGCTTTTGACTTTCACTCGCTGCAAATCTTCAGGGGAACATTACTGCTGAAATAAAAAAGTGAGTTGGAACTTCATTGACGTTTACCTTTAAAAATAGCTTGTGTGATGAAGGGAAAAGACTGCATTGCTTTTCAGCCTAAACTTTTATTTGTCATAGTCATCAGCTTCTCAACTTGGAAGGAGGGAAGGCAGGTGTGTTAACCAGATGGACAGATGGAACAAAATGTCACTGAACTGTGCAGGTGTGGAAACAGGGCGAATGACATTTTGGATGGAGGGTGACCCAGCCAGGCAATAGTGGGCAAGTTATTGTAAATGTTGAAATAAACATCTAAAATAAAGTTTCAAGATGCAGGGAATGCTGCTGAATTCTTGCAGCTGTTGTGCTGGGAAAAGGGGGAACACAGGCAGATCTTAAACTGGAAGCTTAATACACAAGGAATGTGTTGGAGGGTTTCCTCAGAGGAGTAAGATACAACTTAATTACTCCCTTCAGCCATCCTGGCTTAACTAGGACATCACCTGTAGTAACTTCAGATCTTTGGGGAGCACCCCTCATTTCAGAAGGACTCTGTCTGGAACTATCAGGGGTACAGAATCAAGGAATCATAGAGTGGCTTGGGTTGGAAGGGTAATTCCAACCCAATTCCAACCCATTCCCTCATCTAAGTCCAACCTCCCCACCATGGACTAGATTGTGTTGTTCATATCCCCATCCTCCTTTAAACTCCAACCTCTTCAGAGCCAGTTTTTCCCTTTTCCATCCTCAACTATATCAACCCATATCTGAATGTCGTTTCCTGCTTTCTTATTCTAACACATGGTCGGCTTATTCTTCACTTTTTGTGTTTGTTTCTCTGTTTGGTTGGCTCTTTTACCAGTAAAAAATTAACTTCCTAACTCATGTAATGCACAAAAATTTATAAGAAGGAAGTTTCTATTATTACTCCTCTGTGCAAGATTTTATAGTTAAGGGCCTTTCCTGTTACTACTGTTGTATAATGACTACAGAGAGAGCCTGGAAATGACAGCTGCAGTGAGATTTCCATTTTGGCTGGACAGCAGCAGGGAACATGGCATTCTGGTACTCAGACTCTTGTTTCTGATGGGCCACAGAGACCCTACAATTGATTGCTTTTCATTAGAATTCAAAAATCTATTTTTAATAGACACAATCCTTGAAAAAATCACATCAACCATAAAAATAACCTCAAGACTTTCAATGTCAAACACAGAAATTTGATTTTCCCTCCCCCATATTAAAATGAAAAAAAAATACATAAACTTCAAAGATTGTCTTTGGTATTGGCTCAAAGAAAAATAAAAGAAGATGTGTGGGTTTTGGTCTTTTTTCAAAGTGACTGGCTGTGCAGTCTGGTGCACAAAACAAGCTTCCTAAATATTCTCAATTTACTATTCAGACACATGATGGAAGCAGTGACTGAGGAAGACCAGAAGACTCCCACATAAGCCCACTGTGACTGGACTGCAATGAACTATGAATATAAAGGAAGCTCTGCTAAAACTTGAAATTCAGACCAAAGGCATCAGAAAATAAAAACCAGTGGCTCAGCACATATATGTGGATTTCATCTTCATTCAATCTGATTCATTTGCATTAAAAAAGCAATTTATATTAATACAACTGGTTGGGGGGGATGGTTGAGTGTTTTTCTTTTAGTAGCTGGACTTCTTGATGTAAGCTTATATGCCAAAGAAAAGAATTTCTTTCTATATCTGTGCAGAACATCTTCAACAAGAATGTTTATAACTTAGTAGGCCAAAACTTTGACATATATGTTGTTTGTGAGGACAAACCACAGTTTTTCTTCCTCTTAAGGAAAGTGCAGCAAATGATCCTCTGCAGTAACCACTCTTGGTGTTTTCACTTTCCATTTAATAACCCTCCGTTTTTTCAATACAGCTGTCATGTTCGAAGACTTTAGTGAAATAGGACCACCTATTTATCTTGCAGTCATTTACCTGTAAAAAAAGATATTTATGTCTTTGTCAGTTTTAGGAGGCTGCAAGACAAGGTATTGTAAAACTCTAAGACACCCATTCATACTTGTTCTTTTTCCCAGAGGTTTCCCTCCCCTCAGCAGTGTTCAGTGTCAATATCAAACTTTAAGGGTGTCTGCTTTAATTATGGGAGATAGGAGGCAGAAAGGCAGGAACAGCTTTGGTGACAGGGAGAAAGTGGTAATTGCTTTTTCACTTAGGAAGAAAGTCAGTCAATTGCACTTCTAGGGCAAGATTAAAAATCCTATTTTTCCAGTCCTGACCCAGTCTTCCTGTAGGTCTGCAGGATGGTACTGTTGACTGTCATGACTGTTTGCATTCATCTGTTATAGGCTTCAAATCAGCACTTTTCCCACAATACCAAGAAAATTCACTTATATATTTTTAGTGGCATGCAGACTTCTACACTGTGGCCAGGTTTTCCAGCCAGGCATTTCCTGGCACAGCCTGTTCTTCTGCTGCTTCACTTGAGCTTAGCACTGATATTTAGTTGGTCTTCCTCTTTCCCCTATGACAGGGAGTCAGTGATTACGTGGAAGGTGAGATCAAAATTTGCTTTATCTTTGGTTAAAATCACCTTCCACAACCCCAAAGTGTCCTTCAGTCAATTCCACTGCCTACAAAATGGAACAGGCCCAATTTTTGAGAGTCAATGTCAGTGGTGTTATAGTTGTTAATGGGGACCATCCTCTGTGGGCTGAAATAGCTGAGCTCCTTTGGGACAAAGAAATCTGTGAATATAGAAAAGACTTTCATGCTTTAATTTATACCTGTCCAGGTAAAGAGTCCATTTGGGATCACTGTCTGTTTGAACAAGGATTTCCAACATAATTAACATTATAACTAAAAAAAAATTAGTTTAAGTAGAGCCACTTGGGGTGAAGAAATGAAAACAGTGGAGGGCTCCAGTAACCTTTTTAAGTCCCTTGCTATGTGCAAGTATCTTTTCAAAATTCTCTTGCCCTTGAAACACTGATCTAACAGACCCCAATACATCCATTAACGCTGATATGGATGCCATGCTCCCCAAAGTGCATCCTGGCAGGACTGCAGAGAAGAAAACAGGAGGAAGAGACTGAAGGACATCTCCAGGTTGAGAGGAAATGGCCTCAGGTCACTGTGGAAGAAGTTTAGATTGGATATCAGGAACAATCCCTTCACTGTGGTCAAACACTGGGGCAGGTTGTCCAGGGAAGTGGAGGGGTGACCACCCCTGGGACTATTTAGAAGATGTGTAGATGTGGCTCTGAAGGACATTGCTTAGTGGTGGACTTGGCTGAGCTGGCTCAACTGTTGGACATGGTGATTTTAAAGGTCTTTTCCAAGCTGTGTCCGCATTTCTCTTCACATAGAAAAGCAAGGCACAACTTCCCAAGGATATTTTCTGGGAATCACAGCAAGAAATTAAAAACAATTCTTACCTCAATTGCTGCTCCTCTTGTTGTGCACAAGTGGAATGCATCATGGAAGATTGTTTACCTGAAGGAAATTGGTAACTGGATTCTGGTGTGAGTGTTTTGATTCATTGACCAATTGAATCCATGTGTGTGTGTTGGGACTGTTGGCTGACAGTCATGAGATTCTGGTTGGTTGAATGGAGTTGATTGCCTGTGCAGATTCAGTGTAATATACTGCAATATAGTATAGAATAATATAGTATAATAAAGTAATTAATTAGCATTCTGATATCAATGGACTCAGATGCATCATTTCTCCCTGTGTCAGTGGCCCTGCTTTTTCTATACCAACCCACATAATTCCATGGTTCTATGACACAAAGAACAACAGAGGAGCTTTGATGCGGGGGAATCTTGTGGTGCACGTGGTTCCCTGAACAAGGGCTGTCCAGCTCCCAGGGGGGAAAGGGCAATCTGTCCTGGTACAAAGCAGAGAGAGGGAACAAAGAATCTACTTTGGCCCTGTAACTCCTGGAGGAGCTGTAAGTCCAGCAATCCTCTAGTTTAGGAATCCAGAGTGCTCTGACATTGCACTAATCTCACCCAAGGGACATATTATCCCTAAGAGAAACCAGGAACAGGCAAGCTGTCAGAGCCTGGCTGGAATGTCCCCCTGGGAAAGGAGAATGTGACCTTGTTTAGCCTGCCAAGTGTCACAGCAATGGGATTTCCCTGCCCCAGGATGAGAAAATACAGCAAAAACTAATCACCTTAAGAGGGTTCAGAGGGACTTAAAAGGGATCTGTGCATATCAACGTCTAGGGAAATGCCCTGCTTTCATACATGGCTACCTCTCTTCATTCCTCATACATTTTTCTGCTCCCCGTAAATCTTCCCACCTCTCTTCAATCTTGCATCCTGATCAGCAGGGAGGGGGGAGATGGCTCCTGGGCTGCAGGTTGTTAGATTTATGTTCTTGTCTTTGATCCTCTGAGCCTGTCACTCCCTGCCAGACAGTGCTATTAGTTCTGAATCCCTTCAAAGGCAGCAGCAGCCTCTGTCTGACACAGAGGAAACTTTAAGGTCAGGTGCTGAGAAGCCCAGATGCTGGGGAAAGTATACCAACTTCTCAATGACAGTGGGGAAATCCTATGCATCCTTGCAGGGGGAAGAGGGAAAACATTTGAGTTGCAACATGGGAGAAATGCTGGATTTGCTTCTGAATTGGTTGGGAAAACATTTTCACTTGTATCACTACCAGCAAAGCATGCAGTGCTGGGAGCTGCTGTGGAGCTTTGGGACCGGCTGGCACAGCCAGGCTGTGCCACTCCATTCCCTTCCCTCCAGAGCTTCATGGGAAAGGTCCCTGCTCTGAACTGGTTCCCAAACCGTGCTGGGGAACCAACCAACACTGGCTGGTCTGGGCCAAAACTAGGGGGCTTTTTATCTTTTTACCATAAAGGATGCTGAATTCCTGCACCTGTGTCCCAGTGTTGCTAATTTTCTGGTATCAACAATGGCAAATGAAAAAGAAGTTCATGCTTCACAGAGGATCTAATTTCAGAACACTGCAGAGGTGCAGGAACAGGAAATCTTTGTTTCCTCTCAAGTTAGAAAGAGCCAATACTTAATATTGAGGGCTCAGAACCCTAGCAAAGGATCGCTGAACTTACAGCTCCTCCAGGAGCTACAGGGCCAAGGTAGATTTCTTGCTTCCTCTCTCTGCTTTGTACCAGGACAGATCTCTTCATTTAGCAACAATACTGAAAAGAAAATAAAATGCTAACCTCACACACCCTCCTGAACTAGTTAAGGAGGTCGCTGAATTTTTTTGGGCCTCCTGCCCATCATTTCAAGCTGGGAACACAGGATCTGAATGAAAAAGAAAATCGTGCTAGCCATGGTGTCCCTTACACCTCTAAGGCACAAAATAAAACTCTCTTCTTACCACAGTTGTATGATTTTTATGATTGCTGTTAAGGGAATATTTAGGTGCTTAGATGTCTATGGCATCTATTCCCACTGTTTTCTCTCTAAAAAAAAAAATCCATCAAACCAAAACATTTGAAATTGAGCATACTGCTTAATAATCGATTACCATCTGTGATGAGGAGACAAGGGAAGAAATTGTGAAAAATTTTCTGGGACACTGGGCTTGGAGAGATGATAAGTGGTACAAATGACAGCTGTTTTTAGTGGCAACCCTGAAGGTAAATTGCTGGGGTAAAAACTGATTAATGTCTTTATTAATAACTTGGATGATGGGGCAGTGCAGTGTCAGCAAGTTCATGGACAGCATCACATCTTATCAATCATCTGGGGTTGATAAATGGAGAGTGTTGCTGTGTCAAGGGCCATGGGCAGGTTGGGAAAAGGTTTTGACAGGAGGTTTCACAGAAAGACATGAAGAGGAAATATCACCTTTATGAACTGGCAACCCATGGCCTGAGACCAGTCCATGTCCCAATAAACTCTGAAACCAAAGATGTTACAAACATCAGATTTGGAGTTAAAATGATGACTATAAGATGAGAGAGCAAATTTCAGTCTCCCAGTATGGCAAGGGAATATCTGGGGTTGTAGGAGATCTTCTTTTTGTCTGTAGCACTACTGTTTGATCCAGTAAAAATTGCAGGCAATGCAGGCATTGCATATTTTTAGCAATAGAGCCACTGTGCTTGGAGGTTGACAGAATTTCCATGAAGAAAAATGCCATTGTCACTTTATTGTCCTTCACAGTTTCCTGACATTCCCTAAAGAAAACAATCAGGTATTTGTGGAGACATTGGTGATTACTAGAATGGCATTTTTCACATGATCAGTACCAGGGAGTTTCTACCCTGATAATCATACTATGATATTCTGTTTGGTCAAGAAGCAAAACCTATAAAAGTCAATGTGTTTTCTTCATCATCTTCATTAAGATTTAAACCAGGCCACTATTTCAAACATGGAATGAGGGGATATAGATAACTCTGTGATCCTGTGCATATGGGGGTTAATTGAAATGGATATTTTGCAAGTCACATCATCTTTACTGGAATCTATTTGTGGATATTTAAAATTAATAAGAATGTTAGATGAAAAGTCAGTGCTTCTCATCAATGGCTCATTAATTGGAAAGGTGTCCAAAGTCAGCAATGATCCCAGTTAGCCCAGCCAAACTGGGCCTTTCTTTGCATTTTAGCAATTTACTACTGCCAAAAGCAGAATATTGAATTAACTGAGCACAGAGTCATATTGATGGGATTCCTCTCACCTTATTCAGGAATGGAATTCCATCCTTCCTGTTTTTCATGCCTGCAATGTGTGTGTCTGCATCTGAAAAATCATCTTAGACATTGTTCAGGCAAGATGGAAAACAATGGGCAATTTTATCTATTCTGGCTCTCTTTGCTGAAATGAGAGTGAAACAAAAGGACTCAGGATGGTTACACTATCCATTGAGTTCAAAGTGAGCCTCCATTGAGTTCAGAGCCTGGACAATTAGAACAAATACTGATATTTACTTTGTAGATGACAGCATATGGCCAAATTAAGGCTGCTGTTAATTCAGGGTCACTGTGTGGCCAAAAGGAGCAGGCACAATGAACAGGAGATTCCTCCAACATATTCAGGATGTGAGGATCTCCTTCCCTCAGGAGTCTGCTGCTCTGAATTATGGTGAAAGGGACCACCTTGCTCTTCCCATTGATGACAGGAGGAGACAGGCTTTTAGTCCTGACACTGTGAGCACTCCATTCCCCCTCCCTTTGCTCATGGAATAGGGTAGCAGGCAGTCTATCCACCAGCCAAAGGATCTCAGCCAATTTATCACACATAAACCTAAAAATGGCCAGTCTTAGGCATGTGGCTTAGGATGCAAATTTTTGCTGTTCAGGCCACTGAAGTTTCTTATTTATTTGTGTCCTTGTGTAGTTAATGGTGTGTCTGCACTTGCCAAGGGAAGAAAGATGGGTTGTGGCTATTCTCTGTGTGGTGTGCCTTTCCATGGTAGGCATTCCCTGCCTCAGCTCCTGGCTCCACAGGGGCACACCTCTGCTGTCCTCTGCTCCAGTGGAGGGAGGATGAATGATAACCACGTTCCCATCAGGTGTCTTGGTGTCTTCATGGTGTTCTTGAGCCTGCCTTGTTCCTGAAATGTCCTATTTTCTGTTGAATCAGTAACTGCTGATGCAACATCTGCTGAAGCATGTGCTCGAGGGAAGGTGACTTCTGCAGTTCTTTTCTTAAATTCAGGTGGCAAATGTCCAAAAAGCTGTAGATGCACGTGAATGACTTAGTTATAGCTGGAGTAAGGACTGACCTCATCCTCTGGGCCTAAAAACCTTTGCTCTGTCACTTAAGAGAACAGACCAGTATGGGAGCACAGCAAAATTAAATCTGTGTTAAACACTGCATCCAAAGATCCTTCAGACTTGAGCAGAGGCTTTCAAATGTTTGGATTGGGCTGTTTTATAATTATCCCCTCTCTGGCAATTATAATTTCTTGGTGGCATTTCAGTCCCAGGATATAGACTACCACACTAGAACAGCAAATATTCAAAAACATACTTTTGGGGAAAAATCCATAGACAGCTATACAAAATAATTTGACATTTGGTTTAGGAAGACACTGACTGACAAAGAACTGAAAAAGGGGAATTTTTTTCACTTTGTGTATTTTAGACAAGGTAGAGCTTTTAGCAAAACTGGCTGCCGCAAAAGACAACTTGAAAAAGCATAAAAATCAATAACCAGGAAAACCTCCTGATTTTAAACATTTTCTTTTACAGTACATTTCAATTAAATAAATTATGAAAACACATATAGGACTTCCTAGAGGAATGGTTAGATGAAAAGTCAGATCTCTAACCTGTTTCTGCTATAAGGATTAAATGGTTTTCACCCTGTGTCTCATGTTCTCATCCTTCAGGAGGAAACAGCTTTTGAGGGCTCAGAAAGGAAACCCATTACCTGCAAATGAGCACAGCAAATGTTTGAGCTCAGCCTCCATCAGGGTGATGCATACATGTACCCCAGGGTTGCTCATCACTTACCAGGCAAAGGAAACAAGGCTCCAGGGATTTGGATTTTGCCATATCCATTTGCAAAATTGCTTTCCTTAAGCGGGTGAAGAGGAAGCTGGCAAGGTTCTGCTTGCAGTAGTTGGGTTCAGCATTGGATTTAATTTAATCCAATATGTTACTGTTCAAGAAGAAGGAAGCATAATGGCTGCAATACAATGGCTTGCCACATTAGGTCTGTGTTTTGTTCAGGTCCACCTGGTGGTTAACTGTAAATTGGTTTTGAGGCACTTTAGTAAATGGATAAATGAGCTACAAGTTTTAAACCAGAGTTGTTGCAGTACAGTTTTGTTAGATCCCAAGGGGTGAGGATGATGCCATTGCACTGCAGTGCTATTACACTGTATTTTATGTTCCCTGTGAGACCTAGCAAATGATTAGTGGAGCTGAGCTTCCCAGTCACCATTAAATATGATGGCATGTTTTACTGGTGGAATGAAAAATTAATGCCACTGTTTCTTGCAACGAGTCAATTCATATGCTTTAAACCCAAATCATGTTCAAGGAAATATACTAATAATGACATGCCATTAGCTGATAATTGCTGAACAGCACATTTAGGTTCAATGTCATTTAGCTCAATGGATCAACCTCAATAACGGACTTGGGGTAACACTCGGGGTCTGATGTGGGTGCTCTGGATGTACCTGAAGGGGTGAAATGCCCTGGGAGATCCCTCACAGCCCCTGGGGGCTCTGCTCCCTACCCTGGGCAGCTGCTGTGTCTCCATTCCAGGGGAGGACACTGGTCCCAGCCTGGGCAGGGTGGTGATGACACAGGGCAGCTCCTGGCAGTACCAATCTGTCACAGACATGTTTAATTAAAAATCCTTTCCTTTTGATTTTTTCTCCTGAGAAGCTGAAAGGCCTCAGGAACAAAATGTAAGCAATGATTATCTGCTGCTGTGGAATGCAACAGGTGGATCTGTGATTGGGCCCATATGGTTGTTTCTAATTAATGGCCAATCACAGTCAGCTGTCTGGACTGTCTCAGTCAGTCACAAGCCTTTGTTATCATTCCTTTTCTATTCTTAGCTAGCCCTCTGATGAAATCCTTTCTTTTTATTCTTTTCTTCTTCTCCTTTATTCTTTTAGTATAGTTTTAATATAATATATATAATAAAATAATAAATCAAGCTTTCTGAAACCTGGAGTCAGATCCTGTTCTCTTCCCTGGTCCTGGGACTCCTGCGAACACCACCACACCAGCCCAGGTTCTGCACTTTTCACTGGGGGTGTCTCTTCCCCCATTACCCATTTCCAGGCTTCTTCATTTTATTCAGCCTGATCCCAGCTGTGCTGTCAATCTCTTTGCTCTTTAGGGTTTATATGTGGAGATAAGGATCTGGGAACAGAGCCACCCCCTGGAGACTGAAGGGTCCCTTGTCCTGCACTGGGAACTGCAGTGGGTCCTTTCCCAGAGGGGCTTGAGTGGGGGCATGGCAATGTGTGACAGGATTGAATGAATGCTTTGTGGTGGCAGCTGCTGCAGGACAGTTTTCCAGCTTTGCAGGGGGAGAGGAGGAGGAGGAATGCCTACAGCACATCCATACATCAAGACCTCTTTTCCACTCCAGACCTTCTGTTTGCTTATTTATCTGAAAAAGCCCGAATAGTTTGGCATATCTGGAGACCTCTGCAGGCCTCCCAACAACTGCATGCTATACAAATACTTCAAGCTATGAAGTTCCTTGCTCTAAAATGACCCTCCTTTTCCAAATGCAGCCTTATCTTGTCTCACACAGCAGCAAAGTGCCCAAATACCTCTTTCTCTGTCAGCCAGACTGCCACCCCTGCTGCAGTTGTGTGGAGCATATCCCCAGGATTGCTGGCACGCAAGCTAGAAATACTCCAGATTTATAACAAGTTATCAAAAGTGTTTATAATAAATGTGGGTAATCACATCTGAACAGAGCAATTCATTCCTGTACTAACTCCACTGAATTACACCTGGGATAAATTTAAACTATTATTTATTGTGTGAGTGTTAGCAACCCAGCACAGTAACTGAGATTGTGTCTGGGGATCCAGATGGAAAAGATCTGTGTCTTTTTCTTGTCCCCTGCCTGTTTCTCATATTGTTCATAGATGGATGTCTCTGCTAGAAATTAACAGTGAAGCTGATGACTTTGTTTTTATTGAGCTGAACAAGTCAAACAACTTGTTTTCTCTTCTCAGAGGGTTTATTTTGGCCTATCTTGAGACTGAGAATTAAACCTTGCAGCTGTTCCTAGTATTGATAATCAAAAGCACAAAAGAGACCATTTCAAAGTCATGAAACAGTATCACAAATTCTGATTTTTTTTTTTTTAACAGAAGAAAAGGTCTCCTAAGGATTTTTAAACTTCTGAATGTTTTGGGTCCAAGGAATACACAATATTTATTTATTATGAAATAGCTTCTGCCAGGCATGTGGGAAACACATGACAAACAGAGGTGGTTTGATATTTCCATACTGTCACCATTCCTGTAACTGGAGGTTTATAATAAATGTCAAATATAGCAAGAGTTTTAGGAATGTCAGGGTAGATAACACAGCTTGAATAGCAAGAGATTCAAAGGCAGCAGTGCCAACTTTTGTCTTAATAATTCTAAAGAAACAAGGTTCTGTTGGGAATGCTGTGTTTTCTGAGCTAAGTAATTCTCATTTTGTGAGGTTATAAGTAGCAGTTTCTTAGTTAATTGCATTCCCTGGTAATTGGGCTCAGAGAACCACAGAATATTTTGGATTGGGAGGGACCTTAAAGCTCATCTCATTCCAACCCCCTGCCAGGGCCAGGGACACCTTCCACTATCCCAGGCTGCTCCAAGCCTCATCCAGCCTGGCCTTGGACACCCAGGGATGGTGCAGGAATTGATCACCACTGCCAACAAAACACACCCTGTTCTAAGCCCTCCTTGCAGGTTATTTCTATTTTGCTCTTCAGTCAGCATTTAAACTGAAGAGTACTCTCAGATGTCTGTCCCTTTCTGTTTGCATTATCTTTTTGCTGTGGAAGAGTTTAGTAATATTTATCTTTCTTTATACTTACAGGTTATTCACAGGAAAGAATATTTTCATTTTTCAAAATCATCCATTTCTTTCATTTCTTTTCAGGAGAGCTACTGTTCTGTCATCTTTCAACTTGAGCTCAAAAAAAGCCAAAAAACCCAAACCCACAAAAAAACCCCAAAACCCCAGCCTCCCCTCTCAAAAAAAAAAAATCCACCAGAAAAAGGGGAGCTCAAAATAGTCCTATGACACTCTGAATGTACCACCACCACACTTAAGTGTCTTCCTTCCAGACAGGTTTTGAATGTGGTTATTCAAGTAGAGATTTATTTTAAACTTGTGAGTTTCTGCTCTTACAAATGAGAATGTTTCGGAAAAAATGGGAGGAAGGCTGGGAAAGGGTCTGTTTGTGTCTGTCTGTGTGGAGAGAAAAAGAAGGCAAAGAAATGTGAAGCTTTTTGAAAAGAGGAAGAGTTAAAAGAGAGCACGGTTACTTTTATCTATGCAAGCTCTGATGAGCCATGCATGACATCCCACTGATTGGAAATCCAGCCACAGGACATTGGGGATATTCAAGCAGCAGGTTTGAGATTTTCTAAAATCCTTCCAATTCAGCTATTTCTTTGCACCTGGTACTGAATCACAGAATTTCTCATGATAGTTTTGGAGTCACGCCCCATCCTAACAGAGATGCTGAGGAGTTACAGATGACTTGCCAGGGGGAGGGGACATTTTAGGATAGCAGGGAAGTGATAAACACATAAATAACCTTTCCCACCTCTTGTGACATGTCTGTGTGCCCTGCCTTGGGCAGAGAGAGAGGCAGAGAACAGTAAATCATTCTGCCCTCACTCCTCCTAGAGGAGAAACACCTTCGTGTCTTTCTGATGGGCTTGATGGGGAACATTTCCTTCACTTCCACAGCAAGAGTGATCCTGCCAGAAGCATGGGAGATGGAATTTGTGAGGAAATAATTTCCAAGGTTACAGAAATCCACCAGCATCACTTCTGAGTGCTGCCTGTCCCCTCACCTGGTCTCAGGTGCCTGTAGCACCATTGCCTATTTCAGAATGCTCCCATGGAGGCAGCACATCCCAGCCTTCCTTTGCTGGGCCTGGCTTGTAGCACAGCACAGAGGGCACTCCTCATGGCAGAGGTGACAGTCCTGTGCCACCAGGGCTCCCACAGCTGGCACTTGCTGCTGGTGTGTGCTGCCAGTCTATAAAAGACATGCTGCTCACCTGCTTGGATATCTCACACCTGGGGATCAAAGAGTGCCACCTTAACTGCAGAAATGGTGACACACTGCAGGGACAGATTTCATTGTCTGGCTAGATTAATATCAGCTCAGAATGCTTTGGGAAGGAGAAAAAAAATAAAATGAAACAGGGTGACTTTCATTGCTTGGCTGTCACTGTGGCATTGGGAGATTGCATGGAGCTGCTATTGAAGGTCAGTAACATCCAGGGACATGCTGAAATGACTATTTAGTGATAAAAGTAGAGGAATTCTTGGGGTAATTTTAATTGCTCCATATAAGGCAGGGCTGCATCTCAACCTTGAATCCTAATTTTTTATTCTGTATCATAAAAAAAAAGATGTAATAGACAGAGAAGTTGTTCAGGGAAAGGTGATTGAAAAGGGCTAAAAAAAGGAAAGGTTTTCTTTTGGGATCAGGCCACTGTGGTCCCTTTAGACTGGCCACACAGAAAACACTAATTTAAAAAATAAAGGGTGTGTACAAAGAGCAACTGGACTGAATGATCTTACTAATGTCATCCAGATGGTCAAACCTGGGACCTTATTAATCTACCAAAGTTTTAATGTGGCTAATGGCAAATTGCCATTTATAATTGCATTATTCCTTCCAAAAAAACACTCAGCAAACTTAAACCCAAATCATCCTACCATGGGTGATGCTGTCCTCAGATGTAATGGTCACTGTGCAGTGAATTCCTGATTTACTCCCTTCCACAGCTGCTCTGCGGCTTGGGCAGACTAAGGACCTTTTTTGCTAGGGCTCTTTATTTAACTGTAACACTTTTTACTTCAGAGGGATGGACAGCACTGTCCTTCCAGAATTAGACTGATAACATTTTGGTTTCTCTTTGAGACCTCTAACTCTGGCTTGTAGAAGTTGCCACAGCTCCTTTGATGTCTGTGATAAGGTGCTGATTTGTCTTACATGATATCCTGGTGTTCTTTTGTTCAACAGCTCTTTTCAATTTTCTCTGTCTCAAGACTTTTTTTACTTTTTTACTATTAGAACACCTAGAAAGGGAAGAGCTTTTTTTAAGACCTTCCTTCCCTGGAAAATTTACATGGAAGCCATTGAGCTATAAAGTTGAAGTTCAAAAAGTGCAGTCTCACCTGACTGCTATCTCAGGCTTCTCTTTTTTTTTTTTTGTCTTTATTAATTTTGCAGCTTAAGCACCCCAGACTTGTATATTTTTCATCCTTGACTTTAGTCATTAACCTGTACCTAGCTCCATGTCCCTCTAATTGGGTTTTAAACAGGTTGGTCCCAAATCTTTTCTATGCCCCTCTAAAACATGGTTACACATAGGCTGCTGACAAATTAAGCCAGATCTGCTGCAGACTTCTATTCAAATGAGAAAAATAGGATTTTGTGTACTATATCATCTGTACCACAAACAAAATTCTCCCCCCCATCCATCTCCTAATATGACTCCAGAGACATAAAAAATTGTATGGCAGAGGGAAACAGTGGGAAGGAAGAAGAAGGAAATTAATGAACAGAGGCAAGGAAAAATTGAGGTCTTCTGAGCACAGATAGTTAATGAGATGGAGAGGTGATGCATTGATAAGACACATGTAATATGCTGGAAAGAAAAGGAGATACAAAAAAGGAACATCTTATTACAAAACCTACCTGTTCTGTAACAAATGAAAGAGTGAGTATTGCATTGTACTCACTATCAATAACACTGCTTAAATTGGTTGCTTTGTGATGCTTATGACATAGAGATGATGGAAATCTTGATTGTTTCAGTAGTGTCTTAGGCAATACAGCAACTAAATAAATGTGAACAGTAGAGCTACAGTTCAATTGCATCTTCTTACAAATATCCTCTAACTCCAGATCCTCTGGAGTGTTAAATAAGGAGCTGTGCTGATCTAGTAACCTGGATGACCCACCTCAGTGTGTGAGTTCAGAAAGAAACCTCTCTTCCCTGACTGCATTTTAAAAATCTATAGGAAAGGCTTTGATGTTACTTGCAGCAGAATCCGTCATGCCAGCTACCATCAGTGTGGTTCTCCAGCTACAACAGCCCACATTGCTCTCTGCCAGCCCAGGACACCACTGTGGCACAGAGCAGGGCTTTTGTTTGTGTTTCAGCTCAAGGATTTTTGTGTGGTGATGGGTGAAAAAAATTGCATTAGTAAACTCTGTCCATTACCTGCAACATATGATAATTAAATCAAATGGGTTTGCCAGTAAAAGTTAATGACCAAAACTGTCTCTACAGGTTTCACTTTCTTGCTTGGGGTTTATGCTGTGACTGAAAAAACAGGGCTTTTTTTGGTAAGGTGTCAATAAGCATTTGCAAAACCCAATCAAAAAGGCAGCAAGGTGATTCCACAATTTCTGGAAATATGCTGATGTAAGGCTTTAAATTTATGTGCTAATTTATTAGCAACAGTTATTACATGTTGGATTTGGTTCATTCTAGAACTTAAATGTAACCCACAGAAGATAAAAATATCCCTGCAAACTCCAAGTATTTTCACCTTCCCATGCCTTTACTCAGAATACCCAGATCACAAGGAGATGTGTGTCACAGACATCTTTTGAGAAAATCCTTTCCTTTGGGATTTTTCCTTCTGAGAAGCCAAGAAACCTCAGAGACAAGATGTAAACAGTGATTGTCTGCTGCAGTGGAATGCAACAGGTGGACCTGTGAGTGGCCCATCTCTGATGTTTATAATTAATGACCAATCAAGGACTCAGCTATCCCAGATAGAGTCTGGGATAGCTGCCTTTTTCATTCTTTCTATTCTATTCTTAGCTAGCCTTCTTCTATTAAGAGAACTTCTTCCTTCTATTTCTTTGTAGTATAGTTATAATGTAATATATATATATATATATATATAATATAATAAATCAAGCCATCTAATCATGGAGTCAACATTCTCGTCTGTCTCTTCATCCTCAAAACCCCTGCTTCCCCAAGCAACAGATGTGTTTCCCAGATATCAATCCTGCAGGGACTCCAGAATTAGTGTAAGGACCAGTGGGACCAGTATTAGTGTAAGGAATCCTCCATCTGCACTAAAGAGAGTGGCAAGGACTCTTATTTTAATGTTCTGGTAAATGTGGATCACTGCATATGGCACAGGAATGAATATTTTCATCAGTAACACCACAACTGACTTCACATGTTCATGATCTTCAAGATGTGGAGAGTATAAATACTTGGAGTCACCCAGACCTTTGGATAATACAGCTCTGGAACTAGAGAATTTGTGCTGAACTCTATTCTAAAGGTACTTCAGGAGGATGAGTGGAGTCTGTGTTAAAGTGCAATTTTTTTTTGTTTTCAACCTCTGTAAGGAGTCTCAGGTGAAATCCTTTCCTTTGCTGGACATTGAGAATGAACCAAAGCTGGTTCTGACAATGCTGTTGATCAAGAGATGAGCAGCAGAACAGTCTGTAGATGCACAGTTTTCAGCATTCAAAACCTTATTCCTAGCCATGGTTCATAATGGCCGAAGGACATAAATGTCAATGCTTTGCTGATTTGGAAGCAGAGACCCAGAGAAGGTGCCCAAGTTACCCAAACTGCGCTGCAGCCAGCACCTCCAGTTTTCCAGCTGATGGTCACAAGTGGAAATGTGGACCTGCATGGTTTGCTAGCATTTACACTGGGACAAAAACTTAAAATCCTTGCTTGATTGGAAGTGAGTTTGATTTTTTTTCCCCTTGAGTTTGCAAGGAAAAAATAGTTTGATGAAGGACTTTTCCCTTCTTACAGAAATTCCAAAGGGTATAAAACTCCTCTTCACCTGCACTGTTTCTTTCTTATTCAGAGCTTTCTTTTCAATGTTATGCAAGGTTTTGACCTTTTTTTGCCCTGAAAAATCACCAGGCTGATAACAAAAATTCAAACCAATCAAATGCACTTCCTCTTCAAGGAGAGATAAAGAGAATGAAATTACCATTGTCAAAGAAGACTTTTATTTGCCAACAACTTGGAAAGGGCTTTGAATAATGACAACACCACCACCTCCTTATGTCTTTTCAGATGATTTATTTCCTTTGTCCCTTAACATCTAACAGTGATCATGATTCAAATTGAAAAATCATCTATCATCACTCACTTTGTAGTTGGGTGTTAAAGGACAAAGAAAACACATAAAGTAGGGGAAAAAAGTCAGAGCTGAGGTTCCATTGTCTTTTCAGTTGCCAGCACATTCATTTGGTACCTTTTGGAAGGTCAAGCAAATAAAAAAAAATAAAATTATGCATTTCAGTGGGGCTGGAAGATTATTTAGATAGGTAGCTCAAGGAAATAAGGAAGTCTGGCCCTACATTTCACCTGCAAGTTGGTGAATGATATTAAAGTCTTAAGGAATCCAGTTAGGATATGGAAGTGCTATTTCAAACTTATCTCAGGAGTTAAAATGTGAACACAGTGGTCATCTTGAGGAAGGGATGAGGCTGAAGGCCTCTCAAGACTTAGTTCAGATGATATTAGAGCCAAACCAGAACTGGGGGCACTCTATTTTGGAATGGGTGTATACAAGTTGCAGTGATTCTTACAAAGGAAAGACTCACACTTTGGGAGGGCTTTTGTACAGTATCCAGCCTCAGAGCCAACTTGGGCTGTCTGCTCCACTGTGTAGGGAAGATGTTTGCAGAAACCCAGTGTTTTTCCAAGAACTTGTATCATCCTTACTCACACACAGCTCCCCTTAGCTCATATCACAGTGGCAGCAATGTAAAACAAAAGCTTGGATCTGGAAGTTGCACACTTCATGGACTCAGATTCTCCTGGCATTCTGGCCATCACAGAACTTACCTCTGCCACAGCTTGCCCTTTTCCAGAAGCCCAGATATTTCTTTTAGGGGCTTGGTTTAGTGGTGGACTTGCCAGTGCTGGATTAATGGGTGGACTTAATGATCTTTGATGTTTGTTTCAACCTAAATGTTTCTCTGGTGTCGCTTTAGGACACAAAATAAAACGTCAGGGACACTGGAATTTCTAAGGTAAAAAGAGGGCAAGTTTAATTCTGACTAACATTTTTAGATTTCCAAAAGTGACAGTGGATTGGAGGATGACAGTGCTATCTCTCCAATGACACTGGACAAACCAACAGTCTATCAAATTTCTCCTCCTCCAGAAAAGAATGCAAAACAACGAGTATTTACAGAAAACCGTGCGAGACAGTTCATTACAAGAATGTAAACCTCAGAAGGCTTAGAAGAGCTCAGAAGAACAGGGCACCACTCTGGCTCTATGATTTGTAGAAGAAGGGTAATACCTCCCTGCAGAGAGTGTTTCTATTTTTAGGGAGGCTGTGTATTTGCCTTGCTGGCTGCTGCAGCCACATGCTCAGGCATCCTCTGCTCCAGCCCATCTGGCAGCTGCACATGGAAGCAAAGCCCACATGCCAAGCCCAGCTTTTTATATCTTCATTAGCAAGGGAAACCTTTTGGTCCAACATATCTGACACAGTGGCAAAAATGGGAAATTGCCATTGTTTGACAATCTGGAGTATAAATATATGATGAGGTAACTTCTCATGACATTCGAGCCTATAGAAATGGAAAGAACAGTGGGAAATTGAAATCTGATTCACAATTGCAGGCAAACTGGGTTATGGACAGCTGGGTCTAAGGATGGATGCCATGGAACACGAGTTGCAAAGGTTCAGGAGATGGTTAGCAAACCAGTAAAGACCATTGCTGGGTCTAAGGATGGATGCCATGGAACACGAGTTGCAAAGGTTCAGGAGATGGTTAGCAAACCAATAAAGACCATTGCACCAATTGTTTGTTTGTGTACTTGGTCTGAGAGCAAAAGAGCACAACCCCACATGAAGGCTCTGGAAATGTCAGGGACCTACACCAAAGGGCCTTGACAATGTAGGTACTGCAGTAGCAGAGGACTTGCCTGTTGAAAATACCTGTATGATGCATGTTCAAGATTTCACTCCTTGTGACTCATGGCTCACCCAAGCATATGATGCCATGGGAGCACTGATGGAGGACACTAAATGTCCCTTCTGGAATTATTTGTGGAAGGATTGGGAAGGACCCACCTGCCA
This sequence comes from Emberiza elegans, assembly GCA_024865655.1. NCBI lineage: Eukaryota > Metazoa > Chordata > Aves > Passeriformes > Fringillidae > Emberiza > Emberiza elegans. The sequence continues at coordinate 6,592,064 of JALJVW010000154.1, forward strand.
TCCTATTGTGTGACATCTCAGTGATATAAATATTCTATCTTGCCTGCATAAAATACTATCAGTGGAAACATCAAAAGGCAAAATATGTCCAGAAAATTAGGATTTAAATTTAGCCTGAGAATTCTGATTTGCACATCTATATTTTTTTCCTCTGTGTTACATTGTTGTTTGGACTTATGCTTTGGACAACAAAGTTTGGCCCTTTGTTAAAATTAGCAATTAAAATTAGCTATCATGTTATCCTCCTCTTCTCTTGATTGACTCTCATTCTACTAATTCTCCAAATAACTTTTCTTTTTTACATTTAGAGTTTCCAAATCAGCTCTTTTGCAGATTCCAGAGTCATTCCATTGTGTATACAAATGTCTTAAAATACATGATTTATATGAGAGGCAAATATGACAGTACTTTTATTCTGACTTTTAAAATACCATTTAAACCTTCTAAAAAATAGTTATTGACCAGAAAATTGTGCATAAAAGTTGATTCCTGATGATTTTTTTACAAGGAGTAATTGTATCCTGAAGATTGTTTCCAAAGACATTTTCACAAAGCCCTTGGATTTTAATAAGGAAACAAATTGAGTAGTCAGGCACTGAGAAAATGAAAGGTGAACTTGTAAGAATCTTTTGGTCAATACTTGGCAGTGTATTCATTAATTATAACTGTTATTATTGCTTCTAAAAGCACTTTCTAAGACTTATTCCAAATGAAGTTTGAAATACTAATAATTTATTTCTCTAATATTTTTCTTGCCCTGCAGCCACATAGTACCCAATTGCAGTCATCATTACACCTACCCTGCTCCATCTAACAGAGGAATTAGTCACACAGGGGCCTTTTTTATTAATGAAAACAGTTCTGTGTGAACCACTGTGTAGGAGGAAAGGCTCATATGAGAAGGGTTTAAGGTGAAGGAAGTCAGAAGGAGGCAAAGATGGGTCTGCAGTGAAGCTACATGAGCTGATCTTGAGCAGGAGATGTGCTGGAGAAATCAGCTTTGGGCTTCTAACTTGGAGAACTTGGAATCATGTTCCTTCCTTGGAAGTGTCCAAGACCAGGGTTGGATGGGGCTCTGGGACACCTGGGACACCTGGGTGTCCCTGCCCGTGGCAGAGGGGCTGGAACAAAGTTTTGAGGTCCCTTCTAACCCAGACTTTTCTATCATTTTTCTTCTCTCAGGATCAATCCTTTGCCTCATCTGCAGGGAGAATGCAGGAGCTGGGATGTGGTTCACTATAAGAGAATAAATTCTTGCTAAGGTGAGACATTAGTGGGTGTCACTGAAAGGAAGATCTTGGCCTTGTGATTGCCCTGCAGACTGTATGAGAGGGCATGGAAACAGTCCTTTCCTGCCCCGCTCAGTTCTGGGAGAGGGAAAATTCCTGTCTGGCTCCATTCCGTAGTAAAGTCTCATCTCTGTGGTTCTCTTGAGGGATTTCAAAGCACTGTTGACATGAGCCACCAGACAAGTATGAGTTATCACTCTCCCACCTAAGATGTTGATGTAGACTTGCCACAAGCAGAGGAAGCTTAGCTCAAGGCATGGTCTTGAGGAGATGAAACACCTTTAGCATAAAAGACTCTTTTAACTAAAAACCTAATAAATCCTTGCTGTCCTTTAGCTCTGTCACGACTCTGCTTGCAGTTACAACAAGTTATGAGGCTGTGGAATAGATAGAAAAGGAACATACCTGGTCAGCAGATTGATCAGCTCCTCTCTTGCTGTGGTGTTAGAACACGGCTCTAGTTCCAGCCTTCAGAGAACACAAGCTATGGGAGCAGTGCCTTTGTACAGGGCAGAGAGGCCCTGCAGTGGAATGAAGAAGTGTGTGCTACACAGAGCTAGAGCAACAACCTGACAAATCCAAAAGGATGGAGGACGAAAGCATTGCTGCACATTGCAGTTGTATTTTCAACTGGAGAAATTGCTGATGCATATTTTTACTGTTTAGCATTCAATATCCAACTCCTTTTCAGAGTTTGCTCACATGGGGGATGCATTCCTGCCCAAAGAAGAGTTTTCTCTGCCCATATGGCTGGGGGTTTGCAAAATACTTTGGGCAGGCATGGGAGCATTATCCTGTGCTCATGCCAAGGCCAAAGGCTTCTGTTCTTGCGTTGGGAACAGCATTAGAGAGCTCCCTCCATCCTCTGCTCACAAACGCCAGGAAGGAAAGTCCAGAAGTGAAAATGCCTGTTTCAAAAGGGTACTTGATTGACTCTTTGGAAGATGGTAATGCTACAGATTGCCAAGGTCAAGAATGCTGGTGCATTTTCCATTGTAAACTGGGAAAACAATCTCAGTTTCATTCAGCTGAACAGGAAAAGCTTCTGTTTGACTCTGCTGGTATCAGGTTGTCACTCAAAGTGTTGAGGTGGTGGAGTATTTTGTGGGGTATTTTGTATTTTGGAGAAAAGAAGATTTGTGCCATATTGTGGCTCCACTGGTCTGTGTCACATCATGATTGTGGATTTGTGCTGGAGTGGTAAAATACAGAGCAGCGATGAGAAGGCCTCAAGTTGCACATTGTCCTGTAACCTACCATCACTGCAGATGGTCGAAGGATGCTTGGAAATTGCATTTCTCAGGAAATTTCCATTTCCTGTCCCAAAATAAAGTGTAGAAAAGTCCTGAAAAAAATGCTTCTAGGCAGAATGTTCCATGGTTCATTGGAGGAAAAGGATGTGAGAAGGAAAATTGGTGCTTGATTCCTTCTGCATTGTCTTCTGAACTCCAGTTTGTGGTTTGGAGTAGCTGGCTGGTGTTTTACACAGGTTAGATAAGAGAACTTCCAAACCCCATGATTTTCAACATTCCTGAAAGCCTCATGTGTATATTTAAGGGGATGATATAAATTTCTATTGTTAGTCTAACAGATCTGTCATCTTGAGTGGACCTACTCCATGATTTACTGATGACTACCTCGCATTTCCTTTGTTAATTTCATAGAATCTGAAAATCAGAGACTCATTTAGGTTGAAAATGACCTTTAATATCTTGGAGTCCAACTGTTAACCCAGCCCTGCCATTCTGCCACTCCACCATGTCCCCAAGTGCCACATCTCCGTGTCCTCTAAATCCATTCAAGGATGGTGACTCCACCACTTCCCTGGGCAGTTTGTTTCTGTGCTTGACGATTCCTTTCTGTGAAGAAGTTTTTCCTGATATCCAATCTAAACCTCTCCTGGTGCAACCTGAGGCCATTTCCTCTTGTCCAAACATTTTTTACATGGGAGAAAAGGCTGATCTCCACCCTCCTGTCAGGAGCTGTGCAGAGCCAGAAGATCTCCTCCAGAGCCTCCTTTTCTCCAGGCTGAGCCCCTTCCCAGCTCCCTCAGCTGCTCCTCCTCAGACCTGTGCTCCAGACCCTTCCCCAGCTCTGTTCCCTTCTCTGGACATGCTCCAGCCCCTCAATGCTTTTCTTGCCATGAGAGGCACAAAACTGAACTTGGGATTTGAGGAGTGGCCTCACCAGTGCTGAGCACAATGTGAGTGATCCCATCTTCAGTCTGACTGCACTTATCTGCCCCTAATTATTTCCTTAGGGAACATGTGCCTGTTCCCCTAGTGTACCTATGAGGATGTCACCCATTCTATCTCTATAGGATGCATCCATGGGATGAATGGAACAAAGGGAAGTCAGGTGTCTTTTTTAGATCTTTTCTGAAATTTGTCTTCCCTTTTAAATATTTCAGTGAAGTTCGGAGGCATAAAAGAGTAGTTTCACTTCAGTCAAAATAGGTCACTCTATTTTTGCTTAGTGTATAAAAAATGAAAAAGGGTTCCAACATGGTAAAATGATAAGGTTTTATTCCAAAAATTATGAAACTGGACATTCAAATATCATAAGAACTCTCCTGCTTGACTGTTTAGTCCCCTTGAATCTCTCTTCGGTGTGATTTCATCAAGTGTCTTGTCTGTTGAACAGGATTTTCTGTCTCTGGACCTTTTTCTGTCTGAGGAGTAAAAACAGCGTTGCAAAGGTGTAAAGAATTTTTTTTTTTTTTACAAGCTGCTCAGCCTTATCCCACCTCTGCTGCACTGGCTAGCACTAAAATTCCACAATAAGAGCAGAGATTAATCAATGTTTGTTTCTTGGTGGCTGCACACATGCAGGCAGACTGACTGCTAGCCGTGCATTATCAAACTTCCACAGGCTCCTTTGGCTTTTCTCCCACCGATTTCAGCCGGGGAAGGAGTGCAGGATTCAACCATCTGAGCTGTTTGGCTTATTAACTCCACTGACAACAGAATGGCTGCATTTCCTCAAGCCTTTAAATCTCAGCAGCCACAGCTCTTGCAGCCAAATTAGCAGGAACAGGAGGTGAGAGGGAGGCAATTCTGCTGGAAGATGTGGCTCTGCTTTTCCCCTGTGGGAGAGGAGCAGAACGTCATGCATTTATATGTCTGCAAATGAGCAGGGGCACGTTTCCTTCATGAGCAAATGATCCTTGGTGGTATCCAGTGGGCAGCTGGGCTGGAATTAATAGATTATGCTCGTAACTACAATTATTCAGGGAAAACTGCGTTATTTGGAGCAATGGAAATGAAGAAGAGTTGGCAAAATACGATGATTTTAAATTATTTTATTTAAATGGGCATTTAATGTGTCTGGACTGCTGGACATGGTTTAGGATGCTGAAGAGAGCACCTCAGGATTTGCTCATCCCCCTTGATGTCAACAGTCTGATCTGTGCATTCTCCTTCTCATGGACTGGCTACTGCTGGGTGTGAAATGCCTTGAATTACTTTACCAAAATCAACAAAAAAATTATAAGGCAGTTAGAATCCCTGAGTGCCCCTTCCACACATTAGGGTTGAATATTAGGGATGGACTAATATACACAAAGCTGGTATTGTCTCTGGTGTATTCAGAGAGGTAAAGAGCGGAAAATTGGGAAGAGTCTCCCTGCTCATCTGACTTGCTTCACTGCATGTATGTGAAAACACTCTGAGCAAACAGATATGAAAAAAGTTGCTTTTACACCAGAAATTCCTAAATAAACAGCACAAAGACTTAGCAGAATGACTAAAATATTCTGAAATAAGAAAAAACCTTTAGCAAGGCGATCAGATAAAGGTTAGTGGAGTGAAGTGAATAACTGGGCTGGGTAGTCCACCAATGCATATTTGCCTAACTTGGGCTGTAAGAAGTCTAGAGCCAAGGTCCTCTGCTGCAGGCTGCCTCTGTGATTGTGAACTCTTTCCTTTGTATCTCCCATCGCTCAGAATCCTCCTTTAACACCTGTAAACTGATTTACATACCTAGCACAATGTTTGAAGTATTTGTATTTAGTGTTTTTCTTACAACTAAAGTCAAAGGAGTAAAAGAGATTACTTTGGTGGTCTTGGCTGCATCTTCAATAGCTAATTAAATGGTGAGGAAGAGATTTGAGTAGTTGAAGCCAACTGGCACAGAATGACCTGCATCTATACCATTAAACTATCTTAACCTTCAAATCAGGGTGAGTGCATCCAAAGCTCCGATTAGGAATGGTTCCTGCCTTATGTTAAATTCTGAACTATATCCAGGAGTTGTCTGGGGGAACTGCATTTGGCCAGGCACCATTCTAACAATATAACAGCATTTAGACAACTGGGATTTAGCACCCAAGCGTTAAGCACAGCCTAATTTTCTGGTGGAGGTTAGCACTTAGGGTGCTAATAACACACTTGGTGATTTTGCACATGCAAAATATCTCTTTCCATTGGAAAATAGAGGTTTGGAGCATGTACTCTGGGTTATTTTTAACCAAATTCTACCTTTTACCTGCACAATCCATTGAAATAATTACAGCAGCCTGGTTTCTGACCCTTCCTATAAGTGCTTGCTCCCAGGTCTTTAGAAAACCTCTCCAGCCCTACAACGTGACACATCATGAAGATCAAATGCTGTTCCCTAGTTTATCTCAGAGAACTGTGGAGAGGCTTAGGGCTCTCAATAGAGCAGTCTTAATCAACAGCTGCTTCGTTTGTGACTCTTGACTTCTGTCTCTCTGTAATGAAGAACACTAAAATATTCATTATCTAGGTGCAAATGTTTGAGGGTGATTACATGTAGATATGGTGGTGCCTGCAAATTCTCAGCTGAGGAGAACTGGGGAACTTCTCAAAATTTTGTATGTCAGAATCAAAACTGTAATTTGGGAAAACAGAGACAGTATTTCCCATAAGTATTGGAATGCAAAGAAACTGAGGACTGCAGTGAAAGGAAGTCAATAGTTTATTTAGAAGCCCAGTTTTCAGTAGTAATGATTTCTAAAAAGTTTAAGAAAAATGTGATAAATAGAGTAGTTACTAAAAAAACAAACTTGAAAGAATTTATGTTGCTAAGGTGGTCAGCAGTTTCTTCCTTGACTGGGAAGTCCAAACCATGGGATGAGTTGAATTCCTGTCCATATACTTATTGGGAAAATATTTAAAGATCTCTCCTAAATTATGTCAATCAAAAGAAAACTATAAAGTCATATCAGTGCACAGAGTAAGGCATTCTATACTAACCAGAATTATTTTTCCTAATGCTAAGGAATTATGTTTATTAGCATCATTCACTCTCTAGGCACAGAGACCCAGGAAACCTCTTGTTCCACAGCAGGAGTGGGGGCTGATCTTGAGCCCCATCACTGCTTTGCTTCCAGGCTCAGTGGTGACTGGGAGCATTAGTCTATCACAGGAGACAGATTAGCTGAGGCTGGTTCATCCATCCTGATGAAACAACAGCCAGGAGCCCAGAGATCACTGGAAAACCAGGGGAGGAGATGAGAGCAGGGGTGTGTGACCACCAAGGAAATAAAGACTGGAAGGTAACAAACGGCATAAACCTCAGAAAAGGCTGTGAATTGGCCATTTAGCCCAGAAAGAAGGAAAAAGCTGGAAACTTCTGTAAAGATGCAATGCCCAGCACCGCTTGGTAAGAAGAAGTAGAAATGTGTCCAGTGGCAGACACTGCAGCAATGCTCACCCACCAGCTCCGAGGTCAGCTGGCATGGAGCTGGCAGCAGAGGACAGTGCCAGCTGTGTCTGAGTGCCACAGCAGGGCTGACACAGGCACTGCTCCTTGGCCTGGCTGCACAAGGGACTGGTGGCCAGGAGGAAAGAGAGGTGCAGAACTGTTCTAGAAAGGCAGCAGTGGAGGGATTGATTTCCAGCACTTGGGTCTGGCAATTCTGAATTAACTATTACAGACACAGCCTGAAAGTCTGTTTTCTTGTGCACCCTTTGAGTTTTGAGGATGGAGCCCGACACACCTCTCTCCGCAGGGACACTAAATATACAAAACAATAACCCCATATTTTACACACTTTATCCGAGCTCACAGGGCAGTAATTGAAAAGCAAGAGAAAACAACAACAGCTCCTCGTGCTGCAGGAGTTGCATCTGTTATTTGACTAATTAGTGGCACATAATAACCCATAAGAGCCTTGGCAGTACAAAAGCTGCTTTAATTCTGCCCAGTCTCCACAAAAACCTCCCAGTCTCACATTCTATTTGTAACTGCAGAGGTATGTGTAGCATACCCACCCATGCAGTGTTGGGCAGCAATGCATCAGTAATGATGCATTTTGAGAAAGAGAAGGAATAAAATTGCTGTGGATGGAAAGGCAGACATGTCTTGCATAGCTGTGTTTGCAACCAGATTGAAGATCAGTCTCTGTGCTTCACATGACCCATGGCCAGTCCTGTATTAATCCAATGGAGGGGCAGGTGCTCAGAGGAGAGCCCAGAGTGCGGAGGAGGTGAGAGGGCTCTGTTATCTGGGACATCACAGAACTGGAAAGACTCAGGATCACCGATCTTTCTGTCCTTGTTTGTTTTGGTTGGGCTTTGCTTTTAGGTAAAATGCATTTACTCAGCACTTTTCATTTAGGCAGTTACTGATCTTATCTGGTGCTAAGGAAGAAAACTATGGTCACAGCAGAAACTGGCAGTTGTGAGTTAATATTTTCTTTTACATGTATCGATTAGAATGTGAAACATTCAAAATCAATTCACTTAAATGTCGCTCTAGAAAAAAAAAAATCTGTCAGTGTAACAGAATATTCCCAAACTAGAGGAAAAAAACAAGCCTGACTCCCCCATCCCTGAACACATGGATACATATGGTGCCAATAAGGCAACCCTGTCTTATATCAACCACAAAAATAGGGATGAAAAATAGATAGGAAATATATCCTATCTCCTCAATATTTATATAGAAGCATATGATGAATTCAGAAATGATCTAAAATTCTCATTGCAAAACTTTCTGACTGATTTCACAACTTCCCCAACTCTTTTCTTGCACCCTCTTTTCCCTGTTGCAGGTCTATGAGCTTGCTGTCCTGTTATCCCAGCAGCGTGCACATTTCCTTCCTCCCACGGGATACAGACTGACCACATCTCTGCAGGGATTCAGTGCAAAATCCTCCTCCTCCTTGCTCCAGAGAGTTCTAACCCAACATTTTCATTTCCTGAAGCTGCAGATGTGTCCTGCCCCTGCTGTGAAGGGTAGCTCAGAGCCTGCAGGACTGTCCCTGTTTTCATTCCATTCCCCCCTTGTAATCTGTAACCAAAGAGGTAAACCTATCAAAATACTACAACCAGAGCAGGGCAATTTACTTTTCACTTAAATTACATGAATCAGTATAATTTTGCTTTTAGGCTGTTCACACAATGGATTATTAATGCCTTGGGTGTTCAACAGTCTATTCCATTCCTTGGAATCAATGGATGCTCCACAGACCTGTTCCAGATATCTTCTTCCTGTCTTTAATCTCAGAGATGGTGGTGAGGAAAAGATCAAACCAACTGTTTAACAAACAGATTTCAACTGCTTCAAGTCTGGATTATGAACAAGTCAAAGTAACTGCACCTAACATTTTAGGTACACTCAGGTGTTGAAATCTAACTTTAGGGCCATGGTTATTTTATTTTGATTTTAACACTGAAATGTTTTACTAAGAAAATGTGGGAACTAAATAATTAACCTCTTTTTCTGTCATAAAAGCGACCTAATGCCATCAAGACAAACTTGCCAGCCCTCATTTCCATATCTGGATGAGAAATGGCCTAAAATCTGTTGCCCAACTCCAGTCTGAGCAAAGCTTTATACATTTTTGATGATAGAAAGGAGGTTTTCATTCCCAGAGGGCTTTATATCCTTGGACACTGACGGGTGGTGAGAAGGAAGCTGTTGCTGGGGCTGGGGTGTCTCTCAATCCACCCCTGTGACCGTGTTCACGGGGATCCGAGGATGGGGGAAGAGATGAGGATCTGACTCCATGTTTCAGAAGGCTTGATTTATTATTTTGTGATATATATTATATTAAAACTATACTAAAAGAATAGAAGAAAGGATTTCATCAGAAGGCTGGCTAAGAATAGAATAGGAAGGAATGATAACAAAGGCCTGTGGCTCAGACTCTCGGTCTGAACCCGTTCACTGTGATTGGCCATTAATTAGAAACAACCACATGAGACCAATCACAGATGCACCTGTTGCATTCCACAGCAGCAGATAACCATTGTTTGCATTTTGTTCCCTGAGGCCTCTCAGCTTCTCAGGAGGAAAAATCCTAAGGAAAGGATTTTTCATAAAAGATGTCTGTGACACACCCCCATACCCTTGCTCTGTGCAGGACTTTAAATGGAGCCAGGGGGACTAACTTGGACCCACTTTGGCTGGACCCCAGTGGATGCTCTGCTGCTCTCCATGACCTCAGGTCCCTTTAGGGTGCTTCTAGCAGCACTGAAGCAGTGTCTGGTGGGCAAAACTCTTATTGGTTTGGATTTCAAAATAATATTTTTCCTTTGGGGACAAAAATACAGAAATAAAGGGTTGAAACAACCTGAATAGCTTGTGCAAGTCTGCTGGCAGAAGAATCCTTCTCTGGTGCCCTTGGTGCTGGCACCAAGAGAGGCTTCCATAGCTCCCATGGAGGTGGCTGCAGGAAGACCTCTCCCAGTTATGTCTCTAACCTTTAAACATGGCCAAGGGAGCTGTGCTGCCAACACATCCATCCTCCAGGGATTCCCCATCTGATTGAGGCTGGGCCAAGGAAGTGAGTCAGAACTGCAGCAGACAGGCTGCTCCTGCCTCCTGCCTGCAGCCTGCCAGCCAGCCAGGAGAGCCTTAATGGATGTGGGGAAGAATTAGGGATGTTTCAGGCTCCCTCACTGCAGGGGAGGTGACAGCTATGGAAACAGGCTGTTTTTAGCAGCAGGACTGAGAATCCTGACTTGAAATTCTTTTTCTGGGGAAGTCAAGCAGGCAAGCTCTGTGTAGGTTTATTGAATTTGCTTGAAAATGGGTTTCAGGGAAAATTATGCTTCTTGTGAAACAAGTAGCTTTACCCAAAAATGAGAGAAATGGCTTAAATGTTGAAAAGCTTGTTTTGACCTAAATGAAAAGATGGTTGTATTTTTTTTCTTGTTAGAAACAGCAGCTCATGTCAAAATTTACTAAGTTGAAAAAAAATCAAACAACGGATGATGGATAATGAAAAGAAGAAAAGAACAGCTTTTAGCCTGATGCAAAATGGATTATTTGGAGGAGTTCTCTTGTTTTTAAAATTTGTTTGAAAAGAATTATGGTCTTTGACTGAACCAATAGTTCCTTTCTTTCTCCCTTCTTCTCACTTCTGGGAACTGACCATTGAAGTGAAATGTTACACCATTTCCAAAAGAACCATGAGGCTGTCCCTACCCTGGAAACACAATGAATGATGTCTCTATAGATTTGACATTTTTTTGCTTGAGCTCTATAGCTCTCTTGTTATTTTTCTGCAATGCCTTGGCCTAGACCAGCATCCAACCCATTGTCTGATGACAGGAATGCAATAGATTGAGCTACACCTTGTCACCAGCAGAGATCAGCTGCTGGCTGTCCCCTTCCTGTGCAGGGCTTCCTCATCTGGACACTCTTCCATTGCTCTGCACTGCTGGAGGATGCTGCATGCTGCTTCTGGATCAAAAATATTTTTGATTGGCAGCTTTCTGCGAAGACAGAAATTGTTAATGATGAGTAAAAACTGTGACCTGCAAGCAATTTAGTCTAAGCAATGCCTAATTGTCTGGGGCTAGTCATTAGAGCCAGCTATTACATTTTTCAGTGTTGTTATCTCACCCACCATCAGGAGGGAAACAGGAGGACACTTGATGACCAAAGAGCTATCAGCCTAATTATACTGTGATGAATTCCTTTCAAATCTGTAGAGCATTTAATGCATTCTTAAATCAAGCCATCCATAATTAGAAACCTTCCATAACACACACAGGAATCTGAGTCCCAGAAAAGCTGATTAATTGTTAATGAGGTTTCTTCATTGCTAGACAGGTTGGAAGAGGAGAGGGAGCAAAGCTGGAGGCAGAAGCTGGCATTGCTGTGCAGATGCAATGAAACTTTGCTGTTTGCCAGACCAAACTTCTGTTCTGTGGCTTCTTGTTGCCCAAGCCCTGTGGCAGTTTTGCCCAAGCCAGTTTTGTCCATAAGGGAAGTGATTTCTGCTTTTCCCATAATTTCAGGCAACAGATGAAACAGAAATTACCCCAACCTGATTGATGCTTCTGGAAATTGTAGAAGAAGGATTTTTTCACCACCCTTTGAAATTCATGCTCAGCTGGACAAAACTTGTGATGGTTTTTAAAATGCTCATACACATCACTCATTTACTTTGTAAATGTGATGTTTTCAGCAATGTCCAACTTGTTCTGTCCACAAAAGGATCTGATGACTTGATACCAGAATGTGGAGAATAGTCTGTCTCAAAGGGGAAAAGCAAGAACTACAGGTGTTTATACATGGGGAGTGCACATAAAAGGAATGTCTTGTTTCACAGTAGGAAGCTGGAAGTGGGCCCATGGATGCTCAATTTACTGCAGCATTTTGCTTACTGCATATTTTGCATGTCCCCCAAATATTTTCCCTTTTATTTTTCTCAAAAGAAACAAACTCTAAAGGGCTCCACTCATTCTGACCATGCAAAAGTCAAATAACTCTTCATTATTGTACAGTGGTTTATATGTTTTTGCAATCTCTGATGAGTTTTGTGGCTATCTTGTCACAGAATTCATAGGAAATGAAACTCAGACCTTGGAAAATGTAGAAATTTCTACTAAAATACATAAAAAATATTTTCAATCTCTAAAAGTATTATGAGTTCCAGGCTTGATAGCTGGACATTTCCCAAAGCAAGAGCAGCATGCTTTGTGCCCTGTTTTTTTTTCCTGGAGTGTATTTTTGCTGCAGAGAATATATGTTTGGAACACAACATTTGAGAAGGGCTCCTGAAATGAGTCTTTATATCTTGAGTATTATTTGAAAAATAAACTTGGAAGAGGGAACAGGCTTTAAAAACCATTTCCTAATATGTTGTTTATGTTCAGCTGTCTGAGTTCCAAGATGTTTAAATGACTGAAAGTCAGAGACCTAGTCAGAGTTTATTAAAAAACAGTGAAAATATATACTTGAAGTTTTACTTCTGTAGAAGTTTCTTAGTAATTCTGCATTTCTAATTATTCTATAATATGAATGAAAGCTGCACATCAGTATAATTCATAGGAGATAATGAAAAGGAAGTGTTTACTGTTCCCAAACTGAATGCGTTGCGGTGAAATGGAATTCATGGTGTGTCTGTTCAAACAGCATCAATAATGCTGAACAAAGCTACTCTAACATGGGGAGATGCCTCCTGCAATTTAATTGTGGGGAGCTGTGACTGAAACTGGAGACATATATTTATTTATATTGCATATCTTTTTCCATTTTTTAATTGTTTCTTCTTGCATGAAAGATGGAAGATGATGGGCGCATCGTGGTGATGCTTGACCCCACGCTGCTGACAAAGCTCTGTCCTGTGTGCTCATGGTCCTTCAGGTAGATGGAAGATTTCTGTAGCCATGAATAAAGGCAGCCTCACAATCACACCACGCACAGTCTCTGTGTGAAGCTTTTCCCAAAATAAAGCTTGACATTCATATTTTTTGCTGGGGAAAGGGCAGAAGGCTGGTTGTACAAGGAGTGCATAACTGGGTTTTCTGCTTTGGGGAAAGGGAGGCTGAGGTTCAGTCTCATGCTCTGCAGGTTCCTGAGGTGGGGAATGGGACAGGGAGGTGCTGAGCTCTCCTCCCTGGTATCCAGAGGCAGGATTAATTTTGAAAATCTCAGCAGTGCCCCAGAGGAGATTTGGACTGGACATTAGGAAGCCTTTCTTTACCAAGAGGGTGCTCCAACACTGGAACATGCTTCCTAGAGATGTGATGGATGCCCAAATCTTTCAGAGGCATTTGGACAATGCCCTTGGCAAAATGCTTTAACTTTTGGTCAGGTCTACTGTGGTTGGGTGGTTGGATTACATAATGGTTGTAGATCCCTTCCAGATGAACTATTCTTATTCTATTTCTGTTCTAAATAGACCAGAAAACTTTTCTTCTGTATTGCCTCCAAAAAAGAAATTAAATTAAGTTTTACTAGGTGTAAGCATGTGTATGGGGGTGAACTTTTCTCAAATATTTATAATTTTTGATTCAGATAAGGGCTAAGATCAAAGCACAATTGGAACATGACCTGCTTAAAGTGCACAAGCCAGTCCCCTTGGTTTTTTTCCCTTCCATTCTTAATCTCAGCTATATTTATTCTTTGGAAACATGATTTACATTCAAAAAATTCCTATTAAAATACACAGCTTCTAATAAAAATACTTTTTATATTTAAAAGGCCTTTGTGCTTTCCTGATTGTTATAGCATTTAGCCCAGCAGTTTAAGTTCATCTCTGTTCAGGGCTACAGCTGCTGTTGAAATGAGAACATTCATAGCATTTTTTCAGTGAGTATTTATGTTATCATCCTAAATTGTTACAGAGGAGGTATAAATGATGCCTTCTGATAAAATACTTAGATTGTCCTTTGTTACGTATATTTAATCAAGGCAGTACAAAGGCTCAGTGTTTGCAGAGGAGTTATTTCAGCCTTATCAGAAACATGCACAAGTGGCACACAATAGATGAGGAATTCTCCATAAAATGAACAAAAACCAAGCTCTGAAGTGCAGAGCTCCCATTAACAGCCCTGCCATGGGGGCTGGATGCTGGCTGACGCTGAGCTCTGGTTCTATTGCACCAACCACACTTCGGGAGGTTCCTGGGCATGTTACAGCCAGAGTAAGATCAGCTCCTGTGGAATGACACTGGAATTACAGAAACACAGGGGCTGCTAGATGCATCCCAGGAAAACTAAAACTGCAGTCCATCTTTACCCATGGTGGTTTTATAGCCCAGAGTTGCATGCTTAGCTTGGTTCCGGTGGGTCTGGAGGCTCCTTCCCTGCACAGCTATTGCAGCAGCCCAGCTAAGAGCTGGATTTAATATGAGAGAAACTTCATGAGTCCAAACTTATTTAAAATTATTCTGCTTTGATTTTAAACTTCCTTTTTTTGGGAGGAGTAAAAGAATCACTTGGAAGCTTTTCCAACAGCTGGAAACATTATTCTGCATATTATTTTTTATACTTTGATAAAAATACTTTTCATAAAACCCAGCAATAAGATGCTTTCAGAAGCGTAGCTTGAAGCAATGAATCACTGCCTTTTTAAAGACATAAGAAGAATCTGGAGTAGATGTTCATAACATTAAAATACTTATTGCAGTCATAAGGACTGTCAGAGAAAGGGTTCGAATTATGCTTTGAGCTTTAGAGGTTTTGTGCCTGCAAAGACCCAAGGATAGCATATTATTTTGTGCAACTGTCTCTGACATTTGGCTTTAGGGAACAAATGGACTAAAGCAATCCCTAGGGTGATTTTACCACCTCCCTGAGGCATAAATTTGCTGTAATACTTTTTGTTCCTTACTGTAAGTGGATTTTTTTTGAAGAGGGGAGAATTCCACAATTAAGTAGCTGTTCTGCTATTGCTTTTTTGATCTGTGCAAGGTATGCATCTTCTACTAAGAGAGAAAGAAGGAACTTAACACACATGATCTGGATGGAGCCTGAGATTCACAGACCCTGGGGCAAGGTAGGCAACCAGCAGGGAGAGGCACCTATTTAATTTTTGTTAATGCAGCAACATTTTTTTTAAATGTGTTTTCCCAAGGTCTTACTTAAAAATACATTGTCTGTACTTCTCATGCAAATAGGAGCTTATTAGTAGTGCTTATCCTGCTTAAGAGCAACAATATTCCAACCTATGGGTTCTGCAGGGCTCCCTTACCCCACCAGCAACAGCAATTGAGTACCTAATTCTGACCCCCTAAAAATGCAAAATAATTGGGATGACTGGAAATAGAAAAGACCTTTGAGACTTGAGGGAAAGGACAATTTAGGGAAAACATCTGTAGCCAGAAGAGGAAAACCAAAGTGTGCAAATTGGATGTGGTTTAGGTAACAAGTTCAATGACAAAGCATCTTTGGGGAAATAATGTTTGGGAACCCTTGAACAGAAGAGGAATGTCAATTAAAGTTAGGGAGAAATTAATTGAATGAATGTGGAGGAAGAGAGAAACATCAAGATTTACTTGAGTACCTGAAGCACAGCCCAGATCAATTACTTGCTGCTGTCAGCATCATCAGCGCAATGTAAGAAAGATTGAATGCACGCTATAAAATGCACCGTTTAACAAAGTTCAAGCTATTAAGTAATTAGAATATAATATGTGAACATGCTGAATATGCTTATTTAAATGTAAATGTTTATTCAGTGTTTATTTTTAGTGCAGAAAAATCACCCAGCTTGTTTAGTTGTCCTTGCTGTTTCATACACTGCTGATCTATTGGATGCCTCTAAGCCAGCATCCAGAGGCAGCTGCTCCTTTATCAATGGCATCCAGGGACTCCTCTTGCAAGGTGCAAAGCAACCTGCAAAGGAAACAAATTCAAGGTGGATAATAAATATACTTTGCTCCAATGGGCTGAGGGAACAGCAATATTACATTTCCACTTACAGAGAGATCACTGATGTGGCCATTTGTCAGTGATGTAAAGGGACAGGGCCTGAATGCAGAAGCATGGAATAAGGTTTGGGTTTGGAAAGGACTTTAAAGTTCACACAGTTCCAATTTCCTGCCATGGACAGGGAAACCTTCCACTGGACCAAGTTGCTCAGAGTTCCATCCAGCCTGGCCTTGAACACTTCCAGGTATGGAGCATTCACAGCTTTGGGCAACCTGTGCCAGTGTCTCAGCACTCTCTCTGTAAATAATTTCTCCCTAATATCCAATCTAAACCTTTTTTCTTTCAATTTAAAGCCATTCCCCTTGGCATTGTCCTTGCCCTTGTAAAGAAACCCTCACTAAACAACCAATATGGCTCACTGAGTGGGAAAGATGAGCCACAGCAGTAAAGGGGTTTGTTAATAAATGGGGAAATAGTAAATTCAAACACAAAAAAGTGGAATTTATGCTGTTGGTTGCTGGCACTTGGCAGATCAAGCTGTCCTTGGTCTGCCACTGGCAAACTTTGTGGTCTCAGGTTTATCATTTCACCTTTGCCTTGTGAAATAATGGCAAAGCAATTCATACATGTAAATATCAGAGCAATAACCACTGCAGATTCCCAAATGGATGCCACAATTTTGCTGCTGATTATGTCTTCCAAAATAACCATGGAAGGTGAAGCACAGTTTCTCTGCAAGGTTTTTCTGATGTTAACACATGCTGATCCAGAACCTGGCAGAGCTAGGCAGAACTATGCTCACAATGTAGTTCTATTGAATTTATTCCCAACACTTTAAAATCAGAGTTTGGCAGCATTCAGTCATCCTTAGAAGGAAGGCAAAGAAAATGCTCCCCTGTCTGAAAGAAAAAGCTGTAGAGATACACACATTGGCCAGTAATATGGAGAAATAAATCTGGGTGCAGATTTTGGGGTGTGTGTCATATTTAAAAGCATACAGTGTGGTACCAGCTTTAGTTCTAAGGCCTTTATTCTAAAGGTCTGTGATGTTCTTAATCTTTTGTGACTGCAAGCCTTTCACCAAGTTCCAGATTCTGAAAAGCACACTAGAACCACTTTGTCAGCAGCACCTCCTGACACAGACTGTCTTTACAGTCTCTCAGTCTTGCTTACAAAAGAGGTGATCTGTACTAGCTTGGAGATTAGTATCATAAAGAAACAGTTGTGTCTGAAAATATTCCAAGAAGAGCCACATCATAGTTACAAGCCATGTCAAAGTTCCACCACAGCCTAAGCTGGATGCTCCAACAAATGAGAAGAAGAATGCCAGGGATGCAGAGTAAGCCTCAAACAGGGCACTGAAGCTCCTCCTCTGTTCCAGATTTGGAATGACTTTGGGAATACCAGCACCTCTGCCTACACCCCTAACCAGCAACAGAGACTATTCCTGAGCACAGGAACCTGATCCTCACTTCTGTTAAATTTTTAGCAAAGTGCTTGCCATGGTTTTGTCTGGACCAAATATAGGCTCTCAAACACTTCCCAAACACTGTCTAGAAGTTAGCAAAGGCCAGTGGCTATTCCTACAATAAATTTCATTTATTTCTACAATAAATTTGGCTGGGAGACAATTCTGGAAATCACCTGGTCTTAACACCACATTTGAAAAAGGTCCAGTGCAATGTGTTCAGAAGCTGTGCCCAGTCAAGATCTGAACATCTCCAAGGATGAGCTTTTCACAGCCCCTCTGGTCTCCTCTGTCAGCAGTTAATTGCTCTCAGGACAGAACAGTTTTTTTGCAGGTAATTTACATCTCCTGTCAATCCCTAGTTTTCCTATAATTGTATGAACTCCCCAAAGGCAGTTTGGATGTGTTACCCTGCTCTGGAGGCTAAAGGGGTGTGACAATAGGCATGTGGGCAGATTTGTCACTTGGTCTCAGGGCTGGAGAACAGGTTAATAGAGATGTAGCCTCCAAGTCGTGGCTCCCATTGGTAATTTGAATGCATTAGCACTTAATTGGAGGGCTCAGATCCCATCATTGTGCTTGAATGCATGGGTACCACAAGGGATAAATCCCTGTGCATGTGTATGCAGAGCACATACTGAAAAGTGTGCAGATCTCTAAAAAAAGAAATAAAAATCCATTGAACTGTCTTTGTATTGTCAAAAGTTGCTCCTGTTTATTTTCTTTTTCTTTTATTTGTTTGTTTGTTTTAAATCAGCATGTCCAGAAATGATAACTCCCAGAAGTCCTGTTAAACAGTTAAGGATGTGTGGTCTGAGCCAAGCAACTGCAATGAGACAAAAAAACTAAACAAACAGTCTGTGGGCATTCAAAATATTTTTGGGCCTTTTGGGTTATGTTAGGTCTGTATGGGAATACTTAAAAATATTCAAAAAGAGGAAGAGTTTTGCCGGCAGATGAAGCCTGACTTTTATAGTGTTTTCCTTCATTGTGCTGCTAGGAAAACACAGGTCACAGAGAGGGGGTGCCTGGAGGACACGTGTGGGACCAGCTCTTATGTAATGACCAGCACAAAATCCATGTACAAAGTCAGTGGTGTGTTGGGCCTAATGCTTTTCCCCTGTGTAAAAATAATTGCATCTTCAGGGAAAAAAAAACCTCTGAGCTGTGAGTTGCCATTTTCCTATATAGTCACCAGCATTCTGCACATATATCTTAGAATATGATATAGAAGTTTATACTGATATGAAAGTTTGTGTCTTGCAAACAAAACCAGTTGATGGGATGGGTGATGATGCTGGGGATACTGGTGGAAGATAATGATTGTTTCAGGCAGCAATAAAAAGGTAGGTTTTTGTTTTAGAATAGAAGTTCACTGATAGACCTTACACTGTCCCACACAGCCGAGCACACACCTCACCCCAGTGATCACTGCAGACACCATAAATAAATACACCAGTAAAAGACATCTGCCACATACCACAAGAAAGCAATGTAAAAGAAGCCTGGGAGTGAGAGGCACACAAAACTCTTTGAGGAAATGGATTTCACCCTGCAGTCTCACTGAAATTTCAAACCCACCTGGTCCTTTACAGAGCCTCAGAGGATGCTGGGTCCAGTTCTGATGGACAATACAAAGCATGGCTTGGAAGCATCCATGGTGCCTTGCAGGATGTTATGTTTAGTATCTCAGTGCTTTGGCCACTGCTGTCAGTCTGTCAGTTTTGGGGCAGAAATGGCCCAATTATAAGATGTGCATTGATAGAAAAATCAACTGCAGCACTCACATTGTGTTAGCCCTGCTGCAAAGAGAAAAAATGTTTGGTAAAAAGCAGGTGGAAAAGAGTCAGGTAAAAAAAAATTGCTGTTTTTCTGTAAATATTAGTTTTTAATAAAAGACATTCTGGAATGATTCTGCAGGGAAAGCTCTCTGGCAGTGGAGGATGACAAGAGAATGATTTTATGCTTTGCAGTGCTAAGAAAGTGTTATCTTCCCTCTCCATTTTGATTAAAAATATAGACATTTTGTGGTTTCTGTCTTTGTAAACACATTTATAAGGTACACTTAACAAAAACTGTGTACAACAAGAAGGACTTTCCCAAAGATCATTATTTTGTCCTAAAACTTCCTACAGACTATCTGGAGACTGCTATTTCTATGTGCCAGACTTTGTCTCAGACATAAATAAACCCTGTAGCAGTAGCCCTGATGGTCTGTACAGGAAATAACTTTTTTTTCATGTAATCCCCCACTTTAGGACACATATACCAAGACACCATCATCCTGTACCATTTGATTGTATTTAAATCTGTGGGAATTGAATTTGAAGTGCAGCTTCTTGCTACTCAGCATTGCATGAACAGGATGCATTCAAATCTTATTGGAAAATAGAAATTAGGGAGACATCTGAGAGGCAAAAGGAGTCTTGTACCAGACTGTAGAAAGAATGACAAAAACATGCCTTTTTTGTTTTTAAAATATAACAGGAATGTCAGCAGATCAATGCAATTCTATAGCATCACGTCTGAAAGGAAAATCCAGTGTTTGAATCATAATTGCTTTCAGAAACATTGAAAACTCAAAGCTGGAAGATTTTTCTGAGAAAATAAGATTGGAGATTTTAAAAGAGGAAGATCAGAGGGAGTAATGCACTAAGATCCTTTGAAAATTTCACTTTATGACCTCTAAACAGCTCCAGTTTGGTGGAGTTGTTTCATAGTAGTGCTGAGAAACTTTGGGAAAAGATCAGCACCCATTTGTGCTGTGCATGGAAACAAAATAGTGCTCAGGACATACAGACCTGGGACAGGGCTGGTGATCAGGCAATGATTTATCCAATATGACAGGTAAAATGATGATTTTAGTATGACTTAATGTGTAATATTACCTTGTTGATAAAAGGATCAAGGTGCTGCTGTGAGAGATATTATGAAGTTATTTAGAAAACTGATTTTACAACCAAGCTACATCCAAAGGACAATTGAAAGAGTCCAGCAAAGACAGGGCATGGGTGCCAAACTCCACAGTCCCTGCTCCAGTGTCATGTTTTCTTCAGTACCTCAGGCAAAGAGAGGGGGAGAGAAGTTGGGAATTCTGGACATCAATCATCTTCAGGGTGGGATGAATGAAATGTGGAAAACCATGGATACATGCAGAGACTGGGAGAATGAAAAAGAAAGGAACTGCTGGTCTGAAGGACATGGTGGAGTGGATCCTGTGTGATAGCAACAAAACAAACTGACAAAATGCTCTGCAAGGAGTGATTGGGCTCTATGAGCTTAATCTCCTTCTCTTTTAAAATTCATTCAATGTGTCTGAGGGTTGTTTCTGTTTGTTTGCTTTTTATTTTTATGATGTGTCAGGATTCAAAGCTTAAATGTATAGTATTGCAAGATTACAGCTTGATCCCAAAGGAAATACCAGGCAGTGACTGCTCTGTGGGCTGTGTTTATATATCAGCAAGCAGGAAAACACGGCTCAAATAGATTTTTTAGCAGCAACACAATCCCTTCAGACAACTTAGAAACTTTCACCCAAAGTAATTGCACACAGTCAGCTTCTAACGTATTGAAGTCATTGTTTTAAATCAGAACATCTTTGTTTACTGCTTTTTCCCTATAGACTCATCCACAGGTACTTCATTACCTGTGTATTTTGTTCTGACTGTGTAACATCTAGGAAACTGGTGATTTAAAATTGCAAAAGTCCATTTTGTACTAGACTTTTTCAGTCAGGAAACATTGTGAGATAAAGTAAAATAGGTTTAAGAAAAACATCTTTTCCCAGGATGGAAAGACCTTTAAGAAGCTGGGATCTTCAGATGCACAGAATTATAAATGTGGGCTGGATACGGGGTGTGAAAATACAGAAACTTGCTGAGTCTTCTAAAGAGCAGAATAGTTTTGAAGTTTTAAAAAAAAAAATTTAATGGTTTGAGGCTTGTTCAACTTTGCTGTTCCTGGATTCTTCTGCCCCGAGTCCTTGTACCTCCTTCTCTCTGACCTGATCTTATTCCATATCAACAAACCATCCATAATTGACTTTTTTCCCTAATGGCCCCAGTTTGCAACATCAATATCAAAGTCTGGTATTCTCAGAACTGTTGCCTATGGATACTGTACATACTGCTTTTGGACTAGAATTTCAGTCAGGAAACATTGTGAGATAAAGTAAAATAGGTTTAAGAAAAACATGGATGGAAAGACCTTTAAGAAGCTGGGATCTTCAGATGCACAGAATTATAAATGTGGGCTGGATATGGGGTGTGAAAATACAGAAACTTTCTGAGTCTTCTAAAGAGCAGAATAGTTTTGAAGTTTTAAAAAAAAAATTTAATGGTTTGAGGCTTGTTCAACTTTGCTGTTCCTGGATTCTTCTGCCCCGAGTCCTTGTACCTCCTTCTCTCTGACCTGATCTTATTCCATATCAACAAACCATCCATAATTGACTTTTTTCCCTAATGGCCCCAGTTTGCTACATCAATATCAAAGTCTGGTATTCTCAGAACTGTTGCCTATGGATACTGTACATACTGCTGCTGGTATTACTGACAGGTTCCTTAGGCACTGTGGCCTTGTATGACTTTATTCCCCAAAAGACCCCCTTCAATTATCTGTGAAATTTGGGCACTTCTCACATCCCTTTCCCTTGGCTGGCAAATGAGAGGTTTGTGAAACGGGAACCCAGTCATCCCTTGAGGTGCTGTGACATTTGTCACCTTTGCACATTGCTCTTGTCCCATCCAGCAGTTTCAATGTCCTGTTCAGTCAGCTCATCCTGAGCCTGGGGCTGAAGGAATGATTCAGTCATTTCCTTGCAGCCCTAAAATGACCAGAACCTGCAGAAAGCTGTGATGAGACTGAGCAATACCAGTCTGACATCTCCATGATGAATGGTTTTCTCCTTTCCTGCTGAATCTGCCTTTCTGGGACAGAGGAGGTGCCTGCTTGTCCCTAACAGTGAAGTTCTGACCTTCTTCTTCATTATCCTGAAAGCCCCATGTCAGTATTAGCATGGTTGCCTTAGCTAATAATGTGTAAATCAAATAAACTGAAGCGTATGACTCCCTTCTCTTTTGGATTTCTTAATTTCTGTTAGTGCTTGTGAAACTCTTGTGGGTGTATCTGAGCTCCTGTGTGCTGTGCAGGGGAATTAAATGTATGGTTTGAGTCAGCAGTAATGGAAAAGTCCTGCCAAAATATCCCACACGGGGCTGGGAGGGAAGACCTTGAATTCTGCCCCTGCACTGCATGGAGAGCTCAGAGGAGCAGATGCAAACACTTGAGGTGCTCACCCTCTAATTTTTTCAGTTCCCTTATTGGATTCTGTAACTTTTCATTTCAGAGGAGAGATTCCTCAGCTTGTTTTCATCCAGAGTTACTGCTCATTAAGAACAGGCACAAACATTAGACTTTTAGGATTTAGATTTAAATCTATTCTGGTGGCAGGAAAGGAAGAGAAAATGTAGCTGTGAAGCCAAGAGAGGATGAGGACAAGCTCTTCAAATCTGCCAGTGATTTCAAGAGCCTTTGTTTTCTGCTCTGCAGCAAGGAAAGGAATAAGTAATTTACAGGCATGGTAAAATAGAGCATTAGTTAGAAATGGATAGTTACTAAAGTGACTATTTTCATTTTTTAAATGGAAAGCCAAAATATTTGTTTCTGCCTAATATAGAAGAAAAAATTAAATAGAAATGGGAATCTTGCCAAAAGGTTTATTGCATATTAACAAATGTTATTTTTGGATCACTATGCAACTGGACAAAGCCCAATTCTTCAATATAGTAGCTCAGTAAACAAGTGTTTGGGGGTTTTTAATATTTTGATGGCAATAATGTGTCTGATGCTGGGTGCCAGTTCTGCTAAGGATCAAATCGATGGTTCAATTATTAAGCAGTAGTGATGGACAATCTTTCAGGGGTAATTACTTTAACAGTAATAAAAATGAGTGTATAAAGTGTAAATTGTACATGCTGACACCTTTGTAATGGCAAATGCTGCTTTTGAGAGCTCTCTCAGCAGCTATGCCATGTTGTACCACACAACTGCTAAAGTAACAGCACTCTAACATCCATGGAGGGCAATAAGAAAATCTGGATGAAATGAATTTGGATGTTCTTGCCTGTCTTCACATGGCAAACCTCTCCTCCAGGAAAATACTACTACTCCTGGGGATATTGTATCCAAGTAAAATCCAAGTAATTTATCCTTGAAAGTGGGGCTGAGGATGGAGCCTGGGAGATACTATCCATGAATGACAGCCCAGTGAGGTGCTGCAGCCCAGGAAAGCAGCTGGGTCCACACTTCCATCCAGAGGATCCCTTCTGTGTGTGTTCATCACTCCAGTGTGTCCCTGTGCTCCTTCCCATCAGTGGAGCCTGTCCCAGGATTGTCCCAAGCCATGAGCTCTGAGACAGCACCTGTGATCAGTCATCCCTTCCCAGAGGACGACATGCATGAAGGAGTTCCTCAGTTTGGGGATATTTTAGCTTTCTCCTCACTGGCAGCTCTTTTGATGAGGAGATGTGGATTTGTGGCTGGGGACACATCTTTTCCTCTTGTTTTATGTTTTCTTTTTTTTTCTTCATGCCACCAGTCCTCTGTCAATACATATCCTTTGATGTTAAATCCTTTGTGACCTCATCTGATTTCTGCCTGGGGACCACAACTTTTTTCCCCTGGGGATATAATATTTGTGTGAATAGGTCCTTTAGGATAGTTTATATGGAGCCTGCTTGCCAGCAAGTAGCAAGTCAGAAAGGCTTGGCTGCTGTTTCTTCTTATAAAATCTGTTAAAATTTGTTACCCTTTCACTGGGAAGTTGTGATGATAATCACTTTGCATCTGGGAGAAATCCTGTGATAGCTTAGATTGCTTTGAGCTCACCACAGAGTTATGCTGCTCTTTCTTACAGAAATATGACATTCTTTTGTCCCTAAAGAATGGGATCCATCAGCCTCAGTTATTTCAGTTACCACCCAAGGGTTCCTGGTGGTGTCAGGTAATGTTTTCTCCCAGCTTACAGAGTGAGGGTGGCCTTTACCTCCATGAAGCTGACAAGCAGTAAGTGGTTAAAGTGCAGAAACTCCATTTCTGTCACTCAAGTGTCAGAAATGATAGATTTACTGGGCACAAACCTCCAAGAACTTTGAAGCTGAGGGCTTGGCTGAGCTTGAATGCTCTATCATGTTAGCTACCCTTACTAGCATGAACAGCTTTGCAGCTTTGTGTTTCCATATCAACTTAATCTCTTTTCTTCCAGGGGATGGGCCTTACCCTTTAATACTACCTTATTAAAACCTCATTATGGTTTAACTGCATCCATATTTAGTAAGGCACTGACAAAGCTTATGCTGGCATTAGGAAAATAAATCATAATAAGAACGCTTATGGCAGCTACCTTAGTCATCCCTAAAAGTTAAAAACAAAAAAGAGAGAAACCAAACAAAGTATCCAAACCCCCATGCTTTTAAATTCAGGTTGGTTTTTTTTTTTTTTTTTTTTTTTTTGGGGGGATGACAGGGCTTTGCTTTTTTTGGGTTGGGTTTTTTTTTTGAGGAAGACCCTAAATTTCTAGTCTAAAACTATCTAACTATTCATGGATCTTTAATGCTCCCAGTCCCTAAAGCCAGAAGCAGAGACTATAAACACTCTGGAATGCTGAGAGGAGAATCCACCATTTGCATCGACTTAATTTGTTGCAGGACTTTGGGAATTGCTTTGCATTTTCTTCTTTAGGTTTTAAGAGGATTTTAGCCCACACATTATTGATTTATTTTGTATATCAGGTGAACCAAGGTGGTGAGAAGAAGAGGAGATAGGTAGACAGATGTCAGTTAAAACACTCCTCAAGGGAATCTTGCAAGGAAAATGGAAATAAGGCATCTTTGGTTGTAGTTGTTCTCATCACAGGTGGCACTCAGAGCTAGGACAGGGAGAGCTTTATGTTTGTTTTGTACGGACTTCAAAACCATGGATGCCTCTTGCTGAACCCCTTCTGTAAAGTGATGAGGGAATTCTGTGTTTCACTGCAAAAAATGAAATTATTTTAAACTGTTAGAGGGGGAATATGAAAAAAATACCTAGAAGAAGTAAACCTACAAAAAGAATTTAATAATGCCATGTTTACTCTCATGTATCAGTCTGTCAGTCCATGCTGTTCTTGCAATGCCATTATCCCTCTGCCAGAGGACAAAGCCTGACCCATTCCCACTTCTGTCAGCAAAATTGGCCAGTGTCAAACCTCAGGTTTTCCATGGCTGCTGCATCCACCTGCTGCTCCTGCTGTAACAGCCACCCCAGCTGCACCATTGCAACTCTGCCACTGCAGCCAGGAAAACTTGCATCAAAACCTGCTGAGTATTTAATCACTCAGTGCCTGTGACTGTGTGTGTCTTGGTGTCACCTTGCTCATCCTGTATTGGTAAGCATGGAAATTATATAATTGCCAATATAACCCTACAAGAGCTGGGGCACCTGGTGCAATCACTGTATTCACAACATTCTCAGCTGGTAGCAGGTATGGGATGTATTTTTGTTTGTATGGATTAGTGAGATTTTTTTCCCTTCTTAATGACAGGCATGGCCTTTAGGGCTGGTCTGCTAATGAGAGAGTTTCCAGCTCTACAGCCAGAAATTGGGCATTCTTGGTTTTATTTGACAATGATCTGTTATCTTGAAGAGAACAAGCTGTTAAAGGTCCAGATTTCTGGATAATAAAGATTATCTTCACTATCTTTGACAAATGTCTCATTGACAGGGAGGACCTCCTGAAAGATCTAACTGAGTGAAAGGTAAAGAACGTGGCAGAGGGAGATAAATGTGCAATAGTTCATCTATTATATAATGTAAATAATGGAAAATAATGTAAATCATGTCTCCTCAATGCTTACAATCAGCTCCCAAGAGATACCTTGGCTCTGAAATCACTGCTTTATGTGCAGTGACAAGCAAGAAGCCAACAGGAATGAGGGAACCATCAGGAAGGGCACTGAGGAATGGACTAGGATGTCTTTGTACTGCTACATAAAACTTCCATGCACCCACACTCTGGACACTTGGGGTCTCTGCATCTCAAGAAGAATGTCATGGGGTTTGGGAAAAGAACAGTGAGGAACGAAAATTTTAAAATCGTGAAGGTAGGGGAAAAATTCACTGCAGAGCTCTTATTTATGGAAACTCTCTGTGAAGAGCAGAGTATTCCTTGATACTTGTAGTACATAAATTTGGAACAAATTTTTAATGGTGTAGGTTTTTTTAACACAGTGAGTAGTGAAACTCAGAAATGAGTGAGGATGTCTGTGGTCTGTTCCTCGTACATGAAGGGAAAAAAAAAGTTAAAACCCTCAAAGTCCAAACAAAGCAAAAAGACAAATAAATACAAAGTAGTAAAAATAATACTTTCAGTCACCCCTATCCAGCTCTTAGGAGCTATGGGACATGGCCACCTTCTATCTTTCAAGGTAGAGCAAGTTGTGCTGTTAAACAGCAGTTGTTTTGGATAATTTGGATAATTAAGATAATCAATACTAGTAAATCAAACACTGCTTGGGGATTTCCTAAGCATTAAAACTTAACCCTCTGTATTGCCAAACTGTCAGCACAATTCTTGGCACAAGGTTGGTTTAGCAGCTGAGGAAAGATTTTTGCTTTCATTTTGGGCATTAGCAGAGACCAGGGACCATTTTCAATGGACATTTTGGGTGCAGCCACCCTGGGATGGGTGGTGGAGATTCTGACAGCCTGGCTTTGAGCAGAGAGCTCTGCTTGGCCTGAGGCTGGCTCAGAGAACAAATGTGGGCACTGCACATCTTACTGGAAGAGTTATAACCAGAGTGGGGATGATCTGTGGCTCAAATATCCCTGCTGACAATGGGCTGTGGGTGTCCTGTAGGATTTTAGTGCCTCTGTTCCCACTGAGGCTGCCATCCATTGTATGTGACAAGTCAGGCTGCAGTGTCTGATGAATCAGCTGCTCACATCAGGTAGGGGCACTTATTTTTGACCTCTGCTCTTGCTTTTAGTTCTGAAGGACTTGGGAACAAATGCTCTTTCTGGTCCAGCCCACGTTTACTGATTGTGTGACCTGAGCCGTGCATATTTACTTGCATAGACAATTTTTGCATCTCCACCTTGCCAAGCCAACTGTCCCATTTTCTCTGTCTGTTTACACAAGAGGGTCGTTTTGCACAACTGTGGGTCAGTGAGCTTGTAGAGGAACCAGTTACCAGGCTCATGGATTTTCACTGCACCTGTGCTTCTGAGAAGTGCCCAAAGATTCCTGTGTGGAGCCCTGTGTGCCCATCTCCAACTCTTTCTGTAGCTGTGAAGGAGCAGCTGCTCTGAGACCTGTGTGATTTACCAAGCATGACTGCACCATTTGTGCAGGACGAAATTTTAGCAAGGAAACCACTTTGAGGGATCAGCAGGGGAAGGTAAAATTTGAATGAAGTCATAAAAGACTATGTCTATGAGACAAAAACACTGTAAGAAATTCTGGAAGTGTTTCAACCAAAGAAATAAAAAGATTTTGAGTTTGGATTTTGTCTCCTGACCATGTGTGCAAAATGAATGTACACCCAATAATCAAGGAATCATTCAGTATGAAATCTGACATTCAGCAGGTGGGTGTTGATGTCCTTTGTTGAAGTCCTTTATCTCCCCTATAATGAGTTATATAAATCAGTTAACAGAAACTATATTGTGCTGTGTGGAACATATCAGAGCTTTTGGATGTCAGGTTAAATCTCAGCCTACCAGAGGGACTAGACTGCCTTGTGTGCCTCAGAAGAAGATGAGCAGTTAATCAGAGCAGTTTCACCTTTTAGTAGCTTTGAAAGATTGTGTTACTTTTCACTTTTGCTTAGGGGAGAAATGCCATGAAGGATTTTAGTCTTGGAGCTGTTCCACACATAGAACTGTTGTGCCAAATCAGGCCTGAGGTTGACAGTGGGCAGCATCAAATGACACAGAGTGACTCTGAACCACTGTCATCCTCCTTCCAGCAGCCAGATGTTGAATAAGGCTCCACCTAGCCCAAATAAGCACAACTAAGCTGTGAAGATGTGAAGAAAGAAAATTCCCTCACAAAATGTTCAGCATCAGCACTCAGTAATGATTTATGATAATGAAATTGTGAACATTAACAAATATTTTTTGATCTGTGTTTAATTGTTGCCCTCAGGAAATATTTTTGCCTTCAGACACCACCATAAAATTTATTCCTGAAAAACAGGTTTGCAGAAAAGGTCCTGAGGGTCCTGTTGGACACCAAGCTGAACATGAGCCAGCAGAGTGCCCAAAGAGGCATCAAAGAGGGCTAAAATTATCCTGGGCTGCATCGGGCAAATATTGCCTGGAGGTTCAGGGTGTCTGTGATCTGTGGTTTTTAGGCAATGGAATCAGTTCTGACAGCACAGGTGGAGAGGCACAAGGATTTGCACCTGGGCTAGACCCTGGAATGGGCACACCTGAGCTGACAGCTCTTAACTGCAGCTGGGCAGGCAGGAATGTACCCTGGGACCCACATACTGGGTTTGGCACCAACACCCTCAGTGTGAAATTAAATTAGAAACTATTGCATTGCTTTTGTCAATTCTCCATTAACAGTAGTTATTAGTGCTACAAAACATATTACTCTGATCATTAATATTATATATATAAAATTCCATATTAGCTATCATTAAGTTGGAAAATTCCATTGCCATTGTGTCTGTAATGCATCAAACACAATGGTGAGTTTTCACAGACACACTGGCTGTTATATAGGTATATTACTGCTAAAAATATGAATATATAGGAATTATTTCTGAAATCTTGGGCATTTCTTGGGCATGTTACTCCCATGGGAGGTGTAGTCATGCACATATACATCCATATTTTTCTGACAGTCCAGAACACACCCTCCTGATATAAAGCAATTGTTCTTTCTAGGATGAGGTATGGTATCCTTGCTGTAAGTGTGGTCATGTCATATGACAATATGATAATAAATGATATGAAATGATATAATAAATATAATAATTATAATAAAATATTATTATATGCTAATATAATTATTATAGTCTAATATAATAATTATTCTATTCTACTATATTATCTTTATTTATTATATTACATTATGTTATAGTGAGTCTGTGATGGTGACACTGCAGACAAGCTCTGAATAAGCCTGGAAGGCATCTAAATACATGAAATCAATTCCATACAGAAGTAGTTAGGTTTTCACATGACAAACCCACACAGTTTCCAAACATGCTTTTGGGTCAGCCTGTCCTACTGGTCTTATCCAATAGATTTCAGCATCAGCAGAGCTGGACTATGTCCTGGTTACCCCTGTGGATAAATTGAATTATGGTAGATGCTGCAGACTGATCTTTGCACAGGAGAATTACCTGTACTGAAAAATTCTCTGCTGATGGAAAGCAGATTTGATTCATCCAGGCTGAAATTTTAGGTTAAATAACAAAACCCCAGTACCTCTACTCCATCTGACCTGCTAGAATCCAACTGGACTTTTATTTTTTAAGTGTTTACTAGGTTTTCTTTAGATAATTTTGGAAACAACTTAGGACAGCATAGAAATAGCAGACAATGAGGTTCCCATAGAAATACCTTCAGCATTTAAATACTCTCACCAACCAGAGCATTTTTCCTCATCCTCTTGGTCCATCTGGATGAAGTTTTGCTTCAGGGTGGGTAAGTGTGGGACTTATAACTGTGAGATGTTGTGAAGACTGAAGATTATCTGACTATCTACCTGCACATGAGTTATAAATCTGTAAGCTGTGGGTGCCCCATCCCTGGAAGTGTTCAAGGACAGGTTGGATGGGGCCCTGGGCCATCTGATTAAGTGGGTGGCATCCCTGCCTAATGCAGGGCAGCTGAAACTAGATGAACTTTAATGTTCTTTCCAACCCAAACCATTCCATGATTCTACCATAGGCTCAAAAAATTAATCAGAGGAATTATTGGTGGAGAAAAAAATTGGCCATAAAATGACTACTAAATATGCTCATCAGTAACATTCAGCTCTGAAAATCCCAAACCCACAGCTTGCTAGAAGCTTCAGGGCTGTAATGGGTGGATTGTTCTGTACTGACTTTCTTCCTTGTCCCTTTCCTGAGGCTCATGCTACAAGCTTTGAACAGAGAGTAGCAAATTTGGTTTGACATGGGACAGACATTCTGAGGCGTCTCCTTGCTCTGAGTGTGCTCTGTTGCGGTGATTCCTGGTGCCAGGGCAACTTTCAGTCTTCTCCAATCAAACAGAAATTTCTTTCAAGAGAGAATGAGAGTGAAGATGTCTCATTAAGGCAATTACATAAGAAATTGAAGAACAGAGGAAAACTAAAATAATTACAACTATTTTAAGGGTCTGTATACCAATTGTGGTATTGTGATAGGCAAATGGAAATGAGAGGGACAGGTGGTACGGAATGATATAAATAGCAGTTTTTCTCATTTTTTAAGACAAAAGTCTGTTGTATTTGAAGATCAAGTGGAGGCTACTATTATTAAGTATTTAGGATAAATTTGTTTTGGAGAAACACCAGATGCTTACTAAGTATCAGTGAGGGAATGTGGAAAAGAACATTACTAGCAATGGCAATAACAAAACAGAAGTAGGATATAAAAATGCAAATAAACTGCTTTTTGCTCAGCATATGGCATTGTAGAAATACAGAATCAACCTAGCTATGAGCTAGGCTAGCAAAAGATGCTTTGCAGTTCCATTCTACAGAGTTAAATTAATGAGGTTCCTATTAGAAACCATATTCGAGAAAAGCTAACCTTTCAATGAGCATTTAGGTTATGAAGATTTTTCTTTTTCCAAGCTATATTCTCTCTGAAATGTGGATGCCTTCCAAGTGTAAGGAGCATGATATAAACAAAAGACATTATTTTTTCTGCCTGCATGTTTAAAATGTAAAGTGCCATCCTTAGAATTGCTACATAATTCACTTTTCTGCTACATTTCACAGAAAACATGGTCAAGCGGCAATGCTGAAGACAAAACAGCATCTGCATTTGAAGTGAGATACAATCTTCTCAGGCTGTTAACAGAGGAGATGTCCCTGCCTTTCTGAAAGGTTGAAGTCCAGACCTTCAGCTGAATATGCTGCTTCTTTCATAACAAAGCCTGAATTTTAACTGGTATTTGCCCATTTATTTCCTCTTTGATTGCCTTGCTGGTAGCTGTTTGTGCTTTCCTTAATATTTATTTCCCCTTGGCCAGTACTAAAACCCCTCAATAAACTCTTCTCAGCTGAAAGCCGAGATGGACTTTGAGGTATGTTTGCCAATCACTGCATTAATGTTGTGGTATCCAGCAATAGCATAATACATATTTAGGTTTCACTTCAGCTGGACTGTAATGTTTTCTCCTGCTCTGGATGTAACCAAAGTGATACAGGGCCTCATGGGGAATCCATTCAGAGTCATTTCATTTAAGCACTTGCTAACTTCAGCTCTGCTCTGAATTCAGCTGCACAGGTAACTAAAAGACTGATACGCATCTGCCTGCACATTTTGCTTGATGATGATCCAAAAGCACAGGTGTAGCTACTCCCCCATGGTTATTTCCCATCTTTAGGTATTCAGCTGGCTGCTCTGGGCTTCCATTTCCTTACCTTTGTCAAGCTCTTACCAGCATTTTTTTTTAGTCTGAAGTCTTTCAAAGCCCTTGAATTCCCTGTCAGCAAAGGGTACAAAAATGCAAAGCACTGCTAGCACGAGGCAGAGGCAGCACGTTCTTTATCCCAGAGAAACAGGGAAGTCTGCAAGAAGGAGAGAGGATTGCTGAGCGGAGAGGAGGTACAGGAGGCAAAAAAAGCAGCCTCTTCAAAATTAGTCCTGCTGACCTGCACAGAATAGAACAGACAATTTCACTTGGGAGGGACCTCATGATCACCCAGTCCAGCTTTCTGACCACTTCAGGGCTGGCCAAGAGTTGGAGCAGGTTATTAAGGGCATTGTCCAAATACCTCTTAAACACTGGAAGGCTTGGGGCATCAACTCTTTAGGAAGTCTGTTCCAATCTTGGAACACCCTCTCTGCAAAGGACATCAAAGACCTTCCCTTCATCCCCTGGGCAGATCATCTTTTCATCAATGATATCAAATTAGTTTAATTGGACTTTCTCTTTGTTGTCCATGCCTGATGACAGAATCATTCTTTAAATACCTTTCAGTAGTACTCAGTATATTTTTCACCATAATTTTTCAGGAAACTTAGATTAACAGGCCTGTGGTTTCCTGGGTGTGCCCTCACACCATTCTTGCAAACTGGAATAACCCTGGCTAATTTTCATCAGCACAGACCTTTGGTAGATGATCAGGATGCCATAACATCCCCACCCAAAAATGATTCCTGATTTTCATTACTCTTGAGGCTTTACACCCCAAGCTTACAAATAGAGTGCTTCAGGAAAAGAGGGGCCCACAGGAGCCACAGGATCAATGTTCTGACTGCCCTGAGCAAGCTGCTCGGTCTTCCCCACTGCATTTCAGCCAGTGCTCCCCACCTGCAAGCAGCTGTGGTCCTTATCATCCTGCTCCATGGTAGACTGTGATCCCCTCATGAGGAAGAGCAATCTGGAACCAGAGGAGACACAGAAAATGTTGTGATCATCAGCACTTTGGAGAAAGTAGAGGCTGTTTAGTGCTTCTGGAAGGAGAAAAAAAAAAACCCTCCACCTTTTTCTTTGTTATAAAATATTTAATCAAATATTTTAGTGTTTTGTTGTGTTGGGTTTTTTGTGTGTGTTTTGGTTTGGTTTTTTTGTTTTTTGGATGGAGCTGTGTTGAAAGTGGTTTACTTTTTTAATCTACGTGGCTAAAA
Organism: Emberiza elegans; assembly: GCA_024865655.1. Taxonomy (NCBI): domain Eukaryota; kingdom Metazoa; phylum Chordata; class Aves; order Passeriformes; family Fringillidae; genus Emberiza; species Emberiza elegans. Next base: position 6,625,239 of record JALJVW010000154.1, read on the forward strand.
AACCCTAGCTGTTTCCAGCAGTCATTGCCTCACCCTCCTTTTTATCTTTCTCTCTACCTGCTTGAGGTGGGCAAAATGGATTTCTGTGCATTGTATTCTCAGCTCCTCATACCTGCTGATCCAGCTCATCACTGTGCATTTTATTGTAAAGAATATTTGCCAATCCTGATCTTGTATTTTCTCTGTGGGGAGGACTATGTGTGCAGTGTTGTGCTTGGGTTTGGAGATCAATTTCTTGTGGTGTCTATGCTGATGCATGCTTTGGATAGCAGTTTGTACCTTGGGAATAGGTTTAAATGATCCTGAGTTCCTGCATTGTCCCTGACAAATCCCTGCTGTGCAGAAAAGCTTTACCTGTCTGTTCTCCTTGAGAAGTGGGGTTGTCCACTCTGGGCTCCAGTTCTGAGCAGGAAAATTCGGTTGCTCAGGAGAACTGAACAACTGGATGTGGAGAGGTGAAGGAAGAGTTTCAGCAGGGGCAGCTCTCCGTGGCAGCTAAAGGTTAATGCACTTTTAGTTCCTTCCAGGAAATTCCCAGAAGCCAGACCATGGCCTGGCCTTTGCAGATGTCCCTGGCTGAGCTCACCTGGGGGAGCAGAGCTGAGCTTCCCTTTGCTGATCTACAGATACAACAATGTCAATTTGCCTGCCCAGTGAACTGTCAAGGACTCCTCTGTTTGGAGGGCACCTCTGCAGAACAGCTCATCTCTTTCCTGTTGCTCCACAAAGCTGTGAGAGGGAGCTTAAATGGAGCCACTGGGAAGAAATCTTTGAAAGCTGTTTATCATTAAAATGAATTTTTTCTAGCTTTCACATTAAGCAAGCAAACAAACAAACAAAAAAGACTAGAATAAATTGAGATGGCTGGTCAAAATAAAGGATAGAACCCAATTCTCCTTCTTTCTGGTTACCTGTTAATTCTCTGCAGAACCAATGCAGAAGTTATGCAGAATCCACCACAATAAAGAATTGATTTCTGCATTTGAAGTGCTACTATAATTTTAGTCACTAACCAAAACCAAAAAGCTTTTTCAGCTGGATGATTTCTTGCTGATTTTAACTTTTTCATGCATCTTTAAATGAGATTAATTTCTCCTTGCACAGGACTGAATTGTTAAATTTTATGAAGAAGAGAAACATGGCTTATCTTAATAATTTCTTCCTCAGGCAGGGATGTGGGTAGCAGAGGGAAGGATCCAGAGCCAAACTGTGAGATGCAAAGGGCTACAAGAAATTGAGAAAATCAGCCACAAGCAGTGGTGGCTGCCTGGACCAAGCCTCTGTTTAATTCCCAGTCATGGGCAGTGCTGCTTGAGAGTCTTGCTGATCACAGCTGGCTGCTGGAGCCAGCTGGAGGAGGACAAGTGCTCACCCCAGAGCACAGAGCATCCTTTGTGATGCAGCACAGAGGGGATGGGGCTGAGCAGTGCCAGGAACCAGCACCATGGAGAGAATTGATTGAACAGGAGGTGTGTGGGATCCAGGGGATCTGGGTCAGCCTCGTTCCTCTGGGCTACGGGGGTACACCCAGGAATTCGTGGCAGAGACAAAACCCACGAGTCTAGAGGAAATTATGCTTTTATTTAAGAAGTCCATCTCTGCTGAGAAGCACAATGCACCATTCAGGCACCACTGTGGGGTTGTAAAAGAGGTGTTTTACCTGTAAGGGGCACAGAAAGTCACTGTGGGCTCTCTATAAACATGAGAGATCTCTGTTACCCACTGGTGTGTGTTTGCAGCCACAGCTCTCACCCTGATCCTTAAGCAAAGATCTGTTCCTTTCCCTGCTCACCTGTTTAACAAGGCTTGGGAAACAGAAATCTTCCCCTTTGCACTGTGCCAATGGCTGAGTAGCTCCCCAGTCACTGCAGCTCCTTACCAAAAATATCATGATCCAGCAGTGAAGGAAAATAAGTTTATAGACAAAATGTAATTAGAACTGGCAAAGCTGCTGTTTGCTATTTGGGAAAACCCTTGACTGTGTTTTCCTGTTGTTTACTTACAGACTTTATGTGTTTGAAGAATGGGCCTGAAAGGGTAAAAGGGACAGCACTTTCCTTTGACCCCTCAGACATGGAGCCACCCCAAAGAGACCCAGGCTGGGCAGTGTGCTCAGCCCAGAGCCCCCCTGAGCCTGGGTCAGACACACTGCTGGATCCAATATTTGACTCTGGGAAATGAGGCTGGAGTGTGGCAAAAAGAGGAGACTGCAATGCAGAATGCTAACTCACACCCAGCTCCTTTCCAAATTATGCAGTTTGTCCTGGTGATTTTCAGATCCGTGTTTTCCTTTGTGCCACTACCACCCTTTCCTTTTTCCTGCCTTGTCCTCAGTGGCTAATTTTCTCCATTCTAGTTCAAAAGGAAGACTAAAACTCCTTTTCCAGCTTCTTTGATGCATTTCTGCATCCATCATTCTCAAATTTAAATTTTCTGCCTGCTGTGAAGGATGCAGCACAGCTCAAGGCTTGACATCATCCTAGCTAATTTGGTTTTCTGGGTTTTGGTTAATAATTTTTTTGCTAATGATAATGTAGTTTTTTCTTACCTTCCCTCTGCACCATCTCCTTTCTCTTCTCTCTGCCTCCCTCCTATAATCCCTGTCTTCCTGGGATGAAGGATATTTTAGTCTGAATGCCTGTTGAAATTCATTTCTTTCGCCTACCACTCCAACTCTGATCCCTGTACGTTTGCAGTGTTATGTGGTTTTTCTTCTTCTGTTGATTTCTAAAACTGGGAAGACTTTTCATTTGCAAATGGCTTCAGTTCTCTCAGTCTTTTTTCAGAGCACCAGCTCACTTTCTATAATTTACCATAGATTTCTGATAGACATGAGGTTACAAAGCACTTCCACTGACTCACCAGATGAAACCCCTGAATTTTCAAGTCTGTGAGGAAAACATGGTGATTGCATCCTAATTCTCAAAATGCCATATAGAGTGCAATGTGCAAGTTGGACAAAAATGCTCTTGGAAAATGAGTGAGAAGCTATTTGAATGGAAATAGCACAGCAGATATTTAAGACCACCTGGGAAATCAGTGACCACTTAGCTTGACTTCAGTAGGCTAGAATGTAGCAGAAGGGGACTGAAAAAGTAAGTATTAGGGGGAAATGAACCTGCTGAGCAATAAGCACCATGAGTTTGAGACATTAATCACATCTGACAAAAACGGTGGCATCTTGGTTTATTACAGGGTGTGTGGGTGAAACTCATGGTGGATGCAATCCATCTTTTCCTGAGTATTGTATTTGATCCATTGCAATCTAAACCTCAGGACACTGCAGAAAGATGATGATGTGATTAACACTGGCTGACAGATCACATTTGCCAGTGCACAAACTTGTTAATGGAAGTAAGGGTGGAGGTGCTAATATTTGAGCAATAGCATTTAATAAAAATGTAAGAGGTAGTGGACTTTGGACCTCAACAAGAAATGATGTTAGACAAGGTCCCAAAAGTATGCATTGGACCAGGACTTTTCAGGTTATTAATTCTTGGAATTACACTTTGATGAACATGGTGCTGTGATGGGAAGTGGTGCACATGGCAGCCAGAAGGAAAACTAAAATAGCTGTTAAGTGCTCTGGTGACAGTAGGAGCTGATAGGAAATATTTTAAAATAGAAAGAAGCCGTGTGATATACATGAGTGCTCTGGAAAGATGACTACTGTGTTTCTTTCCAAGGAATCTTTGGAAAGTGTTGAAGCACAGCAGTTATTTGAAAGAGTGACCTATTAACAAAAGCAAGTGCTCTGCAATCAAGAGGAGATTGCTGCAGAGCAGAAAGTGACCTACTTACAGCTTTGTTTCTGAAAGTCAGAGGTCCTTCAACTGATTAATAGTGCAGCATTAAATAATGCTCATACTGCAACACTTAATGTTTTTATGTGTCTCAGACTGGTTATAGAGCCCTTTAGTTTGCAAGTACCCCTCATGGAAAAAATTCAGCATGAAAATAGTGAAAACTGAGTTGGTTAGAAATTGCCAATTTAACTTAAAGTGTTCATGTTATGATTTAACAGTAGGGAATTTTTTACAAGGGTAAGTTGGGTGGGATTCCTCTTACCCTGTGATGTTGGAATTTGATTTCTGAAATAACAATCCCCTTCTGAATGAGATTCTCAGACCTTGTTACATGCAGAGGAGCAGATATAATCTGTGACATCTGCTGTGAGTTACTCAGTTCGCTCTAGGTAGGTGTCTGAAATGAATCACCCACTGGAGCTGCTGAAACCACCTCGTTTTCTCCAATGCCAGTAGAGCTGGCCCAAGTAACTAAGCTTAGATATGGTAATTGTTTTATATCTACAGGATAAATCCACTAAGACTATGGTCTTCAGATTTTTTAGAACTAGAATATTTTATTTTTCATCATTTTAAGACTCACTTTCTCACTACAGATGCCACCATCACTGTGCTGTTAAGATGTATAAGCTGTGGTCATAGTACACTGAAAACCAGTCAAATCAAATTACAACATGCCAAGAATGTACTTCTCAAAATTTTTTCCCCAGTAGTTGTTCTGATTTAAAAACTTAATATGATTCTCACCAGTTATTTCTCATGGCTCTCAATTAAAACAGATATAAATCTAACAACTTGTGATCTTCATCAGGAAGATGAAAAGCAGACCTCAGATCTGTGGGATGCAATCTCTACTTTTAGTGCTTCATCATTCTTTAAACATGCAGTAACAGGACTGCATTTTCTTTGAGACATCAGAAACAGTTTGCTATGTTAATATCTAATCCTCACCATCCCTTGACACATTTGAAAATCTTCATGCTTCTTATGATGAAATAAAGGACGGAGAGCAACTTTTTACACAGGCATACAGTGCTAGGGCAAGGAGGAAGAATTTTATACTGAAGAGGAGAAATTCAAATTATATTATAAAAAGAATTCTTTGCTGTGGGGATGGTGAGGAACTGGAACAGGTTCTTCAGAGAAGCTGTGGGATCCTCATCCCTGGAAGTGTTCAAGGACCTGGTCTGGTGGAAGGTGTCCCTGCCCATGGCAGGGGGTTGGGCCAAGATGATCTTTATGGTCCCTTCCAACCCAGACCACTCTATGATAATGTGATTTGATGCTGCATATTTTGCAGAAGCTTAGAGTAATAAAAATTTCAAGTCAAAATCTACCACGTGTGTAGTTTTGGTGTCAGTATTGGGCTGTTGTGCTCCTGCAGCTCCAGCCCTGAAGGAGGCCTGCTGAACACAAGCACCCAGGTTTGCACACTGAGATTTAGGTCTCTGTTAAGTACCTGTCTGTCTGTCTGTCTGCTGGGGGTCTGGTCTCCCACACCAGTCACTAGAAAGGAGATGCCAGAGGAGACAAATGTTTTAACACCTCCTATAGTGTTTAATTGATTTCAGTTACAGCTGGATCAGGGAACTGCTAATGGCCTGTGAAACCATCAAGAAGAGAAGTTTAATTTGAAAAAAAAAATGTCCAAGGGCTGCTTGATGCCCTAGTTAAACAAGTGGATTTTAGGGGTGATCTTTGGTATCGTTTGTATAATTAGTAAGGAGCAGCTCCTTCCCATGAATCTGCAGACTGCTGCTCACTGAGGGTCACTGGGCATTTTCAGCCTTTTGATTTACCTTAAAACACCTGAGACACCCACAAGAGAGTGGTAGATAGGAGTGGCCCCTCATAAAACTGGGATCTAATGGTTTAATCTAATCTAATGAGGAGCAGCTGAAGGATATGGAGTTTAGCCTGGGGAAAAGGAGGCTCAGGGGGACTTTGTTGTTCTGTGCAACTCTGACAGGAGGGTCCAGCCAGGGGAGGGTCAGGCTCTGCTCCCAGATAATGGATTTCAGTTTCACATGGGGAGGTTTAGATTGGATATTAGGAAAATTTTCTTCACCAGAATGATTGTCAGGCATTGGAACAGACTGCCTGGGGAGTCACCATCCCTGGAGGTGTTTAGCAGATGTGCAGACCTGGCATTCAGGGTGATCCCCTTTACTGCTGGGTGTGGCAGTGCTGGGTTAATGGTTGGACTCAGTGCTCTCAGAGGTCTTTTTCAGCCTAAATAATTCTGATTCCATGTGACACAGGACATATGTGAGATCTGTGCCACTGTGCAGGGACTCTGGAGGGCAGGTGAGACACTCTAGCACATCTCAAATGACTTGCTAAGTTATGCATGAGCAGCTGATTCAATCTCCAACAGGGATCCTCCACAAATCAGCTATTCCTGTGTCATTATTTTAATTTTCATAACCCCAGAGTAGAAGAATGTGGGTTTGAATCTGTGATCTTGTCTTTAAATTCCTAAACTTACAGAGCCCATTTCTTGAGATACTTTTACTCAATTTCCTCCTGATTCATGCCAGTTTGTCACCTGCCATTTTTGTGCTGTGGGCTTGAAGAACAGTGTGAAGCACAGGGCATTCTTAAGGATATAAACTGGATATCAGGTACTGTTGTTCATTGAAATTGCACTACTTCTTGGTTCATAACAAGGAAACCACCCAAAAATCACCACCCAGAATCCAGAATGTCAGGGCTTGTGTGTGCCTGTTTGCACAAAAGAGTGGAAGAAATGAATTACTTCTCTTATTGGACCATTGTGAGGTCCTTGCATATTCTGGGTTGAAAATTTGTATGAAACCATCCAGAAAAAAGGTTTAGATGTGATAGATTAATGTGAAATTGAAAAGTGTGTGAGAGAAAACCGAGAAAAAGATCAATACATGAAATTAATTTTCCTATAGTGTGCAATTAAGACTAAAAATGCAATAAATTAAGAAAAAAAGGTTATCCATGACGTAGATAATATTTCACATTTCTCTGGACAACTAGGAGGTGATGTCAAACCTCTTGCTGCAGCACTGGAAATAAATAATAAACACCAGATGAGAAGCAGCTCATTTCCCTCTGGTGCTGGGCACTCAGGTCATTCTCAGCCCCTGTTAATGCCCTTGGCAGGGGTGGATTTGGGATTAGAGGTGCCTTATCTCAGTGCAGAATAACAGTTTCTGCCTTCCCAGGTCAGGTGGGAACCAAGGGCATTTTACATCCCTCTTCAATGTTGTTTAGGTATGGTGAACAATTCCTGCCTGGTGAGGATGCTTTGACTGCAGATTAGGTGTGTAAGGGAAATGGTAAATGCTCTGTCAAACACAGTGCATGAGGGCTGAATAAAACACCATGGGAAGTGAGGAGCACTGCGTTGATGAGGAAGGGATTATCTGACAAAGAGAGAACTTCATTACTCTTGTAACTTTTGCACATTCCCCTCACCTTGTCTTGTTCCTTAGCAATAAAAGAAAGAACATTTCCCCTGTTTTGCATGCACCCTCCACAGTGTTAGCCAAAGCAGACCAGGCTGATTAAAATTTTCTGAGCTGACTTCCTGAGATACAGCTTCATATTTTTTCCTTGCATTGGTATTATATCTATATTTATTTGAGTTCTACCATTTCCTTTGAATATTAGCATTTACCTAATATTTTCTTGACTTGTACAGTCACAAACATGAAAATTGATTAATCAGTGATAAGACATGGGACAATGGTTTTAAACTGAAAGGGTAGGTTTAGACTGGACATAGGGAAGAATTTTTAATGATGATGGCAGTGAGATGTGACCGTGTTCACAGGGGTCTCAGGTCGAGGGAAGAGATGAGGATCTGACTCCATGTTTCAGAAGGCTTGATTTATTATTTTGTGATATTTATCACATTAAAACTATACTAAAAGAAAAGAAGAAGAGATTTCCTCAGAAGGCTAGCTAAGAATAGAATAAGAAGGAATGATAACAAAGGTTTGTGGCTCGGTCTCTCTGTCCGAGCCAGCTGGGCTGTGATTGGCCATTAATTGCAAACAGCCAAAATGGGCCGATCAAAGATGCACCTGTTGCATCCCACAGCAGCAGATAACCATTGTTTACATTTTGTTCCTGAGGCCTCTCAGCTTCTCAGGAGGAAAAATCCTGAGGAAAGGATTTTCATAAATGATGTCTGTGACAGTGAGACACTGGAAGAGGCTGCCCAGAGAAGGTGTACCTACCCCACCCCTGCAAACATTAAAAGTCATGCTGGATGAGACTTTAAGCAACTTGATGTAGGGATTAGATGATCTTTCCAGCCCCTTTCCAGCCCAAAGCTTTAATTAAATGAAAGCTCTCATTAACTAATCAGAGTGCTGTGCTGTTTTGTGCACCAGACCAGTCACTGTGCTTTCCTTTCTGCTCACCCTGCTGTTGGCGTTGGAGGTGGCAGAGGCAGTGATGATGCATCAGTGAACATGCAGCAAACACAACAGAAGATGCCACAGCTCTTATTTATTGGTCAAAAATGAAGTAGCATGTCCTATAAAAAGGGGAAAGCTTGCATATATTGAAGAAGAAGGAGCATCATCTTCCATTACTGGGAAGTGTCTTAAGAAGCAATTTCACAGCAAATTATGGAAGTTAAAACTATTTTGTTATTTGGCCAATGTTTAAATACACTTTTTGTGAAGTGCTTGCTATTTTCTGATCTCTGGCACTACTGAAATGGTTTTTATGGTATGTTACTTCTGTGAAATTAGGAGAAAGTTTTACTGTGCTGGTTTCTTAACTGGGTAGTTCTCCACAGTGTCAAGAAAAAACATCTCAAGGCTGATAAAGAGAAGAAATGTAGCCTAGCAGTTTGAAGGACTCAGTTGTTATCAAAAACTTACTTTTAACTGTGTTTAAATTTATAAGATGCTTTGCAGCAGGGAAAAATAAGGAATAAACAGTTCTTCCTGTGCTCTAGGCCCTGGGGGAAAAATATTGTGCTCTAATGACCTACAACTCACAAGCCTGGAGTAGACTAAAGTTGCTAAGGGAAAAAATATATGATGTTTCTTGTTTTGATGTTCTTTGCCAGCAGGGAAAAAATGATGTAAATATTTGTGTTCTATTGACACATTTAGTCAGAAGCCCCAGGGACAAGATTTCAGATGACACAACGTTACATGGGATAAAATCAGGCAACTGTTTTCTATGGAACTTAAACTTATTTACAGATAATGAGAGATCCAGCCTTGTTTGGACTGTATCCCAAAAATCTGGTTAGTGCAGGTGCATGTGGTGTAGTTTATAGACAACTTAGGAAGCCCAAATGCAATGAGAAAGGGGAATCCTATTGATATTTATGTCTTGAAGGGTATTTCTGCAAGTGCTGCTCAGTGCTATCTTCAGATATTTTCCATGCCTGGTATTTTTATGGTAGACTTTTTGGTCCTAAATTCCTTAAACCCAGTGGACGTATCCTAAAAGTTCTAGGGTTTAAAGTCAATTTTGCTCTAGAAATCCTCTCTGTCCTTGGGCATTCAATGTGGTTTTGCTGTATAAGTTCTGTCCATAAAATGAGAACTTCAGCAAGCCTGTTATCTGTTTATTCTGTAACATCTTTGAGGCAAGCATTGTCTCTTACTGTATGAATATACAATGCTTTGCATAATGGAGTTTAATCTGAGTTTCTTTAAAGTACCTCTGTTGAATAATAATGATTAATCAAATTGAGTAAATAGTATTTAGAAAAAGATAAAATGAGTGCAATGGTTTACTTTCTTTCTTTGTAGGAAATGAAATGCAGAATTAATTAGAACTGAATAGCACCACCTATTTAAAAGTTATGAAAGAAACTTTTTACATACTGCAATATTAAACTTTCAGTCTTCTTATTGAAAACTCTTACTTGGGTTTGTATTTCAGCTGAATGAAGGGAATTATTCTCAATGCAAGTTACTTCTGGGTATTTTTCCTGAATGGTATCCAATGTTCATCCTGTAAATGAATGCTCACACAGAGACATACACAGGATTACTCATGAATATGTGCAACACATCTATCTCCCCAAAATATGTCTTCTCACAGAGTGTGAAATCCCAGGGCACCAGGAATATGTCTCTGTCAGCTCTGGGGTGCCCTGACCCCCAGGGGAGCACTGACTTTGACCCTCATTCATGGAGAAAGTTTCCCAGATTTCAAGATAGACCAGGATCCACAAAAGTGTGAAATAGATTATAGAAAGTAGTGTAGGTGCATCACTTGGTGAGAAATTTAGGTTTTGGGATTTTTAGTATGTTGTGGATGGAAGCAAGATGGAGGGCACAGGGTGTCATCCTGAGTTTCTTCTTCATGCTTCTTCATTCTTCTCCATGGGTTTGGGTGGCATTTTGTAATTGGGCAGAAAAGTCCACGTTGCAGGCTCTGTGGGATCAGTTATTGGGTTAAAAGGGCAAATAATCTAGGTGTCAGTTCTTAATTAGATAGTTTAGTCTTAAAAGTCCTTGTAACAAGAGATTGTTGGCCATTTTGTGCCTTCTAATGAAAAGCTGCTGAACTCACAGTAGTGAGACTGTTTTACTGATAAGAAATAATAAACACCTGAGTGCAAACATGAACTACTGTCTCAAGTGCCTTCAGTACAGACCCAGAGAGAAACCCACAACTGGGACCCCCACAACAGACAGAAGGATGGATGGTGAATTAATGAGACAAGGCACAGGTAACTTGTTAGGAATAAGACAAGCTGTGTGACCCAGATCCATGGATGTGTTTATGTGTCCATACAGTCTCTGTGGGGTAGAATTCACCTCTGGTTCCTTCACACCCCACTCCACCCCACAGCTTGAGTTTCCTTGGACAGTTCCCCTATTTTAGGGTGCTGTCCTTCACTGTGCTGGCACAAATCCAGTAATTAAAGTGGATGAGGTGTAATTTTTTAAGGCTGGCATCAGGAAATTGTTCTGCAATTATGTAGCACAGACACAAGAATCAAGATAACACTTAATAATTGAGGTACTTCTGTGATAGCAGAAAACCTGACACCCCCTGACTGAGCTCACTGGGTGCCCTTGCTGTTACAGCACCATCCCATTGCCTGCCTTAGGCTGCTTTAATGGGAATGTGTGCCCATGTAAACTGTGATCTCACAGCTTTCTGGGGCCTGGTCACATCCTTCCTGCTGTGGATGGCTGAGGAAACCTCCTCAGCAGCTGTGACATGGTCCCTCCCAGCTGGCTTTTCAGCAACAAGCACTGCTCTGGATTTTTGCATAAGGCTGGAAGTAGAAATAGCAATTTTCTGAAACACAAAACCCTATGTATAGTGAGGGTAGGGGTTCCCTCAATTTCTATTCTGTCCCCCTTATATTTTAATTTTCCCCTTTATGTATCTTGGCACAGGTAGTATAAAAGACAAGCACAGGAATAACTTCAGCAGTTCATCTGCAGGCTCACTGATGTTATGGCTGAGCACAGCCTGCAAAAGTGGCAGAAGGTGTTCTGAACCATCCAAACACACCTGCTGTCCTGGCTGCTATAAACAGCCCTGAAGAGCCAAACACTATTACACTTCTGAGTAGAAAGAATGCTCCTGCCTTGGCCTCCTGCAGCCCAGGCACATCTGTTCTCTTCCAAACACCGAAAGCAAGAGGAAAGTCGAGGTGATACAGGAGGCACTTGAGTGCAGAGGATGGGATGCTAACGTGTCAGTGAGATGTCACCTTCACCTTCCTCTTCATGCTTAGATTAGAAAATTTCTTGATGAAGGGAGTGCTTCTAATGGTGTGTTTATATAGTGTTTTGGAGAATGGAGTCTTGTGAAAGACTGAACATAGCTCATCATGAAAATTAAGGACGAGAGCTATTGAGAATCTTTATGGGCAGTGGAATTCTGGTACTGCATGAAATACATGAATCTTAAATAATGGAGGCTGGAGAAAAGGACTTTGAAGGAAGACAGAGGAAAAGATCAGGATCTTCATCAGAAGGAATTTTTAAAAGGCGAGAGAAACGTTCTCTCATCCAGATGGGGAGAAACAGAGGCAACCCTGAATTAGAGGATGATTCTGAAAAGGGCTGAAATCTGTCCAGCTGTCATTGCTTTCATGTCAGATTTTCAGTAAGGCAAGAACTGGACATGATAGGGTTGTAAAGTAGATTATTGCAAGGTAGATTATTAGCCTCACCTAAGTTTTGCACCTCATATATTTGTGTTTCATGGAACTGGAAAGCTCATGAATGAGGACTTGATTCTCAGAAAACATAAATCAAACACAAATAACTGAACTGTTACTTTACAGTAGCTACACTAATGATAAGATCTGACCCATACAGATTTTATTTAGAAATGAAATATGCCTATTCAGAAATATTTAAAATAGACATAACTAGTTGATGCTAGTTGAAAATTTCTGAATTTTTCTTATTATCCCAGCCATAAATATGATGAAGACCACAGTATCCTTAAGCAATAGACGAGACATATCTGAGAAAAGTGTCTTGTCTTTCAGAGCAGACATTTCTCATACAAACTGGAAAACTACAGGCATTGAAAAGACTCATGAGAAACTCCATGACTTGGACTGTGGATTGGGCATGGTACAGGTCTGCTGAGTGCACAAAGGTAGACAGATGGGGGGTGTGCAACAAGTTTCCATTTAGCAGAAAAGAATCCTGCATTACTAAAACAGAGTTACAGCAGCTTCTGAGAGTGCCATGAGCATTCATTCATTTACAAACTCAGATGATACCATCTCCAAGAGTAGTGACTTGTTATACTGGAAGGAATGAGGTTCATGAAGAAAGAGATGGCTCTGAATGGCAGCACACCTGGGAGGGCTGGAAATTCCCACTAGCCAAGTGACCAGCTGCAGGTGGCAAATCTTTCTTGACACTTTACCTGCAATGGTCTTAATGGTCTTAATCGCCTCTCTTCTCTCTCTTCTCCTCTCCTTTTTGTGGTTTTTTTGTGTTTTTCCTGGATGTACCATTAGGACACTTTGATTCAAGCACAGAATACCTGTGGTGCACCTGTCTCATGATGGAAGCAGTGCCACAGCCTCCTACCAGAGCTGGGTGTGATTATCCACAGCCCTTTACTTTGGGTGTCCTTTACAGCTGTGCAGAAAGCAGGACAAATGGAAAACCCAGCACTTAGCAGTTATTTCTGCAAACACCTGCCCCAAATATGCTACAGACCTACAGAACTGTGACCCTCTTATGTTTCTTATGATTTTGCACAGGTACATAACATTTTGCTGTCTGTGATCTTCTGGGTGTGCTCACAAAGGCATATATAGAAAAAGAGATGATGAATGGAAAGGACCATGCTGGAGTTTCCTTCTGGGATAACCAGTGTGGGAAAGGCAGGACTGAGTCACTGAAGTGAAATCCAGCATTCCACTGAGGTGTCAAGCAATGATTTACTCCTTGGCACACACTGCAACTGCAGGCATGCTGCCTTATATTACATTTAGCTCTGTCTATGTTTTCATTTATCTGTTTCTAAGGCTGATTAACAAAACCAGTAAGGCCATGGGGGAATTGGATGATCTCCTTCCCAAGAAATTTTGCTATTTATGAAGTAAAATGTCTATTCTAAATGAAAGGAAAGAACCTAAAACAACTGAACCTTCCCAGCTGCCTCTACAATTCTGAAATGTTCCTCTTGATTTTAGGCTTTAACAACTACTTGTTATAGAATATGGCATCTTAAAAAGTTAAAAAGAAGTAATTTGGAGAAAGGAGTTCAGATACTCTCAAAACATCTAATTATATCTTCACTTGTTTCAACAAAAAAAAAAGCTCATCCTTTGCTGCTGATGAAATACTATATTTGGAATGAAAAATTGCTGAAAAATATCTGTGTGGCTTCAAAAATTATGTATTTTCAGGGTTTTTTTCCTTAGAATGGCTAAAGTCACGCAGTTCCTCAGCGCTATTAATAATTGTACTTACAATGGAGCTTGTGATGGAGAGCTTGCAGGCAGGAACACAGAAAGCCTTGGATCTGAATGCCTGTAAATGAGAGGAAATGAAGCTGGGTGAGGCTGAGGTCCAGCTCTAGCTGTGATTTTTGAGGCAGGAGGAAGTTCCCCTCATTCTGCCCTTCTGGCACCTGCTGAAGTTCACAGGCCATTTGTTTCAGCATGACTTGTGACCAACACCACCCATCCACATCCACGCATGAGTTCACTTGTTGTCTCCTTTAATTAGGACAATATTGCAAACGTCCACTTCAGGGCTTCATTCAGGAGGTAGAGTTCATAAAAAATATTTTTCCATCCTGTTCCTTGTGTGACATTTGGTTTAATCCCTGTGTTCTGCTTGGGCTTTTTACCTCACATGGTGGCCTTTGCAGCAAATGAGATTTCAATCAGCAATGAGGAACCTTACCCAGGCTCCAGCTGCCCCTCCAGAAAACCAGACATTCCTCAGAGGGCCTGCATTTCCCACTCTGCTGCGGGTGCCACAGGAACCCTTGGGGACCTCAAATCACAGCTGATGCCTAAGTTTGGATGGCTGTCCAAAGACCAACTTTGGACCACCACCCCAGTGTGGGGAAGGTCCTTCCATAGAGCTGAAAATGAGGAGGGTTCATTATGGTCATTAACTTAATCTCCTGATTATCAGAAGCCATAAACCTTTATCTTTGACCAGTGGGAGGTGGGGTGGTAGACTAAATGGATTAGTCTTGGTCTTTGTGGCATTAGCTAGTTCAAAGGGAGTTACAATCCCTTAATTACAGCTATCTGCAGTCAGCTTAGGTAGTTTTTGTGCCCTTTTTCCTGCAGAGAGGTTAATTGTTCCATTTCAATCTTGCTTTTTCATCTTTTTCTCTTTTGCTGCAGCTGCTCCAGCTGATCTAAAGCAAATCACTGCACACTCTTCTGAAAGGGTCTGGCTTCTTGTTTAACTACCCTGATGATTTCAAAAGTGCTGTTCATTATTATCATGTTCCCACAAAATTCAGTGTGCAAAGTCCTGTCCAGAAAGCAAACACAATGCCCAGGCAGGTAAACTGCAGATGTTTTTCTGTTTTTCTGCCTTGCAAAGTCCAAATTCAATTTACTTAAGTATGAATTCAATAGATTTTCTCATAATCTGAGAAAAGTCAGATACTTAATGAGTACTTGAGAAAAAACTACTGTATAATATCAGGCATATTTGACAAAATTCAGACAAACCATTCTCCTGGAAGATCACCATGTTTCCTATCTGGTTAGGGACCAATCTCTTTATATAGTGACTGTTGCCACAGCTTGTATCCACCTGAAAAATGATACATCAGTTTTGGTATAAAATTTGCATCACAGTTTATAGGTTCCAGAAATACAAAATTTCAGAACTCTGAGTCTCTAAAAAGTTCTTGTGACTTGAGTTTTAGATGGTAATATGAAAAGAAAAAGGTGGATTTAAAGATATATGACCTGCAGAAGAAAATGAGACCTTGGAATTCATTTGGGAACTGTGATGGAGAACAAAGGTCTTGCTAATACTTTGCTTGCTTTTTCCTCACAGTCTTAACTAATCTGGAAATATCTTTTTTCTGCCGCATCACATCTTCATTAGATTGTTCTCTCTGTAGACAAATTTCTTTCTGTCCTAAATTTAATGTATCTCAGTTTGTAATATGTGGTATTTTATTCTACTAAGTTTGGGCCTAATATAATCTGGAAAGTGCTCTGCATCTGCATCCATCTGCACATCCATGCAGTGCATTTAGACAGCCCAAAACCTCAGTATGATGGCAAAGACCACCTGAGGGTGAATATCATGATCATCCTTGCACTTCTGCTGGAAGGCACAAGGAATCCAAAGTTTGGTTGAGAATTTGTGTTTACTTTCCAAACGCAGAGTTTCAGAGGAGGCTACAAAACAGAGAGATCTTGTAGAAGAGATGTCAAAAGATGAATGCTTGAAACACCACAGACCTATTTGTTTTTCTCTTATTGCTTGAGATTTAAAAAAAGGACCCTGAGTGAGTTTTGATATGAGCTATTAGAACCAAATTCAACAGGAAGGTAATCCTGTGGTAAAATAAACCACAGGGTTATTTCTAAAAGTGGAGGGCAGCCACTTACTCTGTTTTGTGTTGCTGCACCAACCACATCAGAAGGTGCTTTACAAGTCTCCACTGAGCACATTTTTTGTTTTAATCCATTCTTGTTCAAGTTCAGGCCTTTAAAACGTATTTTGTTTATTGCAGTATTCCCACCAAGGAAGCAGGGTAGATTTTTCCTCACAATCTTGGAAGTTCACATAATTGTCCAACACAGGAGAATGGTGCCTGGGAAAATGATTCATGGTTCTAGAAGACTGGCAATGTTAGCAGATTTTCAGGATTTTTCAGGCTGTGAGCACAGACCCACATTGATCTCATCTCTGTCTCCTGTCAGTGTCTGTTATCAGCCAGGTCAGCAATGAAGGGATTTGCTTTGCTTCTCTCTAGCACGATGTAAAAATCAGCCAAGATGAAGTGCCACTCGATAGCCAGCACTCTGAAGAATGCAAACTCATTTCCTCTGGGGTAATGGGCAAGTAGGTTGGCTGTTCCTCATTGCCTTTGCTCCTTGTCATCTCATTTAACTTCCAATTCACTCCCCTGTGAGAGGCCCTGGTTGTTGAAGATAACACGTGCAGGTATTTGGATATGAGCAAATCCTTCCCTGCAGCCCTGACAGCCCAAACATGTAAGGTGGGAAATAGAAGTGGGGAAAAATTAGGAAAAGTTAGAACACTGTTTATGGAAAGATGTCTAACTTTTGGTCTGTCCATAAGGCAGAAGAACTTACTCGTGACCCAGGCCCTAGAAAATGTCAAGTGTAATAACAAGCATATGAGCAACAAAAAGGAATAAGAAGGGTTGAAAGAAAAGAATGGTTGTGCAAGAACAACAAAATAGGACATAAAAATAATAAAGAATTTAAAGCTGGAATTTAGCAAGGGGATGGACTATCAAAAGAAAGGTCTTGGAAGAGACTTTCAAAGATCTAGTGGAGCAGATCTAATGGACTTTTAGCAAGACATTTTTCTGTTACATTAATTTGATATAGATGTCTTGGACTAGAAAGAGTAAGGCTGAGACATCTAGTCCTAAATTCCTAAATCCATACAGGTATCTGGTGTAAATGTGTATTTAGACCCCTTCTCTACTACTCTTTTTCACATCTACTGTCTTAGATCTGGGCAGCCCAGCTAGAATATTGCAAGATGGGGAAAAAGTCATCCCATGTACAAAAAAGTGCACATTTTCAAATGAGATTTATGATTATGCTTCACTAAGCATAACTTAGTGTCACTAAAGGGCTTGTCACTGAAATGGGAGTTCCTACACAGCCTCTCCCTCCTCCTTTTCCTGCATCTTTCTCTCCATCCTTTAAAACCTTCCAGTCTCGGGTTTTGTGACTGACAAAATCCATGTCAGGTTGTTTGGGTGATCAGCTTCCACTGTCAGGACAAGACAGCTCACTGGAATTGAAGTGGCAGGAGCTCTGGAATGGCAAGGAGCACCCTGGGATCACCCAGGATGGCATTAACAGTTTTAAAGAGATGCTGTTCTGAGCCAGCAAAAGTTTAATGTTTCAACCAGCAGTGGAAGATTCCAAATGAAGTTCTGCTTATAATTCCAGGACACTCTTTTTAATTGTCCTTGCTGGAAACAATGAAACCCCACAAACTTTTTCTGAGGTTTAACACAGTGAAAGCACCAGTCAGCAAAATCTGAATTATTTTCATGGGGAAAATCTCTGCTAGCTCAATATTAATATTTTATATGGTTGAGTTTTAGGGATTTTATCTATTTACTTTGCTTTAGAATCTGTGCATACTCCCATACGTATAAAATTGCAGCAAGGCAATTTGTAGAGGTTGTTCAAAAATCAACATTGCCTGTATTGGCAAGGCATAGAACTTTCCAAGTAATTTGAAGGAAGCAGAAGGTGCAATCTTGCTTTGCCTCTTTCAAACAGCTTGAATAAATGCAAGAAAGAAAAATGGGAGCAGGTCAGCAAGTGATAAAACCTGTTGAGATCCAGATGAATACCTGACACTGCTCAGGTTCCCCCTGCAGGTTCCCCCAGCTGAAAAGTGCTGTAGGATCATCACAGAAAGAAATGCTTTAAAAGGGGGATATATAAAACTCACTTCAGTACAAAATTCCAGACTTTTATTGTAAATGAGCTAGGAAAAAGTGCTTAAAACACTGAGAAGATCTAAAGCTTGTATCATGGATGTATGTTGAGACAAAGGTACCAAATCCTTGTTAAATGGAAACAGTAAAGTCTGGGAGAAATGTGGGAGCTGACGAAACACCTTGCTCCCATCTCCTGTCATCTCCAGCTACATCAATATTAGTCAGATAAACCAGAGGCACATCTGGCTTGTCTCCAGAACAAGGTGGCTACATCCAAACTTTCTTTGGGGTGGCCTCTCTTTCATGTGACTTAAAGGTCTCAAATCCACCCACTAGCAAAGTTCTGGTACTTTAAAGATGAATGGAATAATTTAGGTACATCCTCCTAGATTAAAGCACTTAATGGGATGAAAATTTAGGAAATGAGGTGCCCTGGCCTGTCTCTCTGGTGAACACCTCCTCCCTCCAAATCTACCTGCCCTTCCTCCTGGAGGTGCATCTGACTGCATGGCTGGCCAGGTCCTAGATTGGGCACGCTGGTTAGTTGTTTATTTTCAGCACAATAAACAACTGCAAATTTCACCCTTGGCCTTGACTTTGTCTTGGTCACTTCTGCCACTCAGCCATGAGGTCACTCTGAAAGTCACACTCTCATGGGGCCAGGATATGGTCCTGCAGAGCTGGAGATACCCAGTGATGTCACAGCCCATTCTCCTCCTGTTTTCTGCTGCAAGGAGGGCAAAAGCACAAAATAAAACATGGTGTTATTTTGGGATCACAGACACCCCCTCCTCACCACCCTCTGATCTTGGCTTTCTTTTATTCATTTATTCAAAGCTATATAGGGAAACCCAACTTAGCTAAGGTTCAAGGAAAAGTTAATGCTAAAAATGATCCAGCAGAAACATGTTTAGAAACATTAGAGTCACAAATGATGAATATGGGTGTAGTCCTAAATGCAAATCTGAATTTTTCACTGGCCTAATTTTGAAAAATGTAGAGCATTACATGGTTTGATCTTATCATAGAATCACAGAATGGTCTGTGTAGCAGGGGAACTTAAAGATTCTCCAGTTTCTATCCTCTGCCATGAGCAGGGGCACCTGGCAGTAGAACAGGTTGCTTCAGAGCTTCATTGACTGAACATTTTCAGGGATGGGGCATCCACAGCTTCTCTGGGAAACCTGTGCCAGAGCCTCACCACCCTGACAGGGAAGAATTTCTTCCTACTATCTGACCTAAATCTCTCTTTTTTTCCACTGGTGAGCCTGCAGCAATTACCACCACCTCTGAAAGAACTTGGGTTTACCTTGGCCAGCAGGTGCCCACCCACACAGCCACACACTGATTCAGTCCCCTCCCAGCAGGATGGGGAAAAGAGCTGGAAGAAAAAAAGCCAAAAAATCTTGTGGGGTGAGATAAAGGCAGTTTAAAAGTGAAGGGAGGAGGAGGAGGTGTGCTTGGCCATGCTAACTCATGGCTGTGTAGTCAGCACTGCTTTAGTCATGGATCCAAAATGGAACACTGTGGAGAATGTCAGCTCAGTCCCAACCACACTCAGCACACACCCTTGCAATTCTTCCACATAAAAGCAGATATAAAGTTAATGAGCCTCATTATCCCTGTCTCTCACAATTCTTGTTTTATGCTAATGTATGCTAAATGGCTCCTATAAAGTTAGCCTCAATTTGTAGAGAAGTGAATGAGAATATATTGAATTGTTACCTCTCTGCCCCAAAACACTGCCGGTAGTTTTGGCTATAGTGCTCTGCCTTGAGGCTCCCTAAAGTCAGCCAGAGGAGCTGGGGCAGAACCTGCCATGGCACCAGTGTCTCCCTGTCACCATGATATTTTCTGAAAAATCCCTTTGCCAGGAATTTTCTCTTGAGAAGCTGAGAAGCCTCAGAAAAGAAATGTAAACAATAATTATCTGATTGTTTGGAATGTGGTTTGGAGGTTGCTTACCAACAGGTGCATCTTTGATTGGCTCCATGTGAATTGTTTTAACTCAACGACCAATCCCAGTCCAGCTGTGTCAGACTCTCTGGTCAGTCACGGGTTTTTATTATTCGTTCTTGTCTAACCTTCTGATGTCTCCTTTCTTTCTTTAGTATAGCTTTAGTACACCATTTTCATAACATAACATAACATAACATAACATAACATAACATAACATAACATAACATAACATAACATAACATATATCAGCCTTCTTAGAACTTGGAGTCAATTCTCATCTCTCACCTTGTCCTGGGGACCCTCACAGCACCACAACATCTCCCCCATAAACAGCGCACTCCTGAACAAGACCAGCTGTGCTGGTGTGTGTGAAACTGAGGCAGATGGGCTTCTGATGAATCCACTTCAGGCAGCCACCTGCACCTACACCAGGCTCCCAGGAATTCTGCCCAGCCATCCCATGGGCTGTCCTGGCCAGGAACAGTCAGACCTCTCCGTGGTGTGCATTGGAGGATGGATCAGAAACCCCTGAATATCCTTGGGATGAAATGGTGCTGGGGCAGGCAGTGCCGGGGTCCTCAGGCTCCTGCACCGTGTGGATGGTGTCCCATGTTCAGATTAAGTTCTGGGTTCTCTCACTCCTCAGGGTGGAGCTGCCTCACCTTTGGATTGGCAAGGGAGGATCCATTATGCCCAACAACCTCTACTTCTCATGTCACAAATCAGTGAGGGCTTTTTTGGAAACATAATTTCAGTTAGGTGGAGTACTCCAAATTAAATGCATAAAATTAAGTTTTAATTGCTTAGGTACCTCTGGCCCCACCTGATTACCTTTTGCCTGCTGCATGGAACATGAGTTGCTTTAACTGGGGGGCTGTGCCATAACTGCTCCTGGATCAAAACTCCTTGCACAAAATCTTTAAATTCCAATATCACCTGTTCCAATATTGTTACACATCAAAAGCAGTAAATGCAGATTTCCTAATAGGATTTTAAAATAATGGAATCAAGCTACTTTAGGCATATGCTTAATTTCATGGTCTTTTCTGTCTAATTTTACATGAGAATTCTATTTATTAAACAAAGGCTGGCAGTGGTGTTAGCATTGAGTATATGCAGATAACAGTTTCAATCTTTCTCGTGTTTTTTAATTAATCCCTTTGATCTAATAGACTTTTTCTCTGCCTTTAGGGTCACAAATACAATTTTGGAAGTATATTTGAAAATTAATAGTACTGCTATGTTTTCATCTGCCATTGAAAAAATTCCATGCCTCCTCTTTGGAGAGCAGTTGAAAAATACAGAACAATTGTTATGACTCTGAAGACACTGATACGAAGATTGGTGAATTTTAAGAAATTCAAAGAATAAAGAAAATTGCTACATGTTCTTGGTACTAACTGCTATCAAAAGGGTTACAGACCATTGGGAAATGGGAATTTCACTTGTTTTCATTTGTGTGCACAACCCACATGAGTAAAAACAGAGAAAAAGAGTAAAAACTGCAAATATATGAAGTCTGCAAATTTCAAGGAGGAAGGGAATGTAAAGCCACTGTTAAAGAACATGAAGGAATAAATGTCTCTTTGGGAGAGAATCCATGCCAGGAATTGTTTTCCTTTGTATATATCCTGCTGTGATGAACAGTTAGCTGCCAGTCAACATGGAGATTCACTGGGGAAATTAGCTTCAAATTAATTTTTCAGGACATTTCTGAACAATATGAGTTGTCTCCCAAGCAAGGACTGTGCCTCCCACCAGCAATATTTGGCATAAGGAACTCCAGGATATGGATGAGATAAACTCTGAACCGTCATCCCCACTTGCTATGTACATTGGGGCTGGATGAGTCCAGAATGTGGGGCAGGAAAAAAATAAACAGAATAATAAAAATGTCTAGGTTGTATGCTAGAAAAGGTCAATTTGTTGCTTTCCCTTTCTCTCATTTTTATGGACATGGTTTATTTCCTTCCAACAGTCTGGAAAACATGACACTTACAATAACCTAGGGAAAAAAACCAAAGTAAAATATCTAAATCAATTTAATTTCATAAACAGAACTTCTTGAATAGCAGATATAGTATAGAGTTATTTAATTCTGCTTCATGATACATAGTCAAATTAATATTCAGAAGCTTTACATTAAAAAAGAACAAGACAAAGAGAAACACTTTTGGAGAAAATACCTCTGTTGGGATTTATGCAATAATTTTAATTATTCTACTTGCTTATTACAAAACTGTTTTTTGTAGCATCTCAGAAGGAGAAATTAGACATTAACATAGCTGGCATCTTCTGGGTGCTTCTTTCAGCTCTGTCACACATTTCATGACAACAAAGGTTAATGTTGGGGTCTGAGATGGTTGTTAGGTGTATTCTCCAATATCTCAGGATATCCTGCCTCAATATTTCTCCACTTCTTTCCTTTTTCTTTTTCTTCTCCTTTTTCTTTTCCTTTTCCTTTTTCTTTTTCTTTTTCTTTCTTCTTCTTCTTCTTCTTCTTCTTCTTCTTCTTCTTCTTCTTTTTCTTCTTCTTCCCTTGAAGTTAAAGCCCTGTGAAGTTAAGCCAGGACCAAGGCCAGAAGAACAGCAACAGGAAGGTGTTAATTCTCTGGCAGGACACTGACTGGCGAGTGGGCACAACAGGGATTTGGGACTCAATTTGCAGAAATGGGTTTTTCAGGTGATGTTTTAATCACAGAGTCACAAAATTAACTGGAAGGGACCACAGTGGCTCATCTGGCCCCACCTTTCCTGCTGCAGCAGGGCCATCCCAGAGCACCTGACACAAGACTGTGTCCAGATGGTTCTGGAGTATCTCTTGAATATCTATATTGAATATATAATGCACAAGAAAGGAAGGACTGCTGGGACTCTGCAGCCAAGAGTCCCTTAACTCCCAAGCTAGGACAAGACTCCCTTCAGTCTGGTCATTTTCTGGTACAGTGGTATTTGTTCTCTTGTTTCAACATCAAATTGCATCAAATTTATCATGACATAATCCAGTTTTTCAGCCTCTCCCCCAGAATTTGGTACACAATTCTCCATTGGTGCAAGGCCTTCCACTGTGGGTGAGTGCACTAAAGAGGAGACAATCCTGTGGAAAAATTACAGGATGCTGGCACAAGTGGCCAGATTACTTATATTTCTATCAATGTTCAATACCTTGGGCTTTTTTAGAGCATCCAGGCAGTCCTGAAACCTGGAAATTTAGCTTGATTGGTTGTGCATATCTAGGGAAAAAGTGGTGCCCATCATGAAGCAAACAGAGCAGGGAGCTGTGCTACACACTCTGAGAAGTTTCAGCCTGAGCAGGGTGACATTCACAGTTTTGAGATTCTTCCAACCAGCTAAATCAACTCTGAAAAACAGATGGGACTGTATGTCATGGGGGTCTGAAGGCTTCTGCTGCAGCACAGAAAAGTGCTCAGAAGTACAAGTTTTTAAAAGGGGTTATTATCCAGTTATCATAGTCCTGAAATGAAGGAATAAACAACAATGAAAACTGATAATGACTTTAGCATTTTTAAATGGTCAAATAATGTTTGGAATGGTTAACTAGCAATATTTAATAGGTATAATTTTTTAAAAGATGCTTTTCTGGTCTGGAAAGCCTATAATTTCTCCCTTCAACTTACCCCAACCAAATGCAGCCTTAATGAACAGATTCATTATTGTAGCAGTTTGGAAGGAAGAAAAAACCCAAAACCCCAAACCATGAACCCTCTGCCTATTGCATTAGGGCCATATTCCTTCCTGGTTTTGGATGAGGACTACAGATATGGATTTCATGTCAGCTGTACAGACATTGTCAGCATTTTGTTTTGAACTTGTCTGCTTGCTCATCACATTTTAATTAATGAGGGCATGAGCCAAAACAGGTGTTGGTGACAGAACAGACAGCAGCTGGCAAACAATTTTTAGATCTACAATTGACTCATTTCTACTATTGTTCTGGAACAGAGGGTTCATACAATTTTACAGAGCAGGAGTTCATGTAATTTTACAGAGGAGGTTATTATCAGGCTGAGCTGTAGAGGCACATTCATTTTTTCTGGTTCTGTTTTGCTAGATTTTTTTAAATGACTTTTTCTCAGGCTTGGTTCTCATGGTAAAACTGCTTGAAAAGTTTAGGTTATTTTTTTTTCCAGCAGCAGGCAATTTGTATTACTAAAACAATCTAATCAAGGAACTAAATGGCCTTTGAATAAAGACCCCAAATTCATTTCATTACCATCTATTTTTCCAGAGAGAAAATGGCATAAATTGCTCTGGAACTAGAGCTCAGCAAAACTCTTTTCCAAATCTGTGTCTGTATAAATCGCTAGAGAATGAAAGTTGTATGAGTCCATCAAAACTTCAAGCACATGAAGAATCTAATCAAACTCTAAACTTTCTCATTCAAGTGTCCCAGGCTCTTTAAATCACATAACTGACTTTCTACATCCTTGCTGTTACTCATCCAAGACTTTTCAGATATAGCTCTTTAATTGTGAATTTCTGGCACTCCCTGGTGTGTCTGCCATTCCCTGGAGGTTTAAAGCTGGATGTCTAAAATGAGCACGCAAAAATCCCATTTATCCACAAAGGCATCAAGGGAAATAACTTGATGCTATTTGCCATCTCTACATGGTTTTGTGTCACAGCAAATTCCATGAAGTAATTAAAGAGGGAGTCAACAGTCTGAGAGAGAGCAAAGACCAGGTTGTTCTGATGAAATCATTCCTCAGGTCAGTTAAATTATTATTTTGAAGAAATGTTTTGTGTTACAGAGATAATCAATGGCTCCATTTTAGAAGCATTGTGGGAGAAACAGTGAACATCAGTCTGGTGACACAGCAAGCACAAAAAGGGTGGTAACAGAGGATGATGCAATCATCATCTATGCTAGATCTGCAAAATGTGACCTCTGAGGCTTAAGGAGTTGAAGAAAACTTCAAGGTAAACTTCTTTAACATCTCCATATCCCTCCCTACCCTTATGAGCCCTGGAGAGGAAAAGATGCACCCTGGGATCCCTCAGGATGGTCAGCCTGCTTGTCCAAAGAGTGGAACATCCTGACAGTGGTACTGATGATTTCCATGCGACAGCTGTGGGGTAAGGAATTCCCTGATCCTTGAGACATTGTTCCTTGCCCACTGTCCGATCGGCTGTCTGTCTCTGTCGGACACACGTGTAGGATGGCTCGTGGGCAGCCTGCGCTGGAAGGATGAGACTGGACTCTTCAGTAGTTCGGTCTTCAGTTTGTTTATTGTTTTCTTATCTGAAATGCTTTCTCTGCCCAGCAAGGCAGCCACAAACACTCTGACTGCCCACGGGGTGGCCGTATCTTCTTATAGTGAAAGTTACATATGCAATATTTACAATCACCCTCCAATGCCCATCACCTGTGTTAGACAGTGAGCCTCTACTCTAAACCAATCTGTGAGTGCCAACATCACCGAGAAGATGGACGCCAAGAAGAAGGAGAAGACCACAAGGTCGGGACCTGAATCCTCCATCTTGTCTCCACAAACCCCCCTGTACCAGAATCCTAAAAGCTACAATCTACCTAGTAAGTGTAACATTCCGGCACCATTTAAACCCTAGAAACTTTCAGACCCTCACACCCAGGTGGCACATCCCTTGAAGGGTCAAAATCAAGCCACCAGGTACTTTTTGCCACATTCCAGGACTCCCGAGCCCCCCAAGGGTGTTCTCGGGGACTCAGAGCATCCGAGGCGATGTGCTGAGTTCCCACAGCCCACAAGTAGTTCTTTTAGTTACCTGGCTTTGACACCAGCCACCTTAGAGTCTCAGTGGTGCATAAACTGCAGCTGAGATCAGCCAGGAACAAACTGGTGTCAGGATTCAGGCTCAGGCACAACCTCCAAGTGCCTGCATGGTTTAATGGCCAGCACAGCTCCTGGCACACTTTTGGCATGTGCTAATTAGCACAGCCACAGACAGGGCTCTGGCACTGGCTGGGGATCACATTTCTCACAAATTACTCCCACTGGCAATCTGAATTTAGACACTTTGTTTCAGGGGAAGGAGAATTTTGATATATGACCATCAGTAAAATCATCTAGTTTTCTGGCCTCAGAGAAATGTCCTTAATAGCTTTACTTAGCAAGATAGACAGAGCTTGGGGGACCAATGGAAAACTAAAAAGCTTGCAAGCATCCCTTGAAATTGAAGGTTAGATCTGTGAGTTATTGCATGAATATCCCAGGATAAGGGAGTGCAATCTTTAAGCATTAAGAGTTTATATCCTGAATGACCCAAGAGACCAAATGAATATTAGCTGTTATACAGGATATTATTCTGTGCACATAATATACCTGGAATAATTAGCAAAGTAATGAATTTCTGTTACTACAGTAAATTTATACTAGCCATAATAATTTTAATATATGCACATGTCTTTGAAATGATGGTGCCAGCTGTAAAACTAGTGCTTTTCTTTATTAAAAACACTCAGATCAAAAAGTTCAGAGAAAGGCCAAGGGCCAGATTTGTCAGGTAGCATTGTGGTTTAACCCCAGACAGCAAATGAACCCCACACAGCCTCTTGCTAATTCCGCACTGACTAGGAGTGTATTTATGATTGGTCAAAGAAATAGGATGGAAATTAAATTTCCTTGGACTAGGAAATCACTAGATTTAGTATTATATTGATGGGGAATTCTTTCACTTAAGTAGTCAGGTATTAAATGGGTTAAAAAAATGTCTTAGTGCCAGATCTCAAACAGGTGTTATTCATTAGCTATTACCTGAATGGGTCCTTAGATAATTTTGCAAATGCATTTAATATTTTTATCAATATTTTAGGAAATAAAAACGCTTTATGGCTAGACTGACAGATGATGTGAAGACTGACATAGCAGCAAATATGGCAGCAAATGTATTAAGAATGGCTCAAATATCTTGGTTTCAAGCCTGGAGATTTCAGCTTTTCCCACAGTAAATCTATATCAGATTAACTGAATTTCTGGATCTGATTGACTGCATTGACTAGATCTTCATTTCCTGTCTAGACTTAGACATTTAACATTTCAGTGGAGATAAACAAAAGTAATACACAGGGAAGGAAGGGGACAGGCTTTGTCATGGCATGTGGAGATTTGCTGAGGACTCAATGAAGATCCTGGAATCCAACCTGCAAAGAACTACATTTCAGGCATAAAAAAGTGATCCTTCCCATAAATAAGGGCATGATAAAATTGGTCATGATAAAAAGACATTTCTAGTTGTGGGATACCCATGTGAAAAATATGTGAAAATAGTATTAGAGAGAATTCAGGAGAAGATTCAAGTGTTGGAAACCAGCCTTACAGAGTAAAGCTCCATGGAGCTTATCTAATCACGTCATTAAAAAAAAAAGGCACAAGTTAATCCTTATGTGCAGCTGTTAACATGTAGAGATGTGTGGCAGCAGTGAGATTTTCAAATTTATGGACAATGGCTTAACAGGAATCACAGGCTGCAAAACAAAGGTAAAGAAAATTGACCTTCAGATGGTTAAATGCAGGAGTAGCGTATGGGGAGAGGAAGTTGAAGGTACCACCATCAGAAAGATGGTGAATGGGGTCTTTTAAGAGAAATAATTTGCTCCCTGAATATGTTGTTTATGCTGGTTCACTCTGTCACTAGATTTTGTACCTATCTTTGTTAGATGCAAGCACTTCTAATCCTTTGAATAGTTCAGATGAGATATTAGCATGAAGATAACCTACAATTAATTAGCAGGGTTTTCACCAGTCACCAGGAGCAAAACAACTATAAGAAATGGTACAATGGAAATTCCTACATTGTATTCCTGTGAAATGTATTGTTAGCCATTCATTTGTGACAAAATGATGAGTGGCGCGATGCAAATATTCTGAAAAGTCACATTTTTAAAAGTCAAATTGGGAACATATGCCTCAAAACTCAGAATCAGTTTTTGTGTGGAATTGATGTCTTGATGTGTTGTTATTTAGTCCTTCTAAAAGCTAAAATGAGGGGACATGTTAGGCTGGTAAGAAAGAAGAATGTCACTAACTGTTGATATTAGACTTTTAAAGCACAAACACAATTTGGCACATTTACTGGAAAGTGTTTTTAAATGGTGATAATAAAAAGGAAAAAAAATTGCTTTCTCTGCTTCCATATTTTTTTAGTGTTTAACTTTAGGGTGCAGAATGTGCCAACCTACAAAACCTCCTGCGAAATGAGTATCTGGAAACACTAATGAACCTCTGGGGAAAGTGCCATGTTCCAAAACAAAATATTTAACAAATTTAGTCCAACAGCAAAAGCTGTCACATGCAGTCTGCAGCCATGGTTCAGTGTCCTAGAGTTAATTTCCTCACCCTTTGGTAGAGCAGAGTTGATTTGTAATCATGTCAAAGCCCCATTCTATTACTTTGCTCCAGTTTTTCCAGCACACTTTTTATTTTATTTTCACTGTACCCAGGCTCTTGCTCCAGCACACACCTTTCTAAGCAGTTTTTCTGGCTTTCCTAGCAGTATAAAGTAATGCCTACTTATGTCGGTGCTGGGGGGGTTGCCTTGTTTTGGATGTTGTGGTAGCACAACAAACCAGGCAGTTTTCCTTCCTTTTGTTGGCTGCTGAGTTCCCAACTGCCTGTAGATACTTACAGCTCACATTCAGAGCCATTTCCCCTGGATCCCATACAGCCCCTTGGCAAAATGAGAGCTGCAGTGGACAAAGCGCTATAAAGTAGGCTCCTGAGAGCAATGCACAGTGCCTTGGAGCCCTAAGAGGTGCCTTGGATCTGTTTTCTGTATTTCATTCCCTTTAGCACATTAAGGTGAAATGTTTCCCAGAGAGCTTTCATCCAAAGATCCGGGAGTAGTGCAGGAAAACAGCACAGCAGAAGTGAGCGAGCTCTCAGTGGGCTGGGGGCTGTTTATCAATATCTATGTCCTCTCTAGCTTGGGCTGCAGAAAACTGTTTTTTCTTGCATTAAAATAGACTATGAAGGTGAATGGATGCTTGGAGCTGGCTTGCAGATGTTATCAGCAACCATGTGATAAGAGGATTTGCTTTCTGTGTTTGCCACAACAGTTGTGAATGGCAATTCCCTCATTAGGAAGCTCTGAAGGGTAACAGGGATGAAGGACTTGCTGCTGAACTGGAACTCACAGTCCATGGTAGAAGGACAACACAGCAAGAACCCAGCGACTAATAGGGTAGTGGGAAAGGAGGGAAGGAAAGAAGAAAAAGAAGGTTCTATTTATTTATTTTGGTCTTGCTATCCCTGTCCATTCCATTTCCATAATCCGGAATAAAAATGAAGATGCAGCACAAAAGTGTTTCTCTAACAAGGCTGAAATGTATCTACTGGATCTGCTGTGTTAGATCTGCAGACCAGCAGTGAAGGTGGTTTTCCCAAAAAGGATTTCTGTTACTGATGCAAAAAAACCCCTTAACTGTGAGGAGACAGATGAACATACAGGGGTGTATCCTTCCTTCCTTCCTTCCTTCCTTCCTTCCTTCCTTCCTTCCTTCCTTCCTTCCTTCCTTCCTTCCTTCCTTCCTTCCTTCCTTCCTTCCTTCCTTCCTTCCTTCCTTCCTTCCTTCCTTCCTTCCTTCCTTCCTTCCTTCCTTCCTTCCTTCCTTCCTTCCTTCCTTCCTTCCTTCCTTCCTTCCTTCCTTCCTTCCTTCCTTCCTTCCTTCCTTCCTTCCTTCCTTCCTTCCTTCCTTCCTTCCTTCCTTCCTTCCTTCCTTCCTCCCTTCCTTCCTTCCTTCCTTCCTTCCTTCCTTCCTCCCCTTCCTTCCTTCCTTCCCCTCCCCTTCCCTCCCTTCCTTCCTCCCTTCCTTCCTTCCTTCCTTCCTTCCTCCTTTCATGCAGTAGATTTCATGTCAAAGTAACCCTTTTCTAATTTCTTGCCCTTTGGGTGAGCTGCCTCTTTCCCCTCTGCAGGAATACCTACAAGCCAGCCCTCTATGATTCATTTTCCTTTCTGCTCCACATGGTTTGTCTGTCAGATTACTCTGACACCTTCCTATTCACCACCAGCTCTCCTGCCCCTGAACTGTCAGAGCTCTGTCAGGGTAACAAAACCCACCAGGGAAGCTCTCCCACCCCAGCTGGGGGTTTACCTTTTAATGGCCAAAGCAAATGAGGCCACAGCCTCATCTCTCTGGCACAGAGATGGGAGTTCTTTATTTGGACATAGCTCCAGCCTAGGTGCTCTGCAGATGGCAAACGGGAGCTGTTTTTTCCCCCCTAAATACAGAACCTACATATTTCAGAGCAATTGCAAGGCTGGAAGTGCCTACCTAGCTGTGAGGGACCGTAATTTGAGACAAAGGGTTCAGTTCAAGAACCTTTAAGTAGAGCAGTCAAGCACCTTTTAATGAAAATTAAGATTTTCCATGCCACGGGGGATATCTAGACCCATCCTCTGGTCCTGAATTCAAAGGACTGGTGGGGTGTGGTGGAGAGCTCTCAAACCTCTCAAGTCATGCCAGTGACCATATCGGCAAAGGAGCTGAGCTACCCACCATGTCCCTTCTTCCACTCTTCTTTTTTCACCCATCCTTTTCACTCTATCCCACTTAAATCTGACCCTGACTAAATTTCAGCAACTAAAGTGAATGCTCAGATGGCTTTATGTGGTTTTTTCTAACTGGTATCACCACGGCCAAGCTCTTTTCACAAAAAGAAAATCAAAGGTGAGCCTGAGTTCTGTAAGGGTCTAGTCCACATCCCATTGACTTCCCTTGGTATTTGTGCTGGTCCTGGGTCATGGCTCAGGCTGGTATTTTTCCATATTGAAAAAACTCACAAACACTCTTTTGGGAAAGTTTTCAGCAGATCTGAAAGCAACATGGAATATGTGTGCTCTAATATAGCTACAGTGCTTTAATTGCAGGCATCTGCCATGCAGCTAATGCAGATATTCGTGGAAATGTTTACTTCATTACTGCATCACAAGAACTTAATTAGGCTGACTGGAGACTTGAACAAAGGAGGCTGAAAAGGCATCAATTATGTGTGTTAGCACACTGAATAGGGCTCTGAAACTCAGACCCGAACTCCCATCAAAAGGGGCTGTTCAGGAACAGGCTGGTGATTTCAACCCCTTCATTCAGCAGCCTCGGGGCAGGGCTGCACTCCTCTAGAGGCAGAGGGAGCCTTTCCCTTTTCTTTTTTCCTCTTTCCCCTTCCCTTCCCTTCCCTTCCCTTCCCTTCCCTTCCCTTCCCTTCCCTTCCCTTCCCTTCCCTTCCCTTCCCTTCCCTTCCCTTCCCTTCCCTTCCCTTCCCTTCCCTTCCCTTCCCTTCCCTTCCCTTCCCTTCCCTTCCCTTCCCTTCCCGATTGTGGGCTGCTCATGCAGCAGGGGATGGATGGGGGACGAGCTGACAGCGCTGAGCCGCCGCGGGTGACAGCAGGGATGTCACACAGCCAGGGATGTCACAGCCAGGGATGTCACAGCCAGGGATGTCACTCAGAGCCAGCAGTCAGAGCCTGCCCGCACCAAACCCGCACTCAGGTGTGGTGCATGGATGGAGATTTTCCATCAAAAGCCTCTGTGAGTTTAAATTATGACATGGAACATTTTCTTAATCAAAATATACAGCAGCACTCTGAGGAAAAAAAAAACTTCTGAAAAGAATTTGGATATGAGTGAATTTGGATATAACGTCTGCTCAGCCTTATTGCCCCAAATCCCAGTGAAAACTGCAGATATGTCCTGGTAAATGTGCTTGAAATAAGAAGTTTATTTCAAAGACTTTTGTTTCAAATTGTTTGAATAAGAAGTCTTTGAACAACAGCCAAGACAAACTAGTATTATATATTTTGAATCAGAATAAATTATTATTATTGAAGAGAATGTATTAACATCACTGTGTTTTGTTCATCTTTCCTTTAAAAGATTCAGAATTTCTGTTGTTTTTACCAAATTTGGGTTCAAAATAATTTGGAAAACAGTCAGTCTTTTGTTTCTTTTATGGTAATAATGATGTGGTTTAAATATTTTTTATATTAATGGGATCTTAGGTCTTATTGTATTATATCATAGTAAAATAAGAGGCAATTAATCATAAATAACATTCTGAAGGTGAAATAATGTAAAAGTAAATCAAATTAATTAATACATGAGTAGTGGTAGTTAACAACACGTGGAACTGATTTTAGTATAAAAATACTGCTACTGAAAGCTCTCAACATTTTTTATATTATTTTGGTAAGAGGAATTTTCATCTGATTCAGGTAAAGCTGCACAATTGTATTTGTGACAGATGCTCTTAAATGTGTTACTTTGTGTTTTTGGATACAACATACAGTGAAAAATACTGTCAAAATACTGTCAATACTGACAAATTCTGTCAAAAAAAGAGCAAAAGTGTGTGGTTCCCAATGATATAACTCCACATCCAGTTCACCCTGCTGCTCTGGAAGTCACATGGTATTTAGAACTACATGAGATTCAACTGACGGAAACCATCTCAATATATAACTTTATTACTTGTGTAATGGTTTGTATTAACTGCGACCTTATTTCCACTTAGGTGTTTTTCAGCTGCGTGGTTGAACTGAAACCCAGTTTAACCGATTGCATTTGTGGTTTTTTTCTGATTCTTTCCTGTGTAACATAGTATTAATTCTGGTTATGGTTAGTAGCACCAACCAATTTGAGACACTGTGCCATGTAATGCATGATAATGTTTTCTCTTTCTGTTCTGCTTTGCAATGATCTTTGCCATTAACACTGATAAGAACAAAAAGAAACCAAGAGAGGCTGCTGCAGCAGCAGAGACCAATAAAGATAAAGCTCTTGTGTGTGTTGGGGTTTGTGCAGGAGCACACAGCACTGTAAACAGCATTCCTCTTCCACAAAGAGGAAAACAAACAAGTTGGCGTCACTTTGAGGATTGCAGCCCCACTGTTATTTGTGTGTGCATCTTTCTTAGCTGATTTTATTTAAGAATGGGGATTTTTTCCCCTTTATTCTGCAGCAGTGGTATTAGATGGACCTCTTAGACAGAATTCAGATAAGCCATAAGATAATGATCCTGCTCCAGTACTGTGGTTTCGACTCAGTCCATTGCTCTCTTGAATAAAATCGTTCTGTGCACACTGACAGTGATGTGGGCCAGTTGATAAAGTCTCTTTCCAGAAGATCTTCAATCCAGAATTTCTCCTGCTTTGAAGAGAGTCTGCAGTACAGAAGAACTTACAGAAACCTCAAGGGAACTAAATGGCATTAAGAAAGTAAAAGTCATTAAACAAATCTGCTTTCTATTGGATTTCACTTAGTAAAATAGGCATAGCAACATCAAATCATTGTGCCCTAGGCTGGCATTTTTGGAGTGACAAAATGTTTATTGCTTCATTTCAAAATGACTATTTCAGATTTTTCACTTGCATTACAGGAAAGTCAAACTCAAACCATATATTTTGGATATGTTGTAAGGCTGTTTTTATTTCTCCTCACTGATTGGTTCAGTACTTACCCATCCTTTGCAGTGTTTGAAATAAAGCTAATTTTCAGTCTTGAAATCTGGAGTTGATCTGCTGTTTTCTGTGGATGGGCAGAATTGCCTTACAGCATGGAATTAACCATTTTTTGTTTGTTTGTCTGTTTTTAATTTCTTAGGAACTGGGACTACCTCAGGCTGAAGACCATGACTAGCAACATAAAGCTTGATTTTCTTCTCTATATGCCTGGGAATGAAAATTCAGATTAATTGAGATCCCTCAATTTAATCACTCCTGAGGCCTCTTCTGGACATCTACAGTTTGAATATTGGGCCTGCAGTGAAGACAGTGTTTTTGTATTTGAATTCAAAAAATTATCACAATAAGATGTAGAGAATGATTTTTGAGTTACCATTGTGAATGAATTTCTCAAGCAACAGACAATTGTTAAATTTAGGATGACTGGGAATCAAGTTAGTTCATGCATTTTGGTGAGAGTTCAGGGCATTTGTTTTAATGCTGATATAAAATTTAAGATTAAAAGCCCAGCACCCGATGAATCTCTTTGTAAAGTTGCTGATTATACAAAGCATTTAGTTATGAGGTGCAGCATTTCCTTTACATCCAACACTCATGCTTTGATTGAATTTTAGAAATCAGAGTATTGGCAGCCTAATTTAAAAACACCCCACAGATATTTCCTTTCTGTTGCCATGATATTCATTCTTTTCTGCTCACAGATGGTATTCTGACATTTCTAATATATACTGCATTTGTGTGATAGTTTCCCAGAATATTTTGATAAGGAACTCCAAAACCAATTTAGTTAGTGAGCAAATTTGATGTCAGACTGAAAAAGATTTTCCTTCCTATTTTATTTTAATTTTTTTTTTTTTTTTTTTTTGCTGAAAGGAAAGAGAGAAACAGGCAAACTTCTTCCAGGAGATGAAAAGATTGACTTTTTTTTCTTGTAACAACTGAAATCTCTGAGATATGTCAGGTTTTATCCTGACATGATTCTTTCCTATTTACAATTAAATATGAGAATCCATTTGATGCCTGATATTTCTTTCCTCACCTGCAACCTCTTTGTTTCTGACCTCACCTCCCAGATCACTTAGGTGTTTTTAATCTGGTTTTAAAGGTGAAAATACAGCGTGGATTTAATACTGCAGCTCTTTGTCCAAGTTCTACTCATAGAAGTCCTCCAATTCCTTTGGTTTCCCTGAGTGACATTCATCCCTCTAAATGTCCAAGAAAAGTTTTGGATGTCCAAAAATTAGCTGTACAGTAAGGTGGCATCTTAGTTCCCTCTGCAGGCAGGGCAAGAGGATTATTCACTCTCCCTGTCTGAGATATCTTCGGGGGGAGTCGAATGTTGTTTGCACCCAGCAGTCTTTCTGTGCTGGCTGTGCTGGAAAACCAGCATGGCCTGCCAGCTGGAAAAGGAAAGGAGACTCCCACTTCTTGAATGCAGGAAGTTGCCACATAAGGATTTGCAAAATCTGTCTTTTTCATAAAGGTCACAAAAAATGGAAAAAAAAAAAATCAGAAATGTCATCATGAATCCCGTACGCTCATTTTTCAAAATAGTTTTTTAAGAGAAGCTTCATAATATTTTGAGAAAGATCAAAAATTCTGAAATGTCAAAGTGCTTATCTAATGAAATCTAAACTTTCAGTATCTAAAATCATGGAATTATTGAGGTTGAAAAAGACCTCTACAGCCATGGAGTCCAGCCTTCAGCCCAGCACAGCCAAATTCACCACTAAACCACATCCCTACTAATATTTCATGACCATCTGAAGGAATGATTTCAGCCTCAATGAAGTACAAATGTGAATTCTATTGCAACCAGGGCAGCTGGTAGTGCCACATATATTTTTAGCTTGGATTTCAGCACAGAAGAGAGCTCCTTTGTTTAGGTGGAGTAGCAGTTTCCAAATGCACTTCCATATGGGAATCTGAGGTTTCAGCTGACTGATGTGATGATCTGTCAGCTTTGTGTAGAAGCTCAGCTTGTAGGTTACACACAGACAGCCTTCACAGCCCCAACCCGACTTTCAGAGTAAGACCTTGAGGTTTTACTGACCTTGTCCTGGAAGCAATGCCAAAATCATTCTAATGATTTCAAAACCCAGAGATGAAAAACTCAAAAGCAAGACCTGTGAGAAATCAGTTCAGAGGAGTGAGAGGGAGTGGGGATGAGGTTCCACTTCCAGATTTTCTGGCAGCACCACGTGACATTCATGTGAGCCATGACAGAACTATTTCATTCCTTCTACTTTATTCCTTATCCTAAGAGATGTTTTTCAATCCTAGGAGTGATGACAAAGCACTGAGTGCACATGAATAGTAATTCTACACAAGTGTGACCATTACAGGCACATTTAGTGCTAAGGAAAGAGCTGTGCAGCACAGAATAGAGCAACTGAAAAATGCAGGAACTTCTGCAATCTGCAGAGATACTCACCAGATCCTAACAGCAGGCAGCAACAGGTCCGGGTGGTTTTTTTAATAGGAATTAGGAATGCTACACACAGATTTCTATAGTCAGTTATTTCTTCTAAGACACTGAGTGTGATTGTACTTACTCATTGATATTTTCCAGAAACTTTAGTCAATACTTTCAATATTGCCCATCAAGCCCCATTGATTTTGATGAAATTTTGTTTCAAAAATTAAGAGAAAAAACTTCAAAATACCTCATGTTAACATTTTAGAGGTTTTGGAAATTAAAATTTTGGTGTTTGTTTACAAAACCTCTTTTAATTACAAACTTACTGTTATTATTTTCATAAATAAAGGTAAACTATGAGACTGTTCAAACAAAATGATAAGAAAAAGTGTTTCTGTAAATGTGAAAATCTGGTTTGTTTGTTTTTTTTTTAAATACAGCTTGTGTACTTATCCAGCGTTCAGCAATGCTCCACTGACATTGCAATTCTCTGATAAGCAGACACAGAAACAGACACACAGACATTGTCACCTTCACAAAGAAATCCCTTCCAAGTAAAATATTAATTAATAATGCTGTTGTTTCAGGGATGGGAGTAGATGCAGTTGATAAAGCACCAATTAGAGGGTGGGAGAGGGAATTGTCAAGATTCCATGGCTGTGAACTTACAAAGCTGTCCTGGACTTTACTGCTCTATACAGAATTGCACTGCTGAGATGTGACTGATTAACTTGCAGGCTGCATAATTCTTTTGCAGCTGAGAGGTCATTTAAAGATGAATGAAAACCCCCTGAAAGTCCTGAATATTAGCAAAGTGAACTGGCTAAGGACACAATTTAAGGGACGTTGGGATCCCACTACTGTAAAGAAAATCTATCTGTATAACACTTGTCTTTCTGTCCCATCCCTCCACAGACCTGTCAAGCTTTCACTGAGCTCAAGACTGAGGTTTTGGCCTTCACTTCAAGCTCTCCCCATTATTTTGCAGTACCCCTGATTGTCCTTGTGCCTCTCAAATCCAAAGCAGAGAGTGGTTATTCCCTGTTCCAGAAACCTGTGGTCATCGCATCCAAAGAAGAGCAGCAAAGTTGGTGAAGGCTCTGGAGGACAAGTCTGATGAGGAGCAGCTAAAGGGAGCTGGGGGTGTTTAGCCTGGAGAAAAGGAGGCTCAAGGGGAACATTCTCAGTCTCTAAAACCATTGAAAGGAGGATGTGATGAGTTGGGGTTCAATCTCTTCTCAAGTAACAAGCAATTGGATGAGAGGAAATTGTTTCATGTTGTGCCAGACAAAGTGTAGTTTGGATATTGGGAAAAATTCTTCACCAAAGGGGCATTGTCAAGCATTGGAAGAGACTGTTCAGGGAAGTGGGCAGCTCACCATCCTTAGAGATATCTAAAAGGTGTTGCTGAAATTGGCAGAACAAACTCCTCATCACCAATGTTGCATTAAGGAGCAGGAATTCTTTATTGTAGCCCAAGGATGTCTCCACATATTGAACATGCTGAGTACAGACAAAGCTCCTGTTGAAATACTGTATTTTACATGCATATTCATAAGTTTTCCCAGAAGAAACATGCATATAACAATAACTTCTCAGCATTTGCCCTCCCCTTTGCCTGTGCATTTTCTTATCCCGAGGTCCTTCCAGTGGTCCCTGGTGGTTGTCAATCCCAAACTTCTCCATGAACTTGGTGTCACTTCCCAAATACTGCGCTGAGTTGGCATAACTAGTCTGGTTCACTGTTTTGTGAGACACTTGGTTAATCAAGAGCACATTCTTGTTCCTTTCTTTGTTTAATGTTTAACATGATCCTATGGAATAAGCATTGTATTTTCCACCAGCTGGGCACATAGTTCTCCCTCTGGCAACGTTTCCCCCCTTTGGGGCTTTTGAAGTTTGCTTTCCCCATCAGACTTCATAGGCCTCCCTTTGCTTTTTTACAGACATCACGTCTGTTCTTTGTGTTGTACTTACAGTCTCATTTTTTACACAGCTTAAAGCAAGTATCATAATCACAATTATCACTACAATCACAGTTTAACTTTGCAAGACAGAGGCCAGAGAATATCCATGCACTTTCAATATTTTATTCAACCAACCATTTTCTAATCCTACACTTAATTCTCTGCTGGAGGATGCAACTGATTTTATCCTCTTTATCTGATCATCCAATTTGGCAGTTGTAGTTCGAATGTGTATAAGATAGGTATTTTTTTTAAATTTAGGTAAATATCCTACCCCCAGTTTTACCTGTCAGCCAGGAGACTGCCATGGCAGAGCACTGATTGTAGAAAGTTATAAAGAACATTCACCACATGGTGTAGGATGCCTGGTGAAGCACCCACAGTGTTCTGTTCCATACAAGAGTTCACTTCCATGACTTGGGACTCCTCTATGACAGAATTCCTGTGGCTTCAGAGACATCATTTATCCTGGTGTAGCTGGGGGACAATGGTTCTGTCATGCAGAGAAAGACTGAGGGATGGAAAGGCTGTAAAACAGAGTGAAAACAATCAGGCTCACCACTGAGCTAATAATTCATATTTATTTATATTAAGGATGACCATACTGTCACTGGCATAGCTTATATGGAACAGAAGTGCTGCTGCTTCAGAGCTCTTGCCAATGGCAGGCAGGCCATGAGGGGAAAATGTTATTTATTTAGCTTTTTGTTACACTCTTACACAGTTTGCATTTGCTTGCAGGTGTTGTTGGCGACAGCACGCTGCTAAAAATGGACATTTACTATTGCTTGAAATAGGCATTTTTCTGCTTATATGTGGTTACTTAGGAAATTTATACAGCAAGATCCACGAGTTTGTGAAGACTTCCTGGAGCCCCCTTAATCTTCAATGTTTCAAATTCATCTCTGAGGCAGTTGCTTTGACATTTGGTATGGTGCAATTTCAAATCCTTCCAAGGAAAAAAACTATTAAGGAAATCTGTCTAGTGAACAAGCTATTTGGAAATAAATTTTGACTGCTTTTCAACAGTTCCCAACCTTTAGAGTCCAAAATGCATAGGAAACAACAAAGGTGTGTTTACAATCACACATACAATTAATAGCTGATGACAATCAGGGAACAGCAGTGTGTTTATCTTTCCAAAGATAAATATTTATAATGGAAACATTTAATGACTTTATCATCTTATTTAACTGGCCTTCCCTTCCATTGCCTCATCTAAACATTGTCCAGAATTCCACTGGCACTAATTTCTGGAGTAAAACATTTATATCAGTGTTGTGTAATATGCTGGCCAGGTGCCCCCACACTGATTAATAGGAAAATATCATTCCCTGTCGTGGTGGCAAAGAAGGAAGATGGTAAACTCATTTGTTTGCTGTTCCAGTGCAGGCTAGTGAACACTTGGCACAATGTTTACAGCCCCATAAGGGTGGGTGAACTCGGCACTTAACAGCTACAAACAGAGTGATCCTCCAAAGATGGACATGGTCTTCTGAAATTCACTTTCAAGTGATGACAGACTCCTCAGTGTTTGAGTCCTGACACTGGAATACCTGAAAGAGTCTTTTTTCCACAGGGGGGCCAACCTGTGCTTTTCTCTTCAGTCTAATTCACCAATTTAGTATATACAGAAGGTAGCCTTTATAGTTACACAGTTTAGAGGAGATGGGCTGCAGTCTGATGCTGTCTTAATACTCTTCCAGCCTCCCACGTGGCATTTCCCTTGGTAATTTTTCTCCTTTTTCTGTTACTAGCACACCTCTAACATGTCTAAGCAATAGTGCTGCCTGTACATGATGCTGAGCTATCATCCTGTTTCAATTCACAACTCTTTTCCCTTGGTGGACCCCAAAGCTCTCCATAACAATATGGAATTTCCAGTAATTTGAATCAAAGTGAACCAAGAAAGACTAATCCTAAAACAATCAAGCCATCAAGTGTGTTGTTATTTAAAAACCTAATTTAAATCTGAAAGAATTGGTTATTTTTGGCTTACTAGGTCAGACCTAAAATGTGGTGGATTTCTAACCCTGCTGTGTTCCGGCAGCATTTTCACTCCTGTGTTTCAGAAAGATATGTTTGTCTGTTTTTGTATACATACAAGATATAGGCATACATTTTAAATGTCAGCCTGTAAAGAAAGCCAGTCTGAGAGACTGAGATGGAGACAGCAACTTTTAGAGGTCTGTTGTCTTCATTTTCCAGCAAATACATTCATCATAAAGCCAAAAGAAAATGAAACAGGATTCTTAAATATAGGAATGGATTTAAGGAAGGTCTTTAATCCAAAGGAAAATAGGCACACAGGCCAAACCATTGAAGGGAAGAATTGTGTAAGCATTAAAGATGAATTAAAATTAATAGTAGAGGGAACAGTGACTACATTTCTCCACCTGAGCAGACAGTGCTTCTGCAAGAAATCTAAAAAATGTGGCATGAAACAGAAGTGACAGAGCACTGGAGAAGGAGAGGAGAGGAACAGAGTTAAGAGGCAAGACAGGCAGGAAAGGACCCTTTGGGATCTGGAATGGAGTTCACTTAAAAGGAGTTCACACAGGCAGCAGTGCAATGTGGCTGATACTGCCTCGTTCTTGCTTTGAAAATTCCTGTAACCAGATGCTCCATTCCAAAAGGTGTCCCCTAATGCCCTCACTCAGAGGCAGCAAATAGAAAACACTCAGGAAAGATGCCATGGGGCAACAGAGAGTTTGATAAAATGAATTTTGGCTCACATCAGTGGGATGTTTGGCTGTTGCTGCAGGTTTCTGGTGCTGGCCTGGAAGGAGTGATAGGAGTCAGATATAATGGGAATGACATCAAGCATGATCAGGGGATGGTGTCCTAACAAGAAACCTGCCACCAGCAGCACCACTGCCCCTGCTCCTGAATGCTGTCAGGTGCTCTGCTGGAGGAAAACAGACAAGTTTGCACCAGAGCTCTATACTGTGTTTATAATTAGGTCATAATTTGTACCACAAGCAGAGCTTTTAAGGTGGTGAAGAGAATGCACACCCACCCCTTAGAGCCCAGGTACTATAACTGATTTATAGATGTAGTTAACTTTATGGATGGCAAATGTTCATCCTTGTAATATATTTAGGAATGTGCCTGAATATTTCCCAGGAAGGGCTTTTGTTATCAGCCCTCTTCTGTCCAGACAAGGACAGATCATTTTCTTAAGGTTATGCAAAAACTCAGCAGGGTGCTTTTCTCTTGTGGTCTCCCTATACCATTCAAATAGGGATAATAAGAGGAAATAAAAAAAAACAAAACAAACCAAAAAAAAAACCCAACAATGCTCTACTTCAGCACAAGTAACTTTAAAGTTGAGAAACATTACTGCTCTGAAATC
Source organism: Emberiza elegans (assembly GCA_024865655.1). Lineage (NCBI taxonomy): Eukaryota > Metazoa > Chordata > Aves > Passeriformes > Fringillidae > Emberiza > Emberiza elegans. Next base: position 6,666,303 of record JALJVW010000154.1, read on the forward strand.
CTGATGCTGAATCCACATACACTGAAACATTTCTAACTAAAAGCGAACTCCAGAGGAATTCACAGACAGAAATGGACCATCCTAGTAGATTTAGCTTGCTTTACTAACTCAGTTTAGTCTGAGTTGATTGACTTTATAGAACTAGATAAAGACTAGTTGTAGACTAGTAATAGGTATGACAACAGCTTTAATATACTGGTATTGTCAATAGTATTAATTGGTTTATTCAAAAGTTTTATCATTACAAGTAAAAAAATTCTCAATGTGTAATTAATCCAGGGTTATCCTATCAGCAGAGGCACTGGAAACAGAGCCCAACGCAATTATTAATAGCAGCCTACTTCAATCCAGAGCTTGCCACTAATTGCTGCAGACATATTTTTGATCATTTTATTCACATATGTTGTATTACTATCAGGAAATGAAAGCTTTTTATTTTTCCTTATTCAGAACAGATTTGACATAACTAGAAAAGGAAAAATGTTAAACAGCAAGTGATTCAAAGTGCTAGGTCCAGCTGGTGCCTGGCTCCTGGTGACATCCCATGGGGATCCATACTGGGACCAGTGGTTACTGCTTAACCAACTTATTAATGAAGTGGATGATGAGCCAGAGCTGTTTCTCAGCATGTTTGGAGAAGATATTTGCTATTCCAGGAGACCTTGCCAGGCTGGAGATATGGGCTGACAGGAGCCTCCTGAAGTTCAACAAAGGCAAAAGCAAAGTCCTGCCCCTGGGACAGAGTAACCCCAGCACCAGATGGGGGCTGGGAATTCTGCGAGCAGCTCTGGAGATGAGCAGCTGAGGGTCCTGGTGGAGCACACTGACCAGGGACCAGCAATGTGCCCTTGGAATAAAGAAAGTAACACTCTCCTGGGCTGCCCCAGCCAGAATTCAGCCACCATGCCTTGTTAAACTGACCCTTCTCTCTAGCCAGCTCTTGTCACACCCATCGGGTGAAGCATGTCCTGAGCTCCCCAGGGAAAGAGAGGCATGGAGCTGCTGCTCTGGGTCCAGTGCAGGGGACTCACTGGATGGAGCCAGGGTAGGTGAACCATCAGGATGGATGGGGAGCAGCAGGGCCAGGTGTAAAAGAAGAAACAGAAGAAACTGAGTTTGTTCTGTGTGAATTAGAAAGAATAAGCTTCAGAGGTGATTTTTTTGCTGTCTGCATCTCTCTCACTGGAGGATGCAGAAAAGACCAAGAGACTTTTCAGAGAAGTGTGCATGGACAGTATGAGAAGCTGTGAATCCAATCTGTAACATGCACAATCCAAACTCAATGTAGGGAAATTATTTTTTACCACGAGAGTGATCAGAATTTTATCGTAGGTTCCTGCAGAGGATCTGGAATCTCCATCTTTGGAGATGTTCTCTTTCTTACTATTCCAAGTTCTAAGAAAAAGTTAAAGGACTGTCTTTTTGTCAAAACTCTAAAAATTACTTCTTAAAACATTTTGGATGCAGCTGTTACAGAAAGGAGGTCAGAAAATTGGTCCAATTTCAGTGTCTAAATAGAACCCATTTATTTTCCCAAATGTATCTTAAAAAAATATTTCTTTAATGAAGTTTGCACGCCAAACTTGCCTTACTGAATTACACCTGGGATCATCTCATCTTCTTCAGAAGCAAAAAAATGCTGATTTGAGTGCTGTTGCTAACTCTAAACAGAAGGTGAAGATCTGGTTGCATTAGTTCTTTTGCCAAAGCAGGAAAAACCTGACTTCAATCCCTTAGATAGTTGGATAAGTATTTTTATGGCATTTCCATTAGACTAAAAACATCTAAGTGGACAATTACATTGCAGATGTCAATGTTGTGTCAATTTGATGCCATGCTGAAATTGTGCAGCACCATGCACAAACAGGGTAATACTGGGGCACTACAATTCAGCCTTCTCTATTTTAAATCATTAAATGACTTGTTGAAACTTGTTTTTTTCCCCCAGTCTGGCTCTCTCAGACAACTTCTAGGCACAATTTGAAAGTGAGAATTAGGCAGACACTAATTCAGACATCTTTGAAGGCTAAGAGTGTTTAAGAGTTGGGACATGTGGGAAAAGAATGGAAGATGGGCAAGAAAGATTGTAAACATGCTCAAGTGACCTGCAGCTGAGGTGTAAAACCCACAGATATTATGCTAGGTGTTGTTTGGCCTTGTCTGTTGGACAAACAGAACATCTGTGTTTAGATAACAAGCTTCTGGCAGGCTTAGAGACACCCTATCAAACATGCCTGTGATTTCTGCCCTGCTGTGGAAAAAAGAGAGCCCAGCAGTCAATTAAACCTGTGTGGAGCGCAGGTGAAAACAGCAAGTTTGTTGGTCTTCCAGCATGGATCAAGCTCCATGGTGCCTGCATTTTCATTTGTGTGCCTCTGACCAGGTGTTGCTTTAGGGATCCCCTGTTTGACAACGAAAATAAATTTATTCTTTGCATTTATCCATAGTTTTGTGGTTCCTGCCCTTATCTGTGCCAGGTCACACAGGACACAAAAAAGCACATTTTATCTCAGATTTAGGAGAAAATCTCTGGTGCTGGTTGGTTTGCTAGTAGAAATGCAGCCAAGGTCTTCTCATGTTTATTCTTCAACAATTTATCTGTACAATAACAAAAAATAAATCTTTTCTCTCCCTCTTACCTATCAAATTGCTCTTTCCTTGTCCAGGAACCATCTCTTTCACTGGGAATAAACAACACCTCACACAGTAATCTTCTCATCTCTTTGGAATTCTAGACAAAAGAGAAATATGAATAATCAACAGAAATACTAATTACAAGAGGCCATCTGTCCTTTTGCAATTGTTTTACATTCTACGGAATGCTAATACCAAAATACATTCATCAACTTTAATAGACATCTGGACCATAATCATCCAGCAACCACTTGTATAAAAGTTACTGCATAAAATAATTATCAGTGAAATATGGTAACTAAAAAAATTGTCTTTGAAAGCACTGAAACAGAAACCAGATTTTTCAAGCTCCAACTATTAACACGAAGAGAAGTACAGCTACCACCAGATTTTGCTGCTGTATAGTCTTTGGTGTCTCTTTTTCAGACAGCTTAATTAGTCTTTATGTGAAACCCACTGGCATGAGCAAAAACTTCTAATGCTGGGGAATTTGATCTTGATCTGACTGTTCTAGTTTCTTCCTTCTTCCCTCCTCTTCTTTTTTTCATGCAGTTTGCAAATTTAAGAATATGGCTTACATTCAAAATGTCTCCTGGCTTGTTACGAGACAGACCCAATGATGCTGATTCTGTTCTTTCATCTCATCACTGCTGATCATTGTGGGGTTTGCAAATAGCTCGTGGGACACAGAAATATCCAAGAGAACAAAGGCTGTGTCAGAAAGATGAAGGGCACCTGAATTGCAATGAGGTAGCAGACCTGCTTTTAGATCAACTCTGGTGTTAACTACTGAGCAAAATCTGCCTTCCTTCTGTCTGGAAGCAGAAAACAGAGCAGTGCTGAGACTTTATTTCTGCATAAAGGTATTGCCAGGAATGTTGATCTAGGATTGGTCATTCTGTGATGTATTTAGGGATTGGCACAGGGCAGATCAGAAGCCTCTGAAGCCAATATGTTATGTCCTTATATATTTCAGAGAGCTCTCTCAGGTTCCTGAAACCTTGGAAAGCAAATAAGGTAATTTCCATCCCTCTAGCAAGAAGTTTTGGTGCTGTTTTCTCTGGCCTCCAGGCACTGAGCAATTTGCACATGCAGTAGAGTCTCATTTAGATGAAGTAGAAAATACCATGTTATAAATAAGATATTCATGGCAGTCCCTCCTCAGGTATCAGATGTCTTTCTGGAGACCTGATTTGATCACCCAAGGGCCTGGGTCTTGCTAAAACATTTTGGAGGAAAACAGAGACCTGTCAGTCTTTTCCCATAAATTACTACATCAGGAAACTGCTTCATCACTCTGAGTCCCAAACTCTCTCTTCCCAGAGCAATAAAGACACCAGCTTGGTTAGATATGACAGAACAACATACAAATAACGTGTCTATTGTTAAGCTAAAATACCCCAAATCCTGGATTAACTTCCAGTCCTTAGTCCCCATGCCCTTTTTATTTTTCCTTTTTAATCCAACATTTAATCAATGTAGTCACTGAATGGCAGTAATACAGACTTTGTGATTAATTCCAGGTTTTATTTATTTTCTAGATCCAGTCTCACATGTGTACAGTTGCATGTTACTTCAATATTTTCCCCCAAAATAATTAAACCCCAATTACTTCAGAAAGTCTCTACTGAAGTGTGCACTCATCAGAGACTGAGAATAGGCTGTTGCAGGGATAAAATAGCAGGAGGACAACAAAACAAAACAGGTTCTCCTGCTAACATAGCAAAGATCACCTCCTTCAGGAACTGTCTGGTTAACAGATGTCATACTGGCCTCTTTCTGGCCATTTTAGGAAGTTTGTTTCCTATCATCAAGCACCAAATGATGCAGCATCTCTTCTCAATATGAGAATTCTCAAAATAATTTGCATTTAGCATGGACAAAGCACTCAGAGTGTGAAAGGGAAACTGCTAGCAGATGTATGAGGGTCTCAGATCTTTGTTCTGTGCTGATATGTAAGTAAATAGCAGATGTTTTTGAAGTTTCCCCTCATTACTAAGTGATGAAAGGGGGAGAGGACATTCTAGATTACATATTCACTTGTTCATTTTAAATGCCAATCATGACATCCATTTAAATACCAATTAATTAAACCCATTAAAACACCTTTGTAGTTCATTAAAAGTTTTTTAATTGCTGAATTTCTGCCTTTTCATGTTTTTCTGAGAGCTGCTAGTTACTCTGAAAACCTTCAGCAGGTTTGTGTCTTTGGATGAATTTTGTCAAAAAAGTGGAAGAACCAATGGGCTGAGTACACCAGGTGGGTCAAGCTCGGTGTCTCTGCCTGGCCAGAGCATTTGCAGGCAGGGCTGCTGCCTGTCCCTGCCCCAGGAGAAAGGGCCAGGCCCTCCTGCAGCCTGAGCTCCCTCTGCATTGAATCCCAGAGCTCCCTGAGTGGGAAGGGACCCACAGGGATTGCTGGGCCCATCTCCTGGCCCTGCACAGGGCAGAATCCCTAAGAGTGGCACCAGGGATTGTCACACGCTCAGAGTGTGTCCAAGCGCTTCTGGAGCTCGGGCAGGTTTGGTGCTGTGATGGTTCCTGGGGAGCTGTTCCAGTGCCCAGCCACCCTCTGGGTGAAAAACCTGTTCCTCATATCCAACCTAAACCTCCCCTGATTTCAGGCCATTCCACTGGTCGCCAGAGGGAAGAGATCAGTGCCTGCCCTCTTCTTCCTCTCATGAGATGCTGAAGACCTCAGCTGACCTCCCCTCAGTCTCATCTTCTCCAAACTGAACAGACCAAGTGCCCCCAGCCATTTCTCACACAGCTTTTCCTCCTGAGCCTTCACCATTTTTGTAGCCCTCCTTTGCATGCTGTCTAATGCCTTTACATCCTTCTTGTGTTGTGGCAGCCAAAACTGCCCCCAGGGCTCCAGGTGAGGTGGGCAATCCCCTCCCTTGTTGGCCTGGCTGCTGTGGTGTTCACATATTCCCTGAACAGAGAGAGACTTAATTGTCTCCCAGGATTTTCCTGAGAAGCTCTGAGGAAGCTCAGAGAAAGCAATTCTTAATCTCTGCACCTGTTCTGCACATGTGCAATGTGTTGTGGAGATTGTTTACCAAAAGGTGTTTTCTTAACTGGACTCTGGTGATGGTGTTTTGATTCATTGACCAATTGGATCCACATGTGTATCAAACTGCCTGGCAAGGGCCATGGGTATTTCTTAGTAGTATAAATTAATGTAATTATAGTATAATATAATATAATATAATATAATATAATATAATATAATATAATATAATATAATATAATATAATATAATATAATATAATATAATATAATATAATATAATATAATATAATATAATATAGCATTGTCAGAACCCAGCACATCCCTCTGGGTGCCCTGGATGACTTGAGCTCCTGGCAGGGGCTCAGAGACCTTGGCACGAAGCCAAAGACACTTCTGCCTTTGATTTTAACCCATGGAAAAAAAACTACCAACTTTATATGAGGATTCACGAGCCACAAGAGTTTAAGTAGAATGATAGTTTGTCACAAGACAGAAAAGTAGAATTTAGGGTTTTTAGAATGAGAGTTCAGAAGCCAAGATGGAGGGGTTTGGGCATGTCTTGTCCTTCTTCTTTCTTCTTCTTGGCCTCCATCTTCTGGGTGATGGTGGCACTTTTGAATTGGTTTAGAGTAGAAACTCACTGTCTAACATAGGTGATAAGTGTTGGAAAATTATTGTAAATATTGTACACATAGTTTTTAGTATAAGAAAATAACCTTTAGTATAAGAAGTTAACCCTGAGGGAAATCAGTGTGCCACAGACCGACCTGCCAGACAGACCTCAGCAGGTCAGAAAAAGAATGTTATAGATAACAGAGAATAAACAACCTTGAAAACCACAGCTGAAGAATCCTGACTCCTTCTTTGATCTTGGGGCTGGGAAAAAGAGACTTTCTGACACCTCGGGGTCATCTCACCACAGAAACTCTGAGATAGCAAAGCTTGATAAAGCAATTGTTCAGCCCTCTGCAATCATGGAGTCAGTGCTGCCACAACAGGCTGCGCCCCAGGACAGGGCTGTTCCTTCTGTCTACCAGGGCACAGGTGTGGCACCTCCAGATCCAATCTCTGCCTTCAGCAGCTCTGTCTGTGTGGAGGTGCTGGCCAGCACTGGGCAGAGCAGCCTTTCCCCACTGCTCTGCCTGCAGGGCATGGCAGGGCAAGCGCCCCGGTGGGTGGCCACACACACAGAGGTGCTCAGCTGCTGAGTTACGTGGGCTTTAAGTCTCTCCAGCCAGGCAGTGGAATGCCCTTCTGTCAAAAATTTGCCCTCTCTGCACACCCTCCTGCCTCAGAGCCACACAAGCTGCCATGCTGGGCCTTGGCACTGGCCCTGTGTCACTGCCCAGGGCTGTCCTTGGTAGGGGTGGGGGTGGATGCCATTAGCCCTGTGCCTCCAAAGCCTCATTAGCTGCTCTGGAGAGCTTCTGGAGGGTCTTGGAACTCCCCTGGACTTCCCCTGCCCAGGAACTCCCCCTGTGTACAATGTGATCCCCTGCCCTGCTGTGGAAGGTGCCAAGATCCTCTGCGAGTGATAAATACAAAAAAAGTTAATTAGATTGCTAACTAAATGCCATCCAAGATTAAATGATTAAACATTTATAGGAAATTTTCTAAAGATATTCTCCTTCAGAACCAGGTGAGCCAGCCTGGATTACATTTTTGCAGCAATATGATGTGCCAGTCCCTTAAAGGAGTTCTCCTGCCTTCAGTGGGTGCTGTGCTTGCCAAAGGGCAGAACTTAGCAGTGTGACAGCTCTTCTAGAGGTTTCCAGCCCCTTCTCCTGCTCTTCCTCCCAGAGGATCCCCTTAGTTCCCACTGGCAGGATCCTTCTGGTGCAGTTAAGCCCTGCCCCGGTGCTGGATGTGCAGCCTGATGTTGCTATGAGGTCTCACAGACACATCCTTGCCTCCACACCTGGGGTCTGCAAGGGTTTCTCTCTCAAGAGAGAGGAGTTCTTGCAGGGCAGGTCCCAGACATTCAGCTTTGCCCTAGATTCCATAAAACACAATGCCATGCAGAGATTATCAACAAGGCTGCTGAGTGAGACCCCCTTTTATATGTGAATTACAGTGCTGATAGCAGATTTCATTTGTGCTTAAGTTCTAGTCCAGCTATTCCCATCATTGTTATTGTCATATTTTCTGGAAAAATCTCTGTATCCAGGATTCTTCTCCTGGGAAGCTGAGAAGCCTCGAAGAAAAAGAAAATAATATTATTTTATCTATTTTTCTTGTGCTTTGTTGTTTTGAAATGTGATTAGAGATTGTTTTTCTAACAGGTAGTTGTTTTATTATTGTCATGTGAATTGTTTTGACTTAATGACCAATCGCAGTCAAACTGTGTCGAAACTGGAAGAAATCACAAGTTTTCATTATTTTTTTTAGCTTTTTGTAAGTATTGTTTTTGCATTCTTTAGAATAGCTTAGTATAGTATAATATGATATGATATAATATAATATAATATAATATAATATAATATAATATAATATAATATAATATAATATAATATAATATAATATAATATAATATAATATAATATAATATAATATAATATAATATAATATAATATAATATAATATAATATAATATAATATAATATAATATAATATAATATAATATAATATAATATAATATAATATAATAATATAATAATAAATTAGCCTTCTAAGAACAAGGAGTCAGATTCATCCTGCCTTCCTGCCACGGGGCACCTTGCAAATACAAGACCTCATTAATGAGACAATAGCACCTTTTCAGCTGTGAGTGAGGGAAGAATATGCTCCTCAGAGCCCTAAAAACATCCTTAGTGTTTTTGTAGAATATTCTCATGAAATAGTTTTGAAGTGCAGAAAGACCCCTGCAATCCCAGAGATAATGGGATGCATTAGACAGACATTTGTGCATTACAAACATCCCCCTGAAACAATTTCAGCTGCAATTCCTAACCTGCACTTAGAACACGTGTATGAGAGCTGCTATTTTTGCTGCTGTTGTGGTCACTGAGTCAGGGATCTGGGAACTAAAGAGCACCAGCTATTACTTTTAGGAGCTGAGGCTGTTTTTGTCTTGTCCTTTTGGGATTAGGGCACAGGATGGATTCTGTGACACAGACTCCTCAGAGCTCTGCCTGTACAAAGCTGTTTTCCGTGTGCTGCCCTCAATATTTTATGTAGCTTGACTTTATGGAAAACAGAAGTTAATAACTTCTGCCTGCAGAAACATACTTAAAATGAAGACAGCTTCCCTTGAGCCAAAGTTTTTATAAAAAACATTGTATTTGAGGCACAGCCTTGCTATTAAATTCAAGTGACTACAGCAAAAGGAGTATTTGTAACTTGAGTAACAGGGAATCTTAATATATATCACAAACATCCCAGACTGAAACTGGACAAAATGTTTCAGATTACTATTTTTTGCTTTGCAAAAAAAGGTCAGATTTCATGATATTGCACAAAATTCCCAGTTCCTGAAACAACATTAGTAATGTAATTAGAAAATAGTCACCTTTCCTTAATAACAATGGCCAAAAAAGTATTGATCCAAAATGATATAAATTTTCAAATTTCTTTGGATTTAGCATTGAAGAAATGTCCAAAACTGAAATAACTGTAGAATCTAAATTACATTTATTTATGGATTTCGACTTGAAAATTAGCAAAAGTTATCTGAAGGATTTTTTGTTTCAGTTCAACCAAAGGTCTCTCTTTTTTTTTTTTCCTTGAGCTTCTACTTTCCAGAAGCATCAACAAACCACAAAAAAATAAATGAATCTTTTACACTGATTTACCCCAGTGTGCAATTTCCAGCACCTGCAGGATTGAAATACGATTGGTTTTCTTTGTCCCATTTAAAACCAGCAGGTGACTCATTCTTGGCTCTGATTGCCAGGAAATCATTACCACTGTCATTTGCAGTCACCAGTCTCTGGGCACAGGGAATTGTAGGCACCTGCACATTCTTCCAGGCCTCTGATGACACAAATGCACATCCAGGCTGGATGGACTGAAGGACTGGGCAGAAGACACCTCAAGTGTCCTGGAATCACCTCCAGTCTCATGATGGCACTGAGTGCAAGCTCACAGCATCTGATGGGAAAAGGGGTAGGAAATGGAATGAAGACAGGCAATTTAGGAGCCGACAAAAAAAAAAAATCAGACTGGATTTTCTTCTGTTGTGTCATTTCCTTTGTGGATGGCTTTGATTTTATTTGTCCCTTCTCACTTGGGAATTTTTATAAAAGGGATTTTCTAAAATCAGACCTCTTCTAACTAAGGATCTACTGTTATCTTGATTTAAGATTATATCAGTTAATACATACTGTCATAAAATCCATGTGCTATTGGGAAGAATTGGATGAATGTACTGTAGTTGTCTTTGCTTAGATATAATCAATAGATACTTATTAATCTCTTCTCATAAACTTCATCCAACCTAAAACCCATATAACAACCCCAGGTGGGCCTTGAAATGACAGTGAGACTCAAAGAGGGATGGATTAAGCTTGTATGTTATCAATTCCCACGTTATCAATTCCGATTTTTGCCAGAGTGCTAGATTTACTTCATGGCACCTTCTTTATCATTTGAACTCTTATCAGATGAATATGGTGCTGGAATTTTAGATGACAAGTGCATACTACAGTTTTGGCCAAGAGCAGAAAAGGGAGAGAGTAAAGCTAAACAGCCAATGAGATCCAAAAAAAAAAAGCTCTGACTCTGCAAAATGTGCCTTGCCCAAGTAAAATTGATGTTCATCCAAGCCCTTGGGGGACCAGTCAGTAAAATCCTTTATAGTTTTCTTGACTCTCAGATCAGACTGTAATACAGGAGTTGCACCAATTTCTGTTGAATATGAGCAGAAGTTGCAAAAAATAGTTTTGCAAAAGGTATCAGCACAATTTTTCCTTGTCAAGGTATCTAATCCTTCTGTTTCCCATGTACGTGCATAATCTGAATCACAAATTTTCATCATTGTTTTGGGGTTACTTTTCTGCTGATTTGTGTCAGGAATGAGCTTCATGCTGTTTCCATTTTTTAAAAGGCAGCATTTGGGAATATTCACATACCCCTTTAGTTCCTGGCCTTGCCCCTGTGCCAGAGAGGTGATGGACACTCTTTGCACAAGGGGCAATGGAGCTTTTCACTGATCCAAGTGCATACTACAGTTTTGGCCAAGAGCAGAAAAGGGAGAGAGTAAAGCTAAACAGCCAATGAGATCCAAAAAAAAAAAAGCTCTGACTCTGCAAAATGTGCTTGCCCAAGTAAAATTGATGTTCATCCAAGCCCTTGGGGGACCAGTCAGTAAAATCCTTTATAGTTTTCTTGACTCTCAGATCAGACTGTAATACAGGAGTTGCACCAATTTTTGTTGAATATGAGCAGAAGTTGCAAAAATAGTTTTGTAAAAGGTATCAGCACAATTTTTCCTTGTCAAGGTATCTAATCCTTCTGTTTCCCATGTACGTGCATAATCTGAATCACAAATTTTCATCATTGTTTTGGGGTTACTTTTCTGCTGATTTGTGTCAGGAATGAGCTTCATGCTGTTTCCATTTTTTAAAAGGCAGCATTTGGGAATATTCACATACTCCTTTAGTCCCTGGCCTTGCCCTGTGCCAGAGAGGTGATGGCCACTCTTTGCACAAGGGGCAATGGAGCTTTTCACTGATCACACTTGATTGCTGTCTGGATAGGACTTGCATGCTTCCAAAAGCACAGGCTTCTGGTGCAAAGGACTACTATTGTGTTTTTAAAAGTGGAAGGAGAGGTACAGAACAGCCTGGTGTTGAGCTGAAGGTCAAAACAGTCTCCAAGAGTTCCCAAGAAATCCTGCATATGTACAGCACACACAAATCAGGCCTAAAGTAGACCTCACCACTCTAAAACACCACACAAAGAGTAAACTGAAGTGGAATGACACATTATTATTGGAACCAGAAAGCAAATTTGAACAAAAAAGTATTATTTAACCCCAGGAAAAGCATTTGGCTGCAATTTCAGGAGGCCATGCCAAAATCCATGTACCTTCTCCACAAGAAGCAAGAGCAGCAGCTTCTTTATTCAGTTCACCCAAGAGATAATTGAGTGTACTGTCTGGAGTGAGGAAGAGTGGATTGAACTGGTTTGAAATGGGCTGAATCTCAGGAAGAGGTTTATTTCCACAAACCCAGAGTGTCAGTGCTGCACAGGCACATGTCTGGTGTCCAGGCAGCACCCACAGTCTCTGATAGTGGTTGGAGCTGTTTTTCATGGGAGGTGTAGGTGGACCCCAGGCAGACCCCAGACCCCCTCAGCAGCTCAGAGGCTGCAGGCAAAGCTGATGCGAAGAGCTTCTAGTGAGAGGGAACAGTCCTTTGGGAGCTGGTGGCTGTGGCATAGTCAGACCAGAAAAGTTATTTGCACAGAGATTTGCTGGAGTTGGTTCACAGGATTTGTCTTTGGTGGGTTAACACCATGAGAAACAGCTAACAATGACCAGGTTAACATGGGCAGAAAGTAAATCATAGAATCAGTTGGGTTGAAAAAGACTTTCAAGATCATTGAGTTCTTTGACTGAACAGCTTTCCCCATGCCAGCTAAACCATAGCACTAAATGCCATGTTCAGTCACTTCTTAAACACTTCCAGGGATGGCAACTCCAAAGCACCCTTGGGCAGATCATTCCAATGCTTGACAACCCTTGCAGGGGAGAGCAGAGCCAGCCCTTCTCCAAGGATGATCTGGAGTCATCTGGATGATGCCTTTCTGCTGGTTGTTGACCTCTGGGGAAAGTCAAAGGATTCTGGTCAGTGTCAATTTGCAACGACCAAAAACTGGCAAAGGCTTCTGACTCTCAGTATTTTACATTTGTGACTGAATATTAGTTTAGAGTGGGGTGGCTGTGATAAATCCTACCAGCGGTCCCTGGCATCCCAGGGAGTGCAGTGTGTGTATGTAAATGGCTGCAGGCATTATTCCCCAGGATCCATGGGCTTTGCCCTTCCTTGGAATCCCATCTCCGGGGATAAAGGGAGGAGCTCTCTGTTAGGCAGCCCTGAGGGCAGGCAGCTCTGACAAACACGGTTGTGTTGTTGGCTGAGCACTTAGCAGAGGCTGTGTACCTAACCCTTCCTCTTTGCTTTGGCTCTCTGGCAAAGTACAAGTCAAACTCCCTTCACCACCGGATCGTTTCAAAGAACATTTTGTAATACAGATACCACACAGCTGAATGCAGCCACTTCTATCTAGGGCAGACTGATCTTGAAGGGATTTAATGTTCAGATGAAGGGAACACGACCTTCCATTTTTAAGCTTCCATTTCAACACTGTTTATAATTAACTGCATGCATAGGGCTTCATGTACTTTGAAAGGCTGAGGTTATGCTTGTGTTGCAGAGCCAGGAGAGGCAAGCTTGCTGTCCTGATATACTTAGACCCTCAAGCTGCTTTTCAAGGAAGGGCTGAAAAATAGTTTTAACTAGTAATTCTGTAATGCTGTGATGCTTTGATGTGTGCAATGGGATGATCAATTGACTGACCTGGTTGAATTTTTAAAGCAGACCATCAGATTCAGTGTGTTTGTCGTTCTCATTTGCTTTGATCCTTACAGCCAGGGATGGCTGAGCAACTGCCAGAGGAGGGTGCTACCAAATAAAAACTCCCAACAAGTTTCTCTTTCCAGATTCTTTTATACCAAGCTTTTAGAAATTATGAATAAGCAGGAAAGCTGGAAGGCAATGGAACATTAGTCCCAATACTGTTTGATTCAGACATATTCACTTCAACAGTCTCCTCTGGATTCGTAGATAAATTTCCATGCATCTTTTAGTGACACCTTTCCCAAAAGATCAGCTTTAATTTCTGGGAAACAAAGCAGCAGCACTGCAGCTTTCCATGCTAGGTGCAAGTACAAGGATCTGACTGCTTCTCTGCCTCCTGGGCAGGAGAGGGAGATAACTCCAACAATAGTTGCAATTGAACACCTCAATTACAGTAGCAGCAGTTTTCCAACCCGATTTCTTGTGCCAGGTGTTAATCTGCAAGCCCTCATGGACAGTGCCACTTGGAAGGAGCCCTTCTTGCAAGACTGGTCTGTCACACAGCAGGAACGTGATGCTTTGCTTCAGTATTTTTTAGCACCATGGAGTCACTCTTTAAATATTAGCTGAATGCATGGTTAGTGTTTGGCCTCAAAAACTGGCTCCAATGAGCTTCATAACAGAGTCCCCTTTGAAATTAGCATATAACACATTTTGTCTTGATCAGGTATAAGAGCAGGTGGAAGAAACCATGAGGTAGGCAAGACTGGTTAAAAATATTGACTTTGCTGGCTTTTTTTTCAGGAAATCCAGTGAAATTTCATTTAAAAACCCAGAGAAAAACCAGGATAAATTATTGAAAGAGTAGTTTTGATGTTTTCAGAATTACTTTTAAAAATTTTACAATGTAGTTCAGATTCATTTTCTAAAGGTTGAGAAAATATTTCATCTGTCATGAAGAATATCTTTCTGTTCCTTCAACTGAACATTTTAGGTGGATTTTATCTAGTTAAATATTTGTTATATAAGATCCAGTGCAATGTAGTGGAAAAAGAATTGATTGAAAAAGCAAAAGCATTTGACTCTCCACTCAGGTATTGGACTGTATTGCCTACAAATGCTTTCATTTGTGGGATTTGATTTTGGGGAGGCCCAATCTGTCAAACTGTCTGAATTTGGGGGTACATACTCAGGGAAAAAGATTCCTTGTCCTTGCAGGAGACTGTGGCAAAGGTACTCCCTTCAAGCAGCCACCCTGCTGAAACCAAGAAAAATTGCAGGAGCCATTCAGTAATCTTTCACTCTGTTCCTCAGCAGAGGAAAATACCCTTTTAGCTTCATTTTGGAGAGGAGCCATTTCAAGGCTTTTCAGCACTGCAGGCAGGAATGAGATAAACTGCCTTAGGATGATATCCAAAGGATGACAAAACTCACTTTTGCTGTGGCAGCAGACTCAGTTCAGGAAGAAAGGAAGGGCTTGCTGCAAGTTTGGGGAAAGGACAAGAGTACAGAGCTGAGCGACATCAGCAAGCTCAGTGTGGGTTTAGGGTGCTGCAAAGGTTTAGTGAGGTCTGAGACAGCTTAGGTGGGGAGCAGAGCCTTGCCTTGCTTTGGGCAGCTGCCGAGGGGGCAGCAGAGCATCGCCTGCACTGCGGGTGAGAGCAGGCAGCCCTTCCACCCTGCTGCTCCTGCTGTGGGCATTGATCTATTGATCTGTGCTCCTCGAGTCCTTCACGCTGTCCTGGTGCCTTCCACGGGGCTTGTAAGTGGCAGGATGCTCACTCCCAGGAGGTCACAGGTGAGAGCTGCTGTGGGTGAGCAGCACTGAATATCACACAGAACTCCCAGCAGGAATGTCACAGCTTCAGAACCCAAACTGAATATCACACAGAACTGCTCCCAGCAGGAATGTCACAGCTCCAGAACCCAAACTGAATATCACACAGAACTCCCAGCAGGAATGTCACAGCTCCAGAACCCAAATTGAATATCACACAGAACTGCTCCCTGCAGGAATGTCACAGCTCCAGAACCCAAACCCCACAATTTCCCATCCCTGGTGCATGTCCCAGCACAGCCATTCTTACACTTGACCTACAGCTTTTCCATGGGGAAAGGAGAGTCCTAGTGGGGGGTGAAGAAACACCAAAGGGCTGGTATTTGTGATTCCATCATGTTTCATGGTCTGGGGACATTTCCTTGGCTGCACTGTCACCCTTGGCTGTGCTCCCTCTTCTGGCACCAGGGTTTTCTTTAGTGACCCTCTTGGATGTTTTGTTATATAGATCCCAATTCCAATTCCCAGTTACTGGTTTCTGCTGACCTGGGTGGATATTTGTGCACTAAATTCATTGTGCACAGTATATAACCTATACACCATGCAAACAGCATAAGACCTTTTTAGAGTAGCCAACTGTTTTTTGAAAAGAATACAAGAAAGAGAATAATAGAATTGGCCAAGTGTAAAATTCAAAGCAATTTAATATCTGGCATAACAGAAGTTGATTCAATCTAAAGAGAAGTTGGACAAGGACTGAGAGCATGTGCCAGTGGGTAACTCCAGCTCTTCCCTCTCATTAAACCACGCTGCTGAGCAGTGATGCCAAGAAGCTGCACATCAAGGGGATGACAGAAGTTAACAGACATATTTCTGGGAAGATGAAAAGCAATCAGCATCACCTGAAAATGGAAACAACCCCCTATGATTCTCTGAGGAATCAGAGGAGGCTGGACAATAACCATATCTCTCTTGCAATAAAGAAAGAATTTTAGTTTATAAAACAAATGTTTCCTCCTGTAGTCAAATGTTGTCTCTTTGGTATTTAACACATTGACTGATGCAGGAAAACCCCTTTGCTAGGAAGGTTTGCCAATTCCAGTTCTTCCCCTGTGCTAGCACCTGGCATTAGCACTGCTAATTCTACAGATCCTGCATCCCATCATCTGCAACTGGCTCCTCTGGGAGCAGTGGATGGGAGGCTCTTCCTGCAGTCTTAGAGTGGTGGAGAAGCTCAGAGCACATGCAGTAATTTAGATCCTCAGGGATCTGGGCATGGGGAGGAGGCTTCTGAGTTTTATTTCTCCCTGAGTGTCCCATGGGCTGCTTGTGCTATGGGAGGAGGTTGCAGGAAAAGCTGCAGAAGGGTTTTTATTGCAGCCACCAGGGAACTGGGAGGAACAAGGTCAGGGACTGCTGCTCTGGTGGAGGAGCTGAGGCTTTCTGCAGCCTGGTGATTTCATGGCTCTGGAGCAGTCAAGGGGAACAGCAGAGCTGTGATGGATGTGCAGATCTGTGGATGGTTCCCCAGCCAAGCCCTGTTTATCCATCCTGTACCTGAGCATGCAGGACAAACTTTTCCACACACACCCAAATATTGACTGAATCTCCCTGCTGAGTCAGGTAACGTGACATGCAGAGGACATTAGCACCCCTTTGGTTCAGGTGCCCCAACTCTCTCTTATTTGCCAGATGCTGCCTGGTTTCCTGCCCTGCAAGTACCTATACCCCAGTATGAGAGAAGAAACCACACATCTCCTCCAAGCCAAAAGCCTTTCGGCCATGGAAATGAGGATGTTGTGATGGCAGAGCTTAACTCTTGCTTTTTTTTTTTTTTGGCAGTTATCATACAGAGGAGATCTTAAAAGGTAGAGAAGCAATAAAGCTGGCTCCCCGGTGTTTATGGGGAGACTTAGCATGACAGACCAAGCAGAAGGTGTCTGAAAACTTAACATGCTGCTGGAATCAAGAGCAGCACTTGTGCTGCCCTGAATGAAAGAGCCCTGGCAGGTCTGGCATAAACTGTCATTCCTGAAGTTTGATGTGTAAGAGAGCAGGAACTGAAAGAGAATCTCAAAAAGGAGAATATTGACACATGACAGGGACATTTCTCAAACTGTGGGTGTCCATCTCTGAGGCTGGTGTTAAAATGGGACAGAAGGCAGTAAAAGAGATTGTTCCCATAAATCCTGGCAGCACTCAGGGAACAGAACAGCAACTCCCTCTGAGCCAGGGAGTGAGGATGGCTGCAGCTCATGGCTGTGAGCACACACTGGAGAGTGAGGAATGAACTTTAGGTCTGATCCTGGAGGGGATTTAGCTCTGGAGGCAGAAGGGGGATTGATAAACCTGTTTCCAATGGGAAACAGAAGTAGAGTTGCTTGGAAGGTGGGCAGAAATTGAGACAGGATAACAAGGATCCAACTGAATTTTCTGCTCTGTGAACAATCAGGAAAAGAGACTGTGCAGAAACAATCAGAGGTGTTTCACTAGTTCTGTCTGTCCAGACCTGAAGATTGGCTAGCAAACTGCAGAGTCCCCCAAGTGATGAATTTGCAAGTTGCCTTAGGAAACTGTCTCAGTGACTTTCCCTTGTAATAGGAATACATTTTCTTAACCATTATGGCACAGTATTATTTTTTTTTGTGTTACAATGATGCTGTGGAGCTCCAGGCATGCAATAAAGTTTATCTGCATTAGTGCCCCATGAGTCTGTATGTCTGGAGACTGTAAAATAGAAGACAAGCCAGCAGCTGGAATGCTGTGCTGGAGATACCACAGAATATCCCTGTACCCAGAATATTCTGGGTACCACAGAATAACCAAAGAGCATGCCAGGAAAGCTATTAAAAAGAAATTTAATGAGGAGAAGCACAGTAAAAAGAATTCAGAGAAAAAGAAAATCAACAAATTTCACAAAAAAGAGGAGAAATAAAATAGGAATGGATAGAAGATGGGAAAAAAAAGATGTGAAAATTACAAAAAAATCTGGTTTTGATCTGAGTTCTGTGCAGCATGGAGACTTAGGAACACTTGTCTGCTGCACCATTGGCAGCTATGCAAAAGGAACAACAAGGGCAGCTCATCTGCTCTTCTCTTACTCCTCTAATGAAGAGAGACATGCTGCCTGCTGGAGGCCAATAGGAGCTCATGGGTCAGTTTATTTTGCTGCTCACTTCCAGATTGGCTTCTGAAAATTTTCCGGGAGAACATTGTTCTTGCTCTCTCCAAAGCTTTTCCTACTTTGCATTCTTCAATATATTTCTAAAATTCTGATTATTTTTTAAAATTAAACCCTTTTGGTTTTATTTTTAGCCCTTATATCCTCCTTTATTTCTTAGTAATAGCTAGAAAATAATACTTCAAGAATTGTGATATGGAAGGGGAGGAGGGAGAGCTTCCTGCTTTGAATCTGCTGACTTAATTCTATACAAGCTCTGGTAAGGGGAAAGATATTTTTGAGCTCCCTTTGAAAACGTAATTATAGATTTAATTCTAGACTACATGTTTTTTATGGTGCTGTGGGAGTTGGCCAGCTTCATTGAGGCCACTTTCTATCACCTTTAAAAGATTGTGCCCATTGGGGTTTCCCCGTGGACTGCATAAAATAAAATAAAATAAAATAAAATAAAATAAAATAAAATAAAATAAAATAAAATAAAATAAAATAAAATAAAATAAAATAAAATAAAATAAAATAAAATAAAATAAAATAAAATAAAATAAAGGGGTAATAATTTCTCCCACCTGAAAAAAGTCAAGGAGGAGGTGGCTGTCAGTCTTAGTTCTTGCCAAATGGCTGCAGGAAGTCTCCCAGGAAGCCGTTTCCATGTGTGTGAAGGACACGAAGGTGACTGGGAACAGCTCAATTTGATTTACCAGGGTTAAATCTTGCTGCACTGACCCCATTGCTTTCTGTGAGGAGAAGATGGGCTCTGAGAATGACAGGACAGAAGCGCTTGTTTCTTCCCCTTGTCTTTAGCAAGCCCTTTCACAGTCTCCCACAGCGTCCTTGCAGGCAGAACAAGGGGCTGTGGATGGATGGCTGGACAGAAAAACTGCAGATAAACTGGATCAATTTGGCAAATTTGTGGATTTACAGCAAACTGAAAACCATTGGGGCAATAATTGATCACCTTTAGGACAGGGCTGCTACTCCAACAAGAGGGTTTGCAAGAAAGGTCCTGGGGAAAGCAACAGAGCAGAATTCAGCGTGCTGTCATAGTGATCTGGAGCACCCGGCCTGTAGGGGGAGGCTGAAGGTGTTTGGTTTATTCAGACGGGAAACAGAAGGTAATAGGGGGGGATTCACTGAGGTCTCCCATGTCCTAATGAGTGACTGACAGGAGAAACTCTTTGCAGAGACACACAGTGAAAATGGACAGCAGGAAGAAGTTATGATATATACTTTTCAATATGTTCTTCATAATGAAAATGTTAAACACTGGAACAGCTTGACAAAAATGGCCTCAAGTTGTGCCGGGGAGTTTTAAATTGGATATTAGGAAAAAATTCTTCACTGAAAGGATGGTCAGACATTGGAATAACCCGGCCAGGGAAGTGGTGGAATCACCAACCCTGGAAATGTTCAGAAGGTGTGTGGATCTATCACTTGGGCATAGGGTTTAGTGCTGAACACAGTGGTGCTAGGTTAACACTTGCACTTGATCTTGGACATCTTTTCTAACCTTAACAATTTTATGATTCTGTAATGATAAGGTTGGAGATTTTCAAGATCCGAATAACCTTGAGCAGTCTGAGCTTGCTTTGAGGATAGCTCTTTGAGAAGGAGTTTGGACTCAGTCTCCAGCTATCCCTTCAGATCCAGAAGCTTTTCCTGTGATTCCATTGTATGAAGGATTTTTATGGCATACTGACTACAAATATAACTCTGCAAGCATTACCTAACACAGCCTCAAGAGAGAGATGGGAAAATGAAGTGTTCTTGGTTAGGATTTGTCATATCCGTGTGGTCAATGCATCTTTGGAGAAAAAAATCATAGAAACCTAGACTGGAACAGACCTCTGAGGGATTTAATTCAACATCCAACCTCAAGCAGAGCTGTTGCTGACACCAAATCACGTCAAACATACATCGCTTGGTTGGATTTTGAGAACCTCAGAAACTGGAAATTCAACAGCTTTTCTCAACAAGCTGTTCCAGGCCTGCACCACCCACCTAGTGAAAATAATAATAACCAACCTCAACCACCCAAGCTGCACTTCATGGCTATTGCTGAATGTTTTTCCACCAGTCACTATTACTGAGCTGAATTTGGCTCCATCCCTTTTAAAATCCTTCAAGTGGTCTGTAATTAGATTCCTCTTTGGATTCCTTTTTCCAGGTTAAACAAACTCAATTCCCCCATCCTCTTGACAGTTATATCCTCTAAGTCCATGACAACTTTATTAGCACTCTGCAAGAGTTTTTCCAATCAACTCTTGAATAAGAGACCCAAAGCAGATTACAAAATTGCAGGTGTGAATTTCCTATAAACAAGCAAGAGAAGTTTACTGCTGTAGCAGCCAATTAGGAATTTGAAAGACCCCTGTGCAGAATTTTGTGCTGTTTCATTTCTGAACATCGTGAGATTTCTGTTGTTCCCAGGCTCAAGTTTATCAAGTTCCTTGTAACTTGAAGTTTTACTGTCATTTGACATATTTCCACACACTGCATCTTCACCTGCAAATTTGCTGAAGATGCATTCTGTCTGATCAGGCCAGTGATAAAGATGTGGAATAATATTGTCCCAGAATCACTCCCCATTGTACTCCACTTAGTGGTTGCCAGCTGGATGCTGAACCATTCATTACTGCCCTTTAAGCCTGGTAATCCAACTAATATCCAGCCCATTTAAGCCCATTCATCCAGCCTGTATTTTTCTCAATCACAGAAAATGCTTTGCAATCACATGTCAAAAGCTTTACTCAAGATATTTTACCACCACTGTTTTTCACTAGAGCACTCCCTCAGGGTGATGGGATTCAGCTGTAAGCAGTGGCTGGATGGGGCTTGGACAATGCAGAATAAATTTCTGATATCAGCCATCAGGGTGGAGGTTTTCAAAGGGCAGCTAAGGTCTCCACAGTCATATAGAAAATATTCCCAGACAATGTGACACAAACTGCCTCAGCCTGGGAAGTGGATTTTGTGCATGAACTTCTCCCCAGCCTTGGCTGAGCTCCAAACCTAGTCTGGGACTCTTGGGATCAGGGTGCAGCCAGAAGTGCACATCCCATTCCCTGCCTGCCACACACTCCCTGTCAGTCCTGAGTATGGGCTGTGGTGTCTTGTCTGTGGCTTAGCACTCTTACCATTAGCTCTTAAAAAATTAGGTTGAACATGTTGTTTTGGCCATATTTTATAGAATAGACCTACTACTACAGAGTGTTGTCCCCTTCTTCCTTTGCAACCACCACATGTCATTGAGCACAAGTGTCACAGACATATTTTCTGAAAAATCCTTTTGCTGGGATTTTTTCTCCTGAGAAGCTGAGAAGCCTCAGAGGAAAAGGAAAACAATAATCATCTGCTGCTTGGAATCCAACAGGTGCATCTTTGATTGGTCCATGTGAGTTGTTTCTACTTGATGACCAGTCACAGGTCCAGCTGTGTTGGGACTTTGATCAGTCACAAGATTTTATTATCATTCCATTCCTTTCCTTGCTGGCCTTCTCATGAATCCTTTCTTCTATTCTTTAGTATAGTTTTAGAATATAATTTTCTTTTAATATAATATGAACCATATAATAATAAATCAACCTTTTGAAACATAAAGATTCTCATCTCTTCCCTCATCCTGGGACCCCTGCGAACACCACCAGACCCAAGGAAGAGGTTTTCTGTTAAATCAGATGTCTTTATTTTTTATGAGGAGTCAGGTTCCTCAGCTGGCCCAAGCACACCTCACACTCTTTGCAGTACACTTTGACAAGCCCCCTTCCCAACATGAGGGCCACAGGCTGAAGATGTCCATCTCACAGACATGTTCACCCACCTCCTTATGAAGGAGGCTCTGCTTCCTTTGGCTACAGGGTAAGTGATGAGAAATGAGCTGCTGGGGCTACAGAACTGAAACTGCCTGAACTTGGATGATGCTCATTTCAAAGCAAGATTCCCTCAAATTAATGCAATGTCCCAAAAGAGTGCATCACTAATCCCACTTCTGCACTTGTACAGAGAAAGTACAGCAAGGTCACTGCTTCTCAGTCCTCTTAATTAA
Organism: Emberiza elegans; assembly: GCA_024865655.1. Classification (NCBI taxonomy): domain Eukaryota; kingdom Metazoa; phylum Chordata; class Aves; order Passeriformes; family Fringillidae; genus Emberiza; species Emberiza elegans. Next base: position 6,688,472 of record JALJVW010000154.1, read on the forward strand.
AAAGCAGATAGGCAATTGTCTCTCAGGCCCCAGGATTTGCTTATCTCTTGCAAGCTCAGTAGCCAAAACCAACTTTATCTGGAAGTGAGATGAGAAGAACTGAAGAGCAAGACTCCCCACCCCTGGCAAGCCTTGTCCTAAGCCTCACAGAAGTAAAAAGATGTCTGCAAGATGATTTTTAACCTAGTGCAAGAAGCACAACAGCATGTGGCATCTTAAAAGCACCGAGGTATCCCATCATGAGCCACCTGAGCTCCAAGTGAGGCCAGAGACTCCTGTCAGCTTTTCAGTTCACTAATGCTTGCAGAAATATTGAGTGAGCAGCAGGTAGAGTCAGCTGGGCCCAGAAACTAATAAACTTGCCCCAAAAGTGGAGGTCTCTGTGTATTTTACTGCCAGCTGCACGGTGCTTCAGCTATGTGAAACATAATGCAGCCCACTGGGACCCATGAAATTGTGTTACCACAACAGTGACATACTTGAGGATGCACTTGTATCCTCTCTTGTGTACACTTTTACACTTGTAAATAGTTCCCATGGTACTACAACTCCTTGCCTGGCCTGCCAAAACATGCACATCAGTACTGCAGAAAAAATCTGATCACAGTAAAGAAGTCGGAGAGAAGTAAGTTAAAACATTCTGCAGCCCCTGCTTCTAATTTAGCTGCCATCCTTCAGTCAATACTGACTCTCTTTGGGATCCTAATAATGTTGTCTTTTCATTTGTCTTTGTGTACAGAGAATGTTAACAGAGAGATCACTATCTGTATTTATTGCTACAATAATAGATAATCAAATTCATTATGTACACATATACCAAAGTTATGATGGAGTGCAGCTACTTTTTTCTCTCTCAACATGGCAAAGAGAGCTGTTTAATGAGGTTATATGGCAGGGAAGGAGCAAAGAAAATGTGATAAAATTATATGGGGATTGGACCAATTAATCCATAGCTCTCACTAATATGATTTGCATGGGCAAGGAATATACAGTTTGCTCTGTAATATTTTCTTGAGACACCTAGGATCATTTATATCCCCCTTTTCTATTCAAAACAAAGGGAATAACTGCATGTTTTCAAGGAGAAAGCTTAACACATAAGTCTACTTTTCAATTTCTTCCTGTGAACAAATGTAAAATGGCTGCCAGATGCTCTGGTTATGGCTGTTAGAGATTTATGGCTTCAGCCCACAGGCAGTGAATAGAATAAGCAGCTAAATTTAAAGACAATTTTATCAGTATAAACACAGAGAGGTGAAAAAAGGAAGACTTATTGTATGCAAGGAATAAACTTCAAGGGGAAAAGACCACTGGGAACTCAAGCAGGAAACTGTGTGAGCAAATGGCCTCTTTCAACATCTTTTAAGTAGAACAATCAAAATTGGAGTATTAAAATTCAAAGCCAGAGGTGCAGTTTAAGGAGATGTGGCTGTCATCCTTTATGGAGAGCTTGCACAGCCCACTTGGCAAAGAGCCTGGACAATCATCCCTGTTTGCCTTGAGTGTCAGAGCACACAGGGACCAGGGATAACACACACAAACGGGAGGCCAGTGTGCCCCAAATTCATCATTGTAAGAAAGAGGATGACCACCAGCCATATGAAATAGTAACTGGTGAGGTATAAAAGGATTTCTGAAATGGAGAGTCATCCCAAATAGAACTAAAGGCGTGGCATGAACATTTGTATTGTTGTAGAGAGATCTTGAAGGGAGAGGAGTAGCAGAATGGGCCTGGTTTGGGTGTGCCAGAAGTTGCCTTGTGACATCACCAGCCTGCCCAGATTGGCCAAACATCCCCCCTGGGATGCTGCAGGAATCTGGTACCCAGCCACGGGGGGGACAGCACAGTGAGAAACCTGTAGGAATTAACATCTGTAAGTATCCAGTCCTGTGCTCATCTGTCACAGGACTGCTGCTGACTCTGAGCAGACAGCTCACCATTTGTCAGTTAATCATGTGTTGATAAAAAATGAATAAACTGCTTCTGTTCTGACTTAGCTTAAACACCTAAGTGGGTTTTCCCCCTACAACAACCTCTCTCATAATCTGTGACTTCTGTCATCTTAGAGTACCTTCATATAAGCCCAAGTCATCTATCTCCCACCAAGTTTTAGGTTCTGTGTTCTGGCAGATAAATAATGCATAGACTCCACATTTCTGGAGCTAAATTGGCCTCCTGTGGAGAAAACTATTTGCCTATAGCATGCACTTACAGACTAATTTTGTTATGTTTGCCGCAAACTCTTCCTTTTGCAAGCTGTACTCCCCTTTCCCAAAACCAAAGTCACAAGGGCTCCCAGAAGGATGATCTCTTAGGAAAAAAACAGAAAAGCAGCCAAAACTCTTGTCACCACTGTCTCACAAAACTTTTTGATTTTCTATTCTTCCTCCTCCTGAAATATGTTATTTCAACATTTTAAGTGTAGTACTGTAAAAGCCTCTCACATTTTCTGCATTGAATTTTATCCCTTCAAACTTCTGTCCCATGGGAAACTGTTGTTTTTAGGAGTGGGGATCTCTGGTTTCTCAAAATTTACTTTTGATAACCTTGGCAAGCTGGAACAGAGCAATGTTAAAACCAATGCACCAGTGCAAGATATATTGTATTGCAATTTTAGCAAAGCAGTAGCACTGATTTACACTTTTAATTGAATGCCACAAATAGACCTGTGCTGGGTGAAGAAATATGGCCAGCAGAAGCTCTTATTTTATTAGCTCACTTCTTTTAATTATGACTTTGTCTCTCTATTTGTAGAGACAGTTGTTAATTTCCTGGACCACTGTCACTCAGAAATGTTTAGGACAAGCTGTCTCCTCTGATCACACATTAGCAGGTATTATTCTTCCCTGATTAGCCTTCTGGTCTGTGCATAATTAAAACTGGAAATATTAACAAAGCCAGATTGAGAATTGTGATTGATTATATTTTTCCCTAGAAAAGTAATTTGGGAGAAATCATCCAATATTTTTGTGTTCTTCTCATAAATTTTAGTTTTCTAGCCTTTGTCTGTAACTGTCATACTCCCATTCTCCCAGTTTTTCAATAAAAATTATAAATATGGCAATTCTGGTTGATAGTTGTCATAAATAAAGTTGAAGTTAGGAAAGAAAACAACTTTGATTCTAAAAGTTTTGAGATGTTCTCACAGATAAACAGTGAGATAAACAATTGTGATATTCTTGGGCTGGTTTTCCCTCTAAAACATTTGCTCCATATCAAAGTTTACCCAAAGCTGGTTTGGAGACAGCCCAAAGTCAAACTATCCAAAATCAAAGCATGTCCTTGGCTGCTTTGTTACAGAGGTTGTATTTAAGGCCAGATTGGATTATCTTTCCTAGGATACAGAAATTACCTTTCATTACCCCTGGGAAGGTTTGCATTAGATAACAGGAAAAAAAAATCTTCATGGAAAGAGTTGACAAACACAGGAACAGACTGCCCAGGGGAGTGATGGAGTCACCACTCCCAGAAGTGTTCAGAAAATGTGGAAATGACACTTAAGGACATGGTTCAGTGGTGAGTATGGTGGTGGTGACGGTAGATTCCCAGTTGGATTTGGTAATCTTTTCAGCATTAATGATTCTATTTTTCTATGATAATAGGTGTGGATACCCTAAGAGACAGTAAAGGCTTAGAAACCAGTAAAAAGAGCCCAAGTATTGCATCTTCTTTTTGCTTCAACTTAGGTAAGAAAATTAGGCTAGGAAAGTTTATTTTATCACTTATAATTACCTCTCAAGACCAAATGACCATGTACTGGTTACAAAGCTTGGTGATTTTCTCGTTTATCTTCTGTGTTGCTTGCTGTTGAGAAAATTTAACTTTTCAACCAACTTCTTAAAACTTGACTTCTCTCCTAGCTGGGCTGTGCAGCAGAGAGGGACACTCTGGTGCAGATGTGCTTGTTCAGGGTGACAGAGCCAGGGCAGGTGGGTCTCACGCTCTGTTAGGGATGCTCAGTAACTGGAGATGCCTCTGCTGGTCTTGGAGCATCATTAAAAATTAATAGTACCAGTGACTTGCCCAACTGAACAAGAATATTCAGAAACAGACTTCAGGTTTCTAAATCAAAAAAATTATTTAACCCTCTCTTTCTCCTTGGGATTAGGTGGAGATCTCCCCATCTGCCTGCTAATCTGTAAAGCCCTTGTTTAGGACTTAAATGGATGCTTAGTCTCAATTATCTTAAATATTGTTGAATGCATAAAATATCTGAACATAAGGAGAAATTATGCTGAAGAAGGAAGTGTCTTTTGGTATGAATACAAACTCTTGCTGGAGTGTAACAAGCATGGGTCATGAGGCTCTGGGGGTACAGTGAACACTTGATGTGGTTCTTCACAAAGTTGTGTTTTTTAATGAGATCTTCATATTAAACTCAGCCAGCCTTTACTTTGCCCAACTTGCTTTGCCTGTTTCTAATGGAGTTGTCTGGAACTTCACAAAGCAAAGGAGCAGCTGTGCCATTCCAAATCCTCCCTGCTGTCCCCACCTTTGTTTCACCCTGTCATAGGCTGGCACTCTACAGAGTGCCCAGGAGTGGAGAAAGGGGCAGGAAATCTGCAGTGTGAGCCCATGTGAAATGCTCCAGTTCCAGCTCTCTGCCATGGGCAGGGACACCTTGCATTAGACCAGGTTGCTCAGAGCCCCATTCAACCTGGCCTTGGGCACTTACAAGGATGGGACACCCACAGCTTCTCTGGGCAGCCTGTTCCTGTGTCTCACCACCCTCACAGGGAAGAATTTCTTCCTAACAGCCAATCTAAACCTGTTCTCTCTCAGTTTGAAGCCATTCTCCCTTGTTCTGTCACTCCAGGCCCTGTAAAAAGTCCCTCTCCATCTTTCATGTCTACTCCCTTCAGGCTGGCACTGGGAGGCCACAGTCAGGTCACCCTGAAGCTTCTCCTCTCCAGGCTGAACAATCCCAGTTCTCCCAGTCTTTCCTCATAGCACAGCTGCTCCATGCCTCTGATAATCCTGGTATCCCACCTCCAACATGTTCACATCCTCCCTGTGCTGGGACCCCAGCACTGGATGCAATTACCAGGCTCTCCACAGAAGGAGTGTCTCTGAATTTAACCAGTAACAAGTCAATTACAAAGGAGCTGAAGGTATTCAGACTCACTTCGCAATGCCCACAAAATGTTAACAAGGAGAGGAGAATAGAAACTGAAAACAACACTTGTAAGTTTGCTAGACAAATATTTTCCCTTACAGGTGGCCTAATACTTGGGAAAGCTCACAAATAGAATTGAGCAGGGAACAAAGTAGATTAACTTCCACAAGGAAGTTCAATTGCTGAGTTGTTGTTCTGGTTGGGAAAAAAAGACAAACTTTTTTTTTCTGCATAAGATCCGTGTAGAGTTTGTTAAAATTCATAATCGTGTGTTTATTATCTGGTTTTATGTTACAAATTATTTTAAAATAACTTGAATAGATGATAAACGTAAAGTATTTTTACCCTATTTTACCCCTAGTATTCCAAAAGAGATAGTTTTAAGGGTATTGTAGATGTTTCCCTTTATACAGAATGGATGCAATGCCTGTTTTCACTGAAACTGGATTTCTTAACCAAATATGAACAGGTTCTCCAGAGAAGTTGCAGATGCCCCATCCCTGGAAGTGTTTAAGCCCAGGCTGGACAGGGCTTGGAACAACCTGGGATAGTGGAAGGTGTCCCTGCCCATGGCAGGGGGTTGGAAGTGAATAATCTTTAAGGTCTCTTGCACCCCAAGCCCTTCTATGGTTCTATGATTACCTTCCCCCCAAATTGTTGGGTGTGTAATGCCAACCCCTCCTGCACAAAAAAGCTGTGAGCACTGAGGTAAATTCAGATAATTTCTGGGATTATTGCAAAGCACTTACTGGCTCTGCAGAAGCAAGTTTACCCAACCTACAGATGCACTGGGATTTGTGAAAGCAATGGTGCTACGGACAGTCCTGAGATATGAATATGCTGATCAGGGCATGAATAGTTCTGGACTTCACAGTAAATTTTACTGGATGAAATTAAGCTTTTCAAAAGAAAAAAAATATAATCAGATCTGCTGGAATGTAATCTTTTTGGACTATTGAATGTCAATATAGGTCTCACACTGGGTGTTGGTAGAGTCAAGTGTTAAATCAGTGTTGCCTTCACTGCTGGGCACTGTGAGACTGCAAGACAGGTGAGTGAAACAAACACAGAGACTGAGAATGGTAAAGAGGATAAAAATGCACCATGAACACATTGAGCACTGCTCATTTTTAATGGGTATCTAATATTATTCTCCAACATCCATGGGTCTAATTTGGTCTTAATAGAAACAGCCATAGCTCCTGCTGGATTTGACCTTTAAGTGAAATGATGAGGGGATAAAGGCCAGGCTTGCAAGGTTACAGAATTTAGTGATGCCTGATCCGATTAAAAAGGTCTAAAAGTAACACTTGCAATCATTTGAAAATGGATGAAAACAGGGCTGAGATGCATGTTTTTGTAAGAATTTTTTTCCTTAGCTATGAAAAAGGAGGTGTTTAAAAAAAATCTTATTTGAGGATACAAAAAATTAGATTCCATGACTGGCTTTTTTGTTTGTTTGTTTATTTGGGTTTTTTGCATGTGGAATGAAAGAGGGGAGAGAAGAAGCCCTCTATAATTGGTGAGTTGAAAAACTGGACTGCCACACAAAGTGCAAGACAATCTAGTCGATTTTATAATCCAATATAGCAATTCACAAGCCACAGAGTCCCCCAAAAGATGTTTAAAATGCAAATTGCACAGATTTTATTTAATCTAATACTTTGAATACCTGAGGGCTTTTCTTCATCCCAGTGCTCTCCACTCTTTGATTATCCATTTTGCTCAGGCAGGACAGCAAAAATTCTCCCACCACCATCTAGGAAATGTCACATATAAGGTCTGGCTTGTATTTTTCCAGACAATCCCTCTCAGCCCCTGTTTCTCATGTGTTTCTGAGTGTCTAACTCCACAGTCTCCAAGCTGTGGACTGTGACCTTCCAGTACTTTTCCTGGGGTTCTAAAAACCAAAAATTACCAAAACCACAGCTCCACGTGGCATAGGCAGGAGAGATAATTTGGTAAACTTTACAGGCTGACAAACATAAATCAAAGGACATCAAAGAGTTCATATTATGCTACAATTAAATAATTTGTTTGATGTATTATTTCTTCTGAATTTTACAGTTCTGTAGCCCTCAGCTCTATGGCCAAGACCTCTGGTAACACCTCCCATCCCATTGCTGTCTTGGTACAGCTGCAAAATCTCCCAAAGTGCTGCCATCCCATGGTTGATCCTGGAGCTGAGCTACTCCTGGGATCTGCCACTCCTTCCACAGACAGGAGAAGTTTGCTCAGCTACGTCAGCAGCAGTGGCAGCTGAACAAGGTGATTTTGTGATTGTGAACTCTCACTTCCCCCATGTGAACAGCAAAGCAGGGACTGCTGCCAGCACAGGGGTGGGAAAGGAAGGTGCAGATCAGAAAATGTTCCAGCTCTGGAGGACGAGTGTGACTGCTCCCAGAGGCAGATCTGGGGCACTGGCTGTCCTTCACTCCCTGTGCAGCCTCCTCACTGCAGAGTCCTTCCCAGGGCTGCCAGTCCCAGTGACTGTGGCTTTACTATTTCTAACAAAGGCAGCCCCACTTCCTAAGCCTGGGCCAGACCAGGACTATATTCACTGCAGCACAAAAGGAAAGCCGAGAAAATATTTCAGCTGAACAACCTGGTGTTCCTAACTCCTCAAGGCTCAGCTTCTGGGTCTGCTTCCCCAGTCCTGGAATGTGAGATAAGTCTTCCTTTTACTTTGAGAATTAATCGGGCTGAAGTAAGTAATTATTGAAAATTCTCTCCCTCAGGAGATCAAAGCTCTCTAGTCATTTGCAATTGGCTTGAGGAAGGACATCAGTATTAAGAGTGAGCTCATCTCCATAGTGCTAAAGACTTCCTCTAGCCAAGATAGTCCATGGAAAAAGAAAAACACAGAAAGAGGAATGAAAATGTAAAACCTAAGCCCATCTTTGGAGACTATTGACTCACAGAGGCTCAGAATGGGGACGGTTAAGAGGTGATAAGGTCCAGCTCAAGGGGTGGACAGGTCAGCTTCAACTGGGAATAAGATGCTGGTAAACTGGGAGCTAAAACAGAAAACTATTTTCTAAAAGGATCTGAAAATTTTCTATGAATATATATGGATGCTTTTATTATTGTACTCTCATTATAGTGAGAAATATTGCCAGCTCAGTACTGAATTTGTACAAATATTACTTTATCTCACAAGTTTAAGAATAGTTGGACCTTGATATGGGAAAACACAGCCCCTGTCAACAATGATAATTTCAAGACATATCCAATTCTGCAATAACATCTCATGGTTGGATTTTGGCCATAATTGTTTTCTGTAAAGCAAGAGAGACAGAGAACCCTGCACCATACTCAGAATTTCTCTGGGTTTCTGACAGGAGAGCTTGGAATGGAACTATCAGAAAAAAACAAACAACTGGGCTGAGTAGGAGGGTAGCCTCTGGTTTGAAGGGAAATCATGGGGAGCAGATTGGGAAGGTGTTCACTGGGAATATTGCACAAAGTTTTAGAAAGAAAAATAAGGTATGAATGGGATGACATGGAGAACCAAAAAATTGGAAGGCTCACATCTTCAAAAAAGGCAAGGGAGTGAAGGAAATACCTACAGTTGTTAGGCTGTGGAAAACAGGAGCACAGCTGCATATCCAGCCTCAGGCCAAGTCAGGTTGAAGAATATTTCAATATGACTACAATTTTTAGATCATCTGAGCCTTATGATGCATTGCTGAAATAATTTTATGCATATATATATATATGTGTGCGTGTGTGTGATGGTGTTCACAGGGGTCTCAGGTTGAGGGAAGAGACGAGGATCTGACTCCATGTTTCAGAAGGCTTGATTTATTATTTTATGACATATATTACATTAAAACTATACTAAAAGAATAGAAGAAAGGATTTCCTCAGAAGGCTAGCTAAGAATAGAAAAAGAAAGAATGATAACAAAGGCTTGTGGCTCGGCTCCCTGTCCAAGCCAGCTGGGCTGTGATTGGCCATTAATTGCAAACATCCAATATGGGCCAATCACAGATCCACCTGTTGCATTCCACAGCAGCAGGTAATCAATGTTTACATTTTGTTCTTGAGGCCTCACAGCTTCTCAGGAGGAAAAATCCTAAGGAAAGGATTTTTCATAAAGGATGTCTGTGGCATAGATGTAATAAAAACCAACCCAATAACTCATAATATCAAATAGTAAAATCATAGAATATTTTGGGTTGAGAGAGACCTTTAACAACAACATCAAATTTCAAACTCCCTGCCATAGGCAAGGACACCTTCCACTAGACCAGGTTGCTCCAAGCCCATCCACCCTGGCCTTGAGCACTTCCAGGAACTGGGCATCCCCAGTTTCTCTGGGAAACTTTTGCCATTGCCTCACCACCCTCAGAATTAAAAATCCTTATTTTTAGTGGAACTTAGATTATAGTGGGAAACTGTACAATATCCTCCAAGAGGACCTTCCAAGGTGAGACCAGCAGAGTTGTGTGTGCTGACTGAGAAGGGGAAGGTTTGTCATGTAGTCAAAGCTGAGATACGCTGCTTATGATAATTGTCTGATTTTAATACAGGCTTCCTTAGGTGCTCACAGTGCAGCTCCACTGAGCATTGGTGTCTGAGATGCCTGGGGTTACCCTCCCTGTCCTGAGGGTGACATCCCAAAACACATATGTCTCCGGTAGATTCAGTGCTGCATCTGCCAAATGTGTCTGGTTATCTTTGGATACCCCAGTGCATCTCAAAGGGCATGAGATTGCTTTGTGTCTGTGACTGAACTGAGCCCTGATGTGCCACTTCATTCCTTCTGAAACTGGTCTAGGATTTGAAAGACTTTCTTTTCTGGAATGAGATATTTAGAGAGTTTGATGGGCTCTGTGGACAGGTTTCAGTCTCAAGTTCAAGCACAATAAAAGAGTCTGCATGGAAATGTCTACATGGAAGTCAAGTGTCTGAGCAAGCAGAGAGGGTAAGAGAGAAGCAGAGTTTGGAGGGTAATTCAGCCAATCAGTCACTAGGTGCCTGGTTTAGGGAGATCTGAGTCACTGCTCCCAAAATGAGGAGTGGTAGAAATGTGTTTATATATTACATCTTTGGTTTTGGCAAAGTTGTTTCCCCTAGAGAATCCTTCTGCTTTTCTTTCTTATTAGGCAAATTATGTTTTTCTATCCAACACCTCTACAGCAAGAGTTGTTTGTTTGTGTTTTTTTTTTAAATAGGTGAACAGATGTTGGTGGGAGTGTCTCAAATATACACTTGAAAATGCTGTACTTGAAAATGAAGTCTGAAAAGGCCTAGAATTTTTAATAATTTAGGAAAAAGAAAAGACCTATCTGCACAAGGAAAACCTTGCAAGATGCTGTGAGGACAAATACTGCTGCAAAGCTGGAAGGAGGCCAGGAGAACACAGTAAGTCAGAGAGACAGAAGAGAAAGTAAATGAGGGAGTGAAAAAATAAGGCACAAGAGAAGACAGCTGATAGAAACACAGAGAAACAGGCAAAGTACAAACACAGACTTGAGGAAAGATTTAGAAACTGTAGAAGACACATACAAGGATGGTGAGAAAAAGAGCAAACCCCAAATCTGGTGTGCTGTAGCACCAACTGGTTGAATGGGATGCTGAAGGAGAGGGCAGATTAAACAAAATTCTACTTTTGATAGTAAAACTGTCTTAAAAATACATGCCTTCTCCTTCTGCTCCCACACATATCACACATATTCCCACCTCCTTAGCTACTCTGCTTGGAGAACTTCATTCTGTTTCCCTGCTCATTTTAAAGGGCTGTGTTTCACTTCTATGCACCTTGAATTTCTGTGCTTCTGGTTCCAGAGTGGCCTCAAGAAGAGTGAGAGCAGGACAACCTTGACCTGCAGAGCAGGAGAAGAAAACCACTGCCTGTTGGTAAGAATGCCACAGAGAAAACAGGAGTACATCTAGAACAGCTGCTGAAGGGATGTGATTTCAGCCACTGTGTGTTCTTCTCAGATGTGGCCAAAGACACATTAAAAAAGGCTTTATCATGGTGCTGTACGTGCTGAAATCTCAATGCTGCAGCCACACTCTGGCTGACCCCAGGTCTGGGGGTTCTTAATATAGGTTGTTCTCCAGAGGATAATGTCCAATTCTATCAGTGTCACCAGTAAAAGGATAAAAGGAGGACAGGTGCTCCCCTTGTGAGTGCAGCCATTACTCTGTAGCCTGCAGGTCAGAAACCACTGGTACATGGTACTCCTGGGTATTTAGTTAGGCACAATTCAGAACAGGCTTAATTCAAGTGCTGCCCACCAACTGAACATGGTGGTGACCATGTTTTAGGAATGCTGTTGGTTGTGGATCACCAAGAAAATGAAGGCAGCAGCATAAGGGACAACACCTTGAGAAGGGGCTGCAGCAAGGTGAATGAGTAAATAAGGTGCTATCAGTTTTGATCACATTTTGATATTGCTTTTCTTCATGAAAGAGGATTAATGCTCAAGATTCTGTTGAAATGTGAGGATGCTAATGATGTCAGAGTTCAAGGAGTGTCCGGACTGTGTTTTTAGCCACATGGTTTAGTTTTGGGTAGTCCTGCATGGAGCATGGATTTGGACTTGATGATTCTTGCATCCCCTTCAACTTGACAAACTCCAAATCCTTGCAATCTTACTAATGATGCCAATGATCAGAATGTGCTGAGAGGTTCTCTCCCCTGAGACAGTAAAATTTGTAATGCCTTTGTGTCTTCCTAGTGTCAAGTCTTTTACAGGGTTTGGCCTCTGCAAGATGCCCCATCAAAGAGCAATGCAGGATAAGTGATGAAACACAAGAAGAAGGGTTAATATTGCGCTGAGAAGCAGTGTGTGTGTTTTTCAGAAACAGATGGCATGCAGAAGTATCTGTCAGGTCATTTTGACCCAGATGAGTGTGATTCCTCACAAAGCAAATAAACTGAAAGTATTACTTGCTTCTTATTGCCTACACTTAATTATATCATTAGAGCTGGTGCCATAATTAGAGCAGGGACCAGCTCTGCACCAGCCCTGGAGCTCACACTGCAGAAGCAGGTGAAGCTTCTTCAGAAAGCTGTGCTGATCAGGCCACAAAGGTTCCCAGAGCAGAAGTTCAGCCAGAAAACAAGAAAAATGTAGCAGGAAGGGAAACAAAGGCATAAATGTTTGGATGCACTGGGGAAAGTAGCAGAGATTAAAACAAGTTCTGAAGCTTGATGACACATGACAGAAAATCAAAGAAGCTTTGTTGGTTGCCTGTGGTTGTACACTTCCAGCAGTGGACAGTTTTGTCCTATGTCCTCCTACAAGTACAAACACCTATTTCATCCATAAGAGGAATTAAAAAGCTGATGAAAGTTGAAAGAGCTAAAGTAATCACTGATAGAAAGGAACAACTGCTACTACTTTGAGGGTCTGCTGCTTTTTGGGTTGTGTTTGTTTGGAACTTTTTTGGTTCATTTTCTTTGTTTATTTATTTTCTTTTTGTTTTGTTTTGTTTTGGTTTTGTTTTTTGTTTTAATCAACTGCTGTGAACTGGAGGACAAAGGGGCATTTTTGATTTTTCTGGAACTCTTTTTTGAAGCAGTGTTTTGAAATATTTGATGTGACTCAGAAAACACCCAAAGCAGAATGTTTGGGCATGGATCTTAGGATCTTCAGGATCCATGAGGATGTCTGGGGTTGCACATGATTACAGTGCCCTGTGTTAACCACTGAAAGCAGGTGCATCATTATTTATCCTCCATGTGTTTGAGTCAGACTCTGCGCACCAAATGTCCAAGTACTGAAGGGAAATGCACACACTTGTAAATATCTGATTTAGAATATTTTATTTCTTTGGGACATAGCACATCTGCCAAAAAAATAGGCCTCACAGATTATGCATAGGCAAGAGGACTGAGTCTGGTAGCCTTTGGGATAATCCTAGAACTAAGTTATCCAGAGAACCTTGACAAACACTGGGAACAAGGTTCTCCTTGCCTCATGGGTAAGTAGATGAATCCCTATATTCACATCCTGCCCTGAATATGGTGAGTCCAAGGCAGAGTTAACTATGTTTGGAGCAAATCATAAAACCCTATTTGAATCTAGTGCATGATCATAACACTGAACAGTCAGAAATTTAATTGTGAAACTACTGGATGACAGTTGAGTCCAAAACTCTTCTGACTTTCCACCAAAGCTTGGTTTTGTTTGCTCTTGTGAAATGGCAAATCTGGTCCTACATTTTTGTCCTCTGCCCTTCATTAAGACTGTGTGACTGAACAGTGTGTTTTTTTTAATGAAGCTGTTGTGACATATGCAAACCCTTTCCATGGTGCAAACCCCACATAAAAACCTGCATGAGAAAAGGGACTATGCAGGAACAAATCATGGGCAGCAAAGTAAAGTAAGGTTTAATCTGGCAGCAAATGGGGAAGTTCATGCATTTTGCTCATTAAAACACCTTTAGTGCATTGAATGGGATCTCTTGTGGAGAATGCTGCTCCTGTACATTAATTATAAGTGCCTTGTGGGAGCTGTAAGAGCAGCTTTGTTCAGTGTTACCTTGGTGCTGGCACCTTGCTGACACCACCAATCTGTTAGGAGGAGTTTGCTGTGGAACCTTAAAGCTCTCTCTGCTCTAACTGGGGTGTGATCAGAGCTGTAAACTAAACTAAACTGCTGTAGTAAATAAAAATCTTCACTCCTCCCAAGCCGTGCTAACCTCAAAATTTGTTGACTTCACTGACTTTTAGAAATTCCTGAGTCAGCCCTTCTGCTGTGATTCACTGTGGTTTTGCATTAAGGGATGAAGCTCCATACACTCCAACCACTTAAATTCAATAGAATTATCATCCATGAGAAATATTATATTTTTTAAATAATTTTAAAAAAATCTCTTTTCAACCTCTGCAGTGGGATAAGGTGAATCCCAGTTTCTCTTTCTCTCCACTGACTACAAATAAAAACGGTTGAGGAACTACCTTAAAAAGAGGTCTAAAATATGAAACACATGAAATAAAATTAATCCCCTCTGTTGTATCTGAGTATTTTATTTCTATTTAAACATTCTTAATATGGGAGGATTGGGAGTTTATTAATCATTCATTATTTGGGAGGTTCAACAAATAGAAACTCCACCTAAATTTCCTCCTTACGTAGAGTATAAAAGATTATTGCCACTCTTTAAGGTTTGGAGGAAAGCCTTTACTGCATTTAAAATAAATATGTAAATATTGCACAGTGGTTATCTTGTTCTTTATAGAGATCTGCCCCACTAATGATAAATAAATATTTACAGTTATTTTTATATTTTAGACTTTTAGCTGACAGAAAGAATCATTAGAGTCCTATTTAGCAGCAAGGACTTCAGCAGTGTATCCTTGAGCAGTGGAAAAGCACTGCAGTGCTGAATATTCACTGAGATTCTCCCATTTTATTTCAATGCATTTTATTTGGATGAATGTGGTCTAATTTTATATGGAGTCCCTTCCAAAGCTCATAAAACTCTATGGATTAAAAGAGCCATAATGAACTATGTTCTATTCAAAACATTTACATGTCTCCCTTGATCTCTGATGTGTACAATTGTAAGTGCCACAGTTCTGATGATAAAATTCCCAGCAATTTATATAAAGAGCAGGAATATTTATGTATTTTAGTGGTGAATTTTTAAGGATTATGTTTGATCTCCACAGATGAACACATTCATATCTCATGAATTCTGAAAAAGGGAAAATTCATATCAAGCTGTACTTGGGATCAGCTTACAGTATGAGACCTGCATGTCTAAAAGTTCTTTCACATTTTATGCTCAAATTACAGTTTGGAAAGTTTTATTCTCTTTCTTTTTTATTATGTACTTTATTCTATGACCTTTCCAAACTCTATTAGCTGCCTGAGCTAAATCTTTGCATAGCCTTGTTTTACTTTCCTTGTTTCTGGCACCATTTCCAACTATAAATAAGAAATTACAGAGTAAAAAACCCCAGAAATATTATTCTTATATGCAGATATTTAAGAAAACTCCCCATAAACAGATTTTTTTGCAAAGAGAAGTGCTAAAAAGCATGAAAATAACAAATTAACAGAGGTCTAGGGAGCCTTAAATCTCTTCCCACTTGTATATGTGTTGTAGTGAGGGTGGATACAGTTCTACCTCATCTCGTACCCTTGAAATTCATTCCACCCCTCAGACAGGAATTGTGCCTGTCTCCTCTCCTCAACTGTGTGTCTTTGCAGCTCACTTTTCAAATGTTTTCCTACCTGATCATATATTTTTTGGTGGTTAAAGTTTTAAAAAATATTTTTTCCTGAGTTTACCAGTGTCTGTTTTGAGGAGAAATTTGACCATTTCCCTCCTAAGCCTCTGCTGCAATCAAGGCTGATGACAAGAGGCTTAGTGCTTCCTAAGTCCCCCAAATAAGTTTGGAAATCTGGAGTAATTAACAACCGCAATTAGGGCCATCAATAGTTTCTTCCTTTTGCATATTGTTTAAGTCATTAAAAGACTTCCACAGAAACAACTGAACTTGCGAGTTAGCAAGTTTGGGAGGCAATAAAACTGATTTTTAATCAGGATTCTTCTTGATGCTATTTATCATCCTCCTGTCTAAAGAACGCTGTTAAATTCCAGCACTCCCTTGTGTGAGTCCTTGTACAAATATTTAAAAAAAAGTGCAATCCTAGAAAGATTCTAATATTTCACAGAGACAAGGACCAGCAGTGACACTGCATAAGAAAAAAGACAAAATGATTAGAGAATTAAGTTATTCTTGAACAATTCCAGTAATTTTGGAACACTTTCTACAGAATAAATGCTTTTTAATGATGCTTCTTGAATGACCTTCCATTGAACATTGGAAAAGACTCTACATTTTCAACTTCTTTATCTCTAAAATGGAGATTTTGCAAATCTTGACAGTTTTGAGAACTAAAAAACCCCAATTTTCACTGACCTTTACCTACTATAAATATGCTACCATATTCATGTTTTTATGCATTTAGATCAACAATTAACTTGTCAAACAACAGTGATTTCCCAGAGGATGGTTTTGGAGCCAAGTCCTCACACTGGCAGTGATCTCAGTCTAGCATGTACTAAACTCCAGTTGTTAGAATATTTATGAAATTGAAAAGATGTTCTATGACAAGCAAACTGTTGTATGATAGTAAATAAATGAAACAATTCTTTTTAATAACAGTAGTCAAATGTACAGCAATCTTAAGATAATTATACTTTATGAATGTCCTGAACTTAATAATAATTTCAGCATATATCTTTGTACACTATTGCAGTATAATATATATCTAATTTTAAAAAAAGGTAATAGGTGAATAAGAATAGTAAAAATTAGTTTCCTAGATACTTTGTTCTGTCAAACAAGCAATGAAATATAAGATGTGATCCAGCTTACCTGATACAGATGCCTACATTTAATCAGTTGAGCTTTGACTGTGCCCAGACACCCACAAAAGGAACAGTGTTATGATGAAGAGGCAGTTTACTTATTTTATCTGATTTTTCTGCCTGTGATATCTCTAAGAATCTGCTGGTTTTTACAATTTCATCTTGCTTTGCACATCCATCTGCTGCAGTCTTGTGGCCACACAGGCTTTTTCACTGCTGCAGTACCAGTTTGCAAAGTAAAAAAAAATAAATAGAGGCAAACTAAATTTATTGTAATTATTGGGTGGCAGTGACCTGTAAGTCCTTGGTTAAAAAGCTTGCACAGCACTGCTACAATTATAGTCTGCTCACAACCTTCTTATAAAGGGAATCCTATGCAGGAGGCTTTTCCTCAGTGTGTATTTGTTTTTACTGTAGGTAGCAATGGCAAATGAGTGTTTTTGGAAGTGTGAGGAATACTTTATGCATAATTTTTCAGCCTCTGTATTTCCTTTCCAAGGGAAATGCCACAAACACATCTACCTCCAAGAGCTGCTGCCCCTGTGAGCCTTGCCAGCTAACATTAGTCATGGTTAGCAGCACTCGAGTGGCTTGCAGAACACAATTACATTTGGAAAAATAAATCTGCATTTCTAATAATTGTTTATATGGGACTGAAATGGAACAGCAGAGAAAAGTGTTTGCAAATAGAACAGACTCTGGTGAAAAGAGCCACATTACTCTTCATCCTTTTCCCCCAGGAAAAAGATGAAGCTGTGATAACTTATTTTCTTGCCTGTCAGACTGTCCTGAGTTGAAAGAGTTCAGGATTCCAAGGAGTGGACCATGTCCCATGGGGGAGCTGGCAGCAGTCAGATGGTGTCTCCTCACAGGAGCTGGGGTTTCATGGTGTCACAGCCTCACCCATGGTGGATTTTGCAAAGTTCTGCCACTGACATCTGACCCAGTTTTTTTCCAGGGCTGTTGGAGCCTAAGTAGATGCAGAAAAAGATGGAAATACAGGGGAGGGGAAAAAAAAAAGAAAATAGAAAAATGAGCCATGTTCAAATCATCTTGTATTCTGAAATATCTGAAACATCACACTTTCCTCTCCAGTGGTGTGCAGGGAGCAGGATCCAGCCCATGGAGCACCTTGGTTCACTTGTAATTTCTGAGGGAAGGAGCATTAAGTGTGTCTGGGATCTCACTGCAGATAACCTGGATTCCCACTGCTTACTTCATGAATGGACTTGGAGAAAATTCTTCAGAATTCCCTGGTGTTAAGGGACATGGTTTACTTTTGTCCACTAAAACTGACTTTTTCTAGTGCATGGTTTAAAACTGAGATAATTTCACCATCACAAATTAATGATTTCATTGAAATAATGGCTGGTACAATCCAAAGATAAAAACCCAGTCAGGTGGAAGGTTTTTTTGTTTGGTCTTGTTGTTTGTGTGTGTGTTGTTGTCCATAGGAATGGTGCAGGAATTCACATTCTCTGTTGAAAAATACTAAATCCACTGAGATATTTCTACATCAAATACAATACCACTAAGTGGAGTGCATGTGGTTGAAAACCTTCCTCCAATGATTTCCAGTTCCTGAAGTGAATTAAATACAGCTTGTAGAATGATTACTAGTACCATAGTGGTCATATTCCAGCATCACATTTCATGAATATGTTGTTCATGTTTTCTCTATTTCCATGATAAAGAAAGATGAACAGCTCAAAAAAATAGGTTTATTGCAATATCACTTATCTTTATTGGTCATCCTAAGCCATGTTAAATTCAATATTTTTTCATACAGCATAAACTGTCTTTTCTAAAAACACTTTGCTCCAGCATTTCTTTACTTTACAGCAAATGATTCTGAGATCTTTACCTGCAGATGTCTTTGCTTTATGGAGTTGTTGGATGTGCTCTGAGGCACAAAAAAAGCAAACTGGAATTCAAGCTAAGGGGAAAGCTGGAAGAGCCTGGAGCTGCAGCTATAATGTGTGTCTTCTAATTTAAGAATGGCTGTGATCCCAGCTGTCCTGGCAGGAGCTGATGGGGTTTCTGTGAGGAAGGAAGGGAGTGGTGGAAGGAAGGAAGTGGCAGAAGGAAGGAAGGAAGGAAGTGGCAGAAGGAAGTGGCGGAAGGAAGGAAGGGGCAGAAGGAAGGAAGGAAGTGGTGGAAAGAAGTGGCGGAAGTGGTGGAAGGAAGTGGCGGAAGGAAGGAAGTGGCGGAAGGAAGGAAGGAAGGAAGGAAGGAAGGAAGGAAGGAAGGAAGGAAGGAAGGAAGGAAGGAAGGAAGGAAGGAAAGGTGGAAGAAGGAAGGAAGGAAGGAAGGAAGGAAGGAAGGAAGGAAGGAAGGAAGGAAGGAAGGAAGGAAGGAAGGAAGGAAGGAAGGAAGGAAGGAAGGAAGGAAGGAAGGAAGGAAGGAAGGAAGGAAGGAAGGAAGGAAGGAAGGAAGGAAAGGAAGGAAGGAAGGAAGGAAGGAAGGAAGTGAAAGGAAGGAAGTGGCGGAAGGAAGGAAGGAAGGAAGGAAGGAAGGAAGGAAGGAAGGGGCGGAAGGAAGGAAGGAAGGAAGGAAGGAAGGCGGAAGGAAGGAAGTGGCGGAAGGAAGGAAGTGGCGGAAGGAAGGGAAGTGGCGGAAGGAAGGAAGGGCGGAAGGAAGGAAGTGGAAGGAAGGAAGGAAGGAAGGAAGGAAGGAAGGAAGGAAGGAAGGAAGGAAGAAGGAAGGAAGGAAGGAAGGAAGGAAGGAAGGAAGGAAGGAAGGAAAGAAGAAGGAAGGAAGGAAGGAAGGAAGGAAGGAAGGAAGTGGCGGAAGGAAGGAAGTGGCGGAAGGAAGGGAAGGAAGGAAGGCGGTGGCGGAAGGAAGGAAGGAAGGAAGGAAGGAAGGAAGGAAGGAAGGAAGGAAGGAAGGAAGGAAGGAAGGAAGGAAGGAAGGAAGGAAGGAAGGGAAGGAAAGGAAGGAAGGAAGGAAGGAAGGAAGGAAGGAAGGAAGGAAGGAAGGAAGGAAGGAAGGAAGGAAGGAAGGAAGGAAGGAAGGAAGGAAGGAAGGAAGGAAGGAAGGAAGGAAGGAAGGAAGGAAGGAAGGAAGGAAGGAAGGACATTACATAGTTATGTTTCTAATTTGCTCTGCTTTTTTTTCCTAGGTGTCTCCAACAACTTGAAAAACCTCATTCAGTTCTTTAATTTATTAATTTAATTCTAAATTTAGAAACTTATTGATTTTGCTGCACTCATTTCAACATGGCTTTGTTTGCTTTCTTGTTCTTGCCTTCAGTAACACTTGTCATCAATGTTTGCCTTCAAATTTAAAATATCATCATCCCACAGGAGATCTCCTATAAGAAGGAAGCTTCTTCTGTGTCACAGCACAAAGGATCTGGTTGATGCTCTTATCTACTGAATCTGACTTTCTGTCAGCTGCAATGTAAGTTGCCTTCTGAAAGATGTGAAACAGTTGGACAAACAATGACTCATTTCGATTTCTCACAGTGACAATGATTTTCCACCTTTTGCAGTCTGAGGACCCTTATAACAAGATCTGTGTAACTGTGGAGCTCTGCTTAGTAATCTAAGGCAGTGACAATAGGTTTGTCAGCATTTGTGGGTTATTATGAAGTAATACAGTGGGCAGGAGATGAGTTTATAACTACTGAGCTTGAAGACATCAGCTGAATCCATGAACAGACACTTGTATGAAACTTGCAGCTGTGGTGCTGTATCTCCTTTCCCTGATTTCTCATGTGATGCTTTCTGATCCCATTTTCCCTGAATTTTTTTGCTGTTTATTTAGCTGGACATGAGCTCCAAATTTCTTTGATTAAAACAGGGATTTGGATTTCAGAAAAATTTGCACTCAGTCAATCAGCAGAAGCAATACAACTTCTTGGAAGGTGCACATTAATCTGCCTCAGACTGAGAGGGTCCCCCATACTGCAGTGTAGAGTAGGGAATTGGGGGACAGAAAACCTTTTATGCTGTTTTCAGGAGTGCCTTTGAGTGGCTTCTAAACTGTGTGCTGCAGCAGTGATGCTGTTACTCTGCAGTTCCCAGAGAAGAAAATATATCAGCATAAAAATGTGCTGGACCAGTTGCTCCCCTGTGGATATGTTCTTCAGCTGAAATAAATCTCTCATTAATGGAAGAGAGCTCTGAATGTTTGCTGGAAGGTGGAGGGCAATGCATTTAGCTGGAATGCTTCTCATTCTGCTGGGAGGGGCAGGAATGTTTTGCTTGACAACAGAGCATCTACCAGAAAAGGACAGAAAAGACCAGCTCTGAATTAAATGCACTTCTGGAGTGGGTTTAAATTTGTTCCACTGTAGTAGAGGGAAATTTTAAAAAGGGCCAGATGCCAAATTGGAAAGGAGTGAAAGCTAAAAGTGAGTCTGCTACAAGCTCAGAAAGAACCTATTTAACTTGTACATTATGTTCTCTTGTGTTCAAACCTGTCCTTTGCTGTATTTCTTGAACAGCTGTACCCAGGGTTCAGTGTTCCAGCAGGCAGGTCTTCTCTTCCTTCCTTTAAATCTTCCAAGTCAGCTATTGAATTAATCTGCCTATCATTTGCATATAAAGAGCCTCACTCAGAGCCACACAGTTAAAGATGTTTAAGAACCTGAAACTCAGAGAGAAAAAAAATACCCTTAAAATCTGGCTCCAATGACATTCGAAACTGCTGGTTCTTCTGCATTCATACTCAGGTCAGACTTTGTTATGTAGAATTAAAATTTCAAACATAACACGCTAGTCTTCTAAATTTGAATATGCAGGGAAGAGCAGTTGCATCAGAGTAGAAAACACACACCAGATCTGGAAATATTTGAGTTTCTGTGAGTTAAGGAGGAGGTGAGCTGAAAATTCTGGGGTTATTTGACAATGTTATTTGCTGGAATTTGTTAATCTCTTCTCAGTTTACCTGTAAGGAGTTGTGTTTAGCTGCTTTAGCTAGAATTAACCCAAATCATATAATGGTCAGTCATTTTGTTGTCATTTTTCCATTCAGGATGTTAAAATAAGTGGAACACGTTGCAGTTATAGGCATTATTTAAATAGCACGTGGTGGCTCCTTGTTGATCCATTAGTATTCCTTTCCTTCTACAAACGCTTATAATCAAAATCTTTACAAAGGTGGAGGCTACCACTGGGAAACATACTCCCATTTCCATGGAGAAAAATAAAATCTTGAGATCCAGGCCTCCCCACTTGCACATTACTATGAAGTGCTTAATAAAGCAACATTCTGATGTTGGTGTCTGTGATCCCTGCCAGGTCACTGGAGTGAGACACAGGGCTTGAAAGGCCTCTCATTCTGTTGGTCTGCTGAGAAGTGAAATGGGAGGAATTTGAAACCTGTGAAGGAAAATGCCTGTAAGGCAAGGATGCGTCTGGCTGCACTCTACAGCTGCTTGACTCTGGCACCTCCACCGTCCCTCTGTTGGCTGAATCACAGAGGGACACGAGAGGGACACAACCCCTCCCAGGGGTGAGCCATGCACTGCTCCACTGGTCCAGAGGCCTCAGTTACTGCATCCCTATGGGCAGCTATAGCGGGTGGACCAAAATGGACCTTTAGAGCAAAACAGCACATTTTTCTCCATCATCATTGATGCAAAGGTCTTGGCAACATTCAAAGACAGTTAATTCCTATAGGGGCAGAACTATACATTGTTCTAACAGTTATTTCTTGAAACGGTAATTAATCACTATTTTTTAATGAAAAGGGAGATGAAGGAATGTTGAAACCCATTCTTCAGCTTACAAATTTCAGCAGAGGACTAAAGACCTCAACTGATGCTTGTTCTAAGATGCTGCACAGTTTTTTATATTCCTCTCATTCTATTATGTCCCAGGAAGAAGAATGTCCTGTGTATTTTCTCTCTTTCTGTGGAATCTCTTACTTTGCTGTGCTTTGCTCTCCAACTCCTCTATTCCTTTGGAGACAGGGAAATCAGGACAGCATATCACATGCAATCTGTGGATGCACCATCCATTTACAGAGCTGTGCAATAGCATTTGCTATTTTTTAATCTTCCTTCTGAGGCAGTTCCTGACCTCATGCCTGCCCTACATGGTATACAGATGTAATATTTGCATTGAACTGGTGCTGATGATTTTGATGATTTGTGAAGCCCAGCCCTGATCAAACAGGATGGAGCACATCATGGGCTAGGCTAAGGGATTTTATCTATTAACAAGGGCATATTGTGGCAGGACAATAAGGAAATTGTTTCAAACTGGATGAGAATAGGTTTAGATTAAATATTAGGAAAAAAATTCCTTGCTGTGAGGGTGGTGAGACCCTGCCACAGGCTGACCAGAGAAGCTGTGGCTGCCCCATCCCTGGAAGTGCTCAGAGCTGGGCTGGATGCATCTCTGAGCCAGCTGGTCTAGTGGAAGGTGTCTCTTTCCAAAGGAGAGGGGCTGGAACAAGATCTTTAAGGTCCAATCCAGGCCATTCTGCAATTCTGTGTCTATCATTCTGCGATTTTATTTGGTCTCAATGGACCTTCTCATTCCCCTACATCTGTTATATTATAACATCTCCCTTGCCATGTGGAAGCATGGGTATCTTGCATTCCCTATGCCTTAAGGTGAGAGCAAGAGCCATCAATAGTTGTGATCCTGTCATTGCAGCCTACTGAGATTTGCCTTTCTCTTTCTTCCTTGAAAAGAGTTATCAGGGATTCCCTAGTGGGGAAAAAAATTGTTTGAAAAAAAATTGGAAATAGCAACTTTCTGAATGCTTGAGCTGAAAAAGAAGCATCTAGAAGATTTGAATATATGATACAAGAGAAATATTCTCACCAGAAGAAACAGGAGAATGCCAACAATAGTGAGAAGTAAAAGCATTCTGACATTGAAAGAATACCAGGGAATGCGAAGATCCAGAATCCAGTTAGAAGTCAGAATACATTAATTAGTTATATGGCTTTTTCTGAGGTTATTTTTTTCTCACTCATAACCCCCTAAAACATCTAGAGTCTAGATCTAGAATCTTCAGGGGCCACAAGGTTAAACTTGCAAAAGAATTGGTTAATAACCCACTTGTGTTCCAGCGCAAGGGACAAATGTTGCTCTGAACTGTGATGGCAGAAATTGGGGTCATCTTCTGAGTCAGTGAAAAGGCAGCACTGGAACATCTGAGCAGGTGAGATCAGTATCAAGGCCAAGGTGTTTTACCTGACAAATGGTAAATTTCATATGTTGTGAAATGTTCAGCTTTCCAGGGTCTCAGTAACTGCTTTGCTCATTATTACATGGACCATTTCCTAAGTCTTTCTGCAGATACCTTTTATCCTTTAAAGCCATTTTCCTAAATTCTTCCATTTCCCAGGTGTTGAGCTCCTAACAACAGCTGTATGTTGTGTGCAGGATATGAATAATCTTTTACAGTATTGGCTGACAACCAGACTTTACCTGAGCCTTGTTTCTTCTTCCATGGGATTCTCCTTTTGCACTGCTATTTTACACTCAGAGTAACTCAGCAAGGTATAATGAGACAGAAATATGTGTTCTTTAAAATGGATGGAAAACCCTGGGACAATCTGCTTAAGTCTCAAATAAAATCAGCTTAAACTTTTTGTGTCTTCACTGCTGTAAAGCAAATGCAATGTCACAAAGGAGCTGAGGAATACACAGAGGTCACAGTTTCAGTGAAAAGTGCTGTAGTTTAGTAGAAGGATAGAATAAGCCTAAGTTAACGATTCACTTCTTGTCTTTAACCTGCTATTTTAAGCTTTACATGTTTTATAAGCTAAATCAGGAAAGGCAGTGGAGAATGTACAGTAAAAACAATACAGTTCTATGTCAAGGAGATGGATTAGATAAGCCTAATATAATTCTTCCAACTCTAAAATCTGTGATTGTAGAAAATAGTGCCACTGAGCACAGCTGGGATCTATTGATTTCTGTCTCCAGTGAATTCAAATGGCAGAGAAGTTTTTCCTTGAGCTCAAACAATTCTCTTCTGCTATATCCTCTTTTCTATTACAAAAGTGTAGCTACTTTCACAGGTGTGGACCATCTTTTCCAAATCACATGCTCATTTTTTCATGCAATTTTTTTTTCTATTTTTTAATATTTTTGATAAACAGGGTGCCTAGGCTCTGCAGACAGGATAATCAAGTGACAGATCGACTGAAATAAAATATATGTGCATCTGGGATCCCAGTCACTAGGTGGAATCCATGTTCCAACAGAAGGGGAAGAAGCCCAAAGTTTCCTCTGCATTGCCGAGAAAGAAAAAATCCCCAAAACATCCTATACTGACCATTGGTAATATGGCAGTAGGTTAGAACTAGAGGCTGAAGTCATTGCTTGATCCATGCACTTGCAAAAGGAATTAAAAAGACCAAAACCCTTGCACTCACAGAGGAAAGAAAAGTCTATTCAGAAGAAGCCCAAGCAGGTTGGTTAGAGGAAATACATGAAATAAGGAATAGGGGACTAGTTTGCTGTGCACAAAACACTGGACAGAGCAGTTGTGTTTGCTGTTTGATGTCTGCGGGGTCAGAGACTACACAGAAAAATTATTCAAGTCAACTGAAAGTCAAAAAAGAGACACACAGACCTAGATTCAGCTAATTAAATGACTAATACTTGGATGACTACGTGTTTTCCGGAAGAAGATGTCCTGAAGTGGACAGAATAATTTGGAGGAATCATGCATTAAGGTTGTATATTTGGGAAATTTTTGGTGAGCTGAAAATTCTGGAGGTAGCTGTGTACGTACTGGTTGTCTAAATTTACGTTTGATGAATCACAGTGCCTGGTTTTATCTGCCCTCTATACAGTTCTTTTGAAAAAAAATGTTTTGTAGCTCATGTGGGTATATAATATTCAGAGGAGTACTGCAGGCTCTCTGTTGTATGAAGGGAGGAGAGGAGAGGAGAGGAGAGGAGAGGAGAGGAGAGGAGAGGAGAGGAGAGGAGAGGAGAGGAGAGGAGAGGAGAGGAGAGGAGAGGAGAGGAGAGGAGAGAGAGGAGAGGAGAGGAGAGGAGAGGAGAGGAGAGGAGAGGAGAGGAGAGGAGAGGAGAGGAGAGGAGAGGAGAGGAGAGGAGAGGAGAGGAGAGGAATTAATTCACATCAAAATTGCAAATCTCAACAGAAAAGTCAACCACACACAAGAATATTTGGCATCTGCCTAAATATGCAGGGCAGATGCTATATATTAGTAGAGGAATGCTTAAGTAATAATTAGGTTTGTCCCTGATGAATGTTCATTTTCTCCTGACAAAATTTATTGGGAAGACACTAAAGGAGCTGCAGTGAATTGCAGAAATACCTAATTTTTTTTCTATTATGCTCCTGTGCTCTTTTGGATCACTAATAAACAATCTGGAAACAGGACAGCAGTGTTAACCTTGGAATTCAGCTTTAAAATAAGTAGACATTCAGGTAGTCTAATGTTCTGATGAGAATAATTTGTCTGCCTTCAGCCAGAAGCCCAAATATTTGTGCTAAAGGTATTCCCTAGGATAGCAAACAACAGAAAACATCACTGAAATAAATATTTGTTCCCAAGTTACTCTGAGGAATCAAAAAGCTGTGGCAGTGACAAGTGTGTTGATGTGGAGACCAAGACAAGGACTGTGATGTAGGTGCATTTCCTTAGTCCAATTTATCAGTGAATTCCCTGAGAAGAAACCAGTTTTTGAACTGACCCTAATCAGCCAGCAGGTCCACGCTGCAGGTATCCTAATCACTACAGCATTTTATTCTGGCAGAGTGATTTTTAAAATTGTATTTATTTTTTCTGTCATTAAATCTGGCAAGATGAAGGTAGCAGGAGGTGAAGTATTTTGTTCTGATTCTACTCTCTGTTTCAATAATTCTGTGAAATTTATTTTCTCAGCAGATAGGAGGTTTCTGCTCATCACACTAGGATTTTGTTTTGTTGCTTTCCAGTCTTTGCTGTAGTTAAAATTGTATTGATCAAGTCCAGAGGAGGCCCCCAAGATGCTCAGAGGGTTGGAGCACCCCTCCTGGGAAGACAGGCTGAGGGAGCTGGGGCTGTGCAGCCTGGGGAAGAGAAGGCTCTGGGGAGAACTTACTGTGTCTTTTCAGGACCTGAAGGGAGCCTATAGAAAAGATGAGGACAAGGATTTTAACAGGGCCTGTGGGTACTGGTTTTGAACTAAAAAAGGGTTGATTTAGATTAGAGAAGAAAGAAGTTTTTTAGAGTGGAGGTGGTAAAACACTGGCACAGACTGCCCAGAGAGGTTGTAGATGTTTCATCTCTGGAGACACTCAAGATCAGGTTGGACAGGGCTCTGAACACCCTGATCTAGGTGAAGATATCCCTATTCTTTGCAGGGGTGTTGGACTAAATGACCCATTAAAGGTCCCTTCCAATCCAAACTATTCTATGATTCTAAGATTCTATGTTTCTATGATTCAATGTTCTTTCTTCTATGCTTCTATGATTCTGTGATTCGATGATTCTATCATTCTGTGATTCTGTGATTGATTCTATGTTTCTATGTTTCTATGATCTGTGATTCTATGATTCTGTGATTCTGTTATTGATTCTGTATTTCTGTGATTCTGTGATTGATTCTATGTTTCTATGTTTCTATGATCTGTGATTCTATGATTCTGTGATTCTGTGATTGATTCTGTATTTCTGTGATTCTCTTCTCTGACTCCATGGGCCAGCTGGCCTGGAAGAGCTTTTCTATGACCTATTAAACTTCTCAGTCTCCAAGGAGGATGGCCACATACAAACTTATTTTTGAGAGCAGTTTCTTGCTCATACTAATTCCCAGCCATGCCCAGGGTTTGTTTGGGTCAGTGCTCACTGAGGGGAGGCAAACACAGGGTGCTGGACATCTGTCTGACCTGCAGAATGGTTCTCACTGGAGACCTTCTGCAAGTGCCACCAGCTCCTTGGAGAGGTGCATTTGCAATGGGACAGGGCTGTGTCAAGATGAGCAGAAATACAAGTGAGCTCACCAGGCAAGACAGATGTGCTGATTTGTGAAGGATGAGGGCAGCTAATTCCTGCTGAGCTTGCACCCGGGCTGGGAACATGGGAGTTGGAAGGATACAGTGAACTATGGAACACTCAGTCATTATTTCTGCTGGTGGTGGAGTCTGATTTAGGGTAAAATTCCAAGTTAATTGGATAAAACTGTGAAAGTCACTAATAAGGGAAGCACAGTGCCCAGCCTCTTATTGGATTATATATTAGGCACAATGAGTGTCATGCAGCAAGTAAATTCCCATTTTTATCATAAAGCAGGCAGTGAGGTCTCCCTTTTTTCATCTTCAGGAAACTTTTTCAATGCCAGCTTTGTATACTTCGTTCAGAGCCAGAGAGTATTTTAAAAATCAAGCAATGGCAAAGAAATAATTTTCAAAGAGAAATTCCCTGCAACACAGTGCCATTGTTGTGCTACATTTTCTTTTGAAGTGCCAGCAAGAAACAATTAAGGAGCAGCACTTGTAATGTATAATTGATGGTTTGCAGGTATCTAAAAACTTCGAGCAATTAGGCCCAGGGTGCAACATTACTTATTCATCACCATCTGGAACTTATAACTTTGTAAGCCCTGCTATAGTTTATGTTTGTCTGGCAGAAATGGCAAGTTTAGTGTTTAAGTGCTGCATTATGCTGCTGAAGGTAAATATTTAATGGTGTCCCAACATAATGCTGCTGACTGGGATAAGAGGAACATGTTCTGTGGTCAGAACACAGCAGCATGTGGATATTGTGAAATATAAGGAATAGAATGCCCTCTTGAGAGAGAGGACAGAGAATACATCCAAATAAATCCAGAGCATTTCTATTGCATCAATAGAAGGATGTGTCAATGATCCTTGGGTCACAGCATACAATATGTAGTAACACCTGGGATTCAGCTTTAGATATGATTCAGATGGGTGAAAGAGTATCACACTATCTTTTTTGATGCTAGAGTAGAAGCAGACTTAAGATCTGAAGGAAATCTTAGAGAAAATATTTTCTTTACAAAAAGAAAGTCAATTTATCAAGCATCAAACCTGTCCTAGTTGCTGTTCTGACAAATTTCCTACTTGAAAACAAAATCAAATAAAATCAAACTCCAAACAAAAATACAAACACAACGAAAAACAAAAGAAAACCACAAATCCAGAAAATTTAATTTTATGAGTCTCAAAGTTTTCTAAAGGGTGTAGTCCCTCCTTGGACAGCAAATTAACTTTTCCTTGTTGTATTACCCCCCGCCTTAAAACCAAAGAGCATAATCTGGGTGAAACATTCTTCCTGGATCTATTCCAACATTCTCAAGATCTTGAGTTCAAAGTAATGTTCAAGAGATTGGCTCGATTTGTTACTAGGGAAATTCTTACAGCATAGAAATTCTTATGGCTCTGGAGGATCAGATTCTACTCTGCTCTGGTCTGGCAACCCACCCTGGCTCAGCTGAGCTGACTGGCAGTGGATTGATCTGCTCCACCTCAACCAGCAAAGAGAAAGGGATTCTGCAGTTAACTCCTACCTTTTAAAGAGGTAAGATTGGTAAGATTAATTAATTTTTCTGCACTGTCACTTGTCTTGATGAGTACAGTCAAACAGCTTAAAGTATTTGGTAGATGACAATGTCCTGCCTCAATGGCTGCATTCATTCACTGCCCAGTGGTGTAAAGCATATGTAGGGGTAAGGTAAAGGTCCAGTTTTAATTGTTCCCATTAAATAAGGGAAGGGGACATTAGGACACAATTGCAAAGAATGATATTGTGCATTAGATTGTATTGAATGACAGTGTGATTCAGGGAGATGCTGTGTTGTTTTGACCCTCACAGGCCGAGTTTGGCATTGACCATCCTGGATTAGTATTATCTACAATATCAAACTGAATGAAAACAGGGTTTGCTTTCCTGTCTTCATTTATTATTTCTGATTTACTTAGTTGCCATCTCTCATGCACTCTTATTCATTCATTTAATTGATTTACTTGATTTGTTTCAAATGCTCTCATATAAATCTATAGTTGTGCAAACAAACTGGACTTTCTTCTGCAAATGAGTTCATACACCAGCACTTTTATTCATTCAAATAGTTCTGGCTCTTGTGGCAGTCTACATGAGAACAGAACCATGGAATCACAGAATGGTTGGCATTGGAAGGAAGAACCTTAATCTTGTTCCAAACATGCTGCCATGGACAGGGATGCCATTTACCAGACCAGGTTGGCTCAGACCTCATCCAACCTGGCCTTGAACACTTCCAGGGATGGGGCAGTCATGACCTCTCTGGGCAACCTGTGGCAGTGTTTCACCATCCTCTGAGTAAAGAATTTCTTCCTAACATCTAATCAAACTTGCCCATTTTCAGCTTTCAATCATTGCCCTCTGAATAGAAAATGTTATTGCCAGTGTGAGTTCCAAAATGTTGTCTGTTTTGCAAATAGCTCCAGTTCCTGTAATCCAGTGATGACAAAAATACTTTTGTTTTCATGGTTACATAGAAAAACAAAAAGATATGATCTATAAATTCTCAAAATCTGAAAGTGAATAAAAGCAGCACTTTTACTTGGATTGTTATTGCTGTAATCTCCTAATTTTTTGTGGAGCTCAGCACATGATGTGTAACTGTTTGAGGATAATAATAATTAGCCTCTTCCCTGTTCAACATTTTATCTAACAATATTAAAACACTAACTGAAGCCCTGAGCAAAGAGAAACTTTGCTTTCTCATGTTCTGCTGCAGAGGAGATTAAAAGTATGCATTATTAGTGTAACAGCACAGATTGTTATTCTCTCCAAAGTGCCTTAAGCATCATTTATTAACACCACTAAAACATTTAACAGCACTTTTAAAAATTTGCAGGACAGTAAAATCAGTTTTATTTCAAGTGCAATTTTCACCTGGTAGATGGTGCTGTTCTGGGCAGAACTGATCTATATTGGTGCCTTATGCTTTCAGACATCTTATGTACAATGGCTGAGCACTGAGACATACATCACAGGAAGCTGGAGAGTGGCAGTGTTTATCACAGCATGCTCAGGGGTTGATAAAGGTCTCTCCAGCCCTGAGATCAGGGTAGGGGCTGCCAAGGTCTCCATTATAATTTTTTTTTTTTTAGGTCTGTGTATACAGTGTTTGGGCAGGAGAATTCACTGTCATGAATCAGAGGAGGTGCTGCACTGGTGCCCAGACTGAGTCTTCTGAGAGAGCGAAACAATCTGACATGAACTGACATTAGCACCATCCCAGTAAAGAATAAACCTTTGTGGAGGAGGAAAAGCACAACCCACCACTGCACTCCAAACACAGTGGCTCCCTCTATTTTTGAGGAGCCAGAGACAGCCCATTGTGGTAGTTCCCAACCTTAGCCATTCTCTGTGATTTACCTTGGAGGTAACCATCCTTTGGGAAGAGAAAATGGACCTTTTCTTCCATCAGTCCAGTCTGGAAACAGCAGGGCTGTGAAGTACAGAACCCTGTGTCCCTGGCATCCAAGGCTATGTCCCAGCTGTGCTGTGTAGGACACTGCAGGTGTGTTTGAAATCAGGGGGATCATTGCACTTCAGGGAAAGTCCAACACTTCCCAGATCTTCAGAAATCATGGGATGAGCCAGATAGTCACAGGGGATTCATCCTTCTCCTGCTCTCACTCAGAATTCCTGTGGGATCAGGTGCATCTGAGGGAAAGATGCAGATTTCTGATGATTTTCCACCTCTTATGGAAATCTGCAGGAAAAATTTCCTGAGAACTGTATAGCATATTGATTACCAGCCAAGACATAACAAAAGTGAGTGAGCAGCTCTGTGTTCCTGTTTTCCCATGTGGCCTTATGCCAGTTGGGATGGCTCAGGGATTTGACACTGAGGGCTGCAGCATGGGAAGTTGACTACAAACAAAAGAAACAGTGAGGCAGTTACAGCTGCCAGGGAGGGCTGCAACAGAACTTCATTTACATTCTGTTTCAAGAAAGGTGAAAATTATGGTAAACAACAATTTTAGTGTAGTCATAGAGTAGGGAGGCTGGAGATCCTCATAACTGGGAATATCCCTTGCTATAGATGGTGGGCAAAAAAACCCCAGGAATTTAAACATCTTCCAAGCAAAAAAAAACCCAAAAAAACAACAGAATTTAAACATCTTCCAAGCGTTATTTATGAAGAATTTGAATGCAAACATTCAAATTTAAGTGGTTTTGTCCATGATGAGTATTTGTTTATGTCACAGACAAATGTAGGAATAATTTCCAGCCTATTCAAGAGGTAAACTTCAGCAGGATGAAACCTGGCAAAGAGGTGTGTGCTTATACCAGAGACCTGCACCCCTTCCAAAAGGCAGCAACAGCCTCAGCTGATCACAATAAGTGCAGTGAAAATAGGGAACTGATTGAGAACAGCAAGCAGAAGTACTCCAAAGCAACTTAGCAGGGACTTTTGATCTTTTTTGTTAGCAAATAATGACATTTACTGTCAAAAGCTGCAGAGGTCATCAGCTATCCATCTCCTCCATTGGGTGTCCCCTGGCTATTTTTGATTGGATTCCCTTTCATCAGGAACTACAGACCTGTGCTGTCCTCTAAAGTTTAGCTATTGCATCACTTTCCCTTGTGCAGCCTTTGTTACACAATTATTTTTCCAGCCTAGATTTATTTGTGAAGGTCACAGAGGACTGGCTGTGATAAGAGCCCAGAAGCCTTCACTTTGCTTCTGAATTGTTCTTGTTAATTCAGTGCTGATTGAAGATTGATACAGCCCTGGAGATCAAAGTCTCCTATTCCCCATGACAGCTCAAGCTTCTCCTCAGGGCACTTTTGGCTTGACCCAGAGGTAGCACAGGTTCCAAATCCATTAAGTCCTTCACCCTTTTCAGATGAATCTCGTTTCTGTAAGTTTTGGTAATGGTTTTGTGCTGTGAAGGTCTGTTCTCCTGAAATTAAACTGTCATCTAACTCCTTGTGGTCACTTGGCTGAACTCAAATCACAACTGAGAGTGCTCTGGAAGCCAGTTCTATTATTTTTCATAATCATTCAGTTGCTGAACTACCCTTTGAATCTTCAGGCACAGTCACTGAAGATTCAACATTATTTAACATCTATGAGATGTTAAAATTTAACATCTATGAGAAAAGTTTTTACCTTTCAGTTCATTTCTGTGCAAGTAATATCACTTGTGTAAAATTACTCAGAGCCTGAGATACTTCAATATCTATATACAGGAATTTAGATGAATAACACATTTGAAGCAGAAAGACCTGGCCACCTCAGATGAATTGCTTTTTCACATGTACAGATCAAGCAAAGTAACAGAGCAACAACATGGTCATAGAAAGTCTTGTTGGATCAGTTACCACAGAAATATTAAAACAGAAACAGAAACATCACAGAAACAGAACTTCAAATTATGGGTGTTGTTTGGGGCTTTTTTCTTGTTAATTAAATATATTTCTTTTATATATATGCAGATAGGCAGACAAATACACAATTTAATAAGAACATACCTATCTGTTATAGACTTGGCACAAAATAACATTTTGTGAATTAAAACCCTTCTTCTACGTTTGCACAGGTGACCAAAAGTTATTTGTGCAACTTTTGTGAGCTTTCATTTTGAAAGAATCATGCTACTATTATTAGTCCCAGATCTCTATTTTTTTTAAATATATATTTATTCATAGAGAGATTTGTCATTTTACAATTTGAAGTAAATTTCTTCCAGTCTTTGTCTGATGCTCCAAAACCCATAAAGCACTTATGTGTCTCTGGTTTATCAGTTGGTTTTTGACATTGGAAAAGGTAACATTTCCTGAGGTTTGCTGGAATTCAGGGACCGCAGGGCTACTTGTGAAAGAAGTGCCAAGGAAAAAAGCTCTCCACGCTATTCCATGTAGGCAGGAGATCATCATCCTAACATGGCTGTGAGTAGCACAAGCACAGTTTGTAGGGTTTGCGATGTGCAAAAATTTAGTGGATTTGTTATCTTCACAGAATTGCAGAATCATGGAATCACAGGTTGAAAGGGACCTTGAAGATAATTTTCTTCCAACTCCCTGACATGGGCAGGGACAATTTGCACTGGGCCAAATCATTCAAAGCCCCATCCAACCTGGCCTTGAACACCTCCAGGGATGGGGCATGCACAGTATCTCTGGGAAACCTGTGCCAGGGCCTGACCACCCTCACAATAATTGATTTTTTTTTCCTAATATCTAATCTAAACCTGCTCTCTTTCAGTCTGAAACTCCTGCCTCTAGTCCTGTAAGTCAGGGCTCCAGTAAAGAGTTTCTCTCCATCTCTCTTGTTGGCTCTCTTCAGGCACTGGAAGGCCACAGTTAGGTCATCTGAAGCTTCTCTTTCCCAGGCTGAACAAGCCCAGCTCTCCCAGCCTTTTCTCATGGGAGAGGTTCTCCATCCCTCTGCTCATCTTGGTGGCCTCCTCTGGTCTCACCCCCAGAGGTCCCTGTCCTCCCTGTGCTGGGGACCCCAGAGTTGGATGCAGAATTCAAGGTGGGGCCTCACAAGTGTTGGATGACACAGGAACAGCACAAATAACTAAAAAAATCTGAGGTTCAATCTGAGGACAGAAATGGGAGATCACCAGGACCTTGTTACTGATACAACAAAGGAATGGGGCCAGATGAGTTACACAAATGTTCCCTCAGGGGCCTCCCTCTCTTCTTGATTTACAACTCATAGTGATGCAATTATTTGATAAACATCTGATGATTAAGAATATTAATACTTTACTTAT
This sequence comes from Emberiza elegans, assembly GCA_024865655.1. NCBI lineage: Eukaryota > Metazoa > Chordata > Aves > Passeriformes > Fringillidae > Emberiza > Emberiza elegans. The sequence continues at coordinate 6,722,610 of JALJVW010000154.1, forward strand.
TTTTGGACCCAACCTCATGGCAACTTTTCTGTCCTTCAAAGAAAGTTGTTGAATGTTCCTATGACCAGAATGGACACTCTGTCCTAATATTTGCAAAACTCACATTTGTAAAAATAAAATGTTCCTGTCAGCCAGCTCTGATTCTTGAGATCTCAGTTATGGAAATTTACAACAAAGAAAAAGGATGTATTTTACGTTTGTACAGTCATAGCAAAAGCACATATTTTTCTTATTTCCTAAGTTGTCATGAGCCTGCTTATGCAGCTGCAAAGAAAGAGAGTATGCTTGTCACTTTTGCTCTTAAATCTTGGAACAGAAGTAAGTAGGAAATCATTGGGCTGAGGCTGGGGTAGTGCAGGAGACACAGCACCTTGTAATTCTCCCAACAGAGGACCAAACCAGGGCCTGAGCAAGCAGAAATAAAACCCTGTGCACATTAAAGCTCTTGCTCTCAGTTTGCCTTTTCCATCACTAACAGAGCATTTATCTTAATTTTGTGTGGTTTTAGGTTCACGTCTGCAACACAAGTCTATAATGAAGGCTGTGAGGAGATCCCAGCAGAACAAACCTCTGCAAGAACATCCTTAATTGCAAGAATGTGCTTGTGCCTGGCCCTGAGGTGCCTGCTCATGCTCAGCTGTCTTGAGGCCTTATTAACAAATGTACAGACTTATATGAAGGCTTTTTAATGAAGGTGCATGCTATCCAATCTACTGACTGAGCTTTTTGTGTGATAAGGAGTAAAAGGCTTTCTAGTCATTTCTTACCTGAATTAGCATTGCTCCAGCTTGCACTAGAATATATGTTTTCATGAGTTTTACAAATTCATAGTTTTTCCTTCCTTACATCTGCTTTTTGATTTGTTTTCTGGAAATACAGTATAATTTCCTTCTTAAAATGAAAAAAAAAAAAAAGGAGAAAATTGAAGAGTGTCCTGACATCCTTATATTTGCCTACTGATTATACAGACACAGTTTCTGTTAAGGAGGAGTATTAAGATTTTTGCATTCAAAGTTGAAACATAAAAATATGTTAGAACTGTCTGTAACAACACTCAGTTTCCTGCCCTCACAGCATTTTCCTCTTTTCTCTAGCTGTGAAGATACTACAGGGATAAGTTCTGCACAAGGACTAGAAGCTGTCATTGTGTTTTTCAGTCTATTTGCAGTGTCAGCTGAGAGTGCTGAAAGATAAATTTTACTTTTTTATGGTTAACTGATGCCCAAGCTGCCTGGGACAGCACAGTGGAAGCTGTCTGTCAGAGGTGTATTTGCATCCTTGTGTACACCTAGCTATGAACATTAGCAGTCTGACACCTCCTTTGTTGCAAACCTAATGCTATTTCACACTTAGCAGGATTTGAAAATTGAAATGAGAACAGTTTAAGTAAATAGTTTACTGTTGGGCTGTGCTCAGTGGCAGGTGGGCATCCAGACACTCAGCTGCTAGCTCTCCACATCCTGCCATCACAGGTCCCTCCTTCACCTGGCAGCTTCCTCAGGCAATGAAATTGGGGTTTTGCCCACAATTTTCCAGCAAAACCAATTCCCCTATCTCCAGAAAACATGAGTGGCTCCTGCATCAGGAGGCCATAGGTGGGCAGAGATGCCTCACCAGATGGCATCAGCTCTGTATCTGAACCACACTAAACATTCCTGAACAATTAGAGGCATGGCACCTCCAAAGACAAGCCTGGAGAAGCATAATGTTCTTTTCTGTCTGTTTTCTCAACCACCTTTATTGAATATAGGCTATTGTAACAGATGCAGGCATTCAGATTGGCATTTAATTTATCCTCTGAATTAAAATAGGATGATAGAGTTTAGTTCCAGCTAAAAAATTGCCAGCACTCTGTCACTAAGCCTTACTCCTATCAAAGTCACATTAGGATTCAGCTGTTTACAATTAGCTGAGCTTCCCAAGCACACTACCTCAATAAATAGTTTAATAGCAATGAAAAGACCATGTGGCAAGAAGGATCTGCCCTTCTTGGGGAAGAATAGTTAATTATGTAGAGAAATTAAGCTGCAAACAGTTTACTTGAAGATTATATTTCCTCTGATTTTAAGTAATGAGCTGTAAAATCTAATCAATGTGCCTCCAAGGTAGCAGTACCCTTGGGCTAGAGCTGACACCACTTGATCCATCTACCTGGGAGATTTCTGGCTGATATGGCATTGGCTTTGCTTAATTAAAGATGTTATAGCTATACAGAGTCTACTGAGCTCAGAGGACATACAGAAATAAAGACCTTGCAATAAAGACATGACAATCATGAAAAGAAGAAAGAAGCAGATATGAAATGAAATTGTTTATATTGTTTATATTCACAATCTGTTCTTGGCTTAATAGTTTACTTCATTAAAAATAAATAAAAAAAACCAACACAAAAATATCCAACCCAACACCAGAAGCTAATGAAAACAACGAAAAAGCACATGATAGAGTTAATAGAAAGTCTGGAGAATTTAGCGGGGGGAAATGTAGTGTTCAGTTAAGTGGTATGAGGCTACTACAGAGGGATCTTTGCTGAAATGTTAAAAATTTATTCAGCATCTGAAGTTATTAGAACTTTTTTTGTCAGAAGTTGTGATTGTATGTACTATGAAGAAGATATTCTTGAGATTCTTAGACTAAAGAGATATCAAAAAAGCACCAAAGATAAGGAGTTTTATGTGAACCATGGTATAACATAGCTGGTGTTAGGACAGGTGAAGCCCTGGGAATCCATGTGGTGACAGTGAGGTAAGAAGGACATAAGATCTTTTCATGTTTTAATCAATAGGAAACTGCCTATTACACTGATGACGGTGATATATTCATTAAATAAATTGCCCTCTGATTTCCTCAGGGGATTCCCACAGGACAGTGCATGGTCCATATTAAACTCTTAAGCACTCGGACTCAAAACAGGAATGATTGATGTATGAGTTGGGGACCAAAATTTGACTTAGTCACTAAAATGAAGAATGTCTAAATTGAAATATGTGACATTTTCTCTGCATTTCACACTTGTGTTTCAAACTGCTGTCCAAAAAATTTATTTATTGGTCAGGAAATTCTCTTGTCAGAGCAAATCCAGTGGTGGCTGAGAAGACAGAAAAAGAACGTGCCAAAGGAATATCTATTCTTTGATGGTGCAAGCTGTAAAGGAGTTAATGGAAGGAAATGAAATGAGGAAGTCCAAGGGAATAATCACAAGCCATTGCTGTCTCCATGCATATTAAATATGCACAATGAAGACAGATTGCTCATAGCAGAGTTCTGGTACTAGAATATTTCCATATAATATGTCCAAATGAAAACATGTAAGTCAAAGCTACAGTTTCATAATAAAATTTCTCTTTGCTTATTCTTCCTCCTCCCCCAAGAATACTTTATTTTTCTTACTGCCAATCTGAAAGATATACAAGAGATCAGGTTTCCAGAAAAACTCTCCTCTCTTTGCAGGCATCTTAATAAACTGGAAATAATGACATTTGTGGCAGCACAAATGCACCAAGGGCAGAACACATATTAATTAAGGGAGGCTCACAGAGCAGCAGTTTTTGCTGAAGCTGGCCATTTTTATGTGCTTTTATCCCTTATAACTTCCTGTTTTCCCAGGAGACATCTTATCAGGCAAACATTGTTCTGGCATCCCAGAACATGACAGACTGTCATTAGATAAAGGAGAAGGTTAATAAAATATAAATCCAGGTTACAAGCAATGTTTTAGCCAGAGGCATCCCATGGGTTGTGGGGAAGCAAATAGCAGACTAGTCAAATGCAGCAAATTACAGTCAGGAAAAGAGTGCCAAGTATTCAGCTCCTATTCTATAATTTGCACTTGCCAGCAGAATCTCAAATAAGTCTTTTTATTTTTTTTAAGATATTTGGACTGAGTTTCCTGTGGTCTGCATATTCCCCTTTCAATATCCTGATAGTCTGGGAGCACAGTGCATTAGGAATGGCTCCCTCAGAAGTTATTATGGAAGTGCAGAATAAGCAGGGAGGGCTTTTTTCCTATTTCTTTAATTTCTTTTCTTAAAGCATTTCTGAAAATGCCTGGTAGGGCCTGTGGATGTCAAGTGGAATCAGAGGACAGACTGGGGCAGAGCAAGATTGTTTCTCTGGCTCATCTCTGATTGAAGAGTTTTCTGTTTTATGAGTGATGATGGAAACTGCAAAAGATACTGCAAAGGAAATATGCTTTTTGCTAAACATTGTCGAGACATACAGAAGTTACCACTGACCTCAGGCTTTGGTTTGAGATGGAAATCAAACATTTCAATGAATCAATGTGATGAGGAAAGGATGCTGCTTAAGTAGTGGGTGGGAAGGTATGATTCACCTATTTTTTTTGAGGTAATGAAGAAAGATTAGGCTGGGGACAGAGAAATAACTCCAGCTGTCATCGGCAAGACCTGAGCAATGCGCTGTGTTTTCTGCTGTTTAGAGCAACACCAAGACTTCAAATTGTACTTGAAGAAGAAGGTGCTCATTGTTTAAGATCTTATAAGACTATTTGGTCTTGTTTTGAGGAAGAAAGAGAGGAATTAATGTCATGAGCATTTACAACTGAAGTTCCCTAAGGGAAAGTGCAGAGGTGGAAGAAGATACTGGAGTGGATCATAAATGTGTTTACTGTCAATGCTGATTTACAATAACTCAGGATTGGGCCTTGCATCTCCATGCAGGCGGATTTAACTCTTCTGAAGAAGATTTTGTGTTTCTCTACCTTGGCTGTTGCATTTGTGGATGTGATTTCAAAAGAGATAATACAGCTTAGCTTTTCCCCCTTCAAACTCCCTGACTAAACCTGCCTTGAGATTCGTAAAAGCAGAGTTAGCTTCACCTGGACTTTGCCTGAAGATTCTGTTTTACTTCTGAGGAGCACAGGTCAGAAGAAAAAGTGAAAAGCAGCCAAAGTGGATGCTGGAAAGAACTACATAAATGGCATACCTTTATTTCTTAAAATAAGAAGTACAGGTGTGATTCTAGGGCATGATTGGTAAGGGAAGACAGGAGGTGAATGGTTACAAGGAGGAAAGAAACTGAAATGACAAGAAGACAACCAGGTTTTATAAAATTGCTTTTGTGTCTGTCTGAACATTTTCTGGTCTCCCCAAGACGGCAAAGCAAAAAAACCCACCAAAACCCTTCTGCTGTCACTGTCACCTAACTTTGCTATAACTATTCCTTACAGAAAAACATGCAACACTTCTCTCTCAGGAGGCTGATCCTGAAGACTTTCTGCCAAAATTGATAGACTGCACATGTTTTAACTCATCTTTTCTCAAATTTTACACCTGTATTCAGGGTCGTCATATCTCAGTTAAAATTGAAGAACTTGGTGTCTAAACTTTTTAAATGCATGGACTTCTCCATCTTACCTTTTACTATAATTGATTATTCTTACCAACCCAAACCATTCTATGATTCCAAAGGATGGAAAACCAGACACTCCTTCCAAGTCTACCTTTAATAAAAGTGTCAGGTTTCTCTGCAAGTTAAAGTTTTCATTGCAATCTCTTCAGCAGAGTGGTCAGGGAAGCATTAGCCTTCTGGGTATACTTACAGCTCCTGATTAAACCCCTTTATCTCAAAAAGGAATCAAGTTAAGCTTAAGTGTTTCTCTTAATCAGCACTTCAGCACATTCTGGAAGGTCTGTGTAAAGACTTTGTTGTCTTGCCATAGTTTGCCTTATTCCCCCTATTATTTCCTGGCACTGATTCTTTTCAGAAGAAAGAAAATATCCCCTGTATTTTGCTACTGTAACATCATTTTGATCAGATATGCTGGTAGGAACTGGATATAAACAATGAGGTATTTAGAATCTTTCACAAAGGCAGTGAGGATCCATCGATATGGGATTTTCTGCTCTCAGTGGAAGTGCTAATGACATTTCCTGGCTGCTGCTGCATTATCAGCACTCTGCAAGAACAGAAGAATTTCTGTCATGCAGATTTGCTGCAGAGAGCAGATTTGCTATGGGATGAGGGGGCTGCCCAATCATTTTTGCTTTATTTTTCTTTTATCATTGATTGCATATTAGACATGGAACAGCTCCTGGACAAGGCAAGCATTTCCTTGTAAAAAAAGCCCAATGCTTTAGAGACTTAAAAACCCTCCTGTGATGTGTGTGCAGAGGAACAGGTGACTGGTGGGGAGCCTGTAGATCAGCACCTGCTCCACAGTTACAGGCCTTTCAGAAATCCTTACAAGCCAGTGTAGAGGTGAAGTAACTTAGTCTGTGTGCATAATTCTACTTTGAATTCCTAGTCTGAAGTAAAAGAAGTCACAGAGGTAGCTATGATAGCTATCCCAGTGGAGGTTCAAGCCATAGCTTGTATTTTCATCTGTCGGCATCTCAGGAGTGATGCTTAGATTGAAGAAGCTTTTTCTTAACCAAAAACAATAAACAAACTTTGAATCATATGCATCACAGAATTAAAAAGCCTGCCCAAAAAATAGCTACTGAATGCTACAAATTTTTGCTGCCCAAAAAATAGCTGCTGAATGCTCCAAGAGAGCTTGGCCTCTCTGGGAGAAACACAAGCTGTTCCATTAGCTAATTTCACAGGAGCCAGGCAGTGATTGGATCATTGTCTCTTATTCCTACAGATATAGAGAATATTTTTCATGGCTATGGATGAATCATTACAGTGGAAAAATTTTTAGGGGGATGCAACACCTAGATCTGAAGCTAGACAAGAAGAAACAACAGAATTTACTTCCTTTAAGGAGAAAAGCCCAGAGCATTCTTTAGGAGTGAAAATCTTTCACAAACCAAAAGCTTTGAAAGACTGAAATACAAGCATTAGCCTCCACTACATCATAGAACTACAGAATGGTTTGGGTTGGAAGGCACCTCAAAGATCATTTATTTCCAAACCTCCTGACAGGGGCAAGAACATCTTCCAGTAGACCAAGTTGTCAAATGTATTTGACTTTAATGCAGAAAAGATAATCAGATCCTAAGTTCCTGTGTCCAATGCTATGTGAGAAGTCAGAGATCACAATTATGATTATTATTTTTGTCTTTCCCTGCCTTTGACATATGTTTTAGAGAAATTACTTCATGAACATGGTTTAGAAATATTTCATATTCCTAGTAACTGTTTCTGCATAATTCCTCAAATATTGAATGACTTTCACTTGGGTTCGAGCCCCTTGACTTAAGGACATGGTTTTCTGAGCAGAAATATTGCCCTGTATGAAACAGATATCCTTTAAAGACACTTTATTTTAACAAGAATGCAATAATTTAAAAATATGACATCAGTCTTTAGATTTTAGCCATTTTCCATCTGTCTCCTTCACCAGTATCTCCCCTTTAGTTGCTCACAAATGCTTTTCAACTTCAGTTTAAGGAAATGCTTTTAAACTTCTGAGACTATTGGGGCTTATTTACCATTATACACATGATAATTTGACAAAAGAAAGACTTCTCAAGTTCTGAAATGACTTCTAATGCTATTTCAGAAAATCAGATCTAAAAAATTATTTCACCTAGAAAGATCCAGAAAAAACAAATCTCCTGGCTGCACTGCTTGCAAAATCACATTCTGTATAGTCTGGAAATATGGACATTAAGGGTTATTTTCTCCAAGTTAGGTGGTGCTACAAATGCAGTGCTATGTAGATATATTCAAATTAGCTCCAAGTAAATTAACTTGTGAAGCAGCAAGGCCACCTCAGCTAAGCAAGGTGTTTTAGCACAGCAGAGAACTGAGCAAATGTTGTTTTATTCCTCTGATACCCAGTCTAGTCCACCGACAGTTTTTAAGACTGCTCAAGAATCACATCATTTGAATAATATATTACAAAACAAGTGTTGTACAACCTGTTCCAACTCAGATCACCCATTTCTGTTCCACAGTTATAGCTGTCAGAGGCTCAATAACCACAAGTACAGCACATTGTGAAATCTGGGCTTTGTACAGAGAGCCAACAAAACCTTGATGGAGACCATCAGTCATTGTATTCCCTTCTGGGGAAAAATGTACTATTCTTTGTGTTTTTAAAGAAGAAAACATGGCAATGCAAAGTGGTAAACAGTTACATGAATGAGAATTTTATCAATTTTTTTTGCTCATGCTCTTTGCCAGGCAGTTTTCCATTGGAAAATGTCATTTGAATTAAACCTCATTTTTTTGCTGATTTGTGATTTAAGGGGAAGCTAATGAATTTATAAGTATTTGTTCACAAAGTTCCCATAAAAATGAGAAATCTTTAAAACAATGTTATTAGAATAATATAAAAGGATACTTTGGATTAGATGCTACTAATTTCCAAGATTCTCTTTTATCTGTAAGTGCAGCCTGCAGGCTTAAAATCCTTGCAGAAAAGAATTCGTAATGGAATAGCTTTCTGTGTGAATCTTATCACAGGCTGCACTATTCCACGTACCTAAACTGTTTTGGCAAGAAGCCTTTTGAAAATCCTGGGCATTGGCATGACACTGATAAAAATGAACGATTTACAAAATCATATTAACATTCATAAAGAGGAAATGAAGAAAGTTCCTGATTAAAAACCTGGTTTTAATTAACTAGGGCCTAAATATTAGCTTAAAACATGATGATATATTTGTGAACTTTATCAGAGTACTAATGTAGATAAAACTGACATTTAGGGTGGGAATCAACTTCTGAGAAATAGGGCTTGATTCAGTTCCCTAAATAGAACTGAATGTCTCATGTCATGTCATGTGAGACTGTCTGGAATGGAATAGTGTCTCCATATGGAGGTTCTGAGTAAGGGAGGACACACCAGGTGGCTCTACATTTAGACAAATGAGCTGCTTTCCTAAATGCAGTGGCCAGATCCAGCTGATGGAGCATGGGTGTGGTTTTACTGCCTGAATGGAGGTGATGCCAGATGGAGATCAACACCTGAGGCAAGGTGAGAGCTTCTGCTGTGGTCAGTGAGAGCAGGCTCAGCTCAGTTGTCCACATGAAGTCATGGATCATTGTTCAGGAGGCCAAGGGGTAGCAGTGGCTGACACAGAACCTACAGAATGTGTGTGAAGGTGGAGAGCTGCTGTAGTGACCATAATGCCTGAAGTCCCATTGGACCTCTAAATAACGCACCTGCAGGGCCTAGATGGCCATTGAGCTCTCCTAGAATAAAATGCCTTAAATGTTGGTAAAATTCACCCACATAAGCATAGACACCTCATTCCCCTGAGATGCCTTGAACTGTTCTACTCACCTTCCCTGATGGCATCATTATGGCACAAATTTTCCAGAAGGCCTGTTCACATCACAGTTTTTTTGGAAAAACACCAACTTTCCTTGCATGTAGCTAAAAGCATTTCCTAACTTGTCCTAAAGTCTTGTGGCAAAATGTCAGCTCTGTCTGGACAAAAAATATTTCCCCCAAGGATAAGGATGCCACTTTCAGAACTGGCAGGTTTGTTTCCTTGGTAAGATTAGTGCCCCATTACAGATTAAAGCAGAACAGGTAAATTGGCCAGGAGCTGCTATATGAGGCAGGATATCTTAAAGATATTTCTTTAGTTCTTTATTTTCCTTAAAGGTATTTCTTTAGTTCACCAAGACTGAGGTGACCTGGACTATTCTGACATACATTGTTACTTACAGCTGATGTTACCTGAACAAAACAATTTTAAATGTTGTCATCCTTCAGTGTGTCACGTTAAAGCTCTAATTCAGCATCCTCAACATTGGCAATTCTGGATGTAAGATGTACTTTCTCAAAGCAGACCCTTTCAGAGCACAGGCCTGTATTTTGCCAAGTTGTATAAACACAGACTACTTCCTTAGAAGACCTGAGCAGATAGTTGTTTCCTCTCCTGTTCTACTAAGAAGTTATAAACATAAACCAAAGATTCAATGAAATCAAACTAAGAATTCATTTAAATGATCTATTGAACTGCAGCATATTTTAATTTCTCAGGCTCTCTTGATGATCTCTCATGATGCACCAGCCTTTTGAACCATAACAAAGACTCTTATATAAAAGACATTATATACAAGAATGCACACACAATAATGCATAGAAAAGATTAGAGGAATAGATTTTAAAAAAATATGATTCCTTAGTATATATAATTGTACAGTTTCTATGCATTTAGTAACTTTAGTGTAATACTGTTTTGACCAATTTTCATTTGAGCATCTGCAAAACTAGTGTTATTCACAACATCCATTGTGATGGTCAAGCTCTCCATAGCTAAGCATGTTTGCTGAGAAAAGTCGTTTTTGCCTTTGATTTAACTTGTCTCCCAATAGCTTTAATAGGAGACCCTTAGCTCTTCCTATGCTGGTGAAGGTAGGAAGAAATCATCTTCTATTGACTCTATCCTTGTCAATCATTAATTTTTAGTTCCTTCAGGAGTAACCTTTTCCAGGTTGAAAAGTCAAAGCTAACTTAGTCCTACTTGCCTTAGCTGCTTTTAGCTTTGTCCTACTTGTCTTAGTTGCTTTTAGCAAGAAAGCCAGTCCACACTAGGAATCTTCCAGTTCAGCCTTCTCTGTGTTTTCCTGGCTTTATTATAACACTTCTGAGGTACTACAGACAAAATGTCTCTCTGATAGTCAGCTAAAGACAAATTATAAATATCTTACCTTCTCTTCCCCATTATTTTTCAGCACTTCACCAAATAAAGCCAAGAAAAAAATCCAAATCCGTCCTGGAAATGTGTTTTCGAGGTGATGAAAAATGGAATGGTCAAGGATACTGTTCCTTGCTAGATTTCTTCCAGATCACAGTATTAACCAGGATTTAGTAGGATATTGAGTAGCTATCACACCAAGAGAGAAGGCACTGCATCCTAGGGAAAGACAAAGACTGGGAAGTATGTATGGTCGCAAGAGAAGACTGATAGAATCTGACCTTCCATTATACATATATGGAAAAACCAGTCAGGGAATCTTTTAAATGTGTTGATAAAGTAAGGGCAGAAAGGTCATTTTCTCTACTGGCACTGGTCAGACTAGTAATGGAACATAATATAAAATGCTAATATAAAATGAGCTTTAAACTAATGCTGAAATCTTCTGCAAGATGAAGCAAAGCCATAATTTTTTTTTTCCAGGCTGAAAAATTATATTTTTTTGGTGAAATTAGTTTCTCTGATGAACATAAAATATCATGGTTACATCTAATTTATCTGCTGGGAGATGATGCTCTGGAGTGGAGATTTTTTGGTAGTCATGACGCATGGTTTCCACGCTGCTTGGAAGCCAGGATTTTGTTTACGAAGAAGTTGGAGTGTGGGTGATGGGAGGGGAATGACATATGCCTTAGTCTCACTCTGATAAGGAGCTGGGATGGTGCCAGAGTGCCATATAGACAGAGCTTAAACACTGGCTTCGTTGCAGAATACATAAACCTCTGCTGGGAGGAAATACCAGATATAAAATGGGTCTTTAATCTTGCAGACAAATTCCAATTAGGAAAGCACCACACGCTTTTTACACCAGGCATGATTAATCACTGGAACAAACTACCACTAGAATTGATGAATTCACCCTTTCCTGACGCCTTTGAGTCAAGACTGCATGCACTCCTAGAATTTATGTGATAGCCAAACACATGTTATAGTCAAGTACAATACTTGTTATTGAGGTTAATATTGTGGGTAATTTTTTTTTTTTTTAATACAGTGGAGGTAAAGTTAGAGGTCTTTTCAGCCTTGGAATTCTTTAAAGCTGATAAAGACTTTTATTATGGGCAACACTGCTCTGTTCTAAACAAGATCATCCTCCCTATATTCGAATCTTGCCCTTTCCCTGTGCTGTATGTGACAGAGTTTTCATTTGAAATTTGAGCTCCTTAAATCTTTTAAAGTGCCTTCATTCCCAAATAAATTAATTACTGAATCTAGTAGGAACTTAGTATATTAATGAGAGACCCTAAACACTTAACTAGATTTGAGTCCAAGCACATTCCAACAAGCAATAAACAAGCAATATGGAGATAAAATACCTATTATTCACCAGCAAAACTCATTCTATGTAACCTTTGTTTTGTAGCAGCCAGTTTGTCATGAGAGCACAAAACTGGAAGTTCCTGGGTCACCAAATCAAATTTCTTGATATCGTCAAGAGGCATTTGAATTGCTCTTTTCATAAACTAATCAAAATCCATTCTCCGAAAACAAATTCCATTGTCCTAACTCTAATATTCTCCCCTCCATCTCATCCATTGTCATATCTCTATTTCCTCTTATTCCAAAATCTAATGACTATATACTCACATTGCAATTTTCAGCCCTCAAAGTCTGTAAACAACTGTTCCTTACCCACATTTAGGTACTCAGTACTTATATCTCTGGAGCATAGGTGCCAATATATTTAGGTCAAGTAACCATATAAGATGCAGTCTTTGTTTTCCTAAGCCAAACTCTTTTAGTTACTCCACTTAAAGACAGGTCCTCCATCTCTCATAACATCAGTGTGCTGGCTTTCATTATTATTTCAGTTAGAATTGGTCTTTCTTAATTGTGGATGACAATAATGCTCTAACTGAGGTCTCAGGAGGGCTGTAGATAATTGCGGGATCTCTACATCTCCTGAAAAAAGACAAGCTCTGCATTAGCTTTTTCACAGCTACATCACATCAGTGGCTTGCAGCCATCCAGTCACTGTGCAAGACATCCAAATCCCTTTACTTTTCATTAGTTGTGACCGATAAATTTCTGCCTAAAAGTAGAAATTCTTGTTATCGGTCCCCGAGGACACATGCCTGTACTTTCTGCTATTGGATTTTATTCCTTTTCTGGTACTCCAGCTCTCACAATCCAATACTTTTCCCAACAGTGTATCTGCCTTCTCCTTGCATGGCCAGCACTGCCTATCTAGTTTGTATTGACAAATTTCAGTGGTGTACTTTTTTTTGTTCTTAACTTATTAGTGCTCACTGCTCTGTGTTATTTGTTCTGAGACTTCATTTGAGGGAAGGAATGGTGATCAGGGTCAATAAAAGTTTTGCCTGAAAGAATGCTCTTGTAACAATCTCTACTGTAAGAGCAACTATTGACTGATAGAGTTGGAGCAATACTGATGCAAGGATTTCTGCTTGGTCCTTAAAAGGGGTGAGAAATGAGGACAAGGGGCTTCCATTCCTTTCTGGTAGTGACAGTGAATGTGGCCCATTCCCTGGGGAACACACAGGGGTTTGTCTGGGTACACAGAAGCTGGCCAGGTGTTAGCACTTCCTCCAGGACAGGTGACTGGAACTCCCTCTTAACAAGAAAAAAACAAAGCTCCTGCAAAGAAATTCTAATCTCCTCAAAATGACATGTCTGCAAAAAGATGTAATTTACTCATAAACATGCACAGGGATTTGCAGATTACCTCCCAGCCCTACCTGTGGGTAGCTCATCATGCTGATTGCATGTCTGCTTGGGGGGTTATTTTCAGGTTAAAATTCCTCTTTTAAATCTGGCAATATATGTTGATGTTATATTTAATCTTTTAACTTATTTGGATAATTATGAAAATATTGAGTAAATATTGTTGACACAGGACAGTGCATATAAATTACAATGCAGTTCTGTCTTTGTTGGATATAAATACTGTGAGTTCACTCATCCTGGGCAGTTAATATAAAGTACACAAATACTCACTAAAAAGCAAAGATTACATAGTCCCCAATTATCACAAAAAGGATGCCTTTATAATGTTCATCTGAAGGCAAATTCTGCCTACATTCTATCTCAGAGCACATAGATAAGTGCATTTCTCAAAATCTTTGGTGACTATAGAACTTAAATATGAAGAAATATTACTGGTTTCATTAGAAGCACTAAAATATTTCATTTCAGAGACTGGATCTTTGTCACAAGATAAATTATTAATGTTATTTGGCATCTAATTATTTCCAAATGTTTTTCTTGCTATATATTAAATTAGGAGAGACTAGAAAGGAAAGAGTACAATCTGAAATTGACTGCCAACTTTTAAATGAGATTGTTTCTCCTGAGACTATGGTGATTGGAACTGGCATTAGAGGCTCATTGAAGCACATATATTTCTTCTGACATATGTCATAGTTAGATCTTTTTATTGATGCCAAAATGCTTTTCTGTTTTAAAGTATCACCACACAACTCCTTCCTAGAAATTGTTTATATTGCAATTATGCATTTTGCAACACTCCAAATATGTATTACTCTTGCATTTCATGGATATAACACCAGCTAGTAATATTATGGGTTGTTTTTTTCCTTTGCTATTTGTTTTGCAAATATAGAACTGCATTATTTGTGATTTTCTTTCCTCCTAAAGAATGTTTCATTACTACATTATGAATAATAATCTCTTTCAGTATTTCTGTTGTGTACAAATATTATTTTCACGGTAATATTTGCTGATTGTCCTCCACAGTATGAAGCTGCAAATATTTGACCTTGACTTACAGATTTGGGTGGAATAAATACAAACTACAGCCTGAATAAAAACTAGATTACATTGAAAAAGGCTGAAGTCCAAGTCTTTAAAGGTTTTAAAATACCTCATTAACAGTTTGATTTGAGTTTTCAAGAAAAAAAAAACCAAAACAAAAACAAACCCCACAAAACAAAAAAACCCCAATACCAAAAAACCCAAAAAAACCAAAAAGACCAACATATCATGTAACGTCCTTATTTATGTTGATAGTATCTCTAAAAAATTAGAAGGTTAACTCTAAAAACTTAGAAGGAACAAGAGAGAACCTTAGGTTCTAAGACTATAACCTTGAGAAGAACTTTGTCCAGTATTTTTGGGTCAAACCTAAGGTTGGAGTTTGAACATATTCATTTGTTTTTTGGTACATCTAGATAATTTGCGTTTCAATCTGAAGTGAACTGACAAAGGACTTGGATTCAAAGCACCTCAAAAAGCAAGTCCTAAGGACTCATTTAGCACAGTGATACATCCTTCTTCCTTGCCAATCAGCAGAGATTATTAGTTTTAAATTAATTCTGCAGAAAAAAATATTTGTTCAGTTTCTGATACGAAGTTGGCTTAGACAAGCCTACCCTGAAGCAAAAGAGTGAGTTCCTAACTGCCTGGAAATTTTTGGCTTTGTGTCTTTACAATATAACTTTGATCCATAGTATGGCTTGAAAGTGAGATACAGATCAACATGAGTCAAACTGTGGAATTCATTTCCCCTGACCCCAGTCACCCAGTCTGTAATTCTATGCCTTTGAAATATTGTTATAGACTCTTGACATGGACAGGGGTGGCAAAAGACACTTCTAGGTTGCAAACAATCTATCCAAAAATAGTAATTTGAAATAGGTCAGATGAATTCTACAGTTGCCAATTTTTCTTCATTGACTCTAAAGGAGGAAGGAGAATATCCCTCTGAGGAATACTTTATGATGCCCAGTATCTGTTGGCAAATGTCCAAATTGAACACCTCCTAACTATACAGCTGAATTGTTCTTTAGGCTCCACACAGTAATGACAAGATGTTTTCTTTTGATAGATGTTTATGCTCTTAGTGTCCATTAACTGAACTAGTTTAGTCATTTAAATTTAGGTATCTAAATCTTGAACTCAGCTGAGTTGAAGGGATTTGATAGAGTTGCTCATAAAATAGGCACCTACCATTTGAGATATGCTTGAATACCCCAAAAATCATAGAAACAGAAAATGTCCCGAGTTGGAAGAGACCCACAAAGATCACCAATCCCAGCTCCTGGCTAGCCCCCAAAATATCACACCGCATGTCTGAATCTGCATGGGGCTAGCAGGAGAGATAAGAGGCCTACAGATGGACCCATGTCCTCTGTCCTATCAGGCTGTGGCACCTGAGACAACAGACCACAACATTTCAAATGGCAGTAGATGCCTCAGCTTGAGGCACACTCTGGGTGTCAGAATATAAACTACCTGTGGCTGGTGATTCACTGCAGGGGCTTTCTTTTATATAAAAGACAGAAAGTTTCAAATATTGGGAAAAAGTGAAATACCAAATTCTGGAATACAACAGAACTGCTAGTCTGTTGTGGAGTCACTTCAGGTTATTCACTTGGGAGGGGAGATGTGGGAGAAGTTTCTGTGGAGGAATGACTCAATGTTACAGTTTAAGTACAGCAATTCAGGAAAGATAACTTTAAAGATAAAGGACTGGACAAGAAAAGGAACAGTCATAATAGCCTTGATGATTTGCAAGTCATGGTTCAGGTCCCAGTAGTCATAACATTAAAGAAGCAACAATATAATAGAGGTGGTCATGTATGGGTGCTGCTTAATTTTAATGTCTTTACTGGACCCAGCTTGCTCAACCTTTATTTCTCACCTGTAAGATTAGAAGCATGTATCTTGAATGAAACAACATCTAATGGCATGCCTCCAGAAAATGGCACTTCGGGAAAAATGCACCCTGGAGTTTCCTAAAACAATCAAAACATCAAGATTAACTTGTACTTGACAAGTTTCATTTCCATTGCAATTACTCCAATGGCTGTTCCCATTTGGTCAAGCCAAGCACAGGCAGGAGTCTTTCCAAGATGCCACTTCCTAGTTTGCACACATCTGATTTTGCTAAAGAGCTCAGTATTTTCCAGTGTCAAACCAGGACAGCCTGCCCTGCTGTCAGCCACCCTCAGAACAGGCAATCAATAGCTGCCAACTCTTTCCGTGTGGGGCTTTTGCTGCCTCTCTCCTTACACAGCCTGTGTTAGCTTCTGCTGGGGATGTGCAGCCTGATATAAAACTTTCCATTCACATGAGCAGATTTGACAGATTTGTCTACTTATTAATAGACTAAGTTCAGCAGAATTTGGGATGCAAATTTATTCTTGGCCTATTTTTCTTTTTGCATTTTCCGTCTCTGTTTTCTCCCCTGTGCTTTTTCCTGGGCTGTTTACATTCCCTCGTCTCCTTTGGTCCCTATCAATAACATTAAGAATTATAATCTTTTAATCTCCCACAGCTCACTAGATTACCTTTGCAGTGAGGGAAGGTGCCAGTGAGGCTGGGAGCCTGTGATCTTTCCTCCTCACATTGTCCTTGTGGGAGGATTATTAATGGCACCCCGAAGGGGAGTGCCAGGCCCGCCTCCCCTTCAGCCAGCAGAGACCACATTTGCAACAGCAGGCAGAATAAACTCATGGCATGGCCAAGGACAAATTATAATAAGGCAGCTGAACTTTTGTCGTGTCTGTACTGGCAGGGGTTTTGCAGTGGGGTCACCACGGTGGACATTTTGTGAGGAATCTGCACCAGCAGCCATCTTGTCCTTGCTGAGGGAAGGATGATTCTGTGCTTGGTGCCTCCAGAGCTTCTTTTCCACTACGGCCAAGCACAGCAAATCCACCAGTTCTGTCTAAATTCAAACATCTTTTTGGGTGTGGTGAGAGAGCCTGAGGGACAGAGGAATGTACTTCAGCCTGGTGAGGGAGTGACATGGTCTGCTGCAGTCCTCCAAGGGCAGCAAGACAGTCACAGAACTCTAAAATCATTAAGGCTGGAAAGGACATCCAAGATCACCAAGTCCAGCCTTCAGTCTAGTACAACCTTGGTCACTAAAAAACATTGTGAAGTAGTTTTATCTTTGTTTCAATATCTACTCATTCATTTAACACTTCCAGGCATGGTGACTCCACTGCTTCCCTCCACCATCTGTTTCAATGCTTAACCACTCTTTCAGTGAAGAAATTATTCCTAATACCCAACCTGAGCCTCCCCTGGTGCAGCTTGAGACCATTTCCCCTTTGTCTGATCCCCAGTTGCCTGGGAGAAGAGGCTGATCCCCAAAGGTGCCCCCTGCCAGCCCCTCCTGCTCCCTGAACTCCAGTGCAGGAGTCTGGCAGTCTCCTCCATGTCAAAGTTTTGAGGATCTGAGGGCTGATGGATGCTGCAGGCATCTGCTGTGTGGAGCCCTCTGCTGCTGGAGTCCTGCAGATATGGCAGCTGGATAATGGCTTTGGCAGGACACAGGAGCTGAGTCCTTCTCCTGCCTTTTTCTCCTCAGCTCTGGGAGGGACAAAGCAGGCTGAGCCTGCTCTCCCCTCTCAGCAGGACAGGAGCTGCTGAGCTGATCACGATGTACCTCACAGCTCTGAGCCTGAGCCAGTCCTGTTCATTTTGTTGATATAGGATCAGAAGGACACAGGGAGCTGTCATGGACGTTCAGCTTTAACTACCAAGGAGCAGTGACTGAGGCATTTCCCTCTCTCCTCATCAGTTTTAAATGAGATGGAACATACATATATAGTTCTAGGAAATAATAAAACACCCAAGCTCAGTTAAAAAAACTTATTACTCTTTGGGAAGTGATGGGAAACTGCTGATGCCACAAGGCCTGGACTGTATGCTAGCAGGGAGCTTCCAGGGTGCTTGATCCACCCAAGTGTATGCACTCCTGGAAGCCAGGAGGATTCCCCACCCACAGTTCTCTGAGCCCAGAAGCAGGATTGGGTCCTGTGGTATGGGTCAGGAGGAGGGATTTTATCACCCTCACAACTTTTGGGATATTAAGACAAAGCAACACTGAAACTGGGCTGTAGTCTGAAATATTACAACAAAACTTTCTTCTGGGGAAGAGGGGTCTTTGCCATCAACCTCCTTCAAAAGACTCTTTATGTCTATCTGTTTTTCTGCCTTCCTGTGACTCAGACACCTTCTGTTTTCAGCACTCAGTATCCATCTTCAGCCAATAAAAGCAATAGAATGTGGTGCAGCAAATATGTTATCATAATTCAGAATTACGAGGTTTTCCTTCGTTTCCCTTTTTAGATTTTACAAGAACATGTTGACTCTTGTGGGTTTTTTTTGAGATAAATAAAACTCCCATGGCAAAATATTCTCAGAATATCTAGAGATGTATATGTTCTCCACTACCATGATATGGCAACAACACGATATAAAGTTTGTTTCTATTTTTGTCAGGGAGTTGACAGTTACAGGCTCACTTCTGTGGTTCCCTGTTTGAGATCCAATTTTTCAAGAGCTTCTTCAGTCTTCCTTTGAAAGTTTTCTGGTGCCCTAAGGTGCTTCAACTACGTACATGACACAGGGCCAGCCAGGTTTAGTCTGTTAAGGGATTTGTCCCCTCCTGGCCACCTGAATGAAGATCCCAGTTTGACTGAGTGTAGTTTCTGTGGCGGCAGCAGGACTCTGGTATAGAAACTGCCACTCTAGTATGCAGCTGAAATAATTTTCAAAATGTTTTTCCACATTTTCAAGCTATTTCCTCCAGAATAGTGAAAAACAATGGTTGGAAAAAGACAAACCAGCATTTGCTGAAATTCTGCATGTCAGGGTAGTGGTCTGCCAATGCTTTTGATGCAAGGGATACTCGTTGACTCATTATGATAGCTGTAAGATCTGAGGTTCACCTAAACTACTTCTCAAAGGCTTTTCACCTCCCAGAGTTCTTGAACAATGCAAATGTTTCCTAATAAATAGTGTATTTTAGCTTCAAAGTTCTTTTCTTGCCAAATAATGAGATCATGGAAGCTTTGTTCTTAATGGATAGATCCTTTATGCCTCTTTTATGCTTTGAGATGGATCAACCAAAACAGAGAATGCTGTGACTGTCCTTTGTTCACTTGTTTGTAGTCACTCTTTAGCTCTCTTAAGGGTTTGAGGTATATTTTGGAAAAGGGGTTTAATTGCTCATGCTTTGCTTGATGCATGGTGGGTCATGCAATCACTGTTAAGTAGGAATGCTGTGTAGGCACTCATTTAAATAAATAGCACTTTTTCAAATCTTCCAACTCTCAGTTGTTTTTTTTAATCAACTATTGCAAAGCAGTAGAGCTTGAAAGTTTTAAAAATATTGTTTAAGTTTGTATTTTAATTTTTGTTCTGTAAAAATATTACCTTTTTCAAAAATTGCATTGAAAAGAAATGTAACATCCTCTCAAGACCTTCCTTTTACTCATCAAACCTAGGAGCCATTATTTTTTTCTGTATGCAAGTCAAAGAGGAGAGACAAAGCAAAAGTAAAAAAACTAAGTTTTGAAAATGTCTCTGGCTTTGGAATTTCTTAAAATGATTTTTCACTTTCCATAAAACTCCTACTTTTTCTCCCTGAATCTTTACTGTTTAAACATGATCACAGACATTTTTTCTGACTCTTTTTTTTGATGCAACGCAAGCTATTGCCATAAGAAGGCAATTCTACATTATTTCATTAATTACATACAAATCCTAAATAATTTTCCTTTCGTTTTAATCTTTAGGTCTGCATTAACTCTCATTTGTTCTCATTCTAAGGAAAATAAAGCATATTTCTGGAATTCAAACCTTGATCTTCCAGAGGAAGAAATTTGCCTTCAGGTGAATAGAAATGTTATGGTGGCTCATAGTTCTCATTTTTACTTTATGAGTCGTGAAAAAATACAAATCAATCAAAACAAGATTTTTATCCTTGACAGAGTGTTTTAACTCAAGCAAAGTGGGAACACTCAAAATATAAGTTTAAGTACCATTTACAGGCTGACAAAGGAATTTCTTTTCCATGCAATAGCTAGAGTTCTCCTTCAGAAAGCAGGAAGTCCAATAACAGAAGGGGAGTTCCTTGTCTCACTGGAACAGACTGATGCCCCCTCTGGAAGGGAGTTTCCTGAGCTTCTCTGGGATGAGGTGTAGGAAGGGCTGAAAGAAGGAGTGAAACTGAGTCTGCTTTTCAGCTACTTTGGGGGACTTCTCACAGAAATTGTTCAAGGTGAAAAGCACTATACCTCCTCCTCAGACTCTAACTTCTTACTTCTTTTGGGTACAAATTTATAATATTTTAAAATGAAATTGGCAACAGGTCAGGACAATAAAAACAGTATTCATTTGCCATAGATAATAATATAAGATTGCTTGGACAACTCTGTCCCTTTTCTTGTTTGTTTGTAGAGTCTCTTATTTTCTCTATCCTGACAATTTGGATGAACTTGTTTTTCTATCATTCTAAGATATTTATTTCCACATGTGGGAGAAAATAAAGTTTGACAATTCATCTTGGTCCTCAGTCTTGCAAGTAAACAGCTGAAATAGCCTGACTATAATGCTGTGGTGTCCTCACTATCAGTTGAACTGAACTATGATGTGACAACTTTGTACTCAGACAGACAGTGAAAACAGATCAGTTTTTGTAAAGAGAATGGAAAAATTTTTGCTTATTTGTCTCCTTTACTAAAAAAATAATGAAAGCATTGGGACAAGGAATTTGGGCTGCTGAGACTAAGAAAAAAGAAGACAGACTCTGTGGTGTGCCATGGGCTCCAAACCCACAATAGTCCCAATGCCTATATCAAAGATCCTACCTAAGGACCAATCTGTGAAATGGAAGGTGTCATTAGCAGGGAAAATAAATGTTTGAATTAAAAAAAACCCCAACAGTTGTTCATTAATTGCATGAGCAGAGCATAACCAGGGGAAAATAAATAGATCCTGTCATACCTGAAATAGGAAAAGGGAGGAGGTGATGGTGGGATGGAAGAGGCAAAGGGATATAAGACATGACATGAAGGCCAAAGTCAGTCAATAAAGTGAAAGACCAAAATTAGAAAGAACAGTGACACAAAGTCATAGTATGGTGTTAACAAGCCAATGTCAGGATAAAGGATCATGGATGTTTTCAAGCTGTCCGCAATTTCCTTCAATAAATTGGCTTTAAAGATTTGCTAGCATTTCCCACAGGAAGGTCTGCAGCCCTATTAGGATGTATGGTATTAGTTAACCACAAGTTCCAAGTCCTACTGTAATGTTGTTTCCAGTTCACAGAAAAGGATTTTTTCTATTAGAAATTATCATTAATAGCAAGATGCCTGTCAGTTGACCTTCCTCAGTGAAAGTATAACTTGTAAAATCTTTCTCAAAATCTGACATATGTCTCAAATATATCATTTGAATCTCCATTCTGGGGCCAAAACCAGTCTTAATCCTTGCTGCAGTGAAGAAAACTCTAGGGATTATTTCTGGTGGAGTTGCCCAGGATATTTGGGATGCCCAGGAGATGCCTGAGCTGTTCACATGGGGTGGGAAGGTACAGATACCCATATTCTTCTGATCTGGCAGATGGAAACCAGGTGGAATATCCAAGGCCATCTAATATAAGCAGAAGCCTGCTGATTTTGGTGAGAGGCCGGAAGTGAGGAGGAAGACGTTGGTGTTAGACAGACGTGCTGAAATCCTGTCAGCAGCCAGCTCTTGTCACTGCCTCTATATCATATAAACAGTTGACAGAACATATTGACACTTTCCAGTGTAAAAATTGTCTCAGAGTTACTGTTTCCCAACAGTTTAAAGTGTTGACACCCTAAATAGTGGATCTCAAAGAGAGGGAGTTTGAGACAAAAAGAGGATGCTGTGAAGGAAGGGGGGTGCAAAATGAGGATTTGTGGGCAGAGCCTCTGGCTCATCTGGGAATGGAAAGTAATCCCATCAGAATGAACTCTGGATGGCAGAGGACAGGGACAGGGTTGGGAAGGTTGCTCTCACCCCAGTGGCTCTGGGAACATGTCGACATGTGGTTTGCAGCAGCACTGACGATATGTGAGGGTCCTGAGGAAAATCCATTCAGGAGATGGTGGGGATAGAGGATGGAGGAGAGGGGTCTGCACTGGCTGCACTCCTAATGCTAAGCAGCACCAAGGCTTGTTCACTGGCCCCAAAGCCAGCTGGCACCTTTGGACACAACCTTGTTGTTAAACACTCTCTGATTCTAAACAAGAAAAAATGCATTCAGGATTGCTATTGGGAATATTTCTGGCCAGGGCTAGTTCCTGTGTCCAGGCAGCACTGGAACAATGCTAACTGACTGGTGACAGCACCAAGAGGGACTGCTTCTGTGAGAGCCATGTGCCAAGCCTCACATCTCTGCTGTAGCATACTTGATTTAGTAAATGATGTTTGTATTATCCATTTCCAAGTGCTTTTCCAAATGGCCACTTTGGATGTAGCCCTGTTTTGGGTACCAGACAAGTCCAGCTACAGAAAGAAGAGCTTTTCTGTGCTGATTGTCCTGGGGGCTGCAGAACAATCCTCACATTGCATATCCCCTTCCTACCCACTTATGCTTGAGCCACAGCTGAATTCCTTCCTGAAAGAAGCACTGGACAGATTTCAGGTGTTTGCAGACCCAGAAGAGCCCTGAACACAGTGCTAGTCAGAACTCCAGCATCTGAAAACAGGAGCAAGGAGCACCATTAGGACCTCCTTGTAACCTTCAAAGAGAGGGTGCCAAACTATACCTTGGGATGTCTGGATTTCATACAGAGAAGACAAAAAGTTAACTATCCCAGACTTTATGTCATCATTTTTTATAAAATTAATCTTGGCAGCAGTTAGTGGAGAAGTTTTATTTCAAAGAAATTTTAATATTATCAAATGTATTCTTTTTTTGATTCAAAGCAAAATGAAACCTCATTACATAAGATGATATCAGATATTTGGACCCAAAAAGATCTGTGACTTTTAGGAGAGTCTGGTTTCCAAGATCCAAGTCAATCTATCAGTAGGTTTACCTGGAATGGTTGGTCTGTGACAGTCCTGGAAAAATGTCTAGGCAGGAAGCCAAACAAGCTTTCATCACAACATTCTCAGATTCCTGGACCAACACTAATCTGAGCTAAACAATCCCTATAAATGGTTTGATTGTGATCAAATGACAAATGAAGTCAGAATATCTGAGTATTTCTAAATACTTCTGCTCCTGATTAGTGAATCCACTCATGTCTTTCCCAGGTCCCTCATTTAATTCCATCCATTTTCTGGACAGAAAAGAAAAGTGTTGCCTTCCACCACTTTGTTTTCCTTTTCCCTGGCTTCCTAAATTAATTTTTGTCTGATAATTTTCTGGATATTTTTAAACCCCTTTATGTATCCTCAAATCTACTGTCACCTGAATTCTTTGGTTGTCTAGGAAGAAACCATAGTGAAATCTCAATTGCTTTAAACTCAAGTCTGTATGAATTTTCAACATACAGAAGCCATCTGCATGGTTCCAGATAAAGAATAGTCCTCTGCTGGGTCATTTTTTGGTATTCTTAGAGTTAGAAATAAGGACATGAGGGTGTCTTCTACAACCAAGCCCATTACTCATACTATACTGCATCAACTAAAAAAAAAAAAAATCCAGAATATGTCAAGAGCATTATTTATTAAATTATGGTAATTTCTATTCCTCTGTCAGTTGTAGTTAGTGGCACCAATTGCAGATAAAGGCAGCACTGGCCAGGTATGACATGGACACAGGAGGATGTGATTGCAAGGCTCAAGGCCAGGGTAACTACATCACCTTGGGAAGACTGGAGGGAGTGTGTGGGCTTAAAAACCAGATCAGGAAAATAGTTGGATACTTTTCTTCTGCAGTGAACCCAGCTGGGTCAGATAAGGGTTTTACAGCCTCTCAGCTGATTGAATTTTATCTTGTTTTGTCCTGAGGAGGACAGATTCCTTATATAAGCAGCAACCCTGGAGGTGATTGGGACATTTGTAAAGGCATATCATTTGTAAAAGCCAAGCCAAATTTTCTCTTCTTGCCTCAAGTTATGTGAGCACTTACAATAGATACATAGGTTGTGTGTGGTCTGACTTTTTCTCAAGGTAGCTTTGAAATTTCTTGTCTTTTTTCAGACCTGAAGATGGGTTTAAGTATCTGAAAGTTTCTCAATTTTACTTCAGTTAAATGAATAGAAAACACAGTCTTCCTCTACCATTTTCATATATTTTATTATCACTAATAAATAATTACTGGAATACTGCTTAAAAAACCCCACAAAAGCAAAACAAAACAAAACAAAAAAAAAAAAAAAACCACCCACCCAAAACCAACCAACTAACCAACCAAAACCAAACCAAAACAAAAAAAACCCTCAAAACCAAACCAAAACACAAAAACCCCAAAACTGGCAAAAAACCCCAATGCATTTTGTCATTTATCTCTTTCAGAACTAACTTTTGTCCCCATAATGTAACATAATTCCCTCTGGAGCTGTACTTTAATTCTTGGTACCCTTGTTCTCCTCTTACAGGCTGAGGTTTTTGTTAGGTTGCAGACCTACAGTGAAACTAGTTTTTCCAGTCTCAGCACTTCTGAGTGGTCTTCTAACTGGTTATCACATAATTGTGTTTTTGAGAGACACAATCCAAGGCAGAAGCATCACCAACAGGAGAAAGCTGATGACACCTGCTCCAAAAAAGTGCATAATTGCTGATGGGATTGCTACATCAATGAAGGAGTGCTTGAACTTAGTTCAATAAGCTGAAGAAAAATATTTGAATTTCAGAAAATCACACATTTTGAACAAAACCCAGAAACAAAAGCAGATGAAAATTTAGTGATTCAGTATCTCATCTTTTCCAGAACCTCCAATTTGATGGAGAAGTCAGTATGGTATCTGAATGAAAATATCAAAGGGAGGGGATGAGGATTTGTGCACATCTCCAAGTATCTTAACTATTCTATAGTCATGAAGCTCAGTTTGTTCCCCTGAAATGTTCCCTTACATAGATCACTAATTGTTGCCCTTTATCAGTTTTTTCCCACTTTTTTTTTCTTCATTTCTGTAGCAAAACTGAAGTCCTGCAAGCATTTAATAATAAGTTATACAAACTTTAACCTGAGCAGCAAATTCACATCCCACATTCTTCCAAGGAAATTGACATTACATTACCCGTGCTCATCCCTCCTGGTATCAAAAGCAACTCAAGCCCTCACACTTCCATTTTGCTGCACTTACTTTAAAGGGCATTCAAGCAGCCTTGGAAAAATGTTCAAATTTTACTAGTTGTCTCTTAGTTATAACACATTCTTATTCACTATTTTAATGCATAAATACTTTGAAGAACAGCTAAGTAGATCAGATCAGTAATCCCTGTGAGCTAAGAAAATGAATTATTTTCTCCTATATTTTCTAATTTGACCTCCTTGTTGGCCTACATAAAATTTTTTGCCTGATTTTTTTATAGTCAACAAGGGAAAACTGAAGCCAATAAAAAAGCAAGCAAACAATGGTGCAACAATAATAGTTAGAAAGATTAATGCTAGTGCTTGAGTGCTCCCAGCAAGATTAATTTTCCTGAAAGCATTAATTATTCCTTTTCCTAGGTCCAGTGCAAGTTGAGTAAATGCTGTGCTGATCAGCCTTGAAGGTTACAGAGGTTGATGCAGCTCTCTGCTAAGCCTGCGTGTGTCTGAGGCTGTGAGGAGATCACACACAGCCTGAAGTCTCCCCACTAGAGGCTCTTGCTGTTGTCGTTGTGGGACCATACAAAGATAGAATCCTCAATGTTGGAAAAGACTTTCTCAGCTTTTGTGTTGCTAAAATGTCTCCTGAGGTATTAAAGAGTCTTTTTTCCCTGCCCCGTGACAGAAGAAGAAGTCAAGAATCTTCAGCTCTGGTTTTCAAGGTTGTTAATTCTGTTATCTAATACATTCATTTTCTGACCTGCTGAGATCTGTCCAGCAGGTTGGGTTGAGGCACACTGACTTTTTATACTAAGAATTACCTCTGCTTTATTTGCAATAATTTTCCAATACCTATCACCTATGTTAGTCTGTCTCTACTTTAAACCAGTACAAAAGTGCCACCATCACAGCAGAAGATGGAGGACAAGAAGAAGAAGGAGAAGGACAGGACATGCCCAGATTCCTCCATCTTGCCTCTTGAACCCCATTCTAAAACCCCAAAATTTTACTTTTTCACCCTGTGACAAGTTAACTATCATTCTACTCAACTCTTGTGGCTTGTAAATCTTCACACAAATCTGATAATTGTTTCCATGGGCTAAAATCAAAGGCACAGGTGTCTTTGACTCCATGCCAAGGTCTCTGAGCCCCCTGCCAGGGTCTTGAGTACTCCATGGCAGCCAGAGGAATGTCCTGGGTTCCGAGTCTTCTTAGATTGTGTTCACAATCCTTTGGATAGTGTCCACTGCTTCCCATGGATTCATTCTTCCCCAAAGGGTGGATTTCTTTCATCTGATGTTGGATGACTACCACAGAGCTGCTTACACTTGAGATTTAGATTGGATATTAGGAGGATGTTCTTGACTATGGGAGTGGAGGGGTGCTGGCACACGTTGTCCAGAGAAGCTGTGGCTGCCCCATCCCTGTCCAAGGCCAGGCTGGATGGGGCTTGGAGCAACCTGAGATAGTGGAAAGTGTTCCTGCCCATCTCTGGAAAGAGATTGTCTTTAAGGTCCCTTCTGTGCTTACCTGATTCTGTGAACTGATTTTGGGAATGCTCAGTCTGACCTGCCTTAGAAGGAGCTGCATGGCCGAGAGCATCGCTCAGATCTCTGCTTGCAAAGGGGGGCTGCGACGGCTGCCTCAGACAAAGAGAAATCTGCCCTGAGCCAGGGGAATTTTGGCACTGTGCAGGACCAGAAGGATGGGCGGCAGAGCTCTCACAGGCTGGCAGAGCCAGCTCGTGCTGCCAGCAGGGTAATTCTGCACGGAGAGCAGAGCTCCAGCCCAGACACACAGAGATCTGCTCTGGCCAGGCCACACTGTGCTGCATCATCTGCAAACCTGAAGCTTCAGAGACCACTTTGAACACCTCTTCACTCTGCTGCAGGTGGCCTGGTGTCTGTTTAAACCCAGTATACCAGTGCTGGAACACTGTTACTGCATGGAAACACTCTCCTAGTTTGCCATTGCTATCAGCTTTTGTTATTTTATGACAAACTTCCCAATATTTACTGTTTTCCTTTTGTTTTCCAAAAGTCCTGCTGTAAAATAACTGAACTTTCATTCTGAGATAAAATATAGTCTTCTGACATCAGGAAATATTTGAAAATTGACTTCCACAGAGCATCAATCAAGTTAAAACAAACAAACAAACAGAGAAGCCACACAAAACCAAAGCCCCTTGTATTATTTCAAATAATAAATAAAAGTGATTCTTATTTTTTAGAGTGAACTGGATCATGATACTGCTTCTCCCTCAGCAGTCTTGGTTTTTACCAGTGATAAGCTTCTCTTTTGATCTCTAGTTTTTTCTCTAGCAATTTCAGGAAAAAGGAACAAAAAAACCGCATTTTTCCTTCAGTGCCAGACCACAAATCGTGATGTAACATTCCTTTCCAAGGTTAAGTTCATCAGTTCTCTCTGTGAATTTCCCAGAGATGGACCTGGCTGCCCTTCACTTCCCTGCACTGCTCTTCTCCATGGCTCTTCCCTATTTATCCCTCCTGCCCTTCTGTCCTCTGATGGTTCCAAGAGATGTTTCTGGCAGTTGCAGGAGGTTTGCTGCCCTGCAGTAAGCAGGGACAGGATGAAAATAAAAAGACCATCTGCTTTTAGCATCTTTGGTCACTTCAGCAATGTTAGGCATCCCTCCCTCCTGGTTCATCGGAAAAGGAAAGCGTGGGAGCTGCAATGGGTGGGGGATGCTATTTCTGCCAGTGCTGGATACTGAATGTGTGATCACCTACCAGGACATATGGCAATTACTTCCTGCAGCTCATAAAATCTCTCATGAATCTTTTCTCATCTAGAACTACTGATCTTTTGACTCTTTCCATCAAGGGAAATAAAGGAGAAGACCACTAGCAGCTGCTAAGCAGTCTTCAACCTCTATTCAAATGCTGATTCTAACTAAGTTAGTTTGCCTTGTCAAAATGATTTGAACATGAAAGAATCTGCTGCCAATATTTTCTGGGCAGCATCTGAGTCTTGCCCTACCTCTGCTGGGGATTTTAGATTTCTGTCATGGTAACCTGAAAAAAGGGAGCACCAGTTGGTAGAAAAACTTCTAAATTTCATAGGTATTATTTTGTGACTTTAGTGATAAGATTTGCCCTTCCCTTCCCTTCCCTTCCCTTCCCTTCCCTTCCCTTCCCTTCCCTTCCCTTCCCTTCCCTTCCCTTCCCTTCCCTTCCCTTCCCTTCCCTTCCCTTCCCTTCCCTTCCCTTCCCTTCCCTTCCCTTCCCTTCCCTTCCCTTCCCTTCCCTTCCCTTCCCTTCCCTTCCCTCCTTCCCCCCACAACATATTTAAACAGAGGGTGGAAAGACTAAGGCCTACTAAAGTCTTTAAGGCTTTTCTTTAAAGGTTATTTTTTTCTTTCATTGGGCTTGATGGAATTTGACTTTAAGTGCATTTGCTATATAGATAAACCTCTCATCCAGCAGAAATCTACCTGTTTTCAACAGCAGCCTGAAAATCCATCATTTCACATAGGTATCATATCTCTTCCTTCTGTAATATCCCAGACTTACTTAAAGGATTTCAAAATTGATAGAAAGGACCAAGGCTTTACTCCATGTGACAACCTTTTCAAATGGTAATTTGAAAGGGACAAAAACTCTCAATTAGAAAAAAAATGCCAAGCCCTTTGGGTATGATCTCCTAATTAAAATTTGCTCTGATGACATTGTTTTGCATATTTTGTGATTGGATCTGATGCTGATAGATTTGGGATAGGGTGGAGTTTCTGATGAATAGGGCAGAAGTGAAATTATTTCCTTCCTGCATTTGCAATTTAAATAAATCTCAGCAGAACCAATTGCTTGTGGTACAAATACTTTTTTTAAAGTCATAACTAGTTTTGTGAAGGTTTACTTCCCCCTCAGCTGCACATTTTCTCCAGTAGATGTGTGTCTATGAGAAAAAAATATTTGCAAACCTCATTGTTTGCACCAATGAAATGAGAAAAATAGATATTTTCTCTAATGTTTTTTTTATCTTTGCATCTTTGTAAACTTGGAAACTTTTATTCACATGCTTTAGTGTTGTGTCACTTGTTAAATAGAATCCTATAAGAAGCTTGGAGCATTCCTGTCTGAGTAGTTCTAACTGATGATTTAGCAGAGATAAAAACACAGGGTAATGAACCAATGTCCCATTAGCGACCAGCCAAGGTCAGCAGCTTCCATAAACAGTTTAATCTCATTGTTAAAGGAAATTGGGGTGCTGCTGTAATGTGAGCAATGGATAGGTGCTTTAGTGCACATCAGAGAGAGCATGTTAACTGGAAAAACATTAATGGAAAGAGAACCAGGCTGTGAGCATTACAAGCTGACTGGAGAAAAAAACTGCAAAAATAAAAAGCTATAGCTTTTTGCAGGAGTAGCTGCATCTTAACAAACAAATCCTTTCTTTTTCAGGTGGGTACTCAAGTTTTTTGCACGCCTGTATTCATGGCTCTTTAAAGACCTTGTCTGCTGCTCTCCTCCACTTCTCTTACCCAGCTTCTCCATGTGCCTCAACACGTGTCTAAAACTATTCCTGTCAGGAATTTCTTCTCTGAAGCTCCAGTCTTTTGGAACACCCTTCCTCCTTCTCTGCCTCATTGACTTACACTGGCTCATCAAACATCCACTGAGAACAAGTATCTTTTTCCTTGCCTAAATCACCTCATACTTTCCTTCCTCTCAATGATGATTTATCTCTGTATTTGATAAATTACAGGTTTGGTTTTTGAGGTACAGTTCTTCTGCAGGATGTCACATAAAATGAAGCTTTTTTGTCGGTTTGCAGGTGGAAAAAGAAGGGTGGTAAAAGCTTCAGATTTTGTCTCTGCAGAATTCCAGCTGCATTTCTGTGGACCTAGTCCACTTTTTCATCCTGTAGAAAGTGGTGAAGAAGAGAACATAGTCTGGAAATGTTTTCTGGGAATTTTGCATGCTTCATCTCACTGGATGTAGACACCCACATTTATGAGAAGTGCTGTCACCCTGGCTGCCTCTGTATTGAGATATTCTTAGAACAATATCCTTCCCATTCTAAAGCAAAACAAGTCAGATTAAGTTTCCTAAAAATCCTAAATTTTCCTAACTTTTTTCCTTTTTCTTCCATTTAAAAATAAGAAAATACCCTAGTGTTGTGTTACTCCAATTTGCACATCTGGCCTGTAGAACTCCAGACCAAAGTGTCTTACCTGTGGTAACTTTTTGTGAACCATCTCTGTTTCCAGAGGGAAAGAAAAATTATTAAGAGGAATAGAAGGAAATACAAGGAACTGCTGTACTAAGAAGTTACTAAAATGAAAGCTGAGAAGCATCTGGGATACTCACAGGTTGGACATGCTGAATCAAGCACAAGGGCAGTGACATCTTCATTTTGTTTGCATAACACATCAAGGGTAGTATCTGCCTGAGTCCCACGTGGGAGACACTCTGGACTGTGAATTTTGGCTCCTTGCTTTCATTTCTGAGATATAATGAGGAAGAAAAGATGCAACAAGGTTTCATAACAAAAGGCAAGAAGCCCATGTGGCCTGATTCATATTTTCAATACAGGGCATGCATGCTATTGCAGAACTCCTGATTAATTACATGTTTTCATCTAACTAGCAACAAAAGCTTCATGCTGGGGTGAAAAATAGGATGAACAATCTCATTGGTAAAGATGTGGACAAATACAGCACTTGCAGTTAAAGTCAAATCTGCGTTCCATCAAGCCCAGTGGAAGAAAAAATAACTTTTAAAGAAAACCCTTAAAGGCTTTAGTAGGCCTTAGTCTTTCCACCCTCTGTTAATGTTGCCCTCTGCTTAATTATGCCCTAGACGTGTTACAATGCTTAGAAACCTCTTCGGACTTCAAAATGAGCCTGCCCATATTGAATTCTGCGTTTTCTATGTCTTCCTCAGATATAATTCTGAATCAAGGCATAAAAGCTGCAGCCACAGGTTCTCCTGGAGGATTTGACAGAACATTGTGAAAGAACACTTGGTTTTGCCTTTATTGCACCACACATGAGTGCCTCCATCTCGTTAATGCAGGAAATGTGTTATCTGAGGGAGAGGAGCTCGGAAGCTTGGAACATCAGTGCTGTGCTTTAGAGCCCCCTTTTTTCCATTTTATCTATTAGATGGCAAGGCAAATTAAATGTCTAATCATGATGAAATAACAGATTCCCCAAATGTGTCCATTTGGCAAGAAAACAGTGTATTTTTGTCAGTGCACTAGCCTCAGTCCCACAAAGGGACTGACTGGCTTCCAAGCTGTAATAAAGGAAGTGACAAGCTGGGTTAGTTGCTGCTGGGCTCTTCTTTTTGTGCTGAAAGCATTTATTTGCTTGCTTTTGCAGGAGATCTTTCCCTGAAAACTTTTCCATCTAGAAGCCTGGTCCATCCACAGCAGTGTTAGCTGCGGAAGGAGGCAAAGGAGCATCTGTGCTGTTTCCTGCCCCTTCTGCAAAACTGCTCTTACTTGAGTCACTGCTTTTCCCTCCTCATGGCCTTATTCTGTTTGCAGACTCCCCCACAGCTGAGCATTTTGCAACATCTAATCAGTGATTTTCCAACACTGTTGCTAATTGCTTGTGCCCATGCCAATA
This sequence comes from Emberiza elegans, assembly GCA_024865655.1. NCBI lineage: Eukaryota > Metazoa > Chordata > Aves > Passeriformes > Fringillidae > Emberiza > Emberiza elegans. The sequence continues at coordinate 6,754,786 of JALJVW010000154.1, forward strand.
CTTCAGTGCCTGGTAAACTCTTGAATCTGAAAACTTGTGAAATTCCAGGGCTAGCTCCTAATTCCACATCCACACTCTCCCTTCATCCCTTTCCTTCCTCTGAGATCACATTTTCCGCTCCCATGTTTTAGGTTGCCTCTTAAACCAAGCCAGCTAGAATTCAAGATGACAGTCTCAGGCACACGTGGGGATTCCTGGGGCTGTGAAGGGACAGGAGCTGGAATTTGATTATCCTAATGGGTCCCTTCCTACTCAGGATATTCTATGTTTCTGTGTTTCAATGTTTCTATATTTGCAAGGCCCATCAACTGAAGAAATGGAATGTGAAACTGCTACAAGGTTCCTGGTAAGTTTTTCTTCCAGTTGGTGACATCTATTTTTCTGAGAATTCTGAGCTGAGGGACTGACTTAAAAGCCATTATTTTGTCCTTTAGTCTCTCTTCCACATTCAAGACATTATTTTTTAACAGCAGCCATGGCTGGAAAAGAGCATCAGCCTGTGCCTCAAGGTCTGTGGCCCCACTAAACCCCATCTCCACCAGGATCCTGCAGCACCAGTGAGCACAACCAGGAGTTTAGCAGACCTGATTTCAACCAGCTGCTGTGTCCTGCAGGGACTGGAGTATCAGATCTGAACATCCTGCTCTTTATCACTGAGGTAATTAGGGCAGCCCTGCCCCATGGGTGTGCAGAAACTTGAGCAGCTCTGCAGATGGAAATGCTGTGTACTGGCTGAATGCTCAGATCTTTAACAGCTTTGGCACCTCTGCACCTTGTTCCAAGGCATGGTGTACCTCAGCCCTTAATGAGAGGGAGGAAATATATTTGAAGGACTAAAGAGGAATCTTAACAAAGTTTTTAAACTCTGCTTCTCTGACACAAGGTCTCCATGGCATCTGGAAATTCTCAAGAATAAATATCACACTGCGGACATCATAAAGACCCAGTACAGTTAGCTCTGACTGGGCTAAGAGAGAGATGCAGGTTTGTTTTGAAGTTCAAAAAAGCAAAATATCCCTGTTCCAGAACAAGGACACAGGTTCCCATTTCCCCCACCCTGGGAGAGGACAGCAGTGCATTCAGGCTTTCTGTGATCCGACCTGTCACAGGAGGACGGAAATCTCTAATTGGAGAGACAGGAATGGGCTTGAACGAGGCATCACTCACAAAGGCACCATGAAAAGTCTGGGAGATGAAGTCAAGGTGAGGTTTGAGCTTTGGTTAAAAAGAAAATATTCCATTGTGCCCCTTTTCTTCTCCAAGTGTACTTTTCTCTCTAAGTGCATCTGAAGATTATGCAGTAGGAAAACAGATCCTGGAACAACTGACATCCTTATCCTTAGCACCCTTGTACTATGTCAAATTCATCTGCACATGTTTTTTTTTCTGTGGAATGTAATAAATTATTTAAATCTAAAATATTAAATAAGCTGGGGGGATTTTCCACCTTTATGAAGAACCCAGAAAATCTGCAAAGAACAATGAGCAGTTTTATTTTTCTCCATTGCACTTTTTATGTTCCCTTGGGTAGATCCACCACTGGCATCCCTCAAAAATTTCAATACAGTCTCACAATCATGTTTTAAAATTAAAAACATTTTATTTAAAAATAAAAATTTTTTTGTACATTTTTTTCAATTCCAATGTGCCTCATTATATAGAAGGTAACAAAGAAATAGAGGGAGAATTATGGGTGATGGCAATAGGTTCAAAGTATCATTTGGTGAAAACTTAGCTGCATCCAGAGGTACTTAGATAGGCAATGATATACCTGGAAAAGGTGTATGTACTGACTGTATGTACTGAACTTTTTGCATGATAAAGTGCTGAATTCTGCTTCCTGGCTAATCAATTTACAATCAATATGTTGAATGGATATAATTTAGAGCATAGGTTAGACTGCTCCTGCTATTTATATGAAATACACATTGTGTCTCTGTCCTGAAAGCCAAAGTTATTAGACCTGATTTCACTTGGATTAACTTGTTCAAGCAACTTTTGTTATTCACTTTTCCCTAGATAACATCCAGTTTCATTTGATATGTATCTATTTAATGTCTATAAAGTTAGCTGAGTTCTGTTCTTCAAAAGATTTTAATTTAGATTAATTTGTTTCCATAGAATTGCTAATTAATAGCTTGTGTGGAAGATGGTTCTTTGTTTTGTCCATAGGCAAGGAGAATTTCTATCTCATGGAAATTCTTTTAATAAATATGAAAAAAACTCACTGGAAAATACTTAGAATATGGTATTTCACTAAGAAATATTACTAAGTGTTTGACTATTTAAACCAGGCCATCCCTGTTTAATATAACTCCATTAGATTCTATAATGTCTTTATTAGATCAGTCTTATGATATTTATAAAAATCTCATTTTTTAGAAAAGGACATAAATCTTCAGAGGCTGCAGAAACTTGCTGAATGGACTTAAACATTCAAGCTGCTTTAATCAAATGAAATTGAAGTCCTTGCTTTTCTGTCCTCTAAAAGGGTAGTAAAGTGGTTGGGAGCATTGGTGCATGTGAAATTTTTACTAGTTTATAATGTACTTCTTTATTTATTGTGATGCCAACTTTTTAATTTTGGGAGAACTATCATCTTTTATGATCCTATTGACCATCATTTTTTCAAAACTTGGCCTTATAAATCCTGGTGAAGCTTTTATATAAATCTGTTTAGAAATTTTAATGACATATAAAGCTTCAATGATGAAAAGAGCATTCCCTGCATTTAATATTACTGAACACAAGGGTGCAACCATTAATCCATTCTCTTGAGCTGTCTTCTGCAATGCTTTTTTGTAACAGGGGGAATAAAGTTATTTCTTTAACAAGGTACTGTTGACAGCCAGAATAAATCATAATTACAGTCATGTATGATGACTCCAGAACCCTCCTCTTCCTCCCAATGTTTTTGTCTTCCAGTTTACCTTGACTCACAGGCCATTTGCCAGAGACTTATCTACATTTTAGGGTTAAATAACATAAACCAATCTAAAAACAATCTAAACCTGGATTATGGAGGTGGCAGTACTAAAACTGCAATTGTGTGTATATATATATATATATATATATATATATATACACACACATCTATATGTACCTATATAATCTATATCTATACCTACATATAAATTTTTTTATATATATATATATATCTAAACTTCATTCTTTTCCATCTGTACTGGGCACTGACATTACTCAAATGTTGGCCCAACAGAGTATTAAACACTCTAATTGTTATGACTTCATCTTGTTAAGGTTCTTAATTGCTGACAACTATTTTTACTCATAAGGAAGTGAAATAATTTTTGTTATGGCACTGATTCAAACTGGAAAAAAAAGTGTTTAAAAATAGTTAATTAAAAAGTGGAGATTTTTGAATTATATTAAAAATAATATGTTAAGATGAGGGTGGGTTTTGGTTGTATTTGGGAGGAGGGGGTAGCTTGTTTTTTTGTTTGGTTGGGGTTTTTTTGTTTTATTTCTTCTTTTTTAATAAGAGAAAACACTATGGCAAAGCAATGGCTCCCTTGGTCACTGCTTTTCTCATTCCAAGAACCAAGAATGTACTCTCCATCTGCAGAATTTTCATTCCATACTCAAGACCAGAAGATTAATTTATATAAATCTGTTTAGAAATTTTAATGACATATAAAGCTTCAATGATGAAAAGAGCATTCCCTGCATTTAATATTACTGAACACAAGGGTGCAACCATTAATCCATTCTCTTGAGCTGTCTTCTGCAATGCTTTTTTTTTTGAAACAGGGGAATAAAGTTATTTCTTTAACAAGGTACTGTTGACAGCCAGAATAAATCATAATTACAGTCATGTATGATGACTCCAGAACCCTCCTCTTCCTCCCAATGTTTTTGTCTTCCAGTTTACCTTGACTCACAGGCCATTTGCCAGAGACTTATCTACATTTTAGGGTTAAATAACATAAATAAATTTAAAAACAATCCAAACCTGGATTATGGAGGTGGCAGTACTAAAACTGCAATTGTGTATATATATATATATATACACACATCTATATCTACCTGTATAATCTGTATCTATACCTACATATATATTTATATATATATATATATCTAAACTCCATACTTTCCCATCTGTACTGGGCACTGACATTACTCAAATGTTGGCCCAACAGAGTATTAAACACTCTAATTGTTATGACTTCATCTTGTTAAGGTTCTTAATTGCTGACAACTATTTTTACTCATAAGGAAGTGAAATAATTTTTGTTATGACACTGATTCAAACTGGAAAAAAAAGTGTTTAAAAATAGTTAATTAAAAAGTGGAGATTTTTGAATTATATTAAAAATAATATTTTAAGATGAGGGTGGGTTTTGGTTGTATTTGGGAGGAGGGGGTAGCTTTTTTTTTGTTTGGTTGGGGTTTTTTTGTTTTATTTCTTCTTTTTTAATAAGAGAAAACACTATGGCAAAGCAATGGCTCCCTTGGTCACTGCTTTTCTCATTCCAAGAACCAAGAATGTACTCTCCATCTGCAGAATTTTCATTCCATACTCAAGACCAGAAGATTAATTGGAAAAAAACATTAGATAAGTTTCTTCCCCATGGACAAGATTCTGATCCTTTACCTCTGCAGAGCACTCCATCATCTTTTGCTCAAAACCATTGAATATTCATTTGCCACACAATTTTATTGTTCAAAAGCCTGTTTATAAACATGCAGAGAAGATGTTAGATACCAATGAATGTAGCATTTTTCTTACAGAGATTTTTTTTTTTAATGTATCTTAGAAATTTGGAATTGCAAGTCTCAGTTGTCTTTGCTAGAACTTGTTTTTCCTGTTCATGGAGGCTGGTTCCCCCCTGTGTATCTTTGCAAGAGATTTCCGTAAGTCTAAGTCTACTTCAGGAAATGACAGATCCAGCATAAAACATCCTGTGATGACAGGGGAAATTTAATTTTGCTGCACCAGTGATGTCAAGTGATCTTGTTTCTTAATTTCTTTTATAGATAAAGTGACTTGGAATTTAATGATGGATACAAGGGAAGGCAGTGGAGGGAATATTTTGGAGAAGTGAGGATGAGTGGGGTCTGTGTCCTGTGGAGGAGATAAGATGGAAGAGAACTACTAAGCATGTCTAGATTTCTGATGGTGGCTAAACCTTATAGTTCAGGAGTCATTCAGCAAGAATTTTTGTGCTAAAGGAACCACAGTCCAACTAAGTGGGTATTTTTTTTCTTGAGCATCATTCCAGCACAGATCTTTGTGAGCTCCAATTAATAAGTAAACAGTATGCTCCTCCTATTCCCCCTGGCTTATGGCAAAAGGAGCACAGCAGACAGCATTTTTCCTAATCTAAAACTTATGTTGCCATGCTAACTATGTTTAAGCATTGAAATATTGATTGAAGAGAGTTCTGAGTTAAGAGCAAGAAGTATATAATGGTGTGTTTAAAGAAAAGGCAGGTTTCATGAGCACTTTTCAAGTCTGACTTTCTACCGTGAAAACTGTTGCAAAGTATTTAAATAATGAAACTGGAGCAAGAATTGCAAGTTTATTTTCTCACATTCTCCCCATATCCCAAGGCAATGCAGATGTCACATCTTCACTGCTTCCCTGCTCCCTAAAAATTACATCAGCATTAAAAGGCAAATGTCTACTTAATATTTATACAAAGAAAGACACTGATGGGTAACATTTCATCTGAAATGCTTTCTTGTTAGAGAAATTGCATTAGGAGCATAACACTTTGCAAGTCTATCTAGGCCAGAAGTCTAATCAAATTAACACCACTTCAGTGCTAATGAAGACTGGTAGTCATTCACCTTAATTAGCCATTCTGAATAAATATATTTTTAGCAACGTGCCATTTAGGTAGCTCAGTTCTGTGATCCTGTCCAACTTCTCGTGACCTCAGTGGAGTTACAGAGGCAGAAGGAGCATCAGCTGAGAAGTAGTTTTGATGTCCCCCTTTCCCTCCTGACAAAAACCAGGTTATGTCCTTAGTGAGTGTGTTCCCAATATTAAATGCAGATGATCACAGTTATAAGCTGCTATATTTGAAACATTGAATGGGTCTTGCAGATGGGGGTCTGCACACTCCCAGTGGGATCTGGGGCTGCTGGGAGCTGCAAATCCAATTGTACAACAGCAAGAGAGATGGCTGGGGACTGTGCACAGGGATTGACTCACCTGCCACTCTCTTACTCATTTTGAATTTTCCTCTGGAAATGGGAGGTTTGCTGTATGTCATAAAACTGTAAATGGACACCTTCTATAAAAATAAATATCATGCATACATATGTGGGAATTTGTTTTACAGAAAGCATGCCCCAGGGGGCTCCAGACCATGGTTGTTATAAAAATATTTGAAATTTCATAGTATTTTAATTTTGGTGGCATTTAGCTTTTGTTTGATTATATTAACTATATTCAGATTTTTTCCCTCATAGATTCACAGAGTGGTTTGTGTTGAAAGGGACCTCAAAGACCATCTAGTTCCAACCACTCTGCCATGGGCAGGGAAGCTTCCACTAGAAGACAAGGCATACTACCAGCTCTTTTTGAATAAAGCACAAACCATGCAGGTTCATTGCAATCAATTACAGGAGCATTTCAGTTTACTTAACAACTGTGAGGCTCATTTTAGCTGCAGAATTCAATCCATACAATTAAGATGAAATGAGGTGCTCAGTACTTGCTCAGATTCAAATTCAAATAAATCCCTTTAGCTTTACTAAGAACTTGACAGGCATTACATGGAGAAAATAGGCTTGGAACAGTTGGGGAAAGGTTTGTTTCACTTCCATGTTTTTTCTTGATCTGCTCACAATTTCTGAGACAGGAAGAAGACAGGCTGGGGATCTTCCTGTTTATATGTTCCAGAGGGGAACCCTTTCAAGCTGTCATTTAAAGCAAATGCTCTGCTGAATATGGATTTTTATTTTTCAGATAGGGATTTGGCATTATTATGAATTAATGTCACAAACCCAGTCTCTCATTCCCCCTTCTTTATTCATTCTTTTGGAAGAAAAATCTTTGAGCATTTGTAACTCAAACTATGATTCTATAAATCCTTTTTCACTGTCCTGTATGTATTCTGTGCAGATGCAGTGATAATCCTTAATGCATACATATCTTCAGATATATGGACAAGATTTGCTAAAATAAAAGAAAAAATATCATTATTTAATGATTTGGGTTCAGAAAAGGAGAAACCTTCTTTATAAATTTTCTCTGGCAGAAAAGCAAATTATGATTTTCCTTACCACAAACAAATCTTCCCATGGCAGTCTTTGGCAGCGATTGCAAGATATATGGATTCAGATTGCAGGTCTAACATGAATTTAGACACTAAAAATGACTCTTAAGGAAAAGGAAATGCCAGAGGAACGGGACAGAGATGGCAGAGGTGCTGCCATTCCTGTGCAGAATCTCAGAGATTTTGACAATAACAACTGTGTTCTTTCCTCCCACAGTGTTGCAGCAGCAGAGCAAATGGAGGAAACTCTCCTGTCAGACTGGCTTTCAAATTCAGAAGGGAAGGAAATCAGTGTTTCATGACGTTGAACTGGGTGCTGCTAACTGCTCAGGCAATTGTCCTGATTTGTCCCTACTCTGATGCTGACTCATGCTTGCCCCTTGAGTCCATCATTGCAGATATCTCAAGATTATTCAATTCCTTCAGACATCTCCATGACTGAAATTTGACCAAAGTTTGCAGATAACTCACTGTCAGAGCTTTTCATGATGGTCCAGAAAAGAAGTCATTTTAAGTAATCTCTTGTGCCTCTAAAAATTAGAATCCTCAGGGATCCTATTATATTTGTCCCATGGCTTTTGTTCCCACACATTTGGGAATTGTCACACCAAAACCTGCATGGCCTCCACTATGTGTGAGTGCAAAAAGGTAGAAGATTCCAGGTAAAATGCATATCTTTATCCACAAATATCTTTCTATGTCATTCCTAACATGCTGTATGGTTTATTTATCTTTGCAATTATATTATTTTGAGGAGGAAGGTTAATATAAATATTTTAGTTCCTACAAAGATCACAAAGCTGAGAATCAGACAATGATTGAAAAGACTGGAGGTCTTTTATATAGCTGCAGTTTTTGGATAAAAAGTCAAAACTTGCAGAGAAAGGAAATAGCATTTCTTAGACATTCTTATTGACAGCTAGAGAAACAGACAAGCTTTTAGCTTTCACTGGGGCTTTGGTTCTAAAGCAGAACCAGAGAGCCTCAAGCTAAGCAGAGTTTGGAAACTGCTCTGGATATAACTTCATTATGTTAGCTGATTAGACAATTTCAAAGAAAAAGGCAGTTGGTATCTGAGCAGAGCTGGGTACTTAATCAGAACAGAAGTAATAACATTTGTAGCCCCTGTGGTTAGTAGAGATAGAAAGGCAGGTAATTATGGCACAAAAGCTGGTGACTAGCTGGAATGAGATTTGAGGGAAATTACTACGTGTCAGATTGCTGTGTTGCTATTGATACAATTATTTCTGACATCCAGTAGAGTTATGATGGTGTTTCCAGGCATAGTTTTGAAGATCATTTCTAAATCTTTCATAAACAGAAGGGAGAAATTATGCACATAGAAAATACCTGGAGGTAACATGGTGTTCTTCACTGGATCATTTGCTTTGATCAATTCCATGATGGTGCACAGCCCCAGCTTGGATTGACCCTCGTCATTTCCATGAGCACCATGATACCATGAATGATTTATTTCTCATTTGGGGATTCACTACTTGTTCATATGAGGTATTCAAGGCCTTACTTCATCATCTCAAAGGTTTTTCCCAACCTAGTTGATTTAGTGATTCTGGAACAAACAGTTTATATTGCATTGCTTTTCTAGAAACCAGTTCTCCAGGAAACATGTCCACATTTGTCACAAGCAACAAAAACATTTGATAGATAAATGAGCAATCCTTCCAGCTGGGAGTTCATAGCACAGCCACTTTAAAATAGAACTTTCCTGTCAATTTAGTGTGTTCTGGTTTCCTATATTTTATATATATATTTTTATATATATATATAATTTATATATATAAAATATATAAAAATATCTATAAAATATAAAATGTATATATCTATATTATTATATATTTTATATATTCCCTATACTTATGGATAGCACAGACAGAATCTGCAATTTTACAAGCTTTCTGCGACTAGCAAAACTTATGAAGTCTAATTTCCTAAAATTTTGTGCATTGAGCAACTCTCTTCTGTTTAATAAGATTCAAGCCTGTCCTCAGTCTTTTCCATTGTCCAAGATCTTTGCATCTAAACTTTATAAAAAATTTGTCTTGACCTCTAATCTTTCATATGAAGGGTCACTGACAGAGTCATTCCCTCAGTGTTTTTTTCATGAGAATTCCAGAAGATTGATGTACCTGAAGCTTTTTCTCCTCTGTCAAATTTGTGTGAAACTTGTCCTGAAGATCAATTAAGGTTAAAAGGATGGGAGAAGCAGCCACACAAACACCGACAGCAAGGCTGCCTTTACTTCTTCCCTCTAAGAAAGCAAACTAACAATCAAACTGCAAAACTTTATCTCTGCTTTGTAAAAAATGCCTCCAACTTCAGGGGAGAATGGGGCCTTAGTTGGCAGTGAAGGCAACTGAAGGAAAACTTGCTCCAGTTACCACTGACACAGTGTGATGGATTGTAAAACAGGGATGTCAAAAACCTAAAATGGTTGCATGGATTTGCTTTAGAATCTGCTGAGTGGCAGAACTTGGATCTTAATTGAGTGTTCCTTGAGCAAAGGTGCAGAAATGGTTGGGACAGGGCAATGATGCCCTCCAAGTTTGAAGGGCAGGTGGGTGGTTTAACTTGCACAAGGGAAGGTTTAGATTTGATATCGGGAAAAACACATTCACCAAAACATTGGAACAGTCTTCCCAGGGAAGTGATGGAGTCACCATCCCTGGAGGGGTTTAAAAGATGCGTAGATGTGGCATGGTTTAGTGTTGGCCTTGGCAGTGCTGGGTTAACAGTTGGAATTTATTATTTTCCAGCCTTACTGATTCTACTCTATAGAAAGGCTGGGTCCTAGAAATGATAAAAGAAGCCAAACTCTTGGTATTTCATGAGTCTGTGATTCAGAAGTCTGTGCAATTCAGGAAGTGGAAGGCTCATCAGTGCTCCCAGGGACTGATTGGGGCTGAGGATGCAAAGAGAAAGGACTGTTATGAGCTCCCTTGAAATAGGAACCAGCTTCACCCTGAACCCCAAAATAAAATCGCAGATCAATCAGGACCAAGCTGTGTTTGGTAGAGCAGAACTAGGAAACAACACTGAGAACCTTATAGTTATGCTCTTGAGTCCATCTGCTTTTGCAGAGGTAGAAAATAGAATTCAGCCAAGCACTGGCTATTTTTCACACTGCTGTATCACAAAGAAACCCCATTTGGTGCCTTTCATTGTGCTGTGTTATAACATGCTGGAAGCAAACACACAGAAACTCCCTTTTCTTACCCAGAGAACTTGCAGATGAAGAAGGTGGCAAATAGTTAAGGCACAGATATTTGGGGAAGGTAGAAATAAGAGTATTGGTCTGCAGACAGAAATAAAGTATACAGAGATATATGGGTGTTTGGATGTGGGAACTTTTATGGGTCTTATGGTGAAAGAAATTAAAGAGATCAATGAAGCAAAGTGAATACTTACAGATAAATCCCTCTGAAAGGTGCTGTCATGACCTAGGACATAAGAAATCCCAAAGATATTATATTTTTTTAAATGTATGGCACAGCTTTGTTTTGCTCCCTATCAGAGAACAGTTAGGTGGAATGTATTAGTTATGGAGCTATTAAGTTCTTTGTTTATAATTTGTTTATAATACAAGCTCCGGGGAGTCTGACAGATACTCAGATTTATGTATTTATATAGATACAAAAATACAGTAACAGCAACATGATTTGGAAATCCTACAGAAAAACAAGCACAAAGAACAAAACCACCAACAGATGTAGAAAGAGCACCAATAAACGCATTGCCTCATACTCTTTAAATTCTTCTTGGCACTCTGCGTGCCACTAAAATCTCTTCTCAAATTTTTCAGGTATTGACACTCTTCAGGTAGAGAAACAACTCACATTTCATAGGGTGAAGTACTTTCCTTAAAGTTATTTTCCAGAAAAACTGGATAATGCATGGATATGTACAGCATCCTGCAGGGTTTTCCTCATAGCCCAAGCAGCTTCCTGCTCCTTTAGTGCAAAAAGTGAAGGATTCCAAATACTGCAGGAAGGAGAAGAGGCTGCCAGGAACACACAGACCATGTCAGAATTTGGCAAAGACCTTTTCTCTAGGGTTGCTTCCAGTCTAACACTTTTGTGAAAGGGAAGGCAGCATATGCCTTCAAAGAATTTCTCTTTCATGGCTACCTTTATCAGAAAACTTTGGGCAGCCACCTAGAAAATTCCTGTGAGGATAAGGAGTTTTTCCCCTGAGCAGCAAAGCTATTCTGTGATGGGATAAGGAACCAAGAGCATATTATTTAGACTGAAGTTTGAAACAGCAGCTGCATCAGCCAATTTCCAAGTGGTCCCTGGGAGTAAAGAATGTTGTCACAGCCACTCACTGGATAACAGAATATGAAAATCAGCCTGCATAAATTATGAAGAAGAAAAGACCCAGTTCATTAAGGGGTTTAATGGCAATGACCTGCTCACCCCTGCCCCTTCATGAGCTGCTCACTCAATAACTGCAGCTCTGCAGAGATGGGCCATGAAGGGAGGTGATCACCAGGGGAAGCAGCTTTGCACTCTGCACACCTCTGTCAATCCAAACCCCATTTCTCCTGTCCCACTTCATCATCTGCTGGCTCTTGTGTGATGTCAGAGCCCTGAGTGCATCCCCTCCTCTCTGGGGATTTGGGTGCTGGGGCTCAGGGCCCTGAGGGCAGAGGAGGGGTGTGGAGATCCCCTCCAGAGAACTTTGTGGGGGGACACCACCAGGGCTCAGCCCAGCTGGGGCTTTCTGCCACCTTGCTGAGCTTGGCTCCTGGTGGGCAGGATAAGAGGGAAGGGATTTGCCCCTTTTTGGGAGCAGCTAAAACCTAATCAGAGCATTCAGCACTTACAGAGGAGGACTGCAAAAGCCATTCCACAAAAATCATCTATCTACCTGTAGTAGTGCCTGCAGTCACATCAATTTAAAATCCTCCTGCCTCAGATGCAAGCCCAGCACAGTCATTGCATTAGACTGACTTAAGCATTTCTGAAATTGGTTGGCTATAAAATAATTGTATTTCATGGTACAGAGCAAAGTTGTGATTAAAACACCTTTGGGACTACAGCATCTTGGAAAGCTCACCTGTCATCCTGCAGTGTGAGATAGTGGTCTCATTTTGAATTCCCTCTGCAAAATCATCTTTGCACATGTATGGAATGGAGTTGGAGGGGGAGAATAGGTTGTGAATTTGTGACTGACCTGACAGCTGCCCAGTCAGCTGTGACAAGCAGCTACAGGGGCAGTTATTGCAACAGGCAATATTCACTTTGGAAAAACAGGAGAAAAAGAAAACCCAAAGAGATAATTACTTCAGTAGGTAAAATCAAATGATTAAGTACAAACAAGGGACAAAAATGGATTAAAATGTAAAAAACAGTGAACTTCTTTAGGGCTTGAGTCTCACAGCTTAATCAATTGCTATCTTTATATGCTAAGCAATATTAAAATTACTTGAAAAACAAGATAGATTAACCCCCACACACACAAAAAAAATCCCACAACCCCAAGTCACCAGTTTGATCCTTTTGTGGGGATAAAAGAGCGTAACTAATTACTTCATCATGAGTCCCATAGCCTGCATTTCCTCTCTAGAGTCTCTAGGAGCTGTTTCACCACTGGCAGAAAGGTTTGCAATAAGCTCTGAGCTGCCCAACACCCTCAGCAGGCACAGGTGCAAGGCAGCCCATTTATCTCAGCCTGTGACCTGATGGGTTCTCATCCTTTTTCACTTCTTGGGAAAGATCTGGGAGAAAACCTTAATTAGAGCAATCCAAGTATCTAATGGAAGTGTGTAGAGGCATGAGAGTTAAACAAGTGGATTCTGCCTGTCCTGGTATTTTGAGCAGGGCAAGGGCAAAGGCTCCACAGCTCAACTGGGGCATGAAGTGATGGGAGCAGCCCCTCCAGTGTCCCCACTGAGCAAACCAGGATTGTTTTAGGCAATTCCCAGACAGGTCCTGAGACTTGGGCTCATTCAGAAAGACCAGCTGGGTGATGTTTTGGATGTCAACAAAGTTTGCTCTATGGATGAGGCCAGGGCATATCAGGTAGGACCAGAGGATGTCCCCAACAATGTTTATTTTAAAATTACACCTTCTGTGGGTTTGGAAACAATGATTTTCTAGTTCCATTCTGCCAACCACACTGGCATAAGGAAGTTTTTTGGCCAAACTTCCGAGGTCCTCATTGCATGTGTGGAGTACATGCAATGTACTGAATTTGTATGGAGTATTTCTTTAAATATGCAAAGACATTATATTAACATATAATGATATAGAATATTAATATATACTATATAGACTATTATATCATAGTCTATCTTAATGACTATCAATATTCATTGACCTCAGTGGTAATATCACCTGAGGAAAAGCCAAGGTCATTATTTATTTAGTAGCACAATCACTCTTTATATTTTTGGATGGGAGTGAGTCAGTGAATCCTGTGTGATCTCAGACTGCTACATTTACTCAGCTAATCCAACCAATCACACAGGTTTCTAGTCAAATTTCAATTCCTGAATTAGTTCTTGAAAAGAAAAATTACATTAGTGGCCCCAGGGGTAGCAAGGATGTGAAAATTGAGAGGTGAAATGACACTTATTCACCAAACTAAAATCAGGGTATACTTATTTGCCTATGTGCCTCCCTGATTACCAGATTTACAAACACCAGTTTTGCTGACCTCCAGGAAAAGAAACTCACTGGGTCAAAAACCAGGCTTAATTTAAAGCATAAATTAAGTATATATAAATTTTATCTCTGTGTATGAATTTTTGTGCTGAATTTTATAATGCACTCTTATGCTGTAAAGAATTAATTTGTAGTTGCAGGGAAAGAGCCAAGGAGGTGGACTGAAAAGGGATGGGTTTGAGGTCTACTTCCGGTCAGGCAATGTTTATCTGTATATCTTTTCATGAATGTCTTCATTTTCTCTTCTATCTTTGCCCATCATATCTGGCTGGTAAGTTAATTTGGGATTCATCTCACCTATCTTGCTGCCTATAATGCTGACATTTATATCTGATCTAACCCCTCAGGCTTCCTCTTTAATCAATGGAGAAAGATGGGTTCTTTTAGTCTGCATTTCATTTGAGCTATTTTAGACATCAGCAAAAGCTGATGAGATATATTCCCTCCTAAATATGCTTATTTCTCTCATTTGAATATGAAGGAATCCTTGGGTAACTGCTGTGGGTGGAAGTGTCCACATTTAATGGAATAAAATGAATGCCTTTGGAGCCAGCACTGTGCAGTAGCAGCGTGTAGAAAAGGATGATGGAGCAGCTTTCCTATAAAGAAAAGCTCAGAGAGTTGGGATTGTTCAGCCTGGAGAAGAGATTGCTCCAGGGAGACCTTAGAGCACCTTTCCAGTGCCTGATGGGGGACTACAAGACGTGGAGAGAGACTTTATAAAGGCATGAAGTGACATGGCAAGGGGTAATGGGTCCAAAGTGTGAAATTCTGTTTCTTTCTGTTCATTTTTTAAGTCAGTCACTGATGAGGGGCCACCCTCAGCAAGGCATTGGATATGGTGCACACCTGTCCTTCCCTGGCAGCTAAAGAGGGAGATTGCTCTGAGCACAAGCATCTGAAACCTGCTGGAAAACCCTTCCCCTTGGCAGTGGTTTGGGGCACAGGTGCTCTGTTTGCCATCAGCCTCAGTCCCAGGGCTCCCCTTTCTGTGCAGTGTTTCTGGAGATGCTGGGGATGAGGAAACAACTGAGCGTGAGTGGCATAAATCTAGAACAGTTGCATTTTTCAGTGGTGACTTCCCAAAAAGCTGTGCACTGCAGCCCATGAAATGGAGGAAAGGACTGGACCACGAGGTGCTGCAGGCTGTGAGGCTCAGCCTGGGTTCAGCTCTCCGCCCCCACGTCCCCTGCTCCCTCCCAAGCACACTTTAGAGGGTAGATGGATAGCACAGTGTCACTGACATGTTTTATGAAAAATCCTTTCCTTAGGATTTTTCCTCCTGAGAAGCTGAGAGGCCTCAGGAACAAAATGTAAATAATGATTATCTGCTGCTGTGGGATGCAACAGGTGCATCTGTGATTGGTCTCATGTGGTGGTTTCTAATTAATGGCCAATCACAGTCCGGCTGTCCAGACTGTCTCGGTCAGTCACAAGCCTTTGTTATCATTCATTTTCTATTCTTAGCCAGCCTTCTGATGAAATCCTTTCTTCTACTCTTTTAGTATAGTTTTAATATAATATATATCATAAAACAATAAATCAGCCTTCTGAAACATGGAGTCAGATCCTCGTCTCTTCCCTCATCCTAAGACCCCTGTGAACACCATCACAGCACAGATGCCTGAGGGATTTGATTCCAGACACATAAAAGGCTTTAGGTGTCTGAATGTGGTGATAGAGTCTGTGTCTGCAGGGTACATGTCCCACCTGTGTGCCACTGGCAGAAAGCAGCATTTGTTCATAAAATCAGGATTTTAATGCACTAATTTCCCTGCTGGGATTTGTAATAATGCATTGTTCTGATTTTGGCTCGTCCAGTAACCAGAAAGGTCTTGGAAAAGAGGGGAGAGAAAGGCTGAAGATGGATTCCTTTCGTTATGTGAGAGGCTTCCTTCTGCTTGTGGGGAGAACTGCACTTGCATGGTGTTTGTTATGAGGAAAAGGAAGATGTTTCTGTTGTACTGAAGAAGGAAGGGGGGAGATCTCATTTTAGAAATATGAGGTAAAAAATTCATATTATAATATTGGAGATAGATGCAATCTATTAAAATACAAGTTTTGGGAGACTCCAAGTCTCTATTTCTACTTTCTCCATTAGCAGCTAATAAGCAACTATACTTTCATTGCTCTAGTTTTCTCATTTTAAAATGAGTATTATGAAACTTTCTGCATGGAGGCTGCTTAATTAATTGACATTTGTAGAGCATTTTCAGATCTTTGGAGAAAAAGGTCTGGAGAAGAGCTAAGACTTATGGTAACAAATAGCTTGCAAAACTCAAGATTATTCCCAAAAAACTATGCTAATAAAATAAAAAAAAAGGCCACAGTAAATTTATGTGATCATTGCAACACTTTCTCCCCCTGTCCTTTAACACTACCTACAGTAAAATAGAGAAACAATGCAAACAAAGCTGGGTAGGCTGTGGAGTCTTGGGTGAGGGAGTGAACAAAAAAGCTCTTTTCACAAGGGACTAGGTTCAAAGGAAGGAAAAAAAATCAATTAATGAAGGCAGAAGAGGAAATAAAGAGGTTGTGAACTGAATTCAAGGTGACCTTGCAGTGGGCCCATGCTTCCTTGTCTTCACCAAGGAACCAAAGAATGGGCATAGGTACCAGCCAAAGTATTGATTCCTAATCATGGGGAGCAGAGCAGGGGCAGGGAGGCTCAGACTGACTCACTATTTCCCCAGCATCATGTGCCTTTCTATTTTATCATAAGGGGAAGCTTCTGAAAAGAGGGAGATGAAAACAAATTGAGCTGCAACTCCTGATTTGTAAATCATTGATTCACTCTGTCCACATAACAGGGATGTTTCAGATGCTTTAGGTAACAGCAAGAGGAAGAGGCTGCAGTGATGATGAAGATGGAGAATGCACCATGTTGATAGTGTCTGGTTTGCTTGGCTTGATGAGCCAGATGTTCTGTCTTTGACTGAGCTGCAACAACAGTTTCTTATTTACCAAATGAGCTGTGATGCCAGATGCAGCTGGTCAGCATGACATGAAATTTGCTAAATGACTGATTTGATGGGTAATCAAGGAAGCTGCTGGATTGTGCTGGAGAGCAGGTGGGAGATGGTTTTCTGTAGTACCACATGTAGTGGGCTCAGATTCTGAAAATCTCTCTCGCCATTCATGAGTTGCTAAAGCAGTAAAGAATAGCACTCTGTTATTAACAGGGCAATAACAGCCCCTTTCCTTCTTAGACCTTGAGGAAGTGTGCGCTGCCGGTGGACAAGATGTTTTTTCCTTCTGGATTTACATCACACAGTCCCTGTGACATGAAGGCATTCTGAAAATTAAATGTAGACATCCTTCCATCCTCCAAATCTGTTCATCTGATGAACTATTATTTTTTAAAAGCTTTATCTAACCCTGTTGTGGGGAAAACTAGGCAGAACCGCACTAGAAGAAACTTTGAAATTTGCTGGGAAGATGTGAACCATGGTTTCCTCCTGCCGCAGGGACAGCTGTTGCTGCCCAGTGCTGCAGAGTAATCCTTTTCCTCCCACTCTCCAGGAAGGCAGGATCAGGAACAGTGAACACACTTTGCATCTCTGCCAGGGATGAGGAAACAAAGGGGAATAACAATAAATCCCTCCAGCACTGCAGCTTCTTGTCTCGGTTTATCGAGGCTGTGGTATCAGAGGAGATGTCACTGCCCTTGAGGTTAAATGCAGTCTTGGGGACACACATTCCCTGTCCCTCTAAGCTTCAGTTGCCCCACTGCTTTAAGGGTTAATGATGCAACTCTTTCTTGGCTCCATGGCATTGCAGACTGTTGTGATATCCTGCTCATAGCTCCCAACACTATTTGCCCCTGCAGCTGTGAAATCCAGAACCCTTGATGCCAGTCTCTCAGAGTTTCTTTGTATTTTGGTATTCCATCTTCTCTCCATTGCCATCTTTCTGCTCAGGCT
Organism: Emberiza elegans; assembly: GCA_024865655.1. Lineage (NCBI taxonomy): Eukaryota > Metazoa > Chordata > Aves > Passeriformes > Fringillidae > Emberiza > Emberiza elegans. Next base: position 6,772,645 of record JALJVW010000154.1, read on the forward strand.
TTGTTCTCCTGGCAGAACTCCAGCCATTTTTCCTGACAGAACACAGAATCACAGAATATGCTGAGTTGGAAGGGACCCACAAGGATCATTGAGTCCAACTCCTGGCCCTGCACAGGACCATCCCCAGGAGTCACACCCTGTGCCTGAGAGAGATGTCCAAACACTTCCTGAGCTCTGTCAGGCTGGTGCTGTGACCACTGCCCTGGGGAGCTGTTCCAGTGCCCAGCCATCCTCTAGGGGCAGAACCTTTTCCTAACAGCCAACATAAACCTGCCCTGGCACATCAATCCATTCTTTTGGGTCTCATCACTGTCACCACAGAGCAGAGGTCAGTGCCTGCCCCTCTGCTTCTCCTCACCAGGATGCTGTAACTGCAGGGAGGTCTCCCCTCAGCCTCCTCTTCTCCAGGCTCAGCAGACCAAGTGCCCTCAGCTTCCCCTCAAGGTCCTTCACCATCTCCATTGCCCCCCTTTGGACACTCTCTAATAGCTCAATATCTATTTTGTATTGTGGTACCCACATGGTGGCACTGATTTGTTTGTGCTGCTGTTGTTCCCATTCCCATCTTTTTCTTTCTATATTTCTTAGATCAGAAGTTGCTTGCAGTAAGGACTTTCTTTTCATCTGTGCTTAGCTTGGCAGGCATGGATCCCCTTTCATCTCTTCCCACTTTTGTAGTAAAACTCCTTCACACTTAGGTGAGAAGTTTGGATAAGGCAGGATTGAAGTCTGCAGTAGCAAGAATTGTCTTCTTGCAAACGTGGGCGCTTTCAGGAGCAGCTCCCAGAGTCAGAGCAAAATTTTGTCTCTTTAAATTGCCTTCACCTAGTTTAAATGCAGCACATTCACATGACACTCTTCATTCCAAATGCATTTATAGCATTTCTTCAGAGGCCTGTCTGTTATGCCAGTATATCTCTGAAATTGTCCTACTAATATCAGCTGAGCTAAAATTCAACAAAACTAGATCAGGGACAGTACGTGCAAAAATAGTTTGCCACAACTTTGCAGTTGGATATTTACAGTTCTCTGGAAACCTCATCCTAATTCTTGGCAGCAGTCAAAAAAGCAAATAAAATGTTAGGATGCATTAGAAAAGTAATGAAGAAAGAATCAGAACAGATCATTATGTCACTGTATAAATCTATGCCTTGCCCACATCCAGAATAGCAATGAGCCCAGTCTGAAAAGAGCTGTTTAGACCTGGAAATAGTAGAAAGATGGGGCATGAAGATGCCTAGAAACAAACAAAAAAATATGTTATGCAAGGAGAATGAAAAAGATTGAAAATGTATGAAGAAGAAATGTCTGAAAGGAAAATATGATGGAGGAATCTGCAATAATGAATGCTGTGAAAAAGCTGAATTGAAGAAGAAAAACCAAATTATTTTTATTTCAGAACAGTTAAAAAAAACTTAATAAAGTAACAGTGATTTTTCACCTAATGCATAAAAAACCCATGAGCCTTACTGCTGGAGAATAATTGGGATGCCAAAAAATGGCCTTACCCAATCATCGTAAAAATGATTGGGTGAGGAGGAAAATCTAACAAGGAGAAAGGGCCACTAAAAATTTTTAAATGCGATAAAAGGAGTGCTGTTACCACCTCAAAAATTCCCTAAGTTAATCAGAGTTTGTAGCAGGATTAACTAATATGCCTATTCTGTGTCACGTGTTCACTAAGCATCTGTTATTGAGCATTATGAGAGACCCTGGGTTGTTCTAGGGACAGTTTGCTCTTGCCTTGTTGCTGTGCTTATGTTACTACAGCCTCATTTTGCAGGTATGAAGAGAAAGTTGTATTCCAAGAAGCAAAACCAGAGACTGACAGTTTCCCAGCCAAAGTAGAGGTAAATTAAGACAATTAGTTTCAGCTGAAAATATAGGTCCCAAGCCTTTCACTTTAATACTTAAAATTTCAAGCTACAGCAAAGTAAATGTGTTTATGGGGGAGTAGAGCTAAGGTACACACTATTTCATTATTAATGCATAATTTTTTTCATGCTAGGAGGAAAGAAGCCCAGAATACTTCTGAAATTTTTAATACATAATCGATGTGTATCTTACATATTTATCGTCCTATACATGCATGCATAGGTAGATTTGTCTTGTCTTTTTCCTTCTCCTTTTCCCAGCCTGAAAGGATCCTCTTGGAGGGCTCAGTCAGGTGTTACCCTCAAACCCCTCCATATGAAGAGGCACAGAGAACCTCCTTCAACTGAGCAGCAGGGAAGGAGTAAATTCCTCTGTGGATTATTGCAAGCAGAGTGGGTTTGATTGCAATGGAACACATTTTGTTTCAGCACTAAAGCTCTTCCAGAGCAGCTGGAAACCTCGTCCAACCCTCAGCACTGTCCATGTCTGAGGGATTTCCAGCAGCTCACTGGGACCAGCATCTGCCTCATGAGGTTTGCTCCCTCAGGCATCCTCCATCAGGCTTTTTCTGTGTGTGCCATGTTGTGTTTTGTTAGGCAGAAATTGTCTTGGGGCAGGTGTAGATGATGTTTTTCCAGGTGACCTCCCATGGCATCTAAGATGAAGTCTGGCATTTATGATGTCATATGTATTCAGAGGAGCAAGGAGCAACCCAGACCTTCTACTCATCAGTGCTGTCAGATTCAGCATCAAATAGATAAAGATCTTTTGGAACCTTTCAAATCCTTCCTTCATCCCTCCCTTAGTTCCCTCTGGGAATCCAATACGTATTTAGGAGAAATAGTTGAAAAAACAATGCAAATCTCTATGCAAAGCACTTGGATCAAAGAGGGGAGCCAGAGGCCACATCCTGTCCCTGCACTGAGATGAGCTGAAGGTGCTCAGTTTAGGCCCTATATCTGACTTTAGGATGTAATATGCAGGTGGTAATGGGAAAATCCCTCCCCTCTAATCAGGAAATAGAGAAGCTTGGAGCCAAGGGGAAGGGAGATTAGTGGGAGTTCTGACACAGATGTAGTAAAGGGAGTGGGTGGTGTTTGATTTTCTGTTCTTAGACTCTTTCTTTTTGAGATAAGACTAGCTAAGACACTAAAATTAAATTCTGAGGGGGACTCTGTGTTTCAGCATCTTCATTAGTTCATTGCTGTGGATCTAAAACAGGCTGTGGGTGTGGGTGTTTCTTTTCTATTTTAAGTTAGCAAATTCCTCAGGGCCTTCCCTGTTTTGTTTTAAAAATAGCTGATTATTTCTTAGCTGTGCAAAACCCCCTGGAATTTACCAACTTCAGAGCCTTGCAGACCCCCAGGAATTTTTGGGTGTTATCTTTGGTCTGGGACTGCTGTGTGGTAAATGTTTGTGATGCTTTGGGACACACTGAACCTGTTGGCAGCAGCTGTCAGTAGGAGACTTGTGATTTCTTGTGCCTACTGACAGCAGAGTCAGAAGGGGACTCTGGATTGCACTGTCTGAACCAGGGTCTTGAAGCAGAACATCCTAAACACTGATGGACAGAGGTTTAACAGCTCCAGGTGGGCTGAGAATGGACCTAGACAGGGTCAGGTCAATATAAATAAGAGCTTTTGTAATGAATTTTGGTGTCTGGGCTGGTATTTAGGTGGGAAAATTAGCATTAGCCTGTGACGACCTTCACAGGGGTTTTGGATGAGGGAAGAGACGAAGATCTGACTTTATGTTTCAGAAGGCTTGATTTATTATTTTATGATATATATTACATTAAAACTATACTAAAAGAATAGAAGAAAAGGTTTCATCAGAAGGCTAGCTAAGAATAGAAAGGAATGATAACAAAAGCTTCTGACAGCTGACTGTGATTGGCAATTAATTAGAAACAACTCTATGAGACCAGTCACAGATGCACCTGTTGCATTCCACAGCAGCAGATAACCATTGTTTACATTTTGTTCCTGAGGCCTCTCAGCTTCTCAGGAGGAAAAATCTTAAAGAAAAGATTTTCCATAAAAGATGTCTGCAACATTAGCCCATAACTCTGTTTTTTCTGCAGTGCCCAACAGCTCATGCTTTCCCAGTGCAGAGAAGGTGGGATGGTCCTAGAGGGAGCCTGATGGTGCTGCCTGCTCTCCCTGCAGCATGTGTCTCTGAATTACTTGAGTAGCCACACACAGAGTGTGTGAGACAAGAGATTTTGTTTGTGCACACTGGGTAGTGGAGAGGAAAGGAGACTGGTCAGCCTGCTTGGTTTCACTGATGAAAACAAGTCCTGGAGTCTCTTCTCTGAAATAAACAACATGGTACAGTGACACTGGCCATCCTTCTGTTCCCATTCTTTGAGGACCTGCCTCACCCCAAAGCATGGCTGAGAAATTCTCATTACAGCAGCATATGCAAATCTGTGCACAGATGATCAGATGCCTTCTGATTTCTCTCTTCCAAGGAGAATGACTTTTATTATCAATTCATTAAAATAGGACAGGCTCACAGAGGGCTCTTGCTGGAGCAGGTTGCTGGAATCCTGCATGGTTTATGGATCACTAACAGGACCATCAGTTGTGGAGACAGAGCTGCTGTTTGTGCTCATTAAGTCCATAGACTGAGCACCTGCATGAATGAGGAGCAGCTATTGTTCCCATGCTGTGGTCTCTTTACAGGAGCAAATGGCTCAATTAGGTTACATCTTTTATTTCTCTGATCAAAAGCAATTGTCCTCAAAACACAATAATGGCCTTAAGCCTTTCAGCTTGAAAATTTATCCACATTTGAATAATAGGAGTGAGAAAACAATATTTTTTTAAAAACTTTTGTTTTATATTCAGGGGCTGAAAAATTAAAGAAATTCTCACACACCTGCAGCTGAGCTGGGTGCCTTGTGATACCAGTCTAGCATTTGGGAAGATGCACCACAGGATCTGCACCTATTCTGGCATTAGCCCTTGGATGTCACAGTGGTCACAAGGGTTCTTGGATGAGGGAAGAGATGAGAATGTTGACTCCATGTTCAGAAGGCTTGATTTATTATTTTATTATATATATATTACATTATAACTAACTAAAAAGAAAAGAAGGAAAAGGTTCTCTCAGAAGGCTAGCTAAGAAAAGAATGGAATGAATAACAAAGATCTGTCTCGGACAGAGAGCGAGAGCCAGCTCTGCAGTGACTGGTCAATAAATCCAAACGTCCACAGTAGACCAATCACAGATCCACTGGTTGCATTCCACAGCAGCAGATAACCATCGTTTACATCTTGTCTCTGAGGCCTCAGCTTCTCAGAAGGGAAAAATCTTAAGAAAAGGTTTTTAGTGAAAAGATGTCTGCGACACCTGGAGTCTTTTGAGATGAGCAACTTGAGCACTTTGCCAGGTGCTCTGGTACCTGAATGCTGGAGGAACCTTGTGCACACAAATTCATTTTTGCTTCTGGTCCTGCAAGCCCAGCCTGCCATCTGGTTCCAGTGCAGTTGTTTGCTGCATAACTAGTCAGAGAACACTGCTACTGAAACAATTACCTTGTGAAAGCAAACACAGCCTTGGCTTTGTTTCCCAACCCACAGCTACAGGATATGCAGCTCTACAGTGCACAAACCCCTCATTTTTAAGGGGGAACGCTGCTCCCCTCACATATCTTTGGTCTTTTCCCAGCTGTTAATATGAGTTCCTGCTCTTTTGATCCCACTGCTGCCACCAAAGCGATGACAGCACCACTCTGCACTCAGAAATTCCCTAAATTTCTAAGTGCTCTGCACTGTAGGGTTTTGCCCCTCCTTGGACCCTATTGTGAGGGGGAGATGCCTTTTCTCTGACTGCCCTTGCCGTGTTAATCTTTCCCTTTCCATGACCCTGACCCGTTTTTAGGATGGGTTGTAGCTATCTCCGTTTGAGAAAACCTCTCAGGACTGACATGCTTTGAGAGCAGAGCCCTTCTAATTACATTCCTCACAGGAGAACCATCCTGGAGGAGTTGCATAATCCTCCCTTGCACTGTCCCGATGATGAGCTGCAAATTGACACTATGTAAAAATAGAGGAAGCTTGGCCTCTTTTTCGTCTTTTGAAACTGTTTTAGAGAGCTTCTCTCTCTTCAGAGCATCACTTACAGATTTGGTTATTTGCATGTGGTGTGATTTCCTTTAAATTCTGGTTTATTCATATCTCTCTTTTTCCTTTGCATGCCTGTAGTGTTTTGTCTGGGGTTTGCTGTTTTTAATGTATAGAAAAACCTGTCTTGCTGCAAGTAAAAGATTCTTCATTTGTGTAAGATTCCTTCATTCAAAATCAGCTCTGATTTACTGCAGTTTTATGTTATCAATAAAAAACTAAGAGCCTTGTAGATGACCAGGTCAGGAAAGGAGGACTTGGCTTAATCACATCCTTAAATGTATGTGCAAGATTGTGATGAAGTCAAAGCATAAGGACTGTTTTCCTCTCTGGGAATCTTAGCCTAAATTAAAGTCTGTGGTCCTCAGTGCACTAAAGAGGAAGAAAAAAGCTAAATAGCAGGGCTAAAATTTTGAGAAAGAGTTGAAGGAACAGAGATAGTATTTGACTGATACTCACCATGATGAAAATCTTTTCTTTGGGCCAGACTTCTTGGAGTGAATGTTCAGAATGAAGATTGAAAATACTCTGCAAAGTGATGAGTTTTTGTCAGGAAATCCAACTGGTTATGACTGATAATAATGAAAATGTGAATCACTTTATAATTTCATATCACAGATTTCATTCATACAGTCTGAGTAAGCTGAATCTTTCTTTTTTTCATTCCTTTTGAATGCTCACACTTTATAGAATAACAAAGACCATAGAAGTGTCTGGATAAGTAGACACTGAGCTAATTAAATCTGTGAATGAGATCAGAAATGCATTTGTGAAATATTCAGTGTAAGCACAGAAGATGAAAACGTCTTTGCCCTGACATGAAATCAACCTCCAATTAAATGGATAAGATAAAGCAATAAGTGGAGAAGAGGTAAATTGCAACTTTCCACTTCTCACAAATTATGAATTAGAAGATTTATCTGAATTACTCAGATAAACAGTTGAGTCAGATTAGTTTAATAAATCCCCTTACATCAACTGAGTCTCAGTAATTTATTCTTCTGCTCATTAAAGACAATACTAAGCAGGCAGGTTTGCCATTGTTTAGCCCTGTGCATGGGGACACGCTTAATGCACCTCAGCAAAAATGTCCTGATACCACCAGGGAGCAATGCTGGGATCATGCCTGGTGACCATGATCAGAACTGAATGAACAAAGGCTGATCAACTGAAACAAGTAAAGAAAAGAATGAGAATATCCTTGTTTTTCTTTTTTTTTTTTCTTAGAGGACTTACTGTGACATTGAGATCAGGTGCATGAAACAGAAATGGAAAGGCCCTTTATTTCCTGAGATACCAGAATGGTCCATGGTACCCTGAGGCTTGTGTTATTCTGGGAGACATTCTCACTGGACAGAATGAGGAGGAGTGATCTGCTTTCCATCACATCTCCCGAGCCTGAGAGAGATCACAATCCTTGCTTTCAATGTGAAATTTGTGTTCTTTCTTGTTTTCCTATTAGCTCTTATTTGCCTTTTCCATCTCTTCCCTTTATTATTTTTGTTTTTCTTTCCCATTTCTGACTGAATTTTGTAGGAAGCCACATCCCAAAAGCAAGCAACGTGCAATGACATACCCAAACAGGTATGATTCTGAATTTGATTCTTAAGGATAATCAGACATAACCTCATGGTCAATGCTGAGCTGAAATAATCACTAAAATGTGAGATTCTATTAATGGCATTGGAGATGATGTGGTGTGGTTGTTCTCCTCTGCAGTGGAGTAGGATGGAAACAAAATATTGCATCCTCCTTTTACTTCTTTTTTTATTCTCTGTGACTTTCAGGAAACTAGGATGACTGACCTCAAGTAAACATGAAAGCCCCAGTCTGTCTTAACAAACTTTTTACTTATTTCTCTCCAAAGAGGAGCTTGAGTGCTGTTGTGTCAGAGGGGCATCAGCATTTGTTTAAGAAGAATTCTTAATGATTACATTTCTGTTTCTGTTGTCAGTAAGAGATGAGTGGTTTTTAATAGTATTTTTTGATGGTATTTAATGATGGATTCAAAAGCTTCTATGACCAGAACTCCAGGGTAATTATTTTATCAACTTTCATGTAGCAAGGATGGAAACTCTAATTTTGGAGGGATGTTTCAATAGTGCACATATTGTGTGTCAGATTCCTTCCACTGCCATTCCTTCCACAGCTGAGTATATGGGAATACAAAAACACTGATGTATTTGAGTTAATGCTCATTTTCATGAATCATAATTTATGTTTCATACATTTCTGAAACACTGTATATGTAGATAAGGGCACACTGTCCATTCAGAAAAACAGCCATGTCTGCTGGTGTTTGTCTTTAATTTTAACCTTCCTGAAGGTTACATTTAATATTTAAATTTTCACCCATCTTTTCTGTATCATGCAAGGGAAAGCATTTCTTCTGTAATCAACCATAAGATCCTTCAAGTTGTTTGTTTGATGTTGAGAATAGAAAATGAGGGATTCATTTCTTTACTAAAGTGAAATTTTGAGTTCTGTGTCTCTGTGCTCCTGAAAGCAGAAGCCACAGGCGTGTAAAGCACACCCGTCCTCCTCTGTCTTCTGTGATGATCTGAACAATTGGGGGGTTTATTGATGGGAGAGCAGTTTGGAGGCAGAGATAGGATAAAATTGATCAGATATGAAGGGTGCTGCAGGAGCTTTAGCAAACGAGCAGGAACAGAAAGAATACAGAAATGAAAGAGAGAGAGAACTTCTTAAAGATCATATTTCACAGTTCTTTATAGCTGGCTGTTCCCTGTTCTATATGTATTGGGGAAGGAAAAATATAAAAACTGCAAGTACAGCGATAAATACTTCTCTGTGGTGCAAATGACTTCATAAATACTGAACTTGCACTTGTGTTTTATCATCCTTTCACCAGGCACCCATGGTGTGCTATTTATAGCTGTGTAATTCACAGTAGACTGTCAATTATCCTATGGGGAATTTCCTGACTGTTGGTTGGAGGGCAGTGGAATTCCCAGCTGAATGGCAGCATTTGCTGTAACATTATGGCACGCTAGAAAATGTGATTTCATTGCAGGCTGCCTAGGGCTGGGATGGAAATGTTCAGATAAGAGGGCACCAGCAGCTTTTTAGCTTTCCTCCTTGGTGCCAAAACACAGCTATAATGAGTGCAGGAAAAAGCCTCCACTCTCTCTTCAGCAACATTTGCTTCAGTCACATTTTTGCTGTCCTTTATTGCTGGAAGTACGAAAATGTGAGACACAGCCAAGGAACAATGCTGAGGAAATATGAAGTTTTTCAGCTTGCAGAACATTACTGGCTCTGTTCTAGCCAGTTCAGAATATAAATAGATGAAGGCAAGATTTCTTTTGCCCCTCTCAGTCTACTTATATCATTTTTAAGTCCACAGAATAATAGAAGATCTTGGGTTGGAAGGGACCTTACGGATAATCTAATTCCAACCCCTCTGCCTAAATCAGGTTGCTCAGGACCCCATCCTGCCTGGCCTTGAACACTTCCAGGGCATCCACAACTTCTCTGGGCAACCACTGACATTCCCTTACCACCCTCACAGTAAAGAATTTATTCCAAATGTCTAATCCACCGTGTTCTCTTTTACTTTAAAGCCATTCTCCCTTGTCTTGTCCCTCCATGCCCTTGTCAAGAGTCTCACCAGCTCTCCTGTAGCCCCTTCAGGTACTGGAAGGGGCTTAAAGGTTTCAACCTTCAAGGCTGAGCAACCCCAGCTCTCTCAGCCTGTCTCCACAGGAGAGATGCTCCAGCAAGTGCACATTGATGGGTCCTGCTGAGCCTCTCATGAGCCAACACCCTCAAGTCCTTCCCCTCAGCGCTGCTTCAATCCACTTCCACCCAGCCTGTATTTGTGGTCAGCACTGCCCTGACAAAGATTTATCTTTTAAAATCTGCCAGCATGATTAGCAAACCACCCATGACATCCATGCAACAAGATCTCTTCTTTACCTGGTTCAATGTCTCTAATAGCCATTGATTTCTACTGTTCTGCCTGTGTTGAGCTTCAAATATTATCTTAATTTTACTTTTTGCTGCACAGAAAATTGAAAGAAGATATTTCTTCATCTGGAGAGACAGAGTTTGGGATTCCACCATCAGCTAAGAGCACAGTCCCTGGCTAAATACTCATTGCTGAATATTCATGTCTTTTTTTCTTCCTGCTTTTCTTCTGGTATTGTATAAGATAGCTTTCTCACTTTTTTTGGAAGCATGTATTCACAGTACATGAATTCCTAACAATGTGTTTCTCTGCATTTCACTATTCCTTATAAAATATTCACTATGTACCAATATGTGGTATATAGTACCATTCTGGTCTCAGTTTTGCCAATGACATATGAACAATTTACTTTTCCTTCCCAGCTTTCCTTTTTGCTCCATGAACACCCATCCAGAACTCCTAAATGTTTTTGTGGCTCCACAGACCCTGGTCTGCACACCTGCATTGCAGCCCTGGCTTGTGGAGATACACTGTTCAATAAAAAAAAAAAAAAGTTAAAAAGTAGTAATCAAGATCCCTGTTTTTGCCTGCTCTGCAATGGAGATTTACAAATTTGCCTATTCTTATTGAATTTACTAGCAGATATTTTTACTGGCTCAATGAATGTGTCACCCCAATCTCATAAAAAAGGACAGCTAATCTCTCCATTTAATGATTTCACATTAACAGCTACTTTTTGAGATTGGGTTGTTGTCTAATCTGTTTAAACTGGAATTTATTATTGATGTAATGTTCTAATATTTTCATCAGATTGTTCTGTGCTCAGTCAAATGCATTGTAAAAATCTAAGCACATTATATCTCTACTGTCTCCTTTATCAGCTGAACTTGTAGTGTCCTGAAGGATGTAATCAGGATTATGTGGTGTGATTTATTTTTCAAAAGACACTGTTGAGAGGCAGTACTTATACCCATGTTCCTTACTACTCTCTTAGATAAATGAATGCTCAGTCATGTTTTCCATTAATTTATTGGGGGATATTTTTTTATTTGGGTTATCCCTGCTCACTTTCTGAAAATTAGGATGTTTTAGTTTCTCCATAATTCCAGACTGTGCCTGTACCAAGTACACTGAAAATAAACAGCAGGTCTGCACAATGCTCTGAGAAAACCTTTTTTGGTTTTTTTAACTCAGGTGCAAGATATTTTGTTTTGCTAGAGAATTTCCTTTCTTATAGTCATGGTATAATACACTCCTGAGTCACTTATGGACTGGATAATACTTTGTCATGCTAAAGTGATAAGTGTTCTGCTTCTTTCAAAATACAGACCAGAATAGAATAAGTTTTTGAATACATTTGCCTTCTCTGCATCACTGCATATCTGACTGCTTACCCACATTTTTAGTGGCTTTTTTTTCTTCCTAACCCATTTGAGTATTTTTAGCCCTGCAAGCTATTCTTTCAACCCAAATACAACTTTTTTTCAATTTTCAGTATTTGAGAAACAACACAAATTAAGTATTACCCTTTCCTTTATACATGTACATGTCAAATAGACAGATTGTAGCACCAGTAGTTCTATTTCTGTCTCCATTTCCATCTAACTTGCAGTAATAAATATAACAGCTCCCTTTGTTGTGATCTAAAATCAGTGTTGGCCAAAGGTATTTTTCAGAATTGTAGTATCAATCCTTTTTGACCTTTTTGTCACCTATTTGCAGTACTTTTTTCCTGAATTTCATGCTAATTTTCTTCCAAAACATATACATTCCAGCTGGTAACAATATTCCTTATTTTCTAGTCATGTGGTTCAAGGAAGGCTCATGGTTGTGTTACTGGTTTCTTGCTGGTTTTTGTCTATCTGGAATGCTGATTTTTCATGCCTCAGGTCTGTGGCAGCATGAGGGAAACTGAATTTGCATCAGCTTCTATCAAATGTGATGCTCCTTCTCAAACCCAGAATCCTGACACTGGCAAGGGATGCTGCTGAAATATTTCCTTAACAGCCTTTGGTGCTTTTTGTTCCATTCACTTCTGAATGGGGTCTGGCTGTTTAAAATCTTTTTCTCTAACTGGCTGCTGCCTCCCTGTGTGCTCCAAGCAATGGTCAGCCAACCATCAGCCCTTCCTGCCCTGACATTGTCATTCTTGGTTGTCCCTCTCACTTTTGGAGCACATGATAAAGCATTTCACAGAAAAAATACCTTGCCATGTATTAAAGTTCAGTTCTTTGCCTACAGTATTTCCATCTGTCATTAGTTTTCCAAAGAAGGAAAGTTTCAAAGCCATCATGTGAATTTTCCCTGCTCCATGACAAGGTCCCAGAAATCTTCTGTAACCTTGGAGTTCCTCAAGATGTTATAACCCTATTTTACATCAGTTCCAGCTTTTCCCCTCCACCTTAAAATTTAATGTCTCAGTTGAGTCAAATAAAAGCTTACACAGAATATTTTAGATTTTATCCAATATATAATGCATGCACCAAATTATGTGATTTAGATGTTATTATTAGGCACTTGGAACTGTCCACTTCCCCTCTTTAACACACTTGGCCGTACATCTCAAAGGAATACATTCACTGTTGGCTGCTATGAGGCTTTGCTACTCCGAAGTTCAATGTGTAAAAAGGCAGCTAGAAGTAATTGCCAGTAACTATAAACAGTGGTCAAGAAGTAAATTAAAAAAAAAAAAAAAAAAGAAAAAAAGAAAGAAAAACCCAAACAACTAAAGAAATGAAGAGAGAAAATCACTTCAAACAGTGAAAAAAACAGCAGCAAAAATATGTCCAGGACACAGTAGAAATGTGGCTGTTGGTCTATTCAGTAATTCCACTTTAAAATTTGTATTTATGAATAAATTATCCACTTCCAATTTTTTTTCTTCTTCTTCCTGTTTTCATTTTTATTTATTTCTGTCCCCTTCACAACTTTTTTTTTTCCCTGTAAAACTTTACCTTAGTAAATTTCTTCAACTCCCAGAGCAGGCAAGTTTTATTAGTTCTTCTCGGTGTTCACTGTTTGGGCATGTTAGCATCCCAAATCCTCCATTCTTTTGTCCCATTCAGTTTTTCAGGATTGCCTCCATATCTGGTTGTATACAGCACACAGAGCACTGCAAATACCTTCCAGATGGAGGACAGTAGATACTACAACTGCCTTAAGTTAAAAAACTCTTGGTCAGGCTGTGGACAGAGTTTAGTTTCCATATCCAAACCTTGGGGGCAGATATTTACCTTCTCTGGGTTTCCATGCCAATATTTCTGTATGAATGAAAGAAGGCTGATTATATTTTTAATTATTACAACAACCTTAGTGGCAAGATGGTTCTGGAACTAGGCTGTGAAAGCTGTTTCTGTCACTAAAACAACTCCTTCCAAAAAGGGAAGAATTAAATGCAAATTTAAAATCATGAAGAAAATTTTCATTCACAAAATGCAGGAAGCACCAATCCAATCACCTGAAAAGCAGAAAACAGTTTGTAAAGTGTAGTCAATTAAAAATTTTCTTAGGTTTTAGTGTGATAAATATCTGATATTATCCTTAAATGTGAAACTTGGTATTTGCAGGGAAGATTTCCTATGACCACTATGTTTAAAATTATTCATGAGGATATGCTGAATCTTTAAGATTTGATTAAGATCACAATCAAATATTGGTTTCAGAATTTCATTATTTCACTCTGTGATGCCTGAGCTGTCTTTTATGCACCTCTTTTCTGATTCAGCTGAAATACACAGATCTGGTGTCATTCTGTCTTCCTTTGAGCTTCATAAATATAGCTAGAGGTGCCCCTTTTACTCTGAGGACATGTGTCCTATGAATTTAAATCACAAACACGATGGGCAGATTGTCCAAAGGCACACTCACCTTGGACCACTCCCATCCCACAGAGGACTGGGCAACTGCTGTGGCTGAAATTGGATGGAAGGGATCCAGAACTTGAGGTTACCCAGACCAGGGATGTAGAGAATTAGAGAGAAAATTCTGTTCCTCTTGTTGCATCAACGTGTTCTGAGGCAATTCCAGCAGAGGAATCTCATGGTGGGACCTTTCTGGCTTTGCACTGCTCTGGAATTTGGTTTGATGGAGGTGGTTATCCAGCTCCTTAAGCTTTATCAGTGTTTGCTCTGTGTTTGGAGAGGTTGCCTCAGCTCTCCTTCATGGCAAGGCAAAGATCCTCTTATTTACACAGCAGTCAAACTGGTCTGATTGCTGAAACAAGAATAAATCTATTTATGAAAAACCTGCAGAGGAAGGAATTTGTTCTGCTAATGAACATATCAATTATTTTCTGTCCAGCACAATAGAACCCCTGATAAAACCAGAGTTGAAGTCTCCCAGTAAAAACCCATTCTATGGACATGCAAAGAAACATGGTTGTGGTATTTTCAGGGTCCCCCATTGTGGGGAGGAAAGATGAATCTGACTCCATGTCCTTAGAAGGCTAATTTATTATTTTATGATATTATATTAAAGAATACTGGGCTAAAACTCTACTAAAGAATAGAGAAAGGATACAAAGACAGAAGGCTACAAAGAATGATAATAAAAACTTGTCACTCCTTCCAGAGCCTCAACCCAGCTGAACTGAGATTGGTCATTACTTTAAAACAATTCACATGAAACCAATAAAACAATGACCAGTTGGTAAACAATGTCCAAACCACATTCCAAAGCAGCAAAACACAGGAGAAGCGAATCAGATAATTATTTTTTTCATTTTTCTCTGAGGCCTCTCAGCTTCCCAGGAGAAGAAATCCTGGCAAAGGGATTTTTCAGAAAATATCACGGTGACACATGGTCTGTGTTCTGAGGGATGGAGGGCATGGAAGGCACGTGCACATGTCTGGAGGTGGGAGAGTGGAAGGGGGATTGGAAAGAAGAGATGCAAAACATGGGAAAAGCCCTCTGGGAGTAACCAAGCACCTGGTGTTTGTCCTTGGCTTGCATTTTGAGGGCAGCAATGAGGGAAGGGTATCTGAGGGGCCAGCTAAGGCAAGTGAAGGAGCCAGTGAAGAGGCACAGATGACAAGAGGAAATGCAGATAAAAGAGAGCATTTTGGTGATGTTATGCAAGCAGTTCAGTGGCAAGAGGAGGGCTCGGCACATACGTGCTCTGGAGAAGTTTGTGCAGTGAAGCTATTTGTGAGGAGAGAGTAGAATCTAATTTGTTTGAACTCTACCATCTGTGGTGTAATTGCCTTATTACCAGTGGGATTTATATGAGTAAATGAACACTAGAAGGATGAAGAATACTAATAGTAGGGTTTAATTTTATATAGGACTGTCTCTGTTCATCTGTGTAAGGAATATGAAAATAAGTCAATTCAAAACTATTTTATGTAGGGTTATCTCACTTCAGCTGTGAAAATTATATAGAAAATAGGTCAATTACTACAAAACTTCTACTAAGGATGAATAAACACACTATCATAAAAGGAATCTGATTGCTCTTTAATTGCAAAGAATAAAAAATCATGTCAATTCTGAGATACATCTTCAAGAGAATAAAAATAAAATTGGAAGCTGACATCTTTCTTCTACAAATAGTTTCCTGAAAACTGCTGGTTTGACAAGCTTCCAAACTGACATCTTCTATTTATACATAAACCCATTGCAAGATTTTTTCCCCAGCTGATATTTGGTAACAAGGCACTTAGCAGATGGTATGCCAAATTGGATCACTTCTTTTGTGATACTGAAGTGTGATTTTAAAGCCCCTTTCCCACTGAAACTGATCTATGCAGCTACCACTGTGGTTAGAGACATTCCTTCACCTTCACAAACCATGCCACCCAATATATCAGCCAGATGTTGATGAAAGGCAAAGGGAGTTTCATGTTGTACAGAGAACTTGACCATTTCACATAAATTGGGGCACTTGGAATGTGTGTGCATAAGGTCAGACTGGTTCTCCTTTGAGGACAGACTGATATCCTGCCATACTTCCCCCACAAAGAAGGCCTAACAGTGTTCTCCCAAAGCTGGCCTTCAGCAGAGCAGCAGAGTAGAGAGTGAAGAAATTACAGGTCACCTTTTTATAACAACCCTGCTGCTGTGATTAGGGCTGATAAGAGGAGACCAAGAGGCTGGAACAGAAAAACTTTATCAACTGGACTTGTGTATTAAAGGTCCTACTCCTCCAGCTTCAGCCACTGCCTGCATTTGATCTGGGCACTGGACTGAGGTGAGGTGGGTGTGCTGTCACCATGGAACACTGAGAAACTTCGGGGGGATGTGGAGTTGGCTCAAGATCAGATGAGTTTCCTGCTGGAGGTTGTGATGCAGTGGAAGTGAGGGGTGGGAAGGGTTTGTGCCCTCCTAAGTGCTCATGGAGACTGAGCAATGGGGCTTAGGCAGGCTTGTATACTGAAAAACTGCCAATCTCCTGTCATTACCTTAAATAGCTGATGATTAACATCCATTTGAATGTTCCATTTTGACAGAACATTTCACAGGTTCTGTGTTTTGTTTTGTTTCAGGCTCCTGAGGAGACACAGAGTGCTACATGTCTGTGGTTGAGATAGACAACAAAAAAAGGAAAAGCAGAGACGAAAGGATGGGCTGCTTGTGGAAACCACAGGATAAAAGCTCTTCTTCAATTTACTCCTGCTGTCCAGTTTATTTCACATGGAAGTAAATGTTACAATGTTTGCCCACAGGACGGTAAATAAAAAAAGCTTGATCCACTTGCTTTCATGAAGGAGTCTTTAGCTGTTCACAAAGAGCCAGCAGAGCCCATGAGAGACAAGCAGTCCTCTGGAGCAGATGTGGGAGAGCAGGAACACCCTGGGCCAGCTCAAATGTCTTTAAATTCTTTTTTACATCTGTGGTGTCAGTGCAGTTTCTTACATATTGTTTCTTAATGTTGTAATATTATTGTGATCAAATCAAATTTTTTAGAGTTCCATTCCTGCAATATCCAAGTACTGGCATAATAGATGATGATTTTAAAGCCAAACCCACTGCCATTAAGTCAAATTATAAATTGAGATCCTAACTGACTCAAGTTCCTCCAAGAAAGGTTAATTCAAACTGACTGGCAATCATTAATATTCAGTTCTTACTGTTGCATTAGCAGAACCTGGTCACAAATCTATCTTAATCAGAGTCTTCCTGGAAAATGGACAATGGGCTCTGATGACTAATACCCTGGCTGAAATTTCATGGGGGGCTTTGCTAAGTATTTAGGGAATTAAGTTTTTTCATAGTCCTGCACTGACTCTCATCTACACAAGTTGCCATTAAAAAAAAAAAAAAGAGAAAAAAAATCTAGTGAAATGATGGCTTCATTACATCATGCTTGGCACAAAATATTATTTCTGAGGTTTTTTATGTGGCTACAACTTCTATGATGAAAGAAGGTTTGTTCTGAAAACTGACTATGCCCAGTGCAAACATCAAGTTTGGGGGAAAGCCAGTGAGTATCAGAAAAGTGACAATTCCCACTGATATTTATCATCTGTCTTGCAGCAGATAAATACAGCAGGACATTCTGACATGGGAATAGTCTGGCATATTGTTCAGCCTACATGTACAAGTATAAAGAGCTGGTGTCTCGACAATTCCTCATTTTCTGGTTTCTGCTAAATGCTGTATTTGTGGGGAAAAAATAACAGTTTCTCCATAGTCTCAATTCTGGTGCTTAGCCCTGATGCAAATAAATACAGAAAGCCTTTTGTTACAATGAATGTTGACTCATTTGTGTAGAAATTTCTTAACACAATTAAAGTAATTACTCTTTGTCTGCATGAATGTTAAACAGACTTCAGAAGGAACCTTGGTGTGGGATACAATTGCCTCTTTCTGTCCAGATACCTCTCACATCAGGACAACTCCCATCCATGTGTGTTCCCACTATGTGAGGTCATTGAGTCAGAACTAGAATAATCTTCTGCGTCATTCACAATAAAAGTATAAAAAAAATTCAGCTGCTAAATGCACTAGACAGGAATTCATCTTTCATTTACATTGTTGCAAATAACAGGAGGGACTGTTATTTGCAAATATTAAACTCTCTATATAAGAACTCTCCATCATATGAGGATTTTAAGACTGGCTTTAAGACAAGAAAGAAAAAAAACCCTCTAAAATGTAGACATATACCTTTTCAAACAATCTTAGCAATCTGGGGGAACATGGATTTTTTTACTGATAAACAGGTTTAAAATCTATTTGAAGAGGCTGGAATTTCTGTATTATTATCACCAGTGTTTCCACTGAAATTCCTGGACTGTGAATCTGCTTGCATTTGTTCAACTGAAACATTCTCCTGCTGAGAACTGTGAAGCTTCATTTCCTTTAAAATTTTCCAGGGACAGGATGTCAGTCTAGGCAGAATGCCCTAAGGGATATCCAGAGGAACTCCAAACAATGCATTTTAAAAGGCTTGCCATTATAACTGCAATTTTACAGATCTTATGAAAAATATTTATTGGGGAAACTTCCTTTTTGCAAAAGTGATTGATACTTTGATTTTTTTTTAATTCTTCAGGATGAGAAAAAATACCAAAACATTTGCAGTCTAGGGATTTTTTTTCATTAAATAACCTCACTATCAGTATAATAAAAAGGTCCAGTTCTTGTTTATATGCTACAGATTGGATTTCAGGAGAAAAATACTATTTTTGCCCACAGTAGATGTTTATATCTCAGTGTTAAAGACTGCTGTTGGCTGTTTTGTCACAAATTTGAGATGGAAATGGTGCCTATATGATCTGAAATGGCTGACAGGCATGAGATGTGATGTATTTCTATTTGCTACAGAGAAGTATTCTGTTTATTGCAGGATCAAGAATCCTCTTCTATGGTGGACATGTCCATCAGGATTCTGGAAAACCTCATTTAATCACTCACCTATCCCAAGCTGAAACAACTGGAGCCAATTATTTATGTGGGAATTCACCCCCACCTCATTTTGGCGTCATCTGAGGTGCCTGTGATGGAAGATATTGATACTGATATTCTGTGTCATCCCTGTAGACAACAGTGAGAGACAAGGGATTCAGGAGGAACCTGAACCCAGCTAAGATCTGATTTTTGGATGTTCTTGCATCTCTCTGTTGCCCCCTCTGCTCTCCATTTTAAAAGAGCAAATCTAGCCCTTTATATGTTGATTTTCCCCATGCAGAATTAAAGCATTTCCATTCTGTTGGGTGTTCTGGTACTATAGGCTGTCTCCCCAGGTTTTTGAAAGTCAATACTCCTCCCTCTGAACTTAGGCAGCAATTTGCCTTATGGTAATGCCTGAAAACAAGAAAAGGGATGTTCACGTGAGCAACATTAACCCCTATGTCATGCCACTAGAATTACTAAGAGAAGCCTCAGAAATATTCAGTTGGAACCACTGGCTGCCTCAGGCAAATCTAACACTCCCCATTCTTTTTAGTCTGGAAAGCCAACCCTTTGCATTTATTTACACATCCATGTTAAACTGATTCCCCTTCCTCTGTGCAGCTCAGGAATTATATTCATCATCTGATCCTGGTGGTAGATCTGCCAGCAATGACATTGGTTACTTCAGTGCTCCTATTAATGATAAATTTAGCCAGCTAAAAGGATGAGGTATGTGCCTTCAGGTTGATGCTAAATTGAAATTACCACTTAGCCTGCGATGAATTGCCTACGTTTTTATTAATAGGCTAAATTCCAAATCTGACCTTTCCGAAATTGCTGAATTACTAAATCCTAGGACAGACACCAGAGTTCCTCTTACAAGGAGAAGTGCATTATGCAAACATGTAAGGTCACCTAGAGAGGAGCCTGGCTCTGGGTACCAGGTAACCTGTACACACAGGTGTTAGCCAAGGTGCTCCGTTCATCCACAGCTGTGGTTTACAGCTGCAGGATAATGCCCCTCCACTTCCCCACCCTTCTGGGAGTGTAACATGTGCTCCTGCATCGTCTTTTCTAGATTCATCACCTAAATTAGCACTGCTTGCTATTTCTAGAACCCCCCACTGCAGTGTTACACTCAGAACACAGAATACCCATCCTGGCTGGTCTCTGCTAAATGCTGCTGTGCTGTGATGTATCCTCATTCAGGTCAGAGGTCTTTGCTTGCTGATTCCAGCCCCCAGAAAACAAATTAAAGCACTTATTCTGTCCATTGTTTACATATTGTGTAGAATTCACAGAATCCCAAAATGACTGAGGTGGGCAAACACCTCTGGAGGTCGCCTGGTCCAGCCCCTGCTCGGTGCATGGTCAGCTCCGAGCACTGCTTGGGGCTGTGTTCAGTGGGGTTTTGTGTCTCTCCAAGGATGCAGACTCCAAAGGCTCTCTGGGTGATCTTGATTACCCTCACAGTAAAGGCTTTCTCCTTACATTTCAGTGAGAAATGGGTGAATTTTAGCATTTCTGTAAAAGAGAAGGTACTCTAAGCACACCTTCCCATGCTGAGGCTTCCCTGCAGAGATGCTGTTTTCAAGGGCTGAATATTTTCCTGCACAGTAAATAAAAGACAAAGAATAAGAAATGGGCAATGAATAATTGGATTATTAACTACTGAGGCTGATATGCCCTGTAGGAGTGCTGAATGCTTTGGTTCTGAAGTGCTGTGGAATTAAGGTGGTGCAAATGACAAAACAACACATCTGGGTGAATTCTCTGATGAAAACAAACACCCATATCCCACATGGCACCTTGCACTCATCCAGTTTCAGCCCCAGGTGGAGAACTCTGGAGACAAACAAATATTGGATGACTGCTATTGGATGACTGCTTGCAATATTTGCTAAGTCTTAAGGAAGCTGCAATGTGTTAATGATGAAACTGGAAATGCAGGTGAAGGTAAATGCTTGTAATCCTGCTGGTGTGGACTCAAAGAAGAAACTGTTTCCTAAAGAGGAGAGAAAGTCCCAAGAAAAATAAAAACCTCATCATGCTTGGCACAGAGAAAGGGATTGCATAAAAACAACCAATGGACAAGGCTCAATTTGCCTTTTTTTTTTTTTCACTTTACAAAAAATGGAGAAATTTATGATAAAGAAATTAGAAATTTGTATCATGAGTTGGAGTTCAAATATGTCTGTAATAAATAAGGAAAGCCTGGGGTCCCCAGCTGCAGCTTAACACATTGGGGTGAGTTGGCTGCATGATGTAGAGGAATCACTTCAGGCCTTTTATGTGAAAATTTTCAGTAAAATACATTAAGATTACCTGAGAAGTTCCTGATGGGTAAAAACTACAGTTGCATTTCAGAGTGGTGTGGTGTTGCCTTCAGAATGCAAGGTGCCAGGCAAAAGGAAGAAAAGAGGAGCCAGAAAAAGTGTCAGGTGAAGGAGGGAGGCAGGTGAGGAAGGAGTGGAGAGCTGCAGCATCTCACCCTAAGGCAGGTTGAGCACCAAGGATGCTGCTTATCCCAATGTGAGACAGACCAGGCACCTGAGAGCATCCAGGGTCAGCAGAGTGCTGGGCTTTCTGGGTTGGGAAACCTCCAGCTGCCTTCACAGTTTCTCCATTGGAAAGCGAGGAGAGAAATGTGCTATTGTATTGTTGTATGGAAAGGAAAGGCTAGCTGGTTAGTTTGTAAATTTTATTTCCTTCTCTTCATTTTATCTCTTCCCTCAGGATGATTCTCTACTTTTAAGAGTCTGAAGGAAGGAAATATCACTCACTGTCTGTGCAGAGGCTTTAGGTTTTCCACATTTTTAAGTGCAGCCTCAGGGCAGTGTTTATTATCCACCCCTGGAAACTGATGCTGACCTCAGTGCTTGGCGGAGTGGCTGCATCCCACCAAACAGAGGATTCCTTATCAATTAGTCTTCAAAATTTGTGTGTCAATCAGGGATAGAGATGGAAGACCCAGTTTACCAATAAAGTTGCATTTTTTCTCTTGTTTCCAGAACACAAGAAGTGAGACTGACCAACACATGAAATCATATGCAATCCAAAACAAATTTTTCTAAAAAGGAAAATTTTTACCAAATATCTCAATTTTCATTTCAACATTACCAGGAGTCTTTAGAAAAGTGAAAACAAGCATCAAAAAGCAAAAGTTTTGCTTTGGACAACTTGATGCCAAGTCAGTGCTTCAGCAGTGAGGCAGGATAAGATCGATTATTTCCATTTCACTGCACTCGGCTGACATCACTGGGGGTGCAATGCCAAACAATCCCAAGCTACATTTTCATCAGCAATTCACTTTGATTCATTGGTTGCTGCCTTTAGACACTGTGTTTTGTTCCTCAGATTTATTTTAGAAAAGATGATGCTAATTCTGGCTGGATAAGGACTCACTGAATAAAGCTGGGCCTTGCCATAACCTGTGGCCATGATTCTGGATGTGCTTTCTATACGTGAATCCAGCTCATGGTGAGTGTCCAGGAAAGTGCTGCTGAGCTCAGTCTGCAAGCAGGATGGAAATAGACTGAACAAACTGGGACCATCCTGGATTTTTTGCAGCCTCATCTGCCCAGGCTAAAATTTGTAAAAGCTAAAATCAGTTGAGAATTTACATGATTTCTGTGAGTTCTGTATTTTCTGTCCAAAGTGCTCCCCCCAAATGTCCAACATGCTGCAGACCCATGTTTACAAGCAGTTGATTTCCCTACGTTCTGCATGTCCCATGTCAACATCTCCTCTCCTCCCAACAGCTCCAGACTCATTTTGGTGTCTGGCATGGCTGCAGCTTTAGATAGTGTTGAGTTACTCAGAGACCTCCAGCCCTGCAGCCTTTTCCTGTTCTTTTTCCTTGGGAGCCTCCCTTGCAGACACATCCCCACGCCACCCTGCTCATGGAATCTCCTTTCTGCAATAGCTGAGACCCCGGAGCTCCCCCTGCCTCATCCCTGCCCTGACACTCCTGGGTTATGCCCTCCGTGACCAGGCAGTGCAGACCAACAGAAGCAGATCCATGAGTGACACAGCTGGTGCTGAGGATGCAAAAACCTCCAAGTTTCAGAAGGTTTTGCTTTGATCCAGGTCCAGCCTGGTCCAAGGGACTGCAAGTGTTTGGAGTATGTTAGCAGTGTCTTGGAATTGCATGTTCTTGTTCCGTTTCAGACATAAAAAATCCCATTTGGGCTCTCCCATTCCTCTTTTCAGTGCAGAAGATGCTGGGGTAGATACTTGCCCAGAGCCTTCAACAAAGCCTGTTCCTCTGTGCAAACAGTGCAGTGTCTGTGCTATTTTTTAACTAGAGGGAAGCAAAATTTGTCAGTTTATTCCTCAGTAAGGAGAGACCTGAGTGTGCTGTACAGAAATTGTATTTGCTATTGAAAGCCCTGTATTTGTCATAAGGCTCTTATTCTCATTAAGGTAGGAGCTGCAGCTTATTGGAAAAGGCTCTTGATACAAACACTCCAGACAGGGCTGTCCCCAGATCAAATGGTATTTGTCATGAGGGCAGTTGTGCAAAGATTCACAGTGAGGAAAAAATGCATCAGAAGATAGATTACAAGGTCACCCTTCAAGGGTAAATAATTAGGCAGAATTGTGCTGTTTGGCTTTATGTAAGAATCATTCTCTAGTCTCTATTCTTTCTACAAATCAGAGCTCTTTGGGGTGGAAAAAGGGAATTTAATAAGCAGTTTCTGCAGCTCCTGCCACAGGAAGGAAACTTTGGCATAGGAAAACATATACTGTTCCTTACATATTTTCATATCACATGCAAATTTTACTGAGGAATGTGGTCCTATGCTGAATGAGAAATAGATACCCCAGATGTGTTGAGAAGCGATAACATTTAATTTCTGACATGAGATGCTGTATTAGGAGAAAGAAGAACACCTGAAGCAGACAGGCAGGACAAAGCTGCTCATCAACAAGCCAGTGAAACACAAGAAACTGGGGTGGTATTCTTGAAGCCCAATTTGGTGGGCTGTGCTCCTCGTCCTGGCAATGGCCCCTGAACTGAAAGCCTTCTCACAACCCATGAGCAGGAAACAACAACTGTGCAAAGAATTTGAACAGGTCATTGTCATCAGTGGTAGGGGAACCTCAAGATGTGATTTCTCTTATCCAAAGAACCAAGGGCCTCATGCCAGGTGCAGTTTTGCACTACAGGCCCCAGGAGAAGGGTGAATGTCCCATTTGGAGCAGCTGCCCCACATTTGGAGGGGTGACGTTAGGACAGACTCCCCCCACTTCAAGAGGAGAGGGGGACTTAGGCACTGCACAAAACCACAGGAATCATCCAGCACTTGTCTTTGGTACTGCTTTGTGAAGCCTCTTTCTCTGTTTGTTTGTTTGATGAGGCTCATTAGGGGCTAGTTGAAGGCTGCCAGCTCAGACTGCTGAGCAGGCTCTCAGCTGTGCTGAAGAGGCTCCATTCCAGCCAGCTCCACGCACACACCCAGGCCGGATGTTTGCTTCCTTTCATGATGCTTTTCTTTGTCTACTTGATTGTGGACTTGATTTCTACAAGTGCTATAAAAAAACCTCCAGCATTCTTAGTCTCAGCTGGATTCTTGCAGCTGTGGGGAAAGGAGGAGGCAGGGAAGCAAAGACTCCATGTTTTCAAGAGCCAAAATTCCTACTCCATAATTTGTGCTGATTGCTGTCTGATACCTAAGGAAGGAGTTAATTAAGGTTCCAACTCCGTTCTCTTCCTTCTACAGTACTGAACAGCTATTTTTACTTGTGGTCTACCTGTTTAGTGTCCCATTTGTGCTTGCAATAAGAACACACTTCATTGTCTTTCCCAATAGGAAGCCAAGGACTTTTTCTTTTGGTACTCCAAAATAAAGAGGTTTAACTTTAGGGCTATAATGTCAAGTGCTTGAAGAACAAGGAACATATGGAGATCAGTTATCCAGTCCCCCTTAGAGGCAGTAGGTGCCTCCACAGACAGACAGTGTTACAAAACAGAAGGAAAATTTACATGGATGTGTGTATTCAGGTGCTTTCCCTCCTCACAGCAGTTTCCTGGGAAGCAAAAGGATGCCAAAATTTGGCACCAGCTTTGAATTACAGGGGACATAATTTCCCCGGTGGGAAATTATAACCCTTTCTCTTCAGCCTTTTCCTTCATTCTCTCCTGCACCCTCTTCACTGTCTTTTGTAGAGTTTCTCACTTATGGCTTATTTTCCAGCACTTTTTCTATTTCTGTTCATCCTCCTTCTTCCAGGCCTTCACCTGCCCCTCTGTCCCACCCCTTACTTTGCTGTTGCTTGGATCTCTGTCCCAGTTGCCATTCTCCCCATTCCTGGGGTCCAGGCTGCCTCCTCCACTCTCCTCTGTCAGGCTGCAGAGAGCACAAAAAACTCAGGAGTGGAAACTTCATCATCTCAGTGCTGGAGCTGGGCACATGCAGAGCCCCTGAAGGAGGAATAACCACAGGTGAAAGTCAGGCTTTGCTTTGAGATACTCTGTACAGAGTAGGTTCAATCAGCAGATAGGCCCAAACATCCTTTACAACAAAAAAAATTCAGCTTTAAATCAACCCTAATGAAGACCATCCTAATAAGAACTGGAAGTTTAAACCATGGCATGGGTCTTCACAGGAAGGATAAAAAGTGTGCTCATAGGATCCTTCCCAAATCCTTCCCAACAAAATTTTTGAATCCTGCAAGAATTCTCTGTGCAACTGTTGTCACATTTGGTTTGGTTTCATATTTTCTTCTCTTTTTTTTTGGTAGGAAAAAATCCTGTATTACTTTATTTTTACTTTGGAAACACTTGACTTATTTTTACTGAGCCTTCTGTAGAAAAATCAGCTTGACAGTTACACTTTTTCGGACATGGGTAAATATCAGCAGAAACCAGCAATTCTGGCAATCCCTTTAGCACTGGAAAAGCAGGTCCTTTTTTCAGCAGGCAGTGGCTGTGGCTCCCTGTATGCCTTGCCACAAGGTAGAATGAAATCCTGATTTCCCTGAAAGCACCTGACTCCTCACATATAAACAACTTTTTCCTAAAAATTAAATTGGTATCTGTATTTTGCACATATAGGAAAATGAGGAAAGCCCAGCTCAAAGAAGATGGGCCCAAACCTTCTGAACCCCTTTGGAGTAGACAGATACTGGTCCCACCTGACTTGGAGGAGGAAAAAGAAACTGTAACTTCTCTGATATTTGGATTTCATTATGTGGCAGCTGGTAGAGTCCTCTGAAATGAGTTTTTCTTAGAAATATAATAAAGTAAAACTGGAACATAAATAGAAACCATGAAAAAATATAAATCGGAAGGCACTGAAAATGCCAATACATTACATTTTCAATTTAATCAAAGTCATGGGTCATTTAATGCAATATGAAGAAAAAATATGGAGAAATGAAATCATGGCAGTTTCTTATGCTGCAGTTTGTCTAAAAGACTCAAATTACATTGACTTTCTGCAGCTCTCAAGTTGTTTTAAACCAAACTGACCCACCCAATCTAAGCCATGTGGGATTGTTTGGTCACTGTGAAAAAAAAAAAAAACAAAAAAACCCCAACAAAACCAGAAAAAAACCCAACAGTTAATAGGGATATTTGCCCATTCTTACAGTGTGTGTGGGGTCCAAGGAAGTGCATGACTCCCAGGAATAAATTTCCTTTGGCATGGCTCAAATTTAAACCCCATTAAACTCAATGTATTTCTGCTGATTTGGGTATCTGTAGTATTGGCTACAAGTGAATTAAGCTCTGAGCATTGCAACAGCAAATGTTTGACCCCAAGGCTAAGGCATGGGATTCTTGTGAGCACTCATGAAATGCTTGGGATCAGGAATGGCCTTCACTCTTCTGATTCCCCCACTTTACCCTTTTTTGGCAGGTTTTCTGTGCAAAAGTGCTCAAAAACTTGAAATCATATTTTGATGCTGAGGTAGGAAATAGGGGAAAATACAAACTTTCTGCAATACCTAACTACTAGTCATGGAAAAAAAGGAGAATAAAGTAATGTGAGTTTAGACGGATAAACTGGAAAATAGATGCATCTGGATTTTAGATGGGAAGGATGTACAAAAGGTGACTCCTGCCCCATTGATATTCTTTGTAATCATTGAAAAAAACAAAATCATAGAATTCTTGGTGTTGGAAGGGACATTAAAAACATTTAGTTCCAATCCCCTGCCATGGGCAGGGACAACTTCCACTAGACTGGGTTTCTCCAAGCCCCATCCAACCTGACCTTAAACACCTCCAGGGATGGGGCATTCACAGATTTTGCTTTTTGTTTGTTTCCCCTTAACAACAGCATTCAAACCAGCTCCCTGCAGTGTTGTGTTCCATGTCTGCCTGGGGCAAGCCACACCTGCACCCTGCACAGAAATTCTGTGTGGAGGCAGCTGCTGCAGCAGCCTCTGCTCCAGCTCGCTCTGGGCTCTGTTTTCCGCTGAAATGGGAAAGCCTTGTATCTGCTTACTTCATCTAAAGCCAGGCTCAGAGCGCATTTGATTCTGCTGCTATCAGGGTGACTGCTGTGACTCTGAGGCTGTCACATCAGGAATCACCCATCCACACTGCTGATCCTTTACACTGATGGAGGGTAATGCACACTCCTTCCCCATGTGTTCAACCTAACCATGGGTTTGCTGCTCCTGAGCAATCAATGAAACACAGATGATAGATAACTCTTTTCTGTCTCATTATTTTCCAGGTTTATCTCTCCAAGCCTGGCTGCACACTGTAAATGGCAAACGCAGCTACAGTACTAGTCAGCAGTGGATTGCGATGGTTCTGTCCTACACCATCTAATTTAAAACCTGCTTTCACCCTTGGCAAATCTCTCAATTAAAATCCCAATCACAGCTTTTTTGGCTTCTGGGTATCATAGGCCCAAGGGGAGAAACATAGTTTTCTACTAAAAAAATCAGGTGATGCTTCATCTCTGCTCAATACATTAGTCATGGAGAAAAAAAAAATGCATTAAAAAGAAACTTGTGCTTCTTAGAATGAGGAAATTCAGAGCTTGCAAAGATGCCACTCTGTATTTTCAGCTCAACAGGATAAAGAAATTGAACATGTAATAATACTATTTTTGCAAATTGTACCAAGATCACTTTAAACAGCTAAATAACTACAATTGCAATTACAATTACAAAGACATTATTTTCGGGCCTTTAAGGAAAAAACGAGGCAATGTAAGAACGAGGTGCAACAGACATACTAGTTCTTTCAGATTTTTGAACATTTGGATGTGATTTGTCATTGTGTTTACATTTAAATGCTTTGTGGATCAAGGCATGCTGGAGGAATTAGATTTCACTCATATCAACGTTCTGATAAGTTACTAATTTTGTTCTCTAGACATTTTTAAGCTTGGGTTTTAACATTCCACATTTTCAGCCACACTGAGACAGGGGTTAGGTGAACATCTGTCAGTAGCACCACAACCAGTATTGGTGATTTTGAGTAGTGACTGGAATTGGAAGATTTGCTGAAAATTGTGAGCTTAAATAACAACAAAAAACCAAAACATAATAAAAACAGAGTTATTTTCATCTGTCCTATTTTCTTAGACGTTCACATTTGCAAACTTTTCCATGCATCAGTAAGAGCTAGAAAAGAACTTTCTCATGCATTAAAAAAGAGAATCTGAGTTTCCCATGTTCCAGGAGCTGGGACTGCAGAAAGGACAACAGAATAAATTCTGGGAGTTGCAATGTTCTGTAACAGAAATAGTTGGTGGGAGTTGAAATAGCACCATGTTCCTTTGACTGCATAACTTTGATATTTAAATTATCTTGCTGCATTCTCTTAGTCTGAAAACTGAAACTTATGTAATTGAGAAACAATAATCTAATATCATAATAGAGTTTTATCATGGCCATTAGCCAGCATCTCCAGTGGAAATAAATGCCTATTATTAGTCCAATCTATCACAAGATCTTGCAGCATTTAGGACATTCCCTTGGGTCATCATTGCACACACCTCCTATAGTAAATCTTAAATTGTGACAAATAATGTCTTTTTCCTATGGATATCCCCTCTCTTCTATAGCTATTTGTCTTGCAAAACATAGCAGATTTTTTTATGCATCAGGTAAAATGTTGGCTAATGAATGATAGAAAAAAAACTTAATTTATCCTGTTAAAGCCAAATCTTTGTTTCCTGTTTCAGCGTGGTTTAGACATGCAGAGACAGCATGATAAATATTTTATGTGCAGGATCCTGCAAACACACAGTGATAGGATGCTGCCATGATTAAAAGAGGTGTTTAAGCTTAGAGTGTGAATCCAGCTGCCACGAAGCAATGCTCACTAACACTGGAAGAGGATTTCCAGAAACCCTGGATAGCCCTGGCATGTGCACTCTTCTCCTCTCCTCCACCCTCCACCCTCCACCCTGACAAGGTGTCTCAGATGCCCTTCTGTTCCTCCTTAAAGGTCAGCTGGCCAGCAGCACGAGCCCCTGAACGTGCCCTCTCTGCCTCAGCTGCAGCCCCAGTCTGCAACCTGCCAGCAGCAAAAGGACATTGGCCAAAAAGTTCCGTGCAAGTCGTTCCCGCCAGGAAAATCCCCTACAACCCCAGCTGCGTCCAATTCCTCACAGTTAGAGCAGACATTTAGCATCCCTCCCACCCTGCTTCCTTCAAGACCTTCCCACCAGGTCCAGCAAAGACATTATGACACCTGGCACAGGGAAAGGCTGGCTGCCTCCTCCCTGCCCAGCAGGGCCCTCCTGCCAGCCACCCTTCAGAGAATTGCTGCTAATTGCAGCAAAGAGCTTCCTGCTCAGACTCCTGCCACCAAACAGACTTCCCTGAGCACTGCAATCCTGTCACCTGGCAGTGAACTCGCCTCTCCCTCCCGGCATCACCAGCTGACTACATGGAGTAAGGACACACAAGGCAGGCTGTGCATTTGAAACAATCTTTGCAAAAGCAGATCCCTTCCCTGACGAAGATGTGGTGGGAACAGAATTGTGGTACTGGTGAGTAGGAGGATATTTGCTTTGGAAAACATGGTGGCCACGCCAATATCAGGATATTAGGAAGAAATTTTTCACTCTGAGCATGGTAAGACACTGAAGCAGGTTTTCCAGAGAAGCTGTGGATGCCCCATCCCTGGAAGTATTCAAGACATGGTTGGATGGAGCTCTGAGCAACCTGGGATAGTGGAAGGTGTCTCTGCCCACAGCAATGAGATTAGAACTGGATGGTCTTTAAGGTCCCTTCCAACCTAAACCCATTCTATGTTTCTGTGATTTTATGAGCAAAAACTTCTCCGGGCCAAACAAAACCAACTCCATGCCAAGTCAAACAAAAGGATAACTCTCAGTTGCTGAGAAATATGGAGTGAAAGACCCCGGACCAGTGGGTGAAGATGGTACCCTCAGTGTATTACTGTGTGACTGCTCTGTGGCTTGAGCATGGTGGGTTAAAAGGACACTCACATGCCCCCTCACAGAACAAGAAGCAATTCTTAATGCACATTATGCAAGAGTGAAGGCAAGTGGCAAACTAGTGGAAGTAAAATCCATTTTGTTATGACTCATTTGGTGGGAGCAGGCTGGGAGTCAGCCAGAGGTTAAAGATGGATTTGCCTCTTTAATCTGTTCAGCCTCAGTGGTGGGGCTGGATCAGGAGCAGTTCACTTCATGCTCTGCAGTGCCTGCCCTACTGCAGCCTCTCTCCTCCTCCTCCTCCTCTTGCTCCCCATGCTCCCCGACCCTCCTGAGCCCCTTCAGTGCCTCCTAAGGAAAATGCAATCTCATTTTCCCTTTCCTGCTGGTTTTGCCATTTATTTGATGTTCAGCACTGAGGAGAAGGCCAGGGGATAAACCCCTTCCTTGCTGCTGGCTCAGAGCCCTTTAGGGAAGCCCAGCAACAACAGAACAAATCCCGTGGGATTGGGATCAGCAGAAACCCTGCCTGGGCATGGCTGCGTCCCTGTCCTGTGTGCTCCTGCACAGCTCTCCGAGGCTCCCAGAGAAACCCCAGGCACAGAGACTGAGAACAACATTGAACAGCTGAGAAAGCTGCACAAAGACTGAATACAACATTGAACACCTGATAAAGTTGATTCTGCTGAGCAGCCTCCCTGTTCCTCCCCTTTCCATGCCGGCTCCAAAAGCCTGGTCTGCAGAGGGTGAATATAGAAAAATGCAAACAATTCTGTGAGCAACTTTGATAATTGCCATAAGTGCTGAAAGTGTCATTGACTGATCCAATGCTCTTGGATAGTAATTTTTTGTCTTATAAAAAGGCCATTCTTACACTTTCTTTTTCCACAACATTTATACGACTCGATTTTCTGCAACAGCACCTTAATTCAGCCAATTTAAATATTAACTTCTAGACAGGGTTGAATTATTTGCAGATGAAATAACACATAAATTGCATTAGTTTTTTAGAAGACAGTGCAGATCCCAAATGATACTTTTGTTCTAACAAGAAAGTCAATGTTCACTAAAAAGGTGAGTAGCCAGTAATAAACCAGAAAAATCTTGGGAGAACACTGCTGCTGGTTCTAATTGTTTTCTCTAGTAAATAAAGTGCACCCCCATCATGGTGTCAGATTGCCTGATATGCTGTACCCTTAGGAAAGACACAAGGACAAATAGTGGTACATTGGTTTATATCACATGTCAAAACAATAAATTATGATTTAAAGTAGTTCTTTAATAGAATATCAGACATCCAGATACTCTCAGAGCAAAAAAGGCACTAACAGAGAGTGGAAATAAAAGCTAATTAAAAAAAAAAAAAGAGATATTTATATACTTTGAAGGAGGGAAAAAGGCCAGCAAAGCAAGCTGAGGATTTTGTGTCAGCTCTACATGGCTCATATTTGGTAACTGAGAGCTTATTCTCAATTATCACTCTGTAGTCCAGTGAAAGGCTAGATTCTCACTTCAAGCAATTAAATTAATCCTTTTTTTTTTTTTTGCACTTGTTCTTTGTTTCCTTAAGTGCACAATGTCATTAATTGGTATCAACCCAAATTGCTTGTATCAGCTCATTCATCTCTAAAGGCCACCAGCTTTCAATCCAATTCCTTTTCATTCACTGTCCTGGTGTAGTTATCTTTCAAGAATACACATTAATTTGTGCTCAACTAATGTTTGGTTTTTGAAATATGTTTGGATGTGTGTGCAGTGTCAATATTTGATGAATTTAATCAGGAAATGCAAAGGTGGATTTATTGCCTGAATCATTAGACTTAGGGATTTTTTATTCATTAGGCATTTGTACCCACACCACCTTTTAAAAAATACTTGGTCACCACGCAGAGGTGATATAGCATTGCTGGCAGGACCATTTTATTTATTTCAACACTAAAGCTAAGCCTGGTGCTTCCAACATCAGCTAAATTCCTTGATCCAAAGCCATCAGGCCCATGAAAATTATAATCAGCTATCCCTACCCTCTCTAACCTCCTTATCTCCCAAATACATTGTTTGCAGTTAAGGCTTTTTTATTCTTTAAAACAAGATGCTATAAAAAAGGATCTTTTTTTTTTTCTTTAAATTTGTCTTCCATTAGGGTAAAGCTCAGTCAGGCAAAGATAATGCTCAAACTACTTAAAATCTTGGAAGTGGTTTTGTTTAAATTCTTAGAGCCTCTTATATAGCTCAGCCTGCTTTAAATGTTCAGAGTGATTTAAACCTCCTATAGGCTCATGGCTGAAACAGGCCCATGTGTGCACTACTCATGGCATTTGTTCAAGGTCATTGGAAAAATTCACTTATCCTTTGTTCCCACATCATTTGGCTCAAGTCTCTTGTCAAACAATAACCCCAGAGTAAAGTGATTAGAAGAACATGATTAGAAACATGGTGAATACTGCTTAAAATTCTTGAATCCATTAGTGTCTCACTCTGTCTTGTAGGTACAATAAGAGAAGTCTGAGATCAGTAGAAGAACTGTGTTACATAAATCTCTACATCTGGTGGAAGAGGTCCCTGCCCATAGTGGAGAGGTTGGAACGAAATGATCTCTAACGTCCCTTCCAATCCAAATCATTCTGTAATTCTGTAATTCTAGGGCCTGAAAATCCTTCATGTGTAGAAGAAAAAAGAAAAAAAAAAAGAAAAAAGAAAAGGGAAAAAAAGGTATAAGGTAATAACTTTCAATTTGGAAACTACTTTTTTCAAAAAATATAGCTTTGAGCTCATTTTCTCCTGCCATATCTTGTAGGAAAACCTGTAGGGAAAGTGTCAGAACTTTGCCAGAACACTAGGATGACCCTCCTTGAGCAGGGAGATTGGAATACACCCACTGTGTTCCCTCACAGCCATACCATTTCTGTGATTCTGTGATATACTGAAATTGTATTCGGAATCTAAATTGTCAGGATTCTTTTCAGCTGTTTTATTCCTTTAAGAAAACCTTGGCCTTCGAGTTAAAATCCAGCACAGGGAATTTAAATCTGAATAGAATTTGCTGAAAGATGACAGAAACAACAGGAATTCTGAAACAGTAGGGTTTAATGAGAGGGTTTGCTGGGAGACTCCAAATCCTGCAGTTGATTGGTGAATAACAGAAGGCATGTTCAGAAATTATGCTTTCATGTAATTTTATCATTTGTTCTGGTTATCTAAACAATGCAGCTAATCTTAGCAGCCAATATGAGCTCTATGAATTTTTATCTAGCACCTTCAAAATATCAAAAAGCCATTAGATTTGAAGCCAAAGAGCAAATGTAAATATATCAGATGTAAATATTTCAGATGTAAATGTTGCAGTCCATAACAATTTCAGGGCATCCCATGCCATGGGCTCAGAGCATTTGTGAGTGGAGGTCAAATCTAATAGCAGCTGCACTCTCCTTGCAAGATATCCCCCTGGTTCCAGCTTTCAGTCTGAGGTGGGACTGACCTTGTTCTTGTTTTCAAGAATGTATGCTGGCTGACTGCTGCTATGCAGACGATGGCTGAATGAAGGAGGAGGAATAAATAGGAAAAAGAACAGAGTATGGAAAAATAGAAATGTGCTGTTCCTTCCTTTCCTCCTACCTGCAAAGAGCAGCAGGGGAGCAGTAAAAAAAACATCTTTGTCTTCTTGCAGAAATAGCACCAAAAGCTGTGCAGCTGCTCCTGAGCCAAGGGGTGGTCCAGTCTCTGAATAAATCTTGATAAATCAAGGAATTCCTTCTTCAAAGTTACATGCACAACACTTTTTTATTTCAGCTTTAATTTCATCTCTAAAGCTTTGGGACGCGGACTTCTTTTGTGGGTGTTTTTCTTGGTGATCCCTTTTATTCTTCCTACAGAGTGTCTACCACCGTGGGGGATGTGAGTGCATCCCTCCAGCTGAGCAGAGCTCACCCACCAGGCCCCTCTGCACTGGTGAGTCCTGCAGCAGGCCAGCACTGACAGCTGAGGTGGTGCTTGGGCTTTGGCAGGATTTAATTAATTAATGCAGGCAGAACTGAGAGTGCAAGAGCTGCAGGCAGCAGCTCACCCTGGCTGGGGACACCCCTGCCCTCTGTGCCAGGCGTGGGGCTCCCACCTGTGCCCTTACCTGTGATCCCTGGTGTGCCCAGCCCCCAGACCTCTCTGCCAGCAGCAGGAGCCCTCACTCCTCTGAGCTTGCCAACTCCCACAAGCAGAAAGCTGTTTTATAAACTGCAAATCAGCACTGGAGATTGCAGTCACAGTTTATCTGTGCTGCCTCAAATGTGTCACTCGCTGGGCTGCAGCGAGGGAACAGCTCACATGGCTGAGTGGAAGTCAGCCAAACTTTCCTGGTGGTGTTTTAGGGCTACATGGCCTCTGGGCAAACTGGGATACTGGGAGATATCCCTGCCCTGGGCAGGGGAGCTGGAACTGCATGGTGTTAACATCCTTCCAACCCAAACCATTCCATGATTCTTAGAAACCTGCCTGTTTCATGCCAATAAAGGCAGGAGAAGCTTTTCTTCTCCCCTCTCACTCCCTCTCCTTGGAACTCTTGAAAAATATTTTATAAGATATTTAAGTGTAAAATAACTTAAATGCCTCAGAGAAGCAACTCCTTTCCTCCTGTGATGTCTCAGAGCCAAACTGCAGCACCTCCCAAGGTGGTGCTTCCACCTGACAGGATGGCACATCTCCATGCAACAGGGCAGCCCTGGTCTGCCCCTCCAGAGCCTCAAACCAGGGACCCAGCCAGGCTTTGGAGAGTTTGCTTGTCATTTTTCTTCTGTTAGGGTGACAGGAGCAAAGAACAATTACAGCATTTTTAGTCCAGCTGACAAATTACACGTTAGCTCAATTTAGCCTAAGCGCAATTTCCCAATCAAAGTCAAACCAAAACAGCCAAACAGGCTTATGTTATCTAAAATTCATTAATCCTCTTTGTCTTTTGCATCTCTATAGATTACTATTATTATACCATGTCCTCAACCAAAGAAAAGAACATGAGTTTCAGTTTTGTTTTCTGGTTGTATTGGATTTTTTTTTCCTCTTCAAAGGTGTCTACATTGCAAGGTTACAAATGTTTAATTAACAAATGGAAATTCCAGTGGCTGACCAAATGCAATTAAGCTATCCAGCTCATTTAAAAACTGGATGTGAATTTAAATAAGGCTCAGCTTTGTGGAAGTTGCCTCCCTCTGATGGACATTTTTGGTTTGGATCAAAACAAAAAGAGACTAATTTCTTGCTAATTTCTTGCTAATTTCTTACTAATTTCTTATTAATTTCTTACTAATTTCTTTCACTCATCTCTGCTATTAATACAGATATCCAGTCACTGTCATTGACAAATAGCAGGGATGTTGGTTTTTGTCTAAGGCTAAAGAATGCCAAGAAATGTCACAAAGAATAAAGGAAGAAGAGTAGGATCTTAGACATATTTTGCTCAAAATCTGGTGTTGATTCCTCAGGGAAGAAGATCCAGAATAACCATCTGTGTGAGTGGGGAGATGCCTCGAGCTAATCATTATGTGATACCACATGGAGAAGTGGCTTTGAACTCCCAGATTGTTCCGGTTTTTAGAAGCTCAAGGCAGGAAAACAGGTCCATGGGATCCCACACCTGGAGCTCTCTGCTGGAGGTGAAAATTGTATCCATAATTTAAAAGAATTATTCTCAAAAAACCTTCAGTTTTTCTCTACAAAGAAGTATGCAACAAAGACTCTTTTAGTTGTAACAATTCTGTGTAGGCAATTCCTATCATTTTACTATACAGATGAGATTAAAAACTGCCCTAGTTTTCGATGCCCAGAATTATTTCTGACTTTTATTTTATTAATGTATTATTTTTATGTATTTTTAATGTAGTGACTTTTTTTTTTCCTGTGAAACACTTCAAGGATTTAGAACTCCCCTTTTCCCACCTGGTAGAAAATTCTATCTCATAGATTTTGAGTTCTTCTACCCTATTTTCTGAAGTTATGGGCCTCCTGGAACCTGTTTGATGGGAGAAATGAAGACAGGACTAGTTTGCATCTAAGTTTTCCACTTCTGGAGGAAGTCCCTATTTAGTTTTCAGGTAGAAGACAGAGGAGGTAGAATTAATAAAATATATAAAGAATCACCACTTGATTTTTGTGAACATCTTAACTGTAGAGCTGTGAGTAGACTTGTTCATTTTCACATTTTATTGACCAACATACAGCAATGTCACATTCTTGATGCTCACTGAGCTTAATCAATCCAGTTGTCTGAGGGCAGGAGCTGGGTCCATTTTGTCTTAGAAAGTTAACCTAGTGAACCTGCCTGGCAAATAGGGGGATTTCTTCTAAGTCCAAGTGTCTCCTTGGTAAATTTTCATGGAATCGCAGAATACTACCCAAGTAGCAAAGGACCTTAAAGGCATCTTTTTCCAAAGCCCCTGCCCACCTTCCACTAGATCAGGTTTCTCAAGGAAATCCCCATCCAGCCTGGCCATGAACACTTCCAGGGATGGGATCTGGAACTTAAGTACCTGCCTCCATGTAGATATTATGAAATTACTCCTGCATCTTCCTGAACTCCCCGATTGGCTCTAAATTTTATTTTAAAAACCCCGAAGATACTGGAGAGCACCCGGGTGTCCATCTGTGCCTCACCTTTTCCTCCTGTAATCCCAGTTCCTCACAGGCAACGCTTGCAGACAGTGGAAGCACTAACTAAATCACAGGGGCTGCCAGGTTTTCCCAGATCTCAGAGAAGATAAATGATGCTGGGTAGTTCTTGTAGCTCATAATGCTTCTCATCCGCAAAGCATGCAGCTAATATTCATTCAAAACCAGAGAGATTTATGCAATAAAATTCTGCTTATAGACACTTCCCAAATCACAATAGAAAAGATTGTTAGACAAAAGCCAATGAGGCAACGGCTCAGCCATTACACACATTGTGGATGTTTCCTAAATGCATAACTGCTGGATTGTTGAGGAAATTAGAGTTCCAACAGTCGAGAGATCATATATTTTAGGGCATAGTTAATTTCCCACTTGCCCTTGGAGACACTAATTTTAGATATGCAATACCCTTTCAGTGTCTGTGTGCCTGCATTTAAAACCAGACACTTTCAATGTATCTGCAATGTCTCTGACATCCTTTAGACATTCATTTTAGGATGAAATGAACCCATCCAAAAAGGCCAGACTTCTCTTCACTGAGGGACAAAGGTGGGCTTGTCAAAGGTAGGTGCTGGAGACAACCAGTGTTGTCAGATAAATGTCCTAGAAGTACAATTGCTAACACCTAGTACTGTGCTGGAAGTAATTTCCCACTCATTGTCCACAATAAATACATATTTTTCCTTTTGTATTTTTTAGGCTGTTTTTTTAATCTTTAAATATTTTGTTGGGTTGTTGTTTTTTGGGGTTTTTTTTTCCTATATTCAAGAGATCTGGAAGACTTTGCCTATATAAGTAAATAAATTGGGATTGGGACTTGGGATCAAGTCCTGCCTCTGAGTGCCCTTACTGCTTAGTGCAATGTCCATGCCAAGCATGGCCCATGGCAAACAAAACTCTCCCAGCCCTTGTACAGGCCTGGAGCAGGGAGCAGCATCAGCCAGGGACTGTTCCCAGTAAGCAATTTGGACTGGGGATGTGGAGATGGGAGGTGATCCACCCTCATTGATCTCAATGCTAGAAAAAGATCCTTGGCTAATTTTATTGGATAGTATAAACGTGGGTATTTCATCCCAAAATGTTGGAAAGTGTTCCTGAATACTTCAGAAGAAAAAAGCCCAAATGGCTTTGACACAATATGGGAATTTGCTCAAGTAAAGGTGTGGGAGCAGTGGCACAGGATTATGATGCCCCACAAGGCCATAGTTTTCCTTTTGGCTTGGGCAAAGCTCTTTCTTTTCCACTCTCTTGCATGATGCAAAGACATGGAACAGGCTTGTATCCTTTGGGAGAATCATCTGTCAAATATTCCCGAGGAGGAAATATTGATTTTGCTTTTGAGGCATGATGAAATGAGAAGGTTGGAGGTGGGCTGGATGGTGTGATGCAATGTCACTCACAATTCCTTCACCTGACACCCAGTGTCACAGAAAACACAAAATGCGTGTTCACCTTTATTGGTAAATACAGGTTGGAAAATCTATATGAATAAATATGAGTTGCTATGGGCTCTTCACTCATTCAGTTTCTTCAATGTTTTTGAGCTCATTACCTCACAAATTTATGAGAAATGAGAAAGCTGTAAGATTCAGATTTTAAACTTTCTTTTCACACATTGTTTTTGACAGCTCTGATGTCCTGATTTCCTGCCACCTCCCTGTGATTTCAATTGGAACCTGAGCACTTAGAAAAAAAATTCACTTGGATGAGTCTGCATTTAACTTTGCATACTTCTCTATGTTCTTCCATATTTGCATGATTCCACTAATTTCAGTGAGTTCTCACATAGCTTTGCAAACTTAGGCACAAATTAATTAGGACCAGAGCTCAGCTCATGAAGTGCTCCAAGTGACTTCTGAAAGTCGATGACACCGTGATGCAGCTTCACAGAGCAAGATGAAAAACTCAGGAGGCCTCATGGATACCTGGGCAAGTACCACCCAGCGATTTAATTCAGCACCCAAACTTGTCTGCTTAAAGACAGCTCAGTTAACAACAGCCTGCTCTGTGTTGCTGGTGAAAGAGGAACAGCAGTATCCTGTAGCATCAGCAAGATTCAGAGAGCATGAGAAACAAGCAAAGGGACTTTGCTTGAATTGTTAATGAATTATGGAAATTCCGGCGTTACAGAAGGAGCAGAGATAAAATGGATCGTTCTCACAACCAAAGAGGGGAGAAAAAGCTGAAGACTGCATTTATCAGAAGAGTTGATTCTGCTGCTGAGAGCATTTTGCCAATGAAAAAATTAAATGCCACGAATTATGGAGATTGTTTAATGTATGTGACTGCTCTGAATAGAAGGAGGTACAAAGGCATGTCAAAAGAGTGGGAAAATTAGCAGATGAATTTGGCAGCTAGAGAGGAGAGAAGGCCATGTGAGAGTCATCATGACAGCATAAACCAGTAAACAGCCGGGGAGGGCTGAGACGTGGTTTGATGCAGTAAGAGAAGACAGGATGTGTATGTGGTGAAAAAGCCTCTCAGAAGAATGAACAGAGAAACTGTGCTCTGAAGAGGCTGGGTGGTGTGGGAGAAGTCTATCAGAAAGCTGCAGGTCTACAAAAAATGGGGCTAGAACAGTCCTCATTGGGCATGGCTGAAATTAAAAGATTTGAATTATTTGGGGTATTGTTCTTACAATGGTTTAGATGCAAGAACACTACCTTGTTTTGTATTTTCCATGCAAAGTTTTGGCAGAACTTCTAATACCAACAGATGTTTGCCTCAAAGTTAAGTCTTCTGTGTGAGAAATAATGTTGTTATGTTTCCTCACAGAAGTCATAATGTGACTGATTTAAATCCTTCTCTCCTTTGTAGCTAGAACTTTTGTTGAAACTTCATCCCCATGACCTACCACAATGTTCCTTCTTGCACAAGATATACCCCCAAGGAATTGTGAGCCAGCCATGTAGCTGAGTTGGGAAGGGGAACACGAGGCTACTGACCCAATAATCCCATGGGACACTGTAAAAGTAAAATCACTGAATTCCAGGGCATTCGGGTTTTCAACTTTGCAGACTTATCTTTAATAAAACCACCTTTTATGGGAAAAATAGCTTTCATGGGCAATCCAGTCTTGGTGAAAAAAAAATCAGCATAAATCCCACAGATCTTTCTGGAAAAGAGATCTGGCAAGGTAAGAAATATCAAGACCCAGGTGGTTTGAAATGGGAGGAGGCTGGAGTCACTTCTAGTGGCCAGGTGTTGTGGTTGATCAGTGAGATGGAAGATGATGAAACCAGTGGCAGTGGGTAAGCAGGGCTGGGGGGAGAAGAATGAAGAGGAGGAGAAGGAGGAGGAGGTGGAGGAGGAGGAGGAGAAGGGAAAAAACTCACATTTCATGTGACTCTTCTGATTGGGTTCAGAAGAGAGTGTACAGGGAAAAGAACTGCGAGCAAACCACTG
This sequence comes from Emberiza elegans, assembly GCA_024865655.1. Lineage (NCBI taxonomy): Eukaryota > Metazoa > Chordata > Aves > Passeriformes > Fringillidae > Emberiza > Emberiza elegans. The sequence continues at coordinate 6,812,850 of JALJVW010000154.1, forward strand.
TAACTTGAACATGGTACAAAGTGCAAAAGATTTTTTGCTTCCTTCTCTTTGCTTTAAGAAGCCAGGTGATCCCACATCTCCAAAACACCTAATGAGAGTTAAAAGCAAGACATAGGGAAAAAAAGAAAAAAGGGGGAAAAAACCCCCATAAATTCCATTCATGGATAAACAAAGCTATATCCTCCTGTATCCACAGATCTATTAGTGTAAGTATTTAAATTGAATTAATGCTTTGGTCATAACTTCTCAGTGTGGCATGAAAGTAATTCAAATAAAGGAGTCTGCAGAGACATCAAATTCCATTCTCCCAGCTGTGTTGTGAAGCTTAAAGATGTTACACTCATAGACCAAGCACAGAAGTTTGCTAGACATTTATTCCTTATCTGTATTAAAAAAACAAAAGTGCTTTTTTTTTTACCCTCACAGAAAAGATCTTTGTGTCTAAGTCTGTCAGTGGGATTCCTTTGAACCTAAACCCTCACTTTATAGAACCATTTTTATTCATAATTGTAGCTATGGGGCCTGATCCTATTTTCTGCACTAGAAAATGCAGTCGATTTCAATCCAGCCAGTCGTGGTCAGACTTCTGTAAATGAGATTAGAATTGAGCCTATGTCAAACACAGTAGAGCCAAAAAAAGATTTATTTCTCTCATTGAACTCTTAGGGTGAGGATTTGACCAATTAAAATATATTATCTATTATACTTTCGACAGCATGAGCAAACTAAACTAACACTCAAAATCGGATGTTTGGAAGGAACAGGAAGACCTGCCCTAACATCTTTGGCAAAAGGTCTGGGCTGTTTTCTGAAGAAATGAGTGGGTGTTGTTCTGCAGGGTGCTCTGAATTTGAGGCTTCACACCCTTTTGTAGTCATTGATGCATTGGCTCGAAAATTTATTTAATTCCCATGCCTTCAGTAGATCTGTGTTTGTGCAGTGAGCAGGGGCTGGGTTTTACTTCAGGTTTGGGCAACGGATCTGCCAGAACTTGGCCTAATCCCTGTTGAACAGTAATCAAATAAACACCCTTCTCTAGCACTAATGAGCCAAGAGATGCAGTCAAACAAACCAGCCTCACCCACAGGAGTGCACCTCCCCATCTTCCCAAACACCTAAAACTTACCGCAGTAACTCTTGCAAGCTTCATTGCCACTCCCAAAATGTCCTTGGGTGAAACCCTCTCAGGTATGTCTCTGTCTGCCAGCAATTTCCACAGAGGATTGCCTGGAGCCATGCTCCCATTGCCAGGCCCATTTATGAATTTTCTTGTTTGACCTTGAACATTTCCATTCCATCTCTGAGGGAGATGGCTGCTTTGCATCCCACCATTTATGGGATAGTAATGCCTGGACAGCCACAGTTAGGGTCTGAAGTATTAAATGTCAATAGGTACCCAAATGCCCAGGGAAATCCAGGAGACATGATTAGTTCCAAGATATTCTAGACATCCAAATATCTTTGAGAGTTCAAGAGAGGTTTTTCATTTTTCGTTTAGTCTATGTTGACCTTTGTTACTTTCCCTTGGCTTGTCCTCTGTTCCTTCCATTTCTTGAGGTCTCTGTGATGCTCCAAACATTTGGCTCTGTCTCTCAAGAGACACAAAAATGCTGATCCTATGGTGCTCCCCTGACTTTTGCAGATCTCTTCTGCTTCCGCTGAAGTCTTAAAATAAAATTCCTTTTCATTACACTTTGGCATCAATTTTTTGGATATGATATTAGGATAGTGACAGCATTTACCAAAACTATAAAAAGAACATGAAAAAATGATGTGATGAAGGAAGAAGATAAACAGGAACACAATACTCCTAAACTAGACCCTTTTAAACTTAGATATTGCATTCTAAAGGTGCCAGCAGTGCAGATAAAAAGGAATAACATCAAGAAATGTGAACCACAACCCCATGCAAAGGACTGCTCTGTAATTAGGTTTTTTTCCTCTTGGCAGACTCACTGAATAACTGTTGAAAGAACCACTGATGGCATTGGAAGCATGGATCCAGAGCCCCTACCACCACAGCACCATGGTCATCCTGAGACCCTTCTGCAGGGTTCTCAGGTCACATCAATGCACTGATACCCACTCTGAAAGGCAGATTTTGGTGTGAAATCTGTCATTCTTTTGTGGATCTAAGAATAGTTAAAGAGGTCACTGAACCCCAAGCTCTCTGCTACCTATTCTAGCTGAGAAATGATAAGTGATCATTAAAGCAGTCCTAAATCCATGCCAGTGCAAAGTGAAAGAGGTTTCACAAAGCAAACCTCTCAGTCTTTTCAGTCCATGTCTCACTCAAGTCAATTAAGAACCATTTTTCAGTACAGGGTAGGAAACAGCTCTTGAGGCTGAAGGCGGTGAGTGATGGCAGTCACCTCATTTACTGCTCACACAGAGAGATGTACCTCAGGAAATGACAATTACTGCTGCCAGCTGCCCCTTACAGGGCAATTTCATCACAGTTAGCATTTGCATAGGCAAATATTAATTATTTATATTTACTGCAGCTTCAATAAAATTAGGGGAGCTTTTTAGGCTGTGTGCACAGTGACTTCCAGATATGAGCTAGAAATGAAGGAAGCCAGGAAATATTGTTGGTGAGTAATATAAATGGACATTACCTGTGTTTAAATAGGATATATTACAGTATTAGTAGGCATTCATTATTGGTCATTTGGCATATTTTAAGCAGTATTCACAGGGACAATTAGTTTTAGACAGTTTACATTCACAATTCCATGTTTACCTGAGCAGGCAGTTAATGCACTGGGAAGAAATCTTAGCTAGTGTACCTGTGTTCAGAGGTGAATTTTGGGAGCTTTCAGGATACCTGGGAATAGGAGCCTCAGCCTAATCACAAGCTGATTGTACCAGGGAATGGCAACCCAGCACAGAAACCTTCTATTATTAGTGTATCACCTAGTACACAATCTTCTGTACAAGTACTTCCCTGGACAAGTTTTAGGTGAGCTTTGTATTAAATTATTTTAATTCATATAAAGTAAGTAACTGCAGACATTGGTTTTCTAAACAGTTTAAACAAGTGCATCTCATTCAAGCTGACTTTCTGATCAGTGTGGGAAAGGACCCAAACCTTTACTTATTTTTTTAATATTCTTCCCACATTTTCTCATGCTCTTTATTTCCTAATAAGTAGCAGCTCTTCCTTGACATTTTATCAAGCAGTTTTCATACTGTTTTATTAGATGTTATGCAGCTGAAATATTGAATTATACTAAACAAAAATGTTTAAATGATAGGCTTGATACACTGCAGAAGCATCACAAAATTTACTTGTAGCATGTAGTTAAGCACATTTTAAAAAAAGAGAGCTAAAGCAGAAAACTAGTCAGCTCTTTTCTGTCAGTGAGAAACAGGGTTTCAAAAACATTTTATGTAGGGACCTGGTTGATGGGAGACCACGCGTTCCTCCCTGGGCTGAATGAGCATCCTGCTTTCATTGCTTGGGGGATGAACAATGTAGATCTCTATTATTCATAATAAGGATTGCAATAAATCATAACAAGGATTCTGTCCCAACCAAGGAGTGAGGCAAATTCTGGATCTGGGGCTGAATGCAGAGACGAGTTAATTCATCAGCGAATGGTCAACAAAGAATGTGCCTTAATGTTAATTAATGGTAGACCACCATGTCAGAGCCCTGAAACATGTCCAAGTGCTAATACAAAGAGCAAACAAGGCGTCAGCATGGAGTGAAGTGCTAATCTCCCATCCTGAGGTGATGCTGGATGCAAACAACAATTCTGCCTAAATTTGCAGGCACCTCAGAGCTATCAAGCTCTCCTTGATGCGCTTGCCCCAGATGTAACATAAGGAGGCAACAGAAAAACACTTCTCTGCCTTCCATACTGGAAGCTCTGGGATCTCAGGATCCCATGGACATGGTATTTTTAAATTTGCCTTTGTGCATGAGGGTGAGAACATTCAGTTTCTTGCACTCAGAAAGGGTAATCTGTACAATCTTGTGGTCAGGCCCCTTGAGGGATATTAAGATGAATATAGCTGACAATCATCAAATATTGATGATTTTAATATGTGGAAGGGCTGTCCAAATTCCTTCTGTAATAATGGATAAAGGATTAGATGCTTCTAAGCTGAAATGCATTTTAAGACAGATGTTACATGATTAATTTCTTTAAAGTCCAGAGGAGGTCCCAGAGATGATCAGGGGGCTGAAGCATCTCTCCTACAAAGACAGGCTGAGCTTTGGCTAATTGAGCCAGAAGAGAAGGCTCTGGGGACATCTCATTGCAGCCTTCCAGTTCTTAAAGAGAGCATGTGAAAAAGAGTGAGAGAAATTTTCTACACAGGTAGATAGGGATAGGACAAGGGGCAATGGCATTAAAATAAAAGTGGAAATTATTCACTCAGAGTGTGGTGAGATCCTGGCACAGGTTGCCCAGAGCAGCTGTGGCTGCCCCATCCCTGGAAGTGTTCCAGGCCAGGTTGGATGGGGCTCTGGTCTAGTGGAAGGTGTCCCTGCCCATGGCAGGGGGTGGAATGAGATGATCTATAAGACCTCTTCTAACTCAAAGTATTCCTTGAGTCCATGAAGTTTTTATTCAAGTGAGAGAGTCTCCTTGACCTGTGATGCTGAATAAAGTTTTGCAAGTTATCCTGAGATTAAAAATCCATTAATTTGAGCGTGTTAAGTGGCTGACCTGTCCCAAACACCAGCTAGTACTAGTTTCTGGTCACATTTAAAAATGTTTATTTAAGAAAAAGTATGAAGTAATCAGTCAAAAACATTCTGTGCTTCCTTGCCAAGATCTTTACCTTTAAATAAGTGCCATCCTCAGCAGTGAATTGTCAATGTCATTTATTTCTTTGTCTAATTCCTATGCCAGAAACTTCTCTATCACTTCAGATCTTCATCTTCAAACATATTCAAGCAATCTGTCTTTTCCTATCAATTTCTGCCATCGTTATTTCCTTCTTTTGGATATTAAAGCCTGGAAGCTCATGCAAAGCAATTATTGCTCCTTTTCTAACTTGGCAGCTTTTGTCTGTAGTTCACAGTGTTTTCCTTTCAAACTTGTTTCCTCCCAACTTTTTTCCTTCTTACTGCACTTCTTATTTTATTTTTGGTGCTTGTGAGCTTTTCCTTTCTAAGGTGACCTACAAAGGATTTTTTTTTTAATTGGACTTATACTTTCTCTCTTTCTGGAATATAAAGATATTCTTTCTTTTTGTTTGTTTATTCATAGCAATTATTTTTTCTTGGCTATTTCAGGAATGTCAGTGCTGGCCTTTTCTGATTTTTCTGGATGCTACTTTGAATCTTCCCAAGGACATTTATTATTAGCTCTTACATTGCAGCTGACTGGATATGGGTGTTGAAAGTTTAATCTGTTATCTCCATAAAATATAATTACTTGTACAAAAATCCATTAATTTGAGCGTGTTAAGTGGCTGACCTGTCCCAGACACCAGCTAGTACTAGTTTCTGGTCACATTTAAAAATGTTTATTTAAGAAAAAGTATGAAGTAATCAGTCAAAAACATTCTGTGCTTCCTTGCCAAGATCTTTACCTTTAAATAAGTGCCATCCTCAGCAGTGAATTGTCAATGTCATTTATTTCTTTGTCTAATTCCTATGCCAGAAACTTCTCTATCACTTCAGATCTTCATCTTCAAACATATTCAAGCAATCTGTCTTTTCCTATCAATTTCTGCCATCGTTATTTCCTTCTTTTGGATATTAAAGCCTGGAAGCTCATGCAAAGCAATTATTGCTCTTTTTCTAACTTGGCAGCTTTTGTCTGTAGTTCACAGTGTTTTCCTTTCAAACTTGTTTCCTCCCAACTTTTTTCCTTCTTACTGCACTTCTTATTTTATTTTTGGTGCTTGTGAGCTTTTCCTTTCTAAGGTGACCTACAAAGGATTTTTTTTTTTAATTGGACTTATACTTTCTCTCTTTCTGGAATACAAAGATATTCTTTCTTTTTGTTTGTTTATTCATAGCAATTATTTTTTCTTGGCTATTTCAGGAATGTCAGTGCTGGCCTTTTCTGATTTTTCTGGATGCTACTTTGAATCTTCCCAAGGACATTTATTATTAGCTCTTACATTGCAGCTGACTGGATATGGGTGTTGAAAGTTTAATCTGTTATCTCCATAAAATATAATTACTTGTACCCACCAACCTTGAAACAAGCCCATATTTATATAAAACCCCTTATTTCTCAGTGAAAGCAAAATTTACTAGCCACCTCATGCCTTCCAGAAATATTCCCCAAAACTGCTTTTTTCATTAGATATATATCATCATCTTCCCTTTATCTCAGCTAGGCTTTCATATCTATGTACACGTGCCTAATATTAATAAAGTAAAATCATACAACCTCCCACTCCCTGTCCCAGGGAGAAACATGTTGTACCTGATTTCCTTCAAAACTTCCTGAAGATTTCACTGACACTGTGTTGTTTTCTAGTTTTTAGTGTCTTATCCCAATATTAGTGCCTGAAACTGGTTCAGGTGAATCAAACCTGAAATGCCTATTTCTCCTCACTGAGTGTGAAGACTAATAACTCTTCGCAGAAATACAAATTGCTTCTCAAACACAAATAGAATTGTTAAGCTCAAGGCCTTGTTTCCATCCTCTGTTTTCCCTTCCCTTTGCCCTTTCCCTCTCATCCTTCCTGGGCAAGGCTTTGTGGTTTGCACCAGACCCCACCCCATGCCAGGTACACTTTGGGTTTTGGCCTCTGTGCTCTCAGGAGCAGCAGTTGACTTTGTGTGACCTTGAACACTGCACACACAGTTTGTGCCTGGACCCACAGGGACCACAAGCAATTTTTGACACTGGAACTCTATAAAACGTGTGGCCAAGCAGTGACTTCTGCCAGCCCTAAGGGGATGCAGCTTGAGCTGGAGGGTACCCCTGCCACCACGACAAAGCATCAACCAAAATAAAACCTCCTCACGTCCCTGTCGTTTACATTTTCCACAGCTGACTTTAGAACATTTTTTTGTGATTATCAGGGCCTTTGTGTTTATTAGCTCCTCTTGCTTCCCAGGTTTATTTTTTGACTGGTGGACTCTCTGTCTCTCTTTTTGCAGTTTGTTTTATTACACTGTGGAGACCAAGATCATTTACTCCTCTCTTAAGAGCAAAACCTTTTTCCTTGTAGACCTGAGTAATTTCTCTTCCTTGGTGATGAACAGTCAGGACAGTATTAGATATAAGTCTTTTACAGGGCCTTTTTGCAGGGCCATTAATAAGGAATCCCTCTAAATGGATACTAATACTTAACAGATAGGAAACTGCACATCAGGAAATTCCCAGAACTATTTCACTCTGTGAAATATCTCTCCTCAAATTTTGCTATTATGGCTTTCATCATATAACCATTTGGGTTAAAAAAGACCCATAAAGATCATTGAGTCCAACCACTGAGTCTGACTGTTGCCATTTGCTGGAATAAACAGCAATCCTGTGTTAAAATAAAGGGATCTGTGGTTTGAACACCAGAGAAGAGAAGTAGCTGTTGAATTGTGTCCTCTCCTGCTGTGGCCAACAAGCTCAATGACAGAGATAAATGTGTGCTGGCAGCGTTACTGGATCCATATTTTAAGCAAAAATTGAAGCTTCACTTGCACAAAATGCTGACAAGGCTATCTAGACAGATGAACCATTAAGTGCAGGATCCATCCTCCCTCCCTTATCTGCTGTGCTGAGTGCTCTGCAAGTTGGTATTTCACATATCAGCAGGAAGATCCATCTGATGAAGTTAGGAAAGTCTTCTGAGTGGAAAAAAATACCTTAAAATGAATATCAGCCCTGTGTCAGTGTTTTAGGTATTCTGTTGCATCTCATATACCACCAGGCACTTATGTACTGAGAAATGAGCTGATCCCCTAATGCACTGAGCCCGTAAATGCAAACTGTAGGATGTATTTGTCTTCAGCTCAAGCTGAATCCCACCTTCATATTTGGTCAGCTGAATCTCCCCCGTGTCTCTGTCCTTGCAAGGAAAGGCTGTGGGCTGACCTAGAGGTGTGGAAGCAGGACAGGAAATTAAGACCTCTGTGCTGGCCCCTTGGAGGACCTAGACACAGTCCCTGAGACCATAATATTACCATTTATCATTTCTTGGTTACTTGGTCCTAATTGAAAGGAACATGTCATTTGTTTCTATATAGCTTAGCAAGTATTTGTGAACAAGACTCTGGTCACTTTAATCTTGTCCATTCTAAGAATAGGTTGATGAGAAAATCACTTATTTTGTGCAATAATTAATCTCTGTTTTGCCTTAGAGATTCATCCATCCATCCATCAGCAGCAATTTCCAGATTTGTCCCACATTTCCAGAAAATTCTGTCTGACTTGAAGTAAGTGGCTGACTGCTAAGTGATGGCCACTTGTAGATGTCAGCACCTTCAGTCAGATTTTTGAGCGATCAACTATTTTGAAAATCAGGCACATTTTCTCTGGAGGAATAATTCTGGCTTCCTGTGCATGAAATGCAATATCAGGGCAGTCCTTGCAGTCCATGTTTCCTATGTTTTTATCCCTACACCCATTTTCATGGAGGACTTGGCTACATTTCATATGTGCTAGCTGTTCAATACTGGTAATGCTGATATTAAATTATTTGGAAAATGCAAACTTATTTCACTGTTTAATATCCCATTTAGGAAAGCCCAGAAGAAAAAGTCTGGGGATTAATCTAAAGAAGAATCTTGATTAAACCTTTGTATTGAATTAGAGTGGATTGGAGCTGTAGGGCTGATGCAGCCATGATTTTCCAACATTTCCCAAAGCCAGTGTCCTTTTGTGCTGCCTTCTGGGTGATTCTTCAGGATTATGTATTACCTTCAGCTCTATTTAATTTGTTCCCATACGAGGGGTGTCTGACAACGACAAAAAAGTGCGCTTAGAAGTGGAGCCATTATAGTATCTTCTTTTATTGTCTGGTGGCTACACTGTGTTCTATTACATTACCTGAAAAATAGAGTGTCTCTTCTCTGATTAGATAGAGGGGAAAGATGGGCACTGTATTTTGTCAGAATTTACAGCAAGTGATAGGGGGTAAAAGAATAAAATATTCTAAGTCAGTGTTTACCTTGTGTCCTCCTTTGCTGGCTATTGAGATCTCTTCAAATTCTTTCCTTTTATATAACAACCTTAGCCAGAAGCACATTTTTCTTTTTTTTTTCCTGATCATCATCATTTTTTAGTGGATGCTGGAAATCATGGCAGTGATTCCAGGTCTTGCAGCAGATGGCAGTTTTCTGAGAGGGCTGGCAGGAGGATTTCTCTTGCACTCCCTAAAATGAGGCATTTAAATAAAAGGGGGGGGTGATGTTGACCCCGAAAATGTTCTAAAATCAACACTAAGAATTGTTTACTCTTTTGCTCTGTTCATGCGTGTGGAAGTGGAGAAGTTCTGTGATGTATAAATCTAAATCAAAAACCAGAATTGCAGATTTCTCTCCCCAGAAGTTTAGCCTTTAGTGCATGTATTTGTCTCCTGTTTCCCAGAAGGATGTGGGGATCTTTCACATGAAAGCTGCCATAGGAAAACCAACCTATGAGTGAATAATTCACACCTATTACTTAGTATCTATTACTAGTTCTACAAAAACTATCCCAGTGGAAAAATATCATGGTCTACATCTCTAAAGGAGGCTGGTAGTTTTGAGGGCCTAATTTTCAAAGTAATTAAGTTACCAAAAATGAAGGAAAATCCCCTTAGAGCCATTCTTGACAATTCACAGTCAAGTCATGTATCTTCCTTTTGTCATGATAGGTTGGTTTGTTGTTTTTTGGGGGTTTTTTTGCAAGCCTGAAAATCAGAGGCAAGTTTGGAAGTTTGTGGCATTTAGGAGAGAAGGAATTCCATCCATGCAAAGCAAAGAAAAATGAAACATTCCTCTATAAATGAGCCCTAATCCATCTCCCATGCCCAATTAAGATGTCAATACATGTCTTGCCTGACTTATGTCTCCGTTCAAACTTGACATTGGTAAAACAGCATTCCTAATCTCCACCCCTCCCCTGAAGTTGCATTCTTCTCTCCGTTTCAGTCATTCTGAAAAATAACACTATCACACTCATCAGTCAAGCTTATCATTTGGGCATGATATTTACACAGATGGATTTCTCTCCGCTGCGTCAAGCTGTTTCTAAATCTCACTGACACTTCCTGACAAAAAGCTGCAAGTATTCTAATCCATGCAAGGAGTTAAAGTGTATCCAGGCTCTTACCACCTGATGTCTCAAGCTTCAATAAACATAGTTCTTCCCATTTCCTTTTCTCATCTCTTTTGCAATGTCTATAAAAACTAGATAACATTCAGATTAGGTGGGTTTTGCAAACTACTCCCTGTAACATCCTCTTTACAACTGCTATTTTACTTATCTATTAGAAATTACTTGCTTAAAGAGTTTTGAAGGAATCACTTTTTCTTTTATATATGTACACTAGCTGTAGAAACTTCAGTAAGATTAAAAAAAAAGATGGCTATTACCTTTAAATGAAATTACTGAAACCATTTCTAAAAGTGAATGGCTTTAAAAAATACATTGAAACAGCTAGCTCAATTCTGGCCAAATATCTGAGTAATCTTGTGAGAATCATTCCCATCTTTAATGAAAATAATGACCTGAAATAAAGGTAAATCTGAAAACATTTGGAGCTATCCTTCTCTATAAGACGCCAAGGCACACATTTAAATGGGATCAGTGTTTACCTCTCATCTTTACTGAATTGATAATTTACTTTATTCCAGCTTGGTTACTCTACAAAATGAAGCTAATGCCTTCTAATAATGGCTGGCACAGAATACTGTGCTACTTGGACATGTTTACATGAATTTTACATAAATGAATAAGTAAAGTAATGGTGCCTGTCACTGCAATATTTATCCTTACTTACTGAATTTCAAGTGCATAGTTTAAAGGCCACATCTTGCTAGCAGTGAGAATCTGCACGGGTTGCTCAAGCAAATGCAATTTTTTCTGTGATTTTAGTTTCAGCTGCAGCCTAGTGGCCAGCTGTGTTAGCTGTGATTCAGCTGTCAGCAGAACAGAGCTGTGCCAGTGTAAAGGCCCTGCAGCCCCACTGCTCTCCTTGCCTGAGTTCCTGGGACCCTGGCCAGTCCCATTCACACAGGTACAACTGCCTGGGGACTTCTGGGGAGCTCCTGGAGGGAGGAGCAGGAAGGCACAGGTGTCCCACAGGATCCCTGTCACCTCTGCCAGGGCCAGGAGGGAATTTCAGATGTTCTGGTGCATCTCTAAAGGGTTAAAATCTGCTGTGAGAGTTGTGATGAGTCCCTGGGTCATGTATAAACCTTCCTGTAGATGCCTGTCATAGCTGTGAATCGAGACTGAAATACCATTCAAGGTGTCTGTGTAGCAGACAGACTGACAGACAGACAGAGGGGAGAGGGACATTCCCTGAAAGTCAATCAGCTCAGCTTAAGACACAGAGAATTAAACCATCCCTGAATATGCCTTGAAGATTATTTCATCCAATTGGCCAGGCTAAAGAAATGTCATAACATTAGACTTATAAAGTTTGTGGAAATGATTCCTGTCCCAAAATGAAAAAGAAGGAACTAACAAGGAATTGGAGGTCAGGATTTTTATTAATGTAACTCTGTCTGCTGACAGAGAGCATGGATTGAAGAGGGTGGTTCATCAGCACTGAAAGCACATGACCCTGTCACACAGGCTGCAGAAATAGCTCCTAAGGGTTGGTACAGATCAATCTGAATAGTCTGAGGTTGTGTTTTAGAAACACCCCTGCATGTGCCAAACTCTAACATAGTATTCCTGTATTTAATTCTTATTGTTACCATGTACTTGCAGATAGTCCCTGAGAACTGGGGCTGAGGTTGAAAAGAAATCAGAATCACCTCACAACCCAGTCCCTGACAGACTGAAAAGGTGAAAATCAACCTTAAGGAGTTTATTTCTGAATCTACATGTGCAGAATTCGAGGATGAGCGAAATACCGGAATGAGCCCAGCGAGAGGTGGCAGGAATTGGCAGCTGAGCCAAACCCAAGCTCCAGGAAGGCAGTTAAACTCACTCCAGAGGAAAATGTTCTTACTAAGGACAGCCAACTCTCCCCAGCTTTTTGTTTCTTTATTTTCAATTTGCCTGTTTGCTGCTTTGTAGCCAGTGTAAGAGAGGTGGCACATCCCCCAGATCCCAGAGGGCTTCCAGGACATGATTCATAGGAATATGGATGGGTTCAAAGGAATAAGATTTCCTTTGGCATATTTCCAAAGTGCAGAGGCTGGCATGGTGCAGGATTCCAGCCTCATGAGGGGAAGAAGCTCTCTTTTTTTGGTTACCTTTCACATTCTCAGCATCCAGTGCAACACCCCTACATCTGCATTCAGCCTTATTTCTCAGGTTTTAAATTGGCTTAATTAATAGCATTGATTGAAGTGAGGATCATGGGAGTGGGGGGAACTTACATAATATTTTCTGTAATAATTTTTTTGCTAATTTAATTCTGAGTTGTCAAACACTGGAACAATTGTCAAGGGTTGTCAGCCATGGAGTGGATATTGTATTGGAGCTTGGACCAAGTTCTACCCTACTCCAAGCTACTTCTACTATTAACTGAGGTAGTTAGGAGAGCAGAAACAGTGTTTTAAACCAGCTGAGCAGCTTGTTGTGTCTGATTCCTGAGAGCAATTCCTTATGGCTGCCTGAGCTGGAGCCACCCTGGATGCAAGTCAGTGCCACGCTGGATGCTGAGCTGGTCTCAGCTGGCCACTGATGTTTGCAGCCATTCAGAGCTTACATCATCCTAAGATTTCAACCTGGTGAGGTTTTAGCAGATGATTCCCTCATATCTATAGATTTCACTATAGTGTCACTTCTTACTTATGGACACAATCATCATGACTGTGAGTTTTTTGAGCTCCAGCTTCAGTTCACACATGAAATGTGCCTGGGGCAGGGTCTACATTGGCCACAAGTCTCAAAGAGGAGAGGGGATAAAAAGAACTAACCCATCAACAGACTCTCTTTAATTTGCCTTGCATTTAAAGTATCTGTTCCAAGTTATTTTAGCTGAGAGATCACATTCAACACGCAGAGCTGAGATTTCATTACACAGTTTATCACACCCCTGAGTTTAAATCAGGAGTAACACTCCCTAGTGCTTATCATGGCCACTGTGCTGCATATAAATCCTACCAAAGCCCCTCCTCCATGAAGAGAAGGGGATCCACACAAACATCAGCAATCAAGGTGGCAGACCCTCCTGTGCCTCAGTGCCCAGGTTATATATATAATTACAGCTGTAATTTAGTTATAATTATATAAATATGACATAACATATCAATTAAATGCACTATAGTATATAATTATGGATGTATAATATTGCTGTATCACATGTATGATTTTTATCTGTGCAAAAAAGAGTATAAATATAAATGTATATAAATGAAAATCATACCTTATGCTCTTTCATGCATAGGTAAGTACTAAATCAGGTCTTGCTGTGTATCGAATGAAATGCAAATAATGTCTCCAGCAGCTTTTTTATCAACTTACCTACACACTTCCTGTGTGCTCTGTTCCTGGAGGGACAACCATGTGGGTGTGGGTGTCATCTCCACAAGGTGTATGGCCTGCACTGCCGTGTGCAGCAGGTCCCTTCCCCAGGGTTTGCATTTTGGTTATGATTTTCTCTCTAGATAACACAGGAAACATCCTATTTGAGATTCTCAGATACTGCTTCCACAAGGAGCAGGATTGCAATGTCTCTGTTTCTCCCAGTGATCCCTCAGGCAGCTGCATTCCCTTAAACACCTGGATGTTCCACATTATGCAGACTGCTCTCTGTAAAGGGCTGGGATAAATGATGAGATTCAACTGCTGGGGGAGTAACCTAATCAACATACAAGGTCACATTCAAAAGCTTGAATGTTGCTTCCCAATTAGAGCTATGTATCAGATGGAAGGCAAGGGATTAAATATTGATGATTTTCTTCACTGGGTTAGTGATTATTTTCAGGGAAGCAGTTGCAGTTTCTCAGCCTATATCCATGTGCCAGATGCATACTTGCACTAGGGGTTTGTTTTATTTTTTTTTTGCATTAAGTCAGAAGAATAAATCTGAAATAAAATTTGAAAAAATACCCTGCAGTGAAGACAAACTCAGAGGTGTTTTGTTTTGTTTTTTGGGTTTTTTTCCCCATTATTCTTTCACATTCTGGATAGAAATGGCAAAGGTAATTAGCCACATTCCATTTCCAATTACCCCAGTTTCCTGATCCAAATTCTGCTCTACTGATGTCATTAGGGATTGCATAGACACTGCAGACCAGGTTTCAGTTCACACATGCTCAAGGCAGTGGGTAATTCCAGGTGATGGGCAGGGTCTTTGACAGGAGATGTTTCTGGATGAGATCCAGAGGGAGCCTTGGTGCACTGAAACACCTGAATCTGACCACTGTGAGAGATGTTCAGGACAAGGGACTTGGATCACTGGCACTGAATAGATCTTCTTCCCTCTTCTGCTTGTAAAAAGTGACGCGGCAAAATATTTCAGTGACCAGAAAAGATTTTCAGCTGCATCTTTCACAAAGGCAGTTTCAGGGCTGTAGCTGTCACCACACTGTGCTGCCAGAGCCCTCTGTGCACCATTTCCCTGTTTAGTGAGTCACACAGAGGTCTGGGTTGGAAGGGACCTGTAAAGGTCCTCTGGTCATGAGCAGGGACATCTTCACTACATTGGGTTGCTCACTGCCCTGTCCAACCTGACCTTAATTGTTCCTTACCCTTTTAACCAATGATTCATTGCCTTCTCAGCATCACACATTTGTGCTCTGGAAGAACTGGGTGCAATTTTTCACTGATTTGTAGACTCATTGCACAAAGGCTCCAGAGCAGTTTGAAAGCTGGAGAACAGCTTCTGACTACAAATATTGGCATTTACTCGAAAGTGTTTCTTTTCAAACTGAAATATTCGCTCCCTCCCCCAATAAAAAAATGGTCCCATATCACCTGGTTTTATCACAGAATTACAGAATAGTTTCTGTTGGAAGGGTCCCTTAAAGGTCATCCAACTCAACGCCCCTGCAATGAGCAGGGTCATCTTCAACTGGACCAGTCTGGACAGTGCTCAGACCCCCTTGAATGTTTCCAGGGATGGGACATCCACCAGCTCTCTGGACACCTGTGCCAATGACCACCCTCATTGTCTAAAAATCCTATTTTATGCCTAATCTAAATCAAATACCTTTCAGTTTAAAACCATTACCCTTGTTGTATTGCAACAGATCCTGATAAAATCATTCTTCTAGGCCCCCTAAAAGCCAAAAAAGCCCATGGTAAAGTTTCTCTGGAACCTTCTCCTCTCCAGGCTGAACAACTCCTTATAAAATGATCTGAATGTAATGAAAGGGATTAAAAAAAACCCCAAACTAACACTTTCATGTCAAGGCCATGAAGTCCATCATGTCCTGAAAATACTTTGTTTGCCAGCTCCTTTGCTGGGACTCTTAACCTTTCTTAATCACTGGATATTTTTTCTGTAATAACAGCCTCATTGTATAATTAATTTCACTGGAGAGTTCATTCATACAGTCATTGCTTTGCATTTTTCAATAATTAATTCCCTGCAAGCAGGTTCATATTTTTTGTATATTCCCTGTAATATTCCTGACTTCTCTTTAAGGTTACTGAACCAATCTCCTCCCCAGACGTTCTCTCTGTCCTTTCCTTGTCTCCCTCAGTCCTGCAGCACCCTCCAGTCGTCACACAGCAATGACAATCTTTGTTCCTTTCTTTGAGGTCAAATGAACCCAGTTCAGGATACACACAAGAATTAAAATAAAATAAATTGTGGATGGATGAGGAAGTTACAAGGCTTTTTGGAGAACAATTCAGACTAATGCCTGGCCAG
Source organism: Emberiza elegans (assembly GCA_024865655.1). NCBI lineage: Eukaryota > Metazoa > Chordata > Aves > Passeriformes > Fringillidae > Emberiza > Emberiza elegans. The sequence goes on from JALJVW010000154.1 coordinate 6,828,753, forward strand.
CTCTGATCTTGGCAGTGGTAGGGTAATCCCAGGGCCAGCAGGGTGGGCTGGAGGTGGCCAGTAGGTTTGATGTTGAGGACTTAGAGGACTTTAGAGGACTTTGTGAGGTTCCAAAGACTTGGAGTGAGTAAAAGGACCTGACAAGAAATTTCAAGGTGCCTAGTGGGAGAAACATGTGATGAGGCCATTTAAGGGTGTTTTGGAGGGCTTTTGGTAAAAGGAGGTTGTTTCTCTCTTCTCATGGGGAATAATAAATAGAGCAAGTTTGGCAACTCTTGGGAGTTTCTGAAAATATTCTGTGTATTTCTGGGTCATAGCACTCAAATCTTACTCATTTTTGCTTTGTTTCAAATGTTGTCATTCACAAAGTTTGTGTTTCTTCCCAGGATGGTTGTTTCTCAAACACAACTTTGATCTCAATCCCTGTTTCATAATTTCACAAAAGGTGATTTTTTATTAGTTGGTGTCCCCACATTTGAGTTTTGTGATCAAACAAATCAATGTTAGGGCAACAGTGCTTTGGGGTTTTTTTCTGTATGATACATGATACTGAACACTGTTAATAACTAAATGGCCTCTTGGTACAACTTTGTTTTTTGCAAAACTGATCCTGACTCCAGACTTTTTAATCTTATTCTGGATTTATGCCACTGTTACACAGAATGGACTTGTTGTACCCCTTAGGTAGCTACAGTCAGTGAGATGGGTCCTCCACACAGTCTTTTAGAAGAATTTCTTAAATGAATTTTTATGCTTCCAGGCTTTTAAATTTGGAAATGTTTAAATTATTGAAAAAATTTTCTATTTCCTTTTTTTTTTTATTCCAAGTAAAATTTCTGCCACAAAGCCTAATTTAAAAAAAAAAAAGTCAAAAAAATTAAAGCAACATATTATCTGACTCTTTTGCTTAGTCCAGAGGACACAATCCAGACTTTCCTGATGACTTTGCTTGTCTTTGGATTAAGTTCTGACCACAAAGTTTTGGTTTCAAGCACGTTTCTGAAGCACAAAATACTGTTCAAATCACCAGCCCCAAAGGGATCTATGCTTCAGGGGAAAGCAGGCAGAGGACAATGAAATGATGATATCTGGATTTGTCAGGCTTATCAAGACTTTTTGTATCACAGCAGAACTCACATCTTAATATCTCAGGGCTCATCTACCTTAAATAGTCCATGATATTCCAAATATTGGGTTCTGATCTGCATCTGAACTATTATCAGTAACCATTGTTAGAAAAGTGATACACTCTTTAGGGATTAATCCAAATATCACTGGAGTTGTTAGGAGCTTTACTTTAAATACATTGGATTGGAGATACACCTGATTAATCCACTTTCAATCTGCTGATTTCGTGGCCTTTTGCAGCCTGGTATGAGTTCACTCAACCCACAAGCTGCAATGGCTAGGAGCTATTAATAATGGCAGCATGACACTGACTTTGAACGATGAAATCCTTTTTCCCTGTGCAGCATCAGAGCTGCATTTTCACCAGTCATGACTCTGCAGCTTCTCCTCATCTCAGGTGTGGACACTGGAGGAGCTCAGGTGTGCACACAGACCCTGGGATAGCTCAGCTGGTCACAGCCTGGTGCTAAAAACATCAAAGCTGTGGCTTTAATCCCCATAGGGGCCATTAACTTCAGAGATGGACACAGTGATCCTTGTGTGTGCCTCCCAACTCAGAATATTCCATGAATTTGTGAATAGATCAGATCCTTGGCCCTGTTAGAAGCACAAAACCTTTGCTGTTGGAGCTCCTTATGCAGGCACAGCACATCAGGATTAGCACATTAGATGGACTCAAGATGTTCAGGAACTGTGCCCTTGCTTATCCCTCATTAAAACAAGATTTAATATGAACTTTATTTGAATACATTAGCATACATATATTACCATTATTTCTTAATATTTCATCATGAAAACATATTAAGATGGCTATATATGGGAAATGAGTCTCTGCTGGATGACATTTGCCTGCATAATACACTCACACAGGATTCAAGCTTTCCCTCATGCCTGCCTGGAGAAGGTATTGTTAATAACATTAAAATAAAACTTAGAAAACTGTGAAGACAGAGGTGTACATGGTTCACCGCCATGGAAAAGGAAATGAAATTTACAGTTCAGAGAAGTTAAATAAAAAAAAGAAAAAAAAAAGGGAAAATAATTTAGGTTTAACATTTCACTACAAAATGACAATTCGAAATTGAAAAAGTTATGAGTTGTATGATATCTTTGTTAAAATTTTCATTCTATTCAATTTCATTTTGGAAATGTTTCCAATTGTTTCCAATTGTGCAAATCTCAGTGTTTCCCTCAGGACCAAACCTCTCATTTGCTATTCCAAAAATGTTATGTACAAATTCTGGCAAAGACTGTGTCTTCCACTGGAGAAAAAAGAGAATATTCTCACTTGGCTCAAGGTCTTCCCACACTCAGTGAATGCCTGAAACAGATCTCCAGGTCCCCAGCATTTCCTGCTTCTTCCTGCAGTAACCTGTGAGACCCATGATCCATGTGCCTTGCAACCCTGACCAGGTTTCTCCCATGAAACCCATTCTCCCACTACTTTGTGAACCAGTAATGGTATTAAACCTGATTATTAAAATCAAACCTTGGAATGCAGTTTTCTGGTGGCATCCTAATCATGAAGAGTAAATATGTATACCTATGCTTTTCTTGTCATCTCAAGGAGATTTTTCAATGAGATTGAAATTCTAAATTAATGCTCTTGACAAACACATATCAGCTTTAATCTGAGAGGACTGCAGAGGGGTTATGCTCAGCCATCTCTGTCATCAGTTGCTGCTCTAGAATTTACAGGCTCCATGGGTTCTATCTTTCTTATACAGAAGTAAGTGTAAACTCTATAAAGATGATAAACTTTGGATGAAGTTTTCTCCTATAGAGGAAACTTGTGGTTCCTTCAGCAAAATTTGAAGCCCTGCTATTTTCCATAAAGAATTCTTTTCTTCAAAAAAATGGATTCCTGGGAAAATCTGCATTAAGACTAATTCCATTTGATCATATGTTATTTTTACAAAGCCGCATAGTCCAAAGAAAATCCATCTTACTTGTAATTTCTGTATAGCTTTCAGGTCCAATTGTTCATTCTTCCTACCACCCAATCACACTGAGTCTAGGAAGAGCAGCTGTGACCTCCAAGAATATCAACACAAGTTGCTGTTTATTTATTAAAATATCCCATAAAAGCACCTCCCCTCCAAAAAACTCCATGGCTATTTACTTCTTGCTTTAGTTCCCTTTCATTTTAGTGGTAGCTTAATAAGATAATTTTTTAGAATATGTAAAGAAAAATTACATTTTACACTCTTTTAAGCCATTCTCCAACATTTATTTCAAGCAGTCATATTTCTTTTCCTCAGTTTTCTTTCTGTCTTTCATCTTTCTGCTCTTCACTTGCTGTCACAAGACAAACTCATGGGATTTGCTACAGTTATGCTCAGCACCAAGTTATGAGAACATATCATGTTTACATATTTGGCTAAAATACCCACAAAATTTTACATCTGCTGTTTTTTGATATGTACAGATCTGTGAAACTTGGTGTTAATGCAATCATGCCAAAAACTTAAAAGAAAACAGAGACTGGTGACTGAAAGCTAAATTGTTTCATCCACAACCTCCTCCATCAGATATATCTTTTATTATGTATTGGGCTTTTTTTTAAATGCACATACTCTTTAATGTTACTGGAAAGTTAGGAAGGAAGAAAAGAGAATGTGTTTCAATGTTGGATACCAGCCAAACTTTCCTTGGCAGGTCTGAGTGAAAAAAGAAACAGTGAAGTTTTCAGAAACCTCCTTTAAAGAGAGCTCTTTAACAGAAAAAAAAAAAAAAAAAATTAAATTGCCTTAGCATATTAAAAAACACTAAAAATTTTAGGAGTGAAATCTTGACTTCATTGAAATCCCTGGTAAAACTCCAGCTTGTTTCAATGAGACAAAAGTATTTGTTGTAAACTCTCTGATCTTGGAAGATTTTGGCTGGTGGAAGTAATCGCAGATGATCTGATTGGACAAGGAACAATCAATTAAATTATGTGGGATATCACAATGATCAGCAGCCCACTGAATAAAACAATCTTATCCTGTAAAATTGCAAATATCAACTCGGGCAGGGTTTACTGTAAAGAACAAATTAGACTCACCCAATGTTTGTTCTCCTAACTCAGGCCCCTTCTCTGAGCTTGTTGAGGCTGAGATTCAGCTCCAGTTTCAGACGTCTCCATGCTGGCACCTGTAACAAGGTGGATTCCTGGAAGTGTTTAAATTGCTGATAGGATCAGAGGGAAGCTGGTCAAGCAACCTGCAAAGCAATTTGAGTCATGCTACACTCGGTGTCATGATTCTGCTCCCAGTCACTCAGGGAGGAAAGCTGCTCCTCTGGACAGAAATTTATCCCACTGGTTTTCAGACAAGATGGACTGTGCTCCCCTACACATTTGACTCCTCATTGACCACAGAGGGAGCCCAGAAAATGAAAATAATTGAGCTTAGACCTCCAAATTGTCTTTCAAATAAAAGAATCTTGTAACAGAAGGGCTTTTGCAAATGTTTGTGGCAGGCTGGCATGTCAATCAAATTGATCCCTAATCATTACAGACATCTCCTTTACTCCAGGAGCTTCTTGGCAGACGGAGGATGGTGATGGGATAATAGCCCAGGGAAAAATTTCTGGCTAGGAAAAAAAGAGTCAGAAAATAAGTGGCAATGAAACTTTGAGGTCAATAAGCTGCTTGAAATTTCTGTGGAGGAAAAACATGTGAATGTTTATACCACCCTTGAGCATCATCGTCATCATCATCATGTAAAATCATAAATTCTGCATAAAAATATGTTTATTTTTAAATAAAAATAAAGGGGAGCATTTAAATAAAAATAAGTGGCAGAATTTACCCCTCTTGGCATGAGGCTTTTTTTTTCACATCTGACTCCTACTTAGGTATGAATCCTTAGTGTGCCTCAGAAGGGAAGGTGGCTGAAAATAGAATCATTGCAGTTTTAAAAATAGCAAAGCTATTAAAAATAGGATGCTACAGCTTGAAAAAATAATATTTTTATAAGTAAAAGTTACTGTGAGAAAGGCAATTCCAGGAGTCTAGCATTCACAAACTAGAAAATGACAGGGATGTAATGTAAAAAAGTTATGCATTTAGAACTGGAGATAAGGAAAAAATGTAAATTGGATAAATGCTTACCTTGCCATTGGAAAACAGGACACATATTTATGTCCCTTTTGGTGGCTATACATAAGTGTTATCTGATATATATCAGGAGCTGTGCACACTTGCCAGAGTCAGGCGGGACCACAGTGCCCTTAGTGCCAAACTTTCCCCTTCTGAAGGCACAGTTAAGCAATTTGGAAGTTGTCAAATACCCTGAGGGACTGGAAAGGGGAAATTATGGAGTCAACATAGCAAGATCGGCATCTCTGCAAGCAGGAGCAGCACGAAACCCTAAAGAGAAGAGACTGTAAAGCTGCCAAATGAATATCCACAGCCTCCTTACCAGGGCTGCACGTCTCACACTAGAAATTCAGTCCCTCAGCGGGAAGGGAAGTCTTCTTGTTAAAACCCAAAATATTGCCTCTGCTTCTAAAGAACATCAAAATCTTAAGAGTAGAGCTTATGTTCTCTGGGTGGAAGCTCACAGGAAGCCTCTATGAGGGGTTACAGAAGCAGGAAACTTAGACTGAAGGCAAAACACAAATGCAAGTGGTAAAACTGGAGAAGGAGCTGCTTTGCAAAGGTTGATGTCAGATCATGAAGGAGGAAGGAATTTCTGTATAGACACTCCCATGCATTTTATAAATGAAATTGAGCTAGATGGTCAAAATGCTGCTACAGACTCTCAGCACCCAAAAATTTATCAGCTTTCTACCCTGAAAACTGAGTCTGTGAATGTTATTAATTGGCTACAAATGGCTATGGTCTCTGCTTTTCATGGATTCCTGTTTATTACAGCAGGAGAAATGATCAGTTAGGCTAATGAAAGGGGTGGTCTTCAGGGGTCTCTGGTTAGAGAAATTATCAATTCTTCTAAAACTGTACTCCCTTAAGATACTGGAAAATCTCTGTAGTTTCTTCCCGGGAGCACATTGCTTGAGTCATTAGCAAACTAGAGACAGTGACTTTTCCCTAGATCTACAATTTAAGAAATTCTTGCTAAAGAGTTTAATTTTTTTTTTTTTTTTTATTAAAACCAGTACAAATCATTATGGCAAGAATGAGCATAGTTTGCCTGTTGCACTGGGTTAGTTTTTCAGGAACCATATCTGGCCAATCTCAAAATCCTGTATCTTCATGCAGAAGTAAATTGATGCAAATTAACAACGTGTTCTGTTTACATTCTATTTTAAAATTTCATTACTGGGCTCGTGGTTAGGGTGACAATTCCCCATAAGATACCTGGTGCTACCAGGCTGCTCTCTTATTTGTTCCTAGGCACAGCAGATGAATTATTAGCATCCACAGAGAGGCTGTAATTCTGCAGTGACATCTTGCTCCATGCCCTTCATGCATGTAGCTCCAGAGCAAAGAAGGAAATAGGTCCCCTGTCCATCCAGCTGCCAGGACTTTCCCCACTTCTTTACCCACCCTGATCCATCCATGAGCCTTGATGCAGCCCCATCACCTGTGTGTTCTAAGACCCGCCCTGCTTTGCTCAGAGCCTTCATTGGTGAGAAACTGGGAATACCCACAGAACTGTAAATTCAGTACCAAAATTTGCCTAAGGGATAATGTCAGTGCAATACAGTGCTGTGACAGGATAATGGTCTCCTGGCACAATAAAACTGCCAAAAAGAAGCCAAGCAGTTTATGGATAATAAATGTCAAACGGAGGTAGATGTTTATTTTCAGAACATCACAAGCATATAATCCTGTCAGACCCTCCTGTTTCGATTTCTTTATTTCTGTTACAGTAAATGAATAAAGAAAAGTAAGGAACAAGGTGTCCCGCCGGCCAATCACAAGCTGGTTCAGCCTGAAGGCTCCAGTAAGGCATTTGTTTACTTCAACTTATATTTTTTTGAGCAGCTGCCTTGCTCTGGTTCACTGACACATGAGCTTCAGTCAGACAGGAATCCCCCCATCTCTTCCAGGGGTGTTTGTGTTCCAGTCTTGTATCTCTCAATGCTGTTAAAACTTTTAGTCCTGTTAATTTTCATTCCAGTGGAGGGGGGCAGATGTGGCATTCACACTTTCTGGAAAAATCCCTTTGCCCAGGATTTTTCTCCTGGGAAGCTGAGAAGCCTCAGAGGAAAATGAAAACAATTCTTATCTCACTTGCTTCTCCTCTGTATTGCTCATGTGGAATGTGTTTGGAGGTTGTTTATCCAGCAGGTGATTGTTTCATTGGTTTCTGGTGTGAGTTGTTTTCACTCTTTGGCCAATCAGGGCCAAGCTGTGTCAGGACTCTGGAGAGAGTCACAAGTTTTCATTATTATCTTTTTAGCCTTCTGTAAGTATCCTTTCTGTATTCTTTAATATAACATAGTATCATAAAATAATAAATTATCCTTCTGAGAACATGGAGTCAGATTCATCATTCCTTCCTCCATCTGGGGGAAACGTAAATACAATAGGCACATAGAGGGGAAACAAGGAGAAAACATTTGTCCCTGTGTCACACTGCTGGCATCTGAATCAGCTTGGCAGAGATGAGCATTAAATGGTCTTCAGAGGGGGTCGATGAGCGTTGTGGGCAGTCAAACAGGATGTGTTTATGTGGGTATGATCCCCCTGAGCTTCTAGATGTGGATAATAGATATCTCCATTTACATCCATACTGCAAATGGATGTGGGTTGAGTAAACCCAAAGTCATCTTTTATCATAGAATCACAGAATGGTGTGAGTTGGAAGAGACCTTAAAGTTCCAAATCCTCTGAAGGCAGGGACACTTTCAGGGACACTGGACCAGGTTGCTCCAAGCCCCATCCAACCTGGCCTTGGACATTTCCAGGGAAGGGGCACCCACAACTCTGGGCAGCCTGTACCAGTGCTTCACCACGCTCATAGTAAAGATTTTTTTTTACATATGTTCCTTCAGATGAGCATTTTGCACTGTTTACTCCTTTTTTGTTGTTGTTTTTATTGGTGGTGATGGTATTTATTAATTCTTAATTATCTATATATTAATATTTTATGTTGGTGTTTACCAATTAAATAATCACTACATTACTATTAATTATTATGTGTATTAATCAATAAGTATGATACTGGTAAAAACAATCTGTGCCCCAAAAGTCTGTTGGGGCACAGTCTGTTGCTGAACAAACAAAGGAAGTGGAAGAGGAGATGGTTGTGCTTTTATTTGCTGCTGCATATAACAAAACTCAGAGCTGCTGTAGTGGGCAGGGTGTCATGAACAAGCCATGGCACTGTGGGTCTGGAGAGTAGATATAAAGGGAAGCAAGCAGGAGTACCTGAAATGGGGTGAAAAGGGTGTTTCCAATGAAAAATACACTGAAGTAAAGACCATCATACAAGAAGAATGCTGTGGTGACATTTGATCTCACAAACTTTATTTATTTTGTGTGCAGCTTTCCATTCACCATCTAAGTAAAGTCAAAAGGCCTCCAGAAAAAAAACCAGCATGACTAAGGGAACTCTTGGCAGTTTTCCTGTGCAGAGAATGCCAAGGGCACAATATTAACCTTCAGACTTCACTCTGGTCCCTTTCTCTTCCTTCACTGCTTTTCCTGAGATTGCTCCACCTTCTCTTGGGGGAAGGGCCCTGCATTAAGATTTTTTTCCTCTCCTTCTTTCTTTACAGCTGAAAGAAAAACATCCAAGACAAAACCCCTCCACAGAGGAGTGATCTGGACATAAGCCCTAATGTTCCATAAGCAGCAGTCTGGACTTCAGCACATGTATTGCCTAGGAATGACTGAACATCCAAGGAGCAGCATTTGAAAACAGCATTTCCAGGGAGAAGACGGATCTGGGCGCCGAGGGAAAGGCAGGAGGGTCGTGATAAGGCTGCTTCAGGATTGTCTTATGGTAGATGGATGCAGTCTTTGTGCTTGCTTTGACTCTTAATTGCATCTGTCCACAGAGCCTTGTTAATTAACATTGATACAGAAAGGGGACAGATTTACTGAAACATTCCACAATTTCTGCCCATAGGGATCCTTCCGTGGCCTTTCTGGCTGGGTTTTTCTTTCTGGTTGCAGTGATGTCTTTGGTAAACAACCTGGATGAATGATGGCACCTGGCAGCACACGTGGCACTTACACTCTCTAAGAGTGAGGTCATCTCACCCGATTCAACCACCCTTACACAGGCAGGTAGTGACAGGACAAGAGGAAACAGCTTTAAACTAAGAGGGCAGGTTTAGATTAGATTTTAGAAAAAACCTTTTACTGTAGAGGATGGCAAGGCACTCACACAGGCTGCCCAGAGAAGCTGTGGCTGCCCCTGGATCCCTGGAAGCATCCAAGGCCAGGTTGGATGGGGCTTGGAGCAACCTGGGATAGTGGAAGGTGTCCCTGCCCGTGGCAGGAGGTGGAATGGGATGAGCTCTAAGGTCCTTTCCAGCCCAAACCACTCTGTGATTCTCTGATCTGAAGGTCAGGGGTCTGGTCTGAACAAACCATCAGGGAGTCATCAATAGTACCTGGGGACAGTCACATCCAATGGCTGCTTCATTCCCATCTAAAAAGAGTTAAAACTCTAAGATGAACCCTCTGGTGTGTCACATTCACATTTTCCGAAAAATCCCTTCACCCAGGATATTTCTCCTGGGAAGCTGAGAAGCCTCAGAGGAAAATGAAAGCAATTCTTATCTCATTTGATTCTCCTGTGCTTTGCTTGTGTGGATTGTGTTTGGAGGTTGTTTATCCAGCAGGTGATTGTTTCATTGGTTTCTGGTGTGAGTTGTTTTCACTCCTTGGCCAATCAGGGCCAAGCTGTGTCAGGACTCTGGAAAGAATCACGAGTTTTCATTATTATCTTTTTAGCCTTCTGTAAGTATCCTTTCTGTATTCTTTAGTATAGTATAGTTTATTATTCTTTAATATAACATAGTATCATAAAATAATAAATTATCCTTCTGAGAGCATGGATTCAGATGCATCATTCCTTCCTTCGTCTGGGGAAATGCAAATACAATACTAGTGTCACACTGCTGGCATCTGTCTTTTTGGATTATGAGCATTAAATGGGACCTCACCTAAACTGTTAAGACTAGGCACATATTTTAACATCCAAAGTTATGTGAGGATAATAGATATCTCCATTTACCCCATAAAATGAATTTCATGACTTCCCCAAAGTCATCTTTTATTTCAATCATTGAATGGTGTGTTGGAAAATATGCTCTCCAAACTGAAATCAGGGGAAAACTGAAGAGGTGATAAAATTCCAACCTGGCCTTAATTATATCAGATGAAATGATGGGATTTTTCAATTCATAGTTTTTTTTTTTTATTAACAGTCCTTAATATTTAATTTTTTTTTGTTCTTGTTTTTACCTCTGTTAATCTACTTAAAATAAGTTGGGACTTAAATAATTACATTACATTTATATAAATAATTTAAACTAATATCAAGAAAGTTTGTTGGGGTTCTAACAAACAAAGTTATAAAAAGATGGTTGTCATTTAAACTGCTGAAAAACAAAACTCACTGAGTGGGCAGGGTGTCAAACAACAGGAAGGGTTGGAATTTAAAGGAATCAAAAGGTGGAAATGGGGTGAAAAGGGTATTTTTGTCTGGAAGGATGACCATTTACTATGGTGGTGACATTTGATAAAAACTTTATTTATTTTGGTGTCCTTTCCATTTATCTGTTCAAAAGGCCTTGTAAAAAAAAACCATATTAAAGTTTGGCAGTTTTCATGTGCAGAGATGCAAATCATGTCATTAAAAGACTTCTCTGGTCCCTTTCTCTTCCTTCACTGCTTTTCCTGAGATTGCTCCATTCTAGGGGACCCTATAAGATAATTTTATTTAAGCTGAAAAAAAAACATCCAAGACAAAACCCCTCCACAGAGGAGTGATCTGGACATAAGCCCTAATGTTCCATAAGCAGCAGTCTGGACTTCAGCACATGTATTGCCTAGGAATGACTGAACATCCAAGGAGCAGCATTTGAAAACAGCATTTCCAGGGAGAAGACGGATCTGGGCGCCAAGGGAAAGGCAGGAGGGTCGTGATAAGGCTGCTTCAGGATTGTCTCATGGTAGATGGATGCAGTTCTTTGTGCTTGCTGTGACTCTTAATTGCATCTGTCCACAGAGCCTTGTTAATTAACATTGATACAGAAAGGGAACAGATTTACTGAAACATTCCACAATTTCTGCCCATAGGGATCCTTCCGTGGCCTTTCTGGCTGGGTTTTTCTTCCTGGTTGCAGTGATGTCTTTGGTAGACAACCTGGATGAATGATGGCACCTGGCAGCACACGTGACACTTACACTCTCTAAGAGTGAGGTCATCTCACCCGATTCAACCACCTTTACACAGGCAGGTAGTGACAGGACAAGAGGAAACAGCTTTAAACTAAGAGGGCAGGTTTAGATTAGATTTTAGAAAAAACCTTTTACTGTAGAGGATGGCAAGGCGCTCACACAGGCTGCCCAGAGAAGCTGTGGCTGCCCCTGGATCCCTGGAAGCATCCAAGGCCAGGTTGGATGGGGCTTGGAGCAGCCTGGGATAGTGGAAGGTGCCCCTGCCCGTGGCAGGAGGTGGAATGGGATGAGCTCTAAGGTCCTTTCCAGCCCAAACCACTCTGTGATTCTCTGATCTGAAGGTCAGGGGTCTGGTCTGAACAAACCATCAGGGAGTCATCAATAGTACCTGGGGGCAGTCACATCCAACGGCTGCTTCATTCCCATCTAAAAAGAGTTAAAACTCTAAGATGAACCCTCTGGTGTGTCACATTCACATTTTCTGAAAAATCCCTTCACCCAGGATATTTCTCCTGGGAAGCTGAGAAGCCTCAGAAAAAAAAAGAAAACAATTCTTATCTCACTTGATTCTCCTGTGCTTTGCTTGTGTGGATTGTGTTTGGAGGTTGTTTATCCAACAGGTGATTGTTTCATTGGTTTCTGGTGTGAGATGTTTTCACTCTTTGGCCAATCAGGGCCAAGCTGTGTCAGGACTCTGGAAAGAATCACGAGTTTTCATTATTATCTTTTTAGCCTTCTGTAAGTATCCTTTCTGTATTCTTTAGTATAGTATAGTTTATTATTCTTTAATATAACATAGTATCATAAAATAATAAATTATCCTTCTGAGAGCATGGATTCAGATGCATCATTCCTTCCTTCGTCTGGGGGAAATGCAAATACAATACTAGTGAAGATGTCTTTTTGCTGATTATTAAGGGACCTACCTAAACTGATAAGACTAGGCACATATTTTAACAGCCAAAGTTATGTGAGCTGTAGCCCATCCCATAAATGAATTTCATGACTTCCTATTGCATATTATTTCAATATTGCAGTACAAAATATGCTCTGCAAACTGAAATCAGAGGAAAAATGAAGAGGTGATAAAATTATGAAAGTTAATTATATCAGATGAAATGATGGGATTTTCAATTATGTTTTTATTTCAATATTATCAGTCCTTAATATTTAATTTTAAATTCTGACACCTCTGTTAATCTACTTAAAATAAGTTGGGACTGAGATATTACTTCCATTTATATAAATAATTTAAACTAATATCAAGAAGTTTAGGGTTCTAACCAAAGTTATAAAAATGTGAAATCATTTAAACTGTGAAAAGCACTGAGGAAATAACAGGAAGTTGGAATTTAGGAATCAAAAAGGTGGGAAATTCTTTATTTTTGTCTGGAAGGATGACATTTGCTATGGTGATGCTGTGATAAAATCTTATGGAGTCCTAAAATTATCTGTTCAATTTATTTGTACATATTAAAGTTTAGGTTCATCACAGATGCAAATCATGTCATTAAAAGCTCTCCAACCCTGCTTATGCATCTAGGACATATAAGATAATTTTATTTAATGAATAAAAATTATTTTTAAAACCCTGGGTTTCTGTACTTTAATTAAATTCTTGGATCCATGCGCAAGTCATTTGGCACCTATTATGTAGGGGGAGGGGAAGTTAATTACATCTTTAGAAAACAAGAAATTTATCATTCACACTTTTTTCAGCAAAACAGACACAAAACCCCCAGAGAACCCAAATAAGGATATTCTATGTTATTCTGTATTTTTTTTATTTAAATGCATACAGATAAAAAACTATCCAGTATTTTTACAAATATGTCCCGGATTCTGCCAACCACTGAAGGTGAAGATAAAGATAGATAGATAGATAGATAGATAGATAGATATGTTAAAAATATTTTTAAAGTATTTATTCCTTTCTCTTTGTGCTTTAGGAAAAAAAAAAACCTCACTGTCCATGTTTTCACTTTTTTTCATCTCTGAGTAGGGTAAGGTTGAAGAAATATGATCTGCTTGAAGCTGATGAGTTTTGCATCCACAGTTCAAGACAAGGAATATTAGGAAAGTCATAGCAGGCTCCTGAAACCTTCTGATGATGGAGGTTGGGCCCCTTTTCTAAGTGGTTTGTGCCAGCACTTGCCTGTTCTGTGTTAGAAGGTGTTGGTGCAATGTCTACCAACCTTCTTTAAAGAAGTTTCATGTTATCCCAGCCACCAAGGTCGTGAAAAACACACTAATTCTTTCTTCTTTTGTATCTGCTTTCCATAAAATTGAAAAAGACCATTGTGTCCCCTTTGCTTTTTGCTTTTGCATACACATTCTGCAAGGAATATCCTCAGAGGGGCCAGTGCTGTCCCAAGAAGATAGAAAATAGGTAAAGCATGAAGAACTGAAAGGTTTGCAGAGGGGAGATGGTTTTGGATTAGGGACAAGTCTCATAAACACTTGGGAAGGGGAAGGAGTGTGATATTGGTGGTGAGACTCTGCACAGGCTGCCCAGGGAAGCTGGGGATGCCCCATCCCTGGGAGTGTCCAAGGCCAGGATGAGCAGGGCTTGAAGAAGCCTGGGGTAGTGGAAGGTGTCCCTGCCCATGGCAGGAAGGTGGAACTGGATGATCTTAAAGGTCACTTCCAGCCTAAACCTTTCATGGTTCTGTGATGATTCTGTGATTCTCAGAGTATCACATCACGTCCAATAACTTGGTCCTAATATGCAAAGTGCTTCATGATCTTGGCATGGCATTCCTCAAAGACAAATTAATTCATCTCCTCTTGGCAAGACACAGCCATTCACAAAAAAGACAGGGCAATCAGGTTGACTTATAGCAGAGCTCTGTGCAATTAGTTTACTGAAATTCTACTTCATAATCCCTCCCCATGGGAGAGTGTGTCACTGAAATCAGCTCAGCAAAGATAAAAGAGGTTCTTCATGGGTTTCATAACCAATTCAGCAGGGCAACTTAACTGTGTGGGAGATAGAAACAGAAATATTTGAACAGAGGTAAATTTGCTTTGAAAAGTTTTTGTTTATCTTTTATTGCAATTTAATTAAAAGCCATTGATAGCAAATCATGAGGTTTCTGCTGCAACAAGTTGCTCAGGCAATCGTTTTCAGGCTGATGATAAAAGAATATTGAAGTCAAGTCCAATAATTAAACTCAGCAAAGAACATCAGAGGAAAATTATTTACTGAAGCATCAATTCATGGTTTGTTGAGGTATGACATCTCATGACAGAACCTGCTTGTTGTGAAGTCTGTCTGATGCATTTTGAGGCTGTTTCTTGGATAAATGGCATGAGGGAAGTAGGCATTGATTCCTGAAACTTGCTGTCATGCAGATACGATTTTGCAAGGGAGGTAGAAAGAGGACTGCAATGCCAGAGTTCTCTACAGCTCAGGGGAAGTGCAGGGCCTGTGATGATTTATGCCCCCTTTGGGATGGGAGTAGAAGGTGACAGTCACATTATACCAACCCTGACTTATCTTGTCTCCTTGTGGCTTCTCATGAAGAAGCAATGGAAATGGTTCTTCAACAAATGAAGCAGAGGTGACCTTTTCAGTCCAAAAATAGAAATCAAAGTTTAGAGTACACTGTAACACAGCACTGAGGCAGGATCTTTCAAACAGCAACTTATCCTTGAGCTGTTCACTTAGAATTAAAATTTCAACTTTGGACCAAACTTGCCCAAATCAAGTCTATTTCTGGTTTATCTCTTTATAACTTCCAGCAGCACTGATGTCAAACCAAATCAGGCCATAAGGTGCAAGCAGCAGGATTAAGTGGCATGACTTGGAGGCACATTTCATGTGATGTTGGACTGTTTTGGAAAATACCCTGGGTTTTTTTGAAACAGGCTCAGGTTGTGATGAAGTGAAAACTCATTCTCCCTATTTGATCATAATCATAATTCAAACTACTTGGTGATACTAGACCAAAGAGTCTTGACAAATCTGCCCAGTACATCCATTTGGAAAATGAACCCGTGCATGATAATTACTTTCAGGCAGTCATTTTCTAACCAGTTTTCCATCCATCTCACATTAGAATTAGCATGACCATCTTTCCCCAGTTTGTTATTTGTGATAAAATGGCATTAGACAATATTAGCAGACACCCTACAGTCTAATAGTTAACAACTGCTTTTAGCTATACTGAAGCCTGCTGCAGAAGCAACTGACACATTTTTCTTTACAAAATCACATTTCTGCTCATTTCCTTCTGTGAACTTTCAGATAGCTATTTTTTCACTACCTCTGGTTGACTGGTCAGTGGCCTTTGGCTTACTATTTCTCCTTTTTCTTTATAAAAACCTTTATTTTATTTGCTTTATTTTATCTTATGGGACCTACCTGATATCTTAGGGTTCACAGGCATCACAAAAATTCCAAGATATTTTTTGATTTGTTATCTGGGAGTCCAATTTAAATTCATCAAAGTGTTCTCAGAACCTCTTCTACTTTTGTTCTGCTTTAATTTGCATTCCTCTGCTTCTGGCATCACTTTTTTTAGCCATGTGATTTGATCACACCTCAAACTCTTGTTGAAAATAGAAGCAAAAATGTTATCAAATATTTATAATACCCTGATGAAGAGTCAAGAGGATCCAGTCTAAAAAAATGTTAATTAATGTGATGTACCACAGTGTTCATTCCCTCATGGAATATCTAAACCATCACACACCTGAGGTCTTTGGTGGGGGATAAGATCCATCAAAAGCAGAGGAAATTGCTTAAAGGAGACCATTTTAGAGAACCACTAAATGGAAATGGAGAAGAAGGGGGGAAAGCAGAGGGGGATGCATCTGTGTAATGGGGGAGGCTGTAGTGACAGTGTCAAACTTTCAAGGAATAGGTGAGGTTTGTGTAAGGTCAGAATTGCCTGTTGATCTCCCTGTTCTGTACTAATTCTGACATTTCAAGATTAACAGGTTCATTTGGAACTGGGGCTTTTTCATTCTGCAGTTGCTACCTCTCCTTTCCTCTGTATTCCTCCCATTCCTCCCATCAAAGGTGTCTGAAATTATGCCTCTGATACAGTTACTGAACACAATCACAAAAAAAGAGATTGTGGTTGGTGCCAACCAAAAAAGAGAGGCTCTGTAGAACACAGGAAAATTTACATACAAGCCAAAGTATCTTGAGTGCCCAAGAGTTTCTAGAGGAATGTTTTCAAAAAAAAAAACCAAAATCCAGAGGATGTTCCAAAGGGTGGGAAGCCTTGTCAATAATATATGTCAATAATAAACAACAAATGATATTTCCTGGGAAAGCTACAGCAGCATCAATAACTGAACTGATTGGGGGGGGCAGGGGAAGGCAAAATTAATGAAGTCTAAATAAGTAAGAGGGAATGTAATTAATTAATACTAGTCACCAATATTTTACAGAAAACATCTCATAAAACAAATGCAATTTAAATTTTTGATGATTTTCCAAGGGTAGCTAATTAAGGTAATAACAAAGCTATAATCTATTTAGAGTTCAGTCTGATGTTTGACTTTTTGCTGCATAACATTTAGATTAAAAAATTGGCTCCACATCATATTCATAAGGCAAATCATAGGAGATTAAGAGGGTAATGCAGAAACTGCAAGAGGATTTGTCAAGATGGGAAACTGATGGAGAGAAGATGCTCTTAGTAGGGTTCTGCACAGGCTCTTGCTTGGCCTGGTGCTATTCCGTGTTTCTGGAAGGCTGGTTGTAATTGCCATTGGTTGGACTCAATGATCTTAGGGGCTTTTTCAGTCTTAATGATTCTCTGATTGTTCTTACATATCTTTTCTTTAGGAGGGATCCAGTTTTCCTGTGTTGTCCCTCTAACCAACAGCTCTATTTTTGGCTCCTATCAGAGCAGTCCTACAGTAAGCACCCAAGTTCCCAAGCAAGAAGTGATGACAGGTGACTTGAAACCCTTGTAACAATCCACTTTATCTAATTTAGGTGATTGAATCTAGGCAGGCAAGATTTCTCCTTGGAGGCCTGCAGAGCACCCTGTCTATCTCCACTGACCCTGCCAGGAGTTTCAGCTCTTCTTTTGGGAGGAGCTTGACACTGAGTCAGATAAACTGGATCACATCCCCTTGGATCACTTGGCCTATATAAATTTACAGTCCCAACTGATAGGGAAATCTGTATCATTCACTCAGCCTTTCTTGCTTTTAAATTCATTAAATCAGTCCAGTGCAACAAAAACCTGATACCATGCATGGGAATCACCTTTACTCTCTGTAGTGCATGTGCTGTGTCAAGAGTTAAGAGCATCCAGAGTTTTCATTAAGGACAAAATATGACCTGAATTAAATTCTTGCTTTGCCAGGAATTTAGGGCATGAAAATTGAATTTCAAGCTGGTGTAAGTAGAGACAAAATTACCGAGTTCCTGGTTTTATGAAGAAATAACAGTCTTTCCTTTTTCTAACCCTCTGTTTTTCTTTTCTCTTTGCCTATGTCTTAGTTCCAGTCATTCATAATCCGCTCTTCTATTTTTCTATTTTATAGCCATCCCACAGGAATAATGTGAAATATAACCAATCAGTATTTGTAAAGCACTTTGAGGCTATCAGGTGGAGGAAGTGTATAAATGTAAATTGTTACTATTGCTCTTACATTGCTGCCAAGGGACCTGCAAACAGAATCAGGTCCCCATATATTCAGATATACACAGGCTTAGTCACATCTGTGAAAGCCTCAGAAGATACAAGCTGAGGAAGCATAAGAGGATAGAAGTTTAATAAAATATGGGAAAAGGTCGTTCAGGGATTGTTTATGAGTTCAAGACTGAATCACTCTTCTGCCACAGATTTTTGCTCCATTTTGCTCCTAGCATTGTCCTCAATACCTGCTTTTGGAATATTATTACTGTGTTGTCTCCACTGGTGTAATCTCATGCAGCTTTTATGAAGCAATCCTCGTGACTGTGGTTAGGCATTCACACAGGGACAAGCAGATCTCACATGATGAGACAAATTATGGCCAAGTGCTTCTTGTCACTGACTGTTCATTGTCTGGGGCAGACCCAGACAACTGTCCCAGATGTTGGCATCTACATTTGATTAGACAAATCCTATCCTATAATTACCTCTGTCAGTAGATTAAACACTGCCAGGGAACATTCCCAAGCACTGGAATGAAATCATGTATATTCTTCAGTTTTAGAATGGTGCCTGGAATTATTCTGGCCCGAAACAACCAACACTTTCCCAGTGCATTCCTGAGTGTGGCTCAGGATCCAACACCAGCCAGGGACCATTCCAAGTGGTGGGTTTGGATGCAGTTACTCTGTTCCAGAGACAGGGACATTTCATGGCTATAGACACTGACAGGCTGTGCCAGCTGGACCCAGAGTTAGAAACTGGACCCTGGCACTGCTTGGTTTACCAGGGGAGTCATGCCCACAGCTCGACACCCATCCCAACTGTGACTGGGAACATTCAGTGGCTCACAAAAATGTGTCCTGATGTCCAAAGCTGACAGAACATTTAGTGCCCTGATGGATCAGGGCCTTTTTAGTACCACTTCATGGGAGCAATGTGGCAAAGGCAGGAACAAGACCATATTCCCTGCAGGCAACTTTCAAATGCTTCACGCTCCTGCAACCACAGTCACGCTGGGTTTGGTTTGGTTTTTTGATTTCTTTTCCTGTTTGTTTTCCTGGGGTTTTGTTTGTTGTTGTTGTTGCTTTCAGATTGTTTATTTGTTTGTTTTTGCTAGTTTTGGTGTGGTTTTGTATTTCTTGTTTTGGTATGGGTTTGTTGATCTGGGCTTTTTCCAAATGTTGCATTACTCTGTAAAAGACAGAAAGAAAGAAGCTGTGCTGATACATTTTGCATGGACTCATGACCATGTAGGTTTGCTATTCATGAAACAATTTCTCTGGCTCCCTGTTATAAATATCTTAAAGCAATGCAGCTTTCAGGAGTAATAAAATACTTTAACTTCAGCCTCCTTTCCTAGGTAATAAATTAATTAGTTTTCATATTCTTTTCTACCTCTTATTGAAACCACTATGCCCTGATGATGTCTAATAGCTAACAATATCACAAGGAGAGTTGTTACGTATCTCTTCATGTCAGTCTAAAGGAGTAAAGTCCTGGATCTGGCTGCTCTTTGCTCGTCCCCATCAGTTTCTCTCCAGACTCATCTCTGTCCTCACTGGATTCACAGCAAAGGCCACCTCAGGCCACCTCCAAAACAGCAGACTGAGGGGGACAGAATTAGCAGAGGCAGCTGCAATGAAGGAAAAGCAAGAAGCCTCTTAGGAGGATGTTTTATGAAGGTGGTCTCTTCTACAAGATCTATGGTATTGCCTTTCCATCCTGAACCCACCATTGTAAACAGAAAATAACAGTGCTGTGAGCAGGGCATCACCCTCTGATCTGGGCTACACTGCCCTCCATCCTCCTTAAGGAGGTGAAATAGCACAAGGCAAGCATCCAAGATGTTGTCAGACCAAGAATTAAATCCATCTATTTTCTTACTGGGATTCCTGTGCTTAGGAGAGGATTTCCACCTTCCTCTGGAGCTGGAACATTAAAAATCCATTGCAATACTTTCCCCAGCCAGTTTGACAACTCACAGCACAGATTTGGTGTCTGTGTAAAGCCCTCACAGAGGACGTGGGGAGCAGGAGTAATTGACAGAGCCACAGATCTCCATCTAGGGATGGGTTGTAGCAGACACCTTTGTCTTCAAAGTACTTTTCCAAATAGGCAGAGACATGAGAATCAAGTCATATGGTGACAGAAGAAATGAATATTCATTGTTTGCCTTTTATGATAGTAAGAAGCACAGCAGCCAGAGCTGAAAAGATGGGGTTTAATTGTTGCAGAAGTGATAAGGAACACACGTGGGAATGCATTCATTTGATTTTTTTCGCTCCTATGAGGGAGCTTCCTCAGTCATTTCCATTTTCTCCAGATGAATCAATATTTTCTCTCTAACAAAAGAAAACAAAGCCACAACTTAACCTCCCACCCACACAGAACATATTACTTAACTGCCTGCTGCTCCCAGCTCTCTTCACAAGCTGTGTTCCTGCAGCATTTTAATTTTTCAGTCCTCTCAAGAAATATCATAACATTAACATTATGCATTTTATGATGCTCTTACTTGTTACAGATTTTGCAGTTCTTTTCTAACACTGGGAGATTTTTTCAGGTTACAGAGTGAATTAGCTGTAAAAGCTTAGAAAATGGCAAGGATGGATTTGCAACTAAAAAAATCTAAACAGGAAAACCTGTCTATATCTTCCTAATAAATGTTCAAGAAATCTTCTAATTTGTCATTAAAACCCCTCAAATTTAATAAGATTTCCGGAATTAATCGAGGGGGGGAAATTACTCAAAGCATGCTCCCAAAAGCTGGATTGACAAGTTTTTCATTTCAAAACTAAATTTGTAGGAGGGACAAAACAATCCTCTCAATGTACAATAAAGCACTGTGTTTGCACACAATACTTTTCAAAATCTGTTTTTCATATGTGAAAGAATTGGCCACGTTTATTCAACAAATATTAACCCTTTGAAAACCTGTCTTGGCATTATTTCCTTATGTGAGCAGTATTTTAGCAGCTTCCCCAATCACTCTGCAGCTTCTTAAAGAAATAAAACCCAACTGCGGGAAAAAAACTTCCACAATAAATCTAAACGCTTGAAAATATATCAATACATAATCCAATATTTGTTTCCTCCCCTACCAGAGATTCAAAGGCTCTTTAGCTTTTGCTCTTACCCATTACCACTTCATCCTCCTGTGCCTCTTCTGCAGCCTGGCTGCCCAGACTTTCATCAGTTTCTGTGTTTCTGTATAAAATCTCCAGTGCCAATGGGTGCAGGTTTCTGCTCCTGCAGTGCCTGAAATTCTCCCTAAAAGCCACCTCAGTGTTTCATTCCCTCCCTTTCTTCAGCTGGAAGGGTTTTCTCAGCTGTTTTCAAGACAACTACATAGCACAGAATCAAAACAGCCAATTCAACAACAGTAACCACAGGTTTTACTTTGGATTATTTTCCCTGAAGGGTCACCCCTGTTCTTTCTCCTTTCTCCCCTGCTCTCATCTCCCAGTAGGATAAACAAACCTCCTCTGTCTCCCCCTTCCCATCCCTGCTCTCCCTGAGCAGCGCTGGCCCTGCTGTTCAACGAGGTTCAGAACTGAAACAAGGATTCCTAAGGGATTTTTTCTTATGATCCATATTTCTAAAACTAAACTCTATAGCACATAAGAGCTTTTCTTTCCCAGTTTGAGGTAGAAAATCATAAAAGTGTATGAAAATGAACTTTGTGGTCTGAAGTTTGTTTTACTTGCTCTAATGTTCACAGCCTCTGTTGCTATTCTGAATGATCCCTCTGCATTATTTTTTCACTTTTTAATGTCTTTTTATGCCATTAATTTTTACTATATCCACCCAGCTATTAAACCATAACAACTTAAAATCACTATGTCAATAGGACCTTTTGTGCCTTTACTTGTTTTTGAATCTCCATATGGCAATCTGGCTCCTGGGCACCCAATACACCTTTTTTCAGTACCTAATCAGTGCACTTATACCAACCCCTCGAGCCTGTTCACAATTCTTATTTAAACTATTGTGTCTCGGTAGCTCTTTGATCTGAGCACAGTCCACCAGTGCAGCCCCATCAGAGAATCAGAGGCACTGTTCCAGCCCTCCTTGCTTTAGGTTACTCTGCAAGTAAATTTGGTTTGTTTTGACTTTCTGCTCTTTTCCAAAGCTTTTTCCAAAACCATGTCTACTTTGCCTTGTGCTGTAATCCCATTTTTCCTTTGTGCTGAATAATTTGTTTCCAAAGTTGTCTCCTTTCTGGGAATAGGCAACTTCAATAATTTTCCTCAGACAGACCTGCACTTTTTCCAAGCTGAATCGTTCTCAAATATTTGGAAGTGGTTTTAGTTTCTCTCTGTGGTTTGCTATTTCTCTGAGCTCCAGACTCTGTGAACCATCACTCAGCTCCCCCAGCTAACATCCCTGACATGTCTGTTATTCCACTTTAAAGAGGATTCATTGGATGACACCAGGGAGGATATAAATATCAGCATATCCCAGCACTGCTCTCAGAAAAGGTGCTGATGCCCTGCTTGTTTCTGAGACGTACTTCAAGCTGACTTTTTAGATCCTCCATGGATTTTGCCATTTGGGATGACCAATATAATGCACTGCTCACTTCATCATCCACATCACCTGCGGGGTAACACTTACAGGCACCTTCAGATCAGCAGCATCTGGGCTTAAAACTGGCCTGAATTTGAAAGGCACAATGTGCTTGCAGCACCCATTCAAGTATCTAAAATTTAAGCCAGTTTTACCGGCACTAATGCTGGATTACACGTTGTTACTGTGTACTCCCAGGGACAGGCAGGACCAGCTGGCAGTGCCCTTTATTCTTTACCTTCCTGCCCAGGAAGGAAGCAGCACAGTCCCACCTGCCACTGCACAGCTTTCTTTGCCCCCTCTTTGTCTGCTCCCTGCCATGCTGGAATGCTCCACTGCAGCATCCTGGCCATTATTGTCCTGGTGTTGTCCTGGTGTGGTCCAAGACCTCGAGAAGCTGCAGTAAAAAATCATCCTTTGCCATATCTCAGTCAGGCACTAGAGGGACGAGCCTGTCCCAGGGCGCTCCAGTCGATTTGTGCTGCACTCCTGAACCGTTCCTGTGGTCACTGCCTGTAATAAATCATCTCAACTACTGTCTGCAACCTAACAGGTCAATGGGGAATGGCCTTAGGCTTAAAAAGGTGCTGGCTTAGATTAGATATTAGGAAGGAATTCTTTACTGTGGGGTGATGAGTCACTGGATCAAGTTGTTCAGAGACATTGTGGATCCCCATCCCTGGAAGTTCAAGGCCAGGTTGGATGGGACTTTGAGCAGCCTGATCTGGAGGAAGGTGTCCCTGCCCATGGCAAGGGGTTGGAACTGGATGTTCCTTAAGGTCCTTTAGAACACAAACCATTCTGTCATTTTATGATCTGGCCAAGATCCTGAGCTCCTCAGCTCTGTGAAGGACCCACTGGACAAGGCCACAGCAACCAAGAGAAGTGATTCCAGGTTTCTCCCTGCCAGACCAGCTCCCAGCACCATCCCAGTCAGAGGAGCAATAAGTGCCAAGGATCCAAAGGCTCCAGGCCCACAGCACCCAGGTATCTCTGCCACCTACAGCTTAGACATGGTCACCATGCTTTGCCAAGGGTTGTTACAAGCCTGCACGTGCAAAAATTAGGAATCAGGCTCTGGCCTCCCACTCAAGGTCTCGCTTCTGTGTTTAAGTACAAGGGCTCAGTAAAGCCTTTGCATTAAGACTTTATTCTCTGGGAGCACTCAACCACTGGCAAAAGTACATCATAAAATAGACAAAGAGCTGTAATATGTACCAATGGAGCTTAGCATTTCCTGGGGTTATGGAGGGAGACAGTACCTTAAGATGTGCAGATAGATGGCTGACAGGGTCTTTTCTGCAGAACTTCCTGCCTTAGACCTCTCCTTGTTGCCTGTAAGAACTCCAATCCACATTTGTAGATCAACTATATCTAGGCCACTAAATAAAAACAGCCTGAATTTGAAAGCCATGATGTGCTTGCAGCCCCCAATCAAATACCTAAACATTAAGGCAGCTTTACCAATGCAGTTTTTTCCACACTTCTGAAAGGCTTCTGGGTCCCAAACTGAATCACTGCCTCTGCAACCTAACACAGACCCTCCAAAGCCATCTCAGTTTGGCTCCTTATCCACCAGTCCTGTTCATCCACACAGAGCCATAGAGCCATAGCATGATTAAGTTGGAAAAGACCTGAAAGGTCATCAAGTCCAACTGCTAGTAGCAGTAGAAGCATGTGTAGAAGGGGTATAGAAGCATGAAAGGGATTGCTGAATATGCTGTTTCTTCTCCAAAACACTGATAAATACTTCAGGCTGAGTGCAGCCTGCTGTTTGTCTAGTACTGAATGAGACAGAGGCTGCTGATATTTTTTTGAGCTCCCCACTTTCCACTCACCCTGTTGTTTCTGTAGCAGTTTATTATGGAAGAGCCTTGTTCTCTCAGACTTTGAGGTGTCCTTGGTCCTATCCCAAGATAAATAATTTCTGTTTGACAAAACTCACTGGAAGGTAGCAGAAATTTGGTGGAAGGGGAGACAGCAAGCAGAGACTTGCGTTTTTTGGGTTTTGCTTTTTAATTACGCTTCTGTGATTTAGAATTACAAATTAAGTACAAAGCCCCTCCAAAGCCAGCCTGCCTTTCCTCCTGCCTTTCCTGCAAGGGGCTGTCAGCTCTGCTGGCGCTGGACCTGCTGTCCCAGCCAGTCCTGGCTCAGGCTCCCAGAGGAGCAGAGCTTTCTGTCTGGAGAGTTGGTGGGCAGCTCGCCTGCTGCAAATGCATTTCTCTGCTGCTCTCCTTTGGTCCGAAGGAGCTGCAGAATTCTCCTCCTCTTATGTAATGGTCTGCTGGTGTCTTTGCTTGGAAAACCTCTTTTTCAGCTGGAGGGTGTCAGGAGCTGTATCCTACCTCTCCTGGGTCACTGCTGAGAGAGCAGCTGGCCGAGGGACATGTGCCAGGGTGTGGGGCAGCAGAAAGGAGCAGCTCCTCTCCCCTTCCTCCCCTTGTGTCCAGCATTCCCCGGGCTCTCCCTGTTCCTCTCAGGAGCACGGGGCATCTCCATCTGGGCGACCCCGGGCAGCAAATGGGGGAAAGGGGAAATTTGGGCTGGGAGCTTTGCCTGGAGCAGTGTGTACCGCGTGTGCCCCCGCCCCCGAGAGCCACAGCGCGGATGGGGCAGAGCCGAGTGCCGGGGGGATGCGGTGGGACAGCGGGATGAGAGCAGGGCGCGATGGGACAGGGGATGAGAGCGGAGCGCGGTGGGGGGATGCGGTGGGATAACGGGATGAGAGCAGAGTGCAGCGGGGGGCATGCGGTGGGATAACGGGATGAGAGCAGAGTGCGGGGGGGATGCGGTGGGATAGCGGGATGAGAGCAGAGTGCAGCGGGGGAGGATGCGGTGGGATAGCGGGATGAGAGCAGAGTGCAGCGGGGGGCATGCGGTGGGATAACGGGATGAGAGCGGATGCTGCAGCCGTGGGACTGGGGACGAGAGCGGAGCGCGGCGCCTGCTGCTGCTGCTGCTGCTGTGGAAGCGGATCGCAGAGTCTCCGGGCCGAGCTCTCCCTCCTCCGGCACCCGGCGGGGATGGGGAGGGGGAGCGAGGGAGGGGCACGGAGGGGTCGGGGGACGTTAAAATGCAGCATCATCCTCCGGCCCCGGCGAATTCCGAGTGTGTCTGTGTGTGTGAGTGTGTGTGTGTGTGTGTGAGGGGGCGGAGGGGAAGCGGCAGCGCTGCCCGCAGCTCCCGGAGCAGCGGGGCTGCGCGGGGCTGCGCGGGGCTGCGCGGAGCGGAGCGGGCACTGCGGAGCCGGCAGCGCTCCCGGCGCAGCGCCCGAGCCTCGCCGGAGAAAGGGGGGCACCGGGCGGGAGGGAGGGAGGGAAAGGGGGGCGGCGATGCTGCCTGGCTTGGGGGAGGGAGGAGAGCGGGGGGGGGGGAGAAAAAAAGGAGAGAAAGAGGGAAAAAAAGGCAAGGAACCCCCACCCCCCCCCTCTCCTCCCTCCCCTGCCCGGTCCCTTCCATCTCCGGCACACACACACACACACCCGCACGCACACACACACCCCATTGATCAATATTTGGCTGTCTTGCTGCAACTTGCTGCAGTCTTTTAAAGGAGTAGTAGAGAGAGAGGGAGAGGGAAAGGGAAACTGGCAGGAAGGGGTAAGGAGCTACACATGTCACATGTGCTTTCTAAGACGGCCAGGAGCATCTGCAGGCTGGATCTGGTGGAGGATGCTGCGGCAGGTGATACACAGAGGGCTCCAGTCGTTTTTCTACAAGCTGGGCTTATTCGTGAGCAGGCATCCGGTGTTTTTCCTCACTGTGCCCGCAGTCCTGACCATCATCTTCGGCTTCAGCCTGCTCAACCGCTTCCAGCCTGACACTGACCTGGAGAGCCTGGTAGCCCCCAGCCACAGCCTGGCCAAGATCGAGAGGAGCTTAGCCAGCAGCCTTTTCTCCCTCGATCAATCCAAAAGCCAGCTGTATTCGGACTTGCACACCCCGGGGAGGTATGGCAGGGTGATTCTCCTCTCCAAACCCGGAGGCAATATTTTGCATCAGGCTGATGTGATCCTGCAGATCCACCGAGCCGTGCTGGAAATGAAGGTGAACTACAAAGGCTATAATTATACTTTTTCCCATCTGTGTGTGTTGAGAAATCAGGATAAGAAATGCGTGCTGGATGATATTATTTCAGTGCTAGAGGATCTGAGGCAGGCTGCCCTCTCCAATAAGACAACAGCCAGGGTGCAAGTGAGCTATCCCAACACTAAATTAAAGGTATGCTCTTACTGCATGCTTTTGCCAATTAAAGAGGCAGCACTTCATTTCTTGTCCTAAACAGCAAAGAGAAATATAATCATATCTCTCTCTCTCTGTGGAAATGTGTGTGATCTGGGCTTTCCTTGTGAAGCAGCTGAATCTGGTGCCTTGCTTTGCTCTTGGTGAGGAGGGAGGGTGGGGAACCGGGCGCTGCTGCCGGAGCAGGAGAAGAAGGGAGCGGAGAAGAGCCTGAGCACCGGCAGACCTTGCCATGCCTTGAAGGTTCAGTTCATGGGGGGAAAGGGACAGGAGGTTGGTGGGGGATGGAGAGCTGGTTTGCACTATCACCTTTTCCAGCCTCACTGCTGTGGTGGGATAATTTGTCTTTAATGTGGCCAGGAAAAGCTTTCCTCAAAGGCACAGTGAGGTCCTGTGTCTCCCTGCCCCTGCCAGTGCTGTAAGAGCAGCAGGAGGTTTGGGCCAGAAGCAATTTCAGGTGTCCTGCCTTCTTTACCTGCATGCAAAGAAGGTGAAGGGAAGTGGGATTTTTTTTTTCTCTCTCTCAGTGTAAAAATTCTTAACTCTGTCAGTGATGGGTGGGCTGGAGTTTTGGGATGGATCCCACCAGCTAGAGGCTTCCAGCAAAGTTGAAACAAGGTGAAAGGTGAAAGAAGTTTCAGTCCTCCCAATTAAAAGAATAAGCAATTTGGCACAAATTATCTCAGGACTATTTCCCTGGCACACAAGCACCCATCTGCTTTCCCTCCCATCTGGAGCAATTCCCGTCACCAAAACTAACCTGCTGTGAGTAAATAAGGTACAAAGTTTGCAGGTAGCTCATCAAAGAAGTTTTTGTGGATTACAGTACATCTGCATGCTCCTCTTGGCATTGCACCAGAGGCAGGATTTATTTAACAGAGTGTAACAAACTCCCTGGGACACTATTTACTCATGGCTCAGGTCACAGGGGAGAGGACATGCTCCTCCTTGCAAACCAGAGATCTCTGGGGTTACCTCTCCCCCTTTTTCAAAGAGTTCCTTGGGAGTAAGGGACATGCTCTTGCAAGTAGCAGCACTAAGATCCTGAAGTTATAATTTGTTCCTTACTGTACATTTACCAGAAAAAGATCCCATAAAGTCAGTGCCTGTTTGGAAATCTGAAGCAGAGACATAGATTGATTTTATTTGATTGTCTTTTTCCTTCTATAAAAGTGCCAGGTGGAACTGCCTGGATCTCGTCCCGTGGCTGTAGATGTTACAGTAATTGCTTTGTACAGAGTTGTGGTTGCCTGAGTGGAGTGTGTGGAAATGAAAAGGTGTCCTTGCTACTGCTGGAAAGTCCTGAGTGCAAAGAGTGCTCAGAAAAACAAGTTATTCTGAATCAAATATCCCTGAACAAATTTTATCTTCTAGTGTGCTGCAAAGGCAATCCCGCCACTGCAGAATTAAGGTGAATCCTTTACATTTTGCTTATTTTTAGAACTAAAATTAAAGTAGTTCAGTGGAGAACGCTGATAATCTAGATTAACAATGTTATAAAGCAGCTTTATATAGAAATAGTCATCCTACTCTCTAAATCCAGGTTTTCTTCTCTAGACAAACCCTAACTGATCTTATCAAAACTAGGATGCAGTCACTTGCAATGTATTTTTTCATTAGAAGATTGCCTACAGCTCCTCCTTTTTTTAAACATAAAAGCAAAGGAAAAGATAATGTGGTCTGGATCAGCTGCATATTGGATAGTCAGATAATTCACACACGGATAAAGGTTTCCCCAAAACATAGAAGTCTAACTCTGGGCACTGCCAATCACCATCCCAGCACCTTCAATCCCCCAAGGAGTTGCTGTGTTTCATCTTCTGGGTGAGGGAATAAACACCCTAAAGGAACTTAGTTTAAGCCTGGACAGAGCAGAGAGGGGACCTTTCCTCTTGCCAATGAAAGAAGGTAAAGCCACCAAAGGCTGTGGCTGCACTTCAGAGAAAAGCCAGCAATTGCAACCCATTTCTGTGGGTCCTGCTTTTTCTGACTAAGAGAAACACACTTTGCCACTATTTTATTTCTTCTTACATATTAAGGACTCTATCATGGATCTGTGGCCAGCCCTGAACCTGGGCTGGTCTTCAACAATGGTGTGTCTGCAGAGACTCACCTTCTCTGGTCTGTTTGGCTCCAGCTGCTGGGATTAAATTACTGTTTTGTATAAAATAATTCACTTGTTTATCTCTGTCATCTTTGCTGTCCCATCTACCAAGCATTAGGAAGTTGTGGGCAACATCTCGTGAACTCCTTCAAACCATGGGCAAGGTCTTGGTTTAATCCCAGCTCTCAGGCAGTTTACTGACCTCCCTCTATTTGCATCTCTGAGCAAAAGCTGTGGAAACTCAAGCCTGTATTTCTTGTTTTGAGGTGTCTCATTGTGTTTAAACAGGAACATCTCGGATGCTGCACCCATTTGGGTAGATGAGTTTCTGGATGTTGAGCAAAGGCACAGAACCCCTGTGGCTGTATCTGTGAGGTTTTGTATTTCTTCACACTTGAACTGTGACATTAAGGAAAAGTTGTGGTTAAACCTCATGGGACTGCAAACAAAAGAGCCAAATCTGCCTGCTCTTATTCAGCGTGGGCCAGTGTTCATCACATTCACTGGTCCGTGCCCTTGGGATTCTTCTCAGCTAAACCTTCCTGCACCATTAGGACCCACTAGGATCTTCTAGGTTGCCTCACTTTCCCAAAGGTCATGTTGCTTGGTTAATACTGGTAGGTTTTGCTCTTTTAATAACAGCCTCAAATTAAACAAAATTATTCTGAAAACAATATGGGGATTAACAAACCATGAAGGTGCCCCACATGTGTTTAGTTCACAGCACAATTTAGTTTACTTGACATGGGTCAAATGCCAAACTGTGCTGGTCTGGGACACAATGACAGTGTTGAGCTGTTCCACTCCTGCTCCATCTGGGAGCTGCAAAAACATCTTGTACTTTTTTATTTCCCTCAAGCCTTGTGAGGAGCTTTCACTTTGTCTCTCTTCCCATCTCCTGATGGAGGCCAAATCAGTTCAGACCTCTCAGGTGAGGCTGGCTGAAGGCTGACAGGGGGTGAGTTCTTGGCAGGTTTCCCACAGGACTTTGTGGGAACCACTCAGGCAGGTTTCAGCAAACTGCTCCAGTTTTGAAGCAGCTGTTATCAGGGCTGCAAAATCTGATGAAACTGCTTGGCTTTTCCTGAGGAAATCTGGATGTGAAGGATAATTGTTTAACCATAACTTGCTGTAGTGCTGGAAGAACTCACAGCCCTAAATCCTTCTGCTTTACCTATCCCTCTGTAAGGCAGGAGCTTGGTCTCTCCCCTCACCAGACAAGGAGCAGAGACACAGCATTCACATTCAGAGCACAGAATGCAGGGTAGTTTCAAATGCCTGAGATGGGTTTAAAATCCACTCTGGCTACTTAGGGGTCATTGTAGGCAAGTGCAGGTGAACCAGGCTGAAGGAAAATGCCAGCTCTCGTTGCTTTGGGGACACAGTAGCCTGCTCACTGCAGTCTGCAGCCCAGCCA
This sequence comes from Emberiza elegans, assembly GCA_024865655.1. NCBI lineage: Eukaryota > Metazoa > Chordata > Aves > Passeriformes > Fringillidae > Emberiza > Emberiza elegans. Next base: position 6,859,136 of record JALJVW010000154.1, read on the forward strand.
GAGAGTGACTTGCCCAAGGTCATGCAGATAGACCGTGGCAGAGCAGGAAAACAATGCTGGATATATGAAGTCTTGATGGAGATTTTTGAGACACTTCCTGGAGAACATTGCTCATGCTTTCCTCAGTTTGGGACATAAAAAAGATGTTCCTGTGCATGGGGTCTGGACTGTGCCCTAACTTGCACAGACTGAGCACTCAGCATCAGTCATCAAACAGTTAAATCTCAAGTTTTGGCACATATCAGCTTTGTTTTTGTCAGTTGAGACTTCCAGAACAGTGCCTGGGCATGACTTGGGAGACAGCATGGGGAAGAGTCCACCTTGGCTTGGTAAATCCGCTCCATCCTGCTGATAACAGAGTGTGGTGTTCTTAGAAGTGAGCACATTGTACCCCTGCCTCCAGGGCCAGAATGTGGTCTGAGGCACAGTTTATTTGTTGGTATAAACAGAATTATTGATTACCTGAGGATTACTTCTTGTGTACCATGAAATATGAGGGAAGAGATTGCTTTTTGACCCTGATTCGCCTATAACCACAGAAAATTTGCTGTCTTATTCCAGAAAAAGCCAAAAAAAAACCCAAAAAAATAATGAGAGTTATTTCTGAACACAGTTTTTATATGGAAGGGAAAAAAAGAAAAACATAAAAAAATATTTTTCAGGTATTTCATCTTTATTGTTTCTTTGTTGCTTTTCATGTTTATTTGTTACTTTATCTGAGAAAAGATAATAACTGAGAACTTGCCTGTCTGAGATCAAAATAAATATGACAACTGCTGGTTTAAAGAAACCTTTGTCAGCAGATTGGTTCCTGTAATATTGCCTTCAATTAATTAAGTATCAGTCATTTATGAACACTAGGCGAAATAGCAGCCAATAAACCAGAAATCTCTATTACCACATTTGTGATAAACACATCAGCTGGATATTGAGTCTGCTCTTGCTTAAGCTGAAGCATTACTTGCATTCACTTAACATCTTGAAAGCTCTAATTGCAGTTTTGCTACTGGCCAGATTCTCAATTTTTCTCACATTAACAGCTGTACTTTTAAATGAGTCTCGCTCCATTTGCATTTGTGGAGTCTTTCTGACTGCTCTAAGATCAATCCCTCCTTAGATGTCCCTGAGGGGGACACCTCTGTGGGACAGAGAAGATATGAAACCAGAGCCCACCTCCATCAGAGTAGGCATCTATGCACCAATAATATCCACTAACTGATTATCCCTTCAGTAAAACACTTAGAGTGTAAGATTCCCCTAACTCCAATGAGCAGATGCCTCCTCAGAAGCAGTGCGGCTCCGCAGCCATTTGTGATACCACCTGTCCCAATCCAAGCATGTGGTTCAGGATTTTGTGAGGTGCTCTGTGGCTGGAAAAAGCTACCAAGTCAAAGCAAAATAATAAAACATGTGCAGGGAGAAGATCAGAAGAGGGAGGCTGGAGGCTGCAGACAGTTTTCATCTCAGCCTCGCAGATGAAGACAGGATGGGGCAGGCTGAGCTCAGAATAGCTGCTCAGTAGCATGAAAGCAAGTGGAAAATGTTTGAAGCCTAGGAGCATCTTCTGGCTCACAGATTGGGAAACTGATTTGGGGAAAAAAAGACACTTTTACCCTTCCAACTGTGTTTCCATACTGTCCAGCAGCACTGGGGAGGGCTCCGGACCCTCCTCGCCTGGATGGGCTGGCGGAGCTGTGCCTTTGCTGGGAGATGGCTCTGCAGATATCAGCTTTTGAGGATGTGATCAGGCAGCCTGTCTGCTCAGTTTGGGCAAGAAAATAAGGGTTTCCTTGCATTTTTAGGAGAATTCTCCACTCTTCCCTTTGCTTAGTAGGTTAGGCAAGGTCTCTGCCTTGGCTCTGATAGACCAAGCATTAAGATAACACTCTCCTCCTGTAAAGCACATGAGACTATGAGCCCTGACTGCACTGGGAACATGAAACTGGGTTAACATGTACCAGGATAATCCACTCCAATGTAAACAAACAGCAGAAAGGCGGCAGAGACCAAGCAAAGCAAGAACGAGTGTTTGGGTGTTCTTTTTGAATTGCCATTCTTCAGCTCAGAACTTAGTTCCTTGTCAATCTCTGAGGGACATTCTACCTTCAGCTGACCAGGGGTGTAGAGACCAAGTTCCTTGGGTGTGGGGCTCATTCCTTCCCATCCAGCAGCTGGGAGCTCTGACCATGCAGAAGACTGCAAAGAAAGTATTCTCCATTGACCTTTTGCATGACCTTGGTTGTCTGCTTCCTGCCTTTCCCTCCCAGCTATTCCACTTTTACTTTTGTCAGCACTTGCAGGGGGACATGGCCTTTTGTGCAGTGCCAGGCCTTGATGTGAATAATAATAAAGAAGCAACTGGAAGGTTGTTTAGGAGGAGAGAAGAGCAAGATGCAATTATAAACCCCTTCTGCTAGTGATAATGGCTCATGCCTGGGGATCTGGGATGGATGTCATCTGCTTGCCAAAGGGAGAAAGCTCAGCAGAACTTCACCATTTTCCTAAAAAAAGACAGTCCTCTGTGGACATAAAAAAACATTTATTTGCTTTACTAAATATTTGGTTAAGGCTTGCCAATGTTTCTACACTGATGTGGTATCTTATAACAGTCTTCCCTACGCTTTCCCAAGAGGTCTTTGTAGCCCCCACTGTACTGGCTGTGTGAGCTCTTGGAGGTCTCTGAACTCCTGTCTTCAGATTTATAACCCATGGGTATTTTTGGTATCTGTAACAAGAATCAAAACAAATTCAGGTACCACCCAGCAAGGCAGGAGAATAAATTTTATTAGCATTAGCAAAGAAGATGTGACATATTCCCAGAGAAAGGGAGAGGAGAGGAGAGGAGAGGAGAGGAGAGGAGAGGAGGGAGAGAGGAGAGGAGGGAGAGGAGAGGAGAGGAGAGGAGAGGAGAGGAGAGGAGAGAGAGGAGAGAGGAGAGGAGAGGAGGAGAGGAGAGAGGAGAGGAGGGAGAGGGAGAGGAGAGGAGGAGAGGAGAGGAGAGGAGAGGAGGAGAGGAGGGAGGGAGAGGAGAGGAGAGGAGAGGAGGAGGAGAGAGGAGGAGAGGAGAGGAGAGGAGAGGAGAGGAGGAGAGGAGAGGAGAGGAGAGGAGAGGAGGAGAGGAGGAGGGAGAGGAGAGGAGGGAGAGGAGAGGAGAGAGGAGAGGAGAGGAGAGGAGAGGAGAGGAGAGGAGAGGAGAGGAGAGGAGAGGAGAGGAGACCCTAATGTATGGTAGAAATAAGAGGAACCTTGTAAGGACAAAATTAGACTGATAAATGTGGACAAAAAGAAGTTCTTACATTATTTGACATCCTTTATGCATATATGGGTATGCATTTACAGGCATATCTTAGTGGGCAAACAATGATGTAGGCAAGGCTGGGGCAGGTGTTTGGGAAACAGTAATCTAAGAGCAAAACCTGTATTAAACCTCTTCAGACATTGAGATAAAAGACCTCTATGCAGTGGTTATTACAAAAGAACCCACTGACTGGTTTTCCAAGAGAAGTGAATTGAGTTGGGGAAACCGTGATCTCGCATTTGTACTGAAAGCTTTTAATTTATGCAGGCCCCACATCCACTGTTTCTTCACAGCGCAAACAGTGAGACGTGGTTGGGACTTGAGCTGTAAAACAGCTTTAAACATAAATGAAAGTCTTCAGCAATGTAGGAAAGCAGATGCTCTGAGTGATGGAAAGGAGAGGGGAGGACAACGAGAGGCTGAAGGAGCAAGCTGTGAAGTCTTTTATACCTCTTTTTCTCACTGTATTTGTCCTGTTCTCTGTTTTCCTACCTGCCAAGGGGCGAGGTGCTCATGTGGGGAATACGCACTAAAGGAAGTTCTTGGAAGTGAGGCTGTGAAGCATCCTACAAAGGCAGAGAGCAGTGAACGAGCTCCTGAGCATTGCAGAGATGATCCCATGCAGTGGCACGAGTCACTGCCCTAGCCCTGGACTCACTGGGTGTGGATTGGCCTCACTTTTACACTGGTCAGGCCACCTGAGAGCAGGAGCTTGAGGTGAAGTGCTGGAGATCTCTGATGACACTGGCAAGGGTGAGCTGGTGGCAGCAGGAAGATTTCCATCTAAAAAGATTTACTGTGGGATCAGCTCAAGGGCAAACTGGCAATCGTTTTTTTGGTGGCAGCTCTGGTATGAAATTTTGCTGAAGTTCTTTTTCTTCTCCTTAGCACCACTCATACATTGGTAGGCAATTCCTACACAACAACATTCCTGCATGCCAGCAGCAGCTCTGCAAGGCACCAGACAGCCTTCACAGCTGTGAGCTGGCCAGATCAGCTTTTCTCCCCGGTTTTATGTTTTGCCATCAAACACACCCTCCTCCAGTCCTCTCTTGCCAGCAAACTGGCATCACAGACAGGGAACTGCCGGGTGAGCATCAGTTGTGAGACTGGCATGTCACTAGCTGGCTAATTTGCAGAAAGTTTTGGTCTGATAATGATCTATAGCTAAAATATTAGTTGGCACTACATGTGTGTAACATTTCCTGAGTATGTTTGATGGCAAATATTTTGGTGTCTTGCAGACCAATTCTTCTTTAAAAATTACATGAGCCCTAAAGCCTGCTTGTCTGTGCTGAGGGCGTCTGAGAAGGTAAAGGGCAGTCCTGCCTTCCTGCCCCACACCTTTGAAGGCAACTAAGACACCACTGAGACTCCTAGTGCAATGCAGTGTAAGCAAAGAGGATTAAAGATCCATCTCCAGCCTGCCACAGTTATTTCCTTGTGCTAACGGTGGGACACCTTGGGGACCCCATTAAATACTTCCAAAGGGAAGCCCAAACAAATGGCACGTATCTCTCACAACATGTAAGGAAAAACACCAACCTACAGGGCTGGTTCTGGGGCACTGAGCCAGTGTGCCCAAGTTTGGCACTGAAACAAGAAAGAAAAGCTTCTCTTACACTTTGTGTAATTGTTTCCACCAGTGTCACACGGGTGTTGTCAGACTGATGGGCAGGTGTTATTCTTGCCACATGCATGGTGCATTTTTGCACAAGTGCCAACATCTTCCTAAAGGGTGCTATGATTCAGCAGTGGCCATGGAGGGTTTTGGTGCTTCTGTTCTAAATGCTGAATTACCTGGACTAAATTATGCATGACCTGGATGGCCCAAAAATCTTCAGCTGCATCTTTTTCTATCTGAAGTTACAGTACTCTTGAAACCAAAACATTTTTGAAACAGTGTCCATCCTGCCCCAAATTTCATTTTGAAGGATGGAGGGATAAGGGCAGGTTCCTACAGTTTCATTTTGACATGCCCCTAATAAAATATTCCTGGGGTTTTTTTTGTATTGAAAGGGGTCATTCTAGGTAGTTTCAAAATTATTCCAAAAATATTACATTATACTTTAGATTACAAAATAAAGGAGGAAAAAACCCAAAGTCATTTTAAGAGGAATTTTTTTCCTATATTCAAACTTTAGGGAAGGAAAATCACAGCAAAATAAATTCACCTAGCTGGCTGAGGACACAGCCCAGTGCCCCTGCACATGAATTTACCCACCAGGAGGGTGCTCTGGCCTCATTAATGCAGTTTTACACTAAAGACCAAGGCACTGTGTTGATAGGACAAGTGATCCTGGCTTCCAATTTTCCAAGCCCATCTAGTTTGTAAAAAACTGTGTGGTTCATTAAGAAGAAAGATGTTGTTAGCAGTATTTCATTATGCAATTCCATCTCTTTGACAGAATCTGTGGCTTAAATATAAATCATCTTTTTCCTAATCATTTTCCAGGATGATTTCTTGGTGCAGATTTTAATATGTTAAACAAATACATTAATAAATTCAGTGCTGAGTAGATGCAACATGGAAATATTCATGTGCATTTTTCCCCTAAAATACAAAGTTCAGTTTATTCATGTTCTTGACTCTTTGAGTGAGGTTTTATTCTCAGACAAGCACAAAACACCCCCCCAGAAGAGATTTCATCATGTAGACTTTTGCATCCAGATGACAAACCCACTTCTCTTCAGGAATGCCTGGAATGTGTGGTAATAAAAATTCTTACAGTGGTGTTTCTTTGTTAACTAAGCTTACTTTTCCTTTCCATAACTGATTTCCCAACTGCATGTAGAAAACACTGGTCACCCAGTTGGTGCACAACAGATTTGTCATTGTAAATGGCATAGAAATTTGGGACACCCACAGAGAAATGCGAACATTTCTGAAGATTTATAAATGTCTCTCCACTCTTTTCTATCCCCAGGCTTCAAGATTAGCACAAGCGTTAGGCTTTAGGTATATACCCTAAAATAAATTTCACAAGCTTGACAAGCTTAAGAGCTCCCCTGGTTTCATAAAGCATTTCATTTTTGGTTTTGAGAATTCAATTTTAAAGAAAAGGGTGGCTTTTTTTTTATACCCCTAAAAGAATAAAGCCTGTGTCCTTACAACTTTTACCATTTTCTTGCCTTAATTATCAGATTTTGGAAGTGGGAGAAGGAGGACACCCTTGAAGGGAAATTTGTCTCATATAAATGTCAAATGCTGTAATTGCATATGATCCATGGTTTTTTCATCACAACATTCACCTCAAAAGGCAAGTTAAAACAGATCATTTGTCACTACCTAACATATCTGAACAAAGCTCCTTTAGGAGCTATTCTGATACTTCCATTGTGGAAAACCCAATTACATTTTAAAATAGTAAAAATAACAAAGAAAAATAAGGAAGAATGGAATGTGTTTTCATTTCCTTTAGAGCAGCTAAAGAAAAGATAACCAGGATAGGGAATAGCCCAGAATGAAGCTCAAAAAACCCAGGTTCACGCCTAAACAGTTTGAATTGGCTTTTCCCACAGCCTCTTCAATGAGGATACAGCAAACACAAAGGATAACATTCCAGACATTTGGTAAAGGAGCAGTTTGGGGTGTGGGATGGTGGTTTTGGTGCAGGGCTATGCATTCAAGAATTCATATTCTGCCGTGACTTCTCCTTTACATTGATTTTTCCCATCACAAAGGAGGACTGTGGTGCTGCTGCAGAAACTCAGAGCTGTTGGAGTTTTATGACACTCTTCCATGTAACATCAAGAGGTCAAACACATAAAAGGTTTATAAGGTCAGTCTAACCCATTCCCTGGCCTGTGCAGAATTATGAAGAAACTCTTATAGAGAAATTAATTCAGATTGGCTTGGATGGGAAATCATGTGGGTTGGAAACTGGCTGAAAGATTGTAAACGAGGAATCATGATAAATGATAATGTAACAAGTTTATGGAAGGTATCTTGCAGGGTATCTGGAGAATTTGTGTTAGGTCTGGTCTCATCTAACATCTCTATTAATTATCAGGAAATGGAATTGAATTGCACAGGAGTGAAGTTCACAGATAATATTAAGCAAGGAGGACATGGCAGCAGCAGCTGAGTCACGGAATTTACACAGACAGATCCAGAGCAGTTAGAAAGCTGAGCAGAAAATAATACCATTTTCTGAAGAGCTCTGTTTGCATTCTGGTGCCTAAAGGGCAACATAGGGTCCTCCCTCGGTACTAATTCCTGATAGCTGAGTTCTGCTGGTCTCAAAGTGAAGATGCAGCATTTAAATGACATGACCAAGGTCAAAGACAAAGTTGATGTTGAAGTTGGAGTTTTGCAGCCCCCAGAGAAAAGACACTTACTTTTGCCTCTGACTCTGGCACTGCTTTGCAAGTAGGGACATTTCAGTACTTGATGTTCTCTTTCCTTCTTCACCTTCTTGCAGACCAAGCTCAGCAGGACACACACAGCTCCCTGTGTAGAGCCTGAACAGTGCTTTGGAGGCTGCAGAGGATGTGTGAAATTGTCAGGGAAGTCTTGATGGAATTTTGCTTCTCTTTGTTCCTTTTGTTTTGTTCCTTTCTAGAATGAAACAAGTCCTCTTCTGGAGTTTTGTGCTGACTGTGGATTTTTGATGGGTGATTTGATTTGGATTTGGATGATTTGTAAAAGTTCTTTTGCCATGTTGTGCATTGTTTGATTGTTCCCCAGCACTTCAAATTTAAAAATTCCTCATACCCCTAATGTCACAAATTGGCTCCATTTTGTCCCTGTTGAATATTGTCATTTCTTAATTGTGTTCTGGTTGTGCCAGGGGAAAATTATGGTAGCAGAACAGTCCTAAAACTTAGTTGAACAGGATGGTTATGAAATATTCAGCTGGATCATATCCTATTTCTTGTCCAACTTGAGCATGATTGCAGAACGATTGTCTAGGAAATGGCTGGTGATGTTTGTGAAAATAATTGTGGGGTCAGGCCATTCCTTCTCCTCTTTTTGTCCACAACATCAGAGCCTTTGCTGCAGTGGATGGGACCTGGTCGGGTCTTCAGAGTCAGGCTGGGACCCTTCCAGTGAGGGTCTGTGGTGGAGCAATTTGTGGGTGCTCATGCAGGGAGTCACGATAGCAACACATCTGTTTCCTCTAATATGAGCCCTTTCCTATTCAGCATCTAATCTAAAGTGAGCCCAGTGTGCAACCAGAGGATAGAAGGGTGAACCTGCAGGAGTAATTAATTTCAGTCTTTCTAAACATCTACATTAGAACAGGAGAAACTCCCCATTCAAAGACACTATGGACCAGAGAAATAATATTCATTTTATGCATTAAGCTTTCAGATGGTTAAAATTAGGTTAGGTGAATGAATGCCACTATACTTTTATTTCAAATCACCCAAAAAAAAGTTCCATGAAATTTCTGTAAGCATGAGGATATGCTGAATCTAGAGATCTTTAGAAGAGTCCCATGTCAGATGAAGATTTTCCAAAATCCTAGAGAATAACCTGTGTTTGCACTGACATGAGAAAAATCCTACCAGAAAAATTTCACAGGGAAAATCCAGGGTCCTTCTCAAGTCCATTGCAACTTTTTCTCACTCCAGATCTCTGACAGGGCTTTGAAAAACTCTTTTTGGAAATTATTATTAGACAGTTGCAAAAGAACTAAAATACATTAATCTGAATAAGGAATTAGCTCCCACTGAAGGAACTGGAATTAAATGCCATCCTCATCCAAAATAGATTGCCAGATATTGGCAGTTTATTGCAGCAGGGACACAGAGATTTTGCAGAGTACTCAGAAGACAAATGCTGAAATTCCATCATCTGGAAGGGCTTTACCATCTGATTACTCTTTGGCTTATGCTATCAGAATTTTTCCCTAAATATTTGCTTGAAAAAAAGGTGGCTAGATACCACAAGGTCCCACCATCTGCAACATTTTTGTTTTAGAATTAAAATCCCAATCCTTCCTGTTCTGCCAGAACCAAAACCTTTCCAAATAGACTATACTAAAATAAAATTGAAAAATCACTTTACACAGCAGGTGATTTTGAAAAACCTTTTTTGTTTTTTAACACTAATGGCATTACAGTAATTGTAAACTGTATTTGGGGAGAAAAGCTTTGATGAAATGTAAGGAAACATCTGAAATAAGTTGAAAAGATGGTTGTTAATACTAATATTATTTACAGAGAATTTCTGCATTTCTCCAGAAGTGCTTGTACACAGTAATTAAATATTAATCTCACTTTGTATCTTGAGCTCATTCTAACAGTTGCACTACATTAATTTATACATCTAGGAACACACATAACCTAACTTCAAGCATTTTATGAAGGTGCATAAACTTGGCTTTGGGCATTGTAGGCTTTAGGAGGACTAAAATCCCCAAGAATGAGAATCAGTCCATTTAGGATAAAAATTGCCCTCCAGAGGTGCCCTGTTTTCCTGTAGCAGCCAGTGAAGTATTCCTGACATTTTCATGGTAGTCCTGACATTCCCAGCCTGGAGCCTTGGTTAGGCAGCCTGGCTCAGCATCTCAGAGCCTCAGTTGTGGCTTCTCATGCTTTGTTCTGGCTGAAGAGGCACATCCAAATCAGAAACTCTCATTGAAGATAATGGGGATTGTGTATCCAAAGGACAAATACTCAGCTGTGAACTACAGCCACCTCCAGGTGTGGCGCAGCTGATATCACCACCAGACTGGGGGTCTGAGCAGAGAAAATTAAAGAAACCTTCTGCCAGATGGCAGCAAGGAGGGGATGAGGGGATTAAATCTTTGTTTTTCCATTTATTGTTTTCTTTTCCCCCTCCTGTTCAGTTTGCATAAACCTGGATTATTTCTCAATCCATTTCACCAGACACCACATGAGCAGCTGCTCCCAAGCTTGGCAGGGACAAGATGCAATCTTAGGACAAGGGACCTCTCCTTTGACAGCATCACCAGCTCACACTGAGAAATACAGCTGCTAAAGAAAGTCCAGCACCAGAATGGGAGTTTTGTGGAGCATGGGCAGCTTCTCCAGCTGTGTGTTTGCACAGCAGGGTCCTGGGCCCTGCCAGAACCTCACTGATGATTATGGTGACCAATGATTATGGTCTGAACCGAGACCTCAGCATCTGCTGGACTTTCTCTGGCTGCTGGACCAGCCCTCCACAGCACAGAGGCTGCTTTGAGATAATTTTCCAGGCAAGCAGACCTCGTTCAGTGGCCCCCCCACAATCTCTAGGTGAAGGGTTTGGGATGATGTAAAATTTCCTGATTGTCTCACACTGCTGTGTAACACTGGTGTATCACTGCAATGTGCCCTGTGCTGAGACACTGCAAGACCCCATCTCCCACAGAGTATGACTGAGAAAATACAGAAATCCAACCCTCTCAGTGTCAGTGAACTTCCAGTGTAACAGCTCTGCAAGGATGAGAGGCAATGGGAAGACCAAAGTGGAGAACCATAGAATTATTTATGTTGGAAAGAACATCAAGTCCGACAATTAACCCAACACTGTCAAGTCCACCACTAAACCATGTCCCCAGACACCACACCTACATGTTTTTGAACAATTCCACATTGATGCCATGGCATGATGTGGTATTACATATCATGATGCCATGGGCTTTACTTTTTTAACTGGGATAAGAATTAAAGAAGACCTGTGAGAGGATTGCACATGATACCACCTTCATCTCTATAGGCTACTAAGAACACAAGATTTTACCAGCAAGGGAACACATTCCAAGGTGATTTTGAGATAGAATTTAAAAATATAAAAGCTACCTGCTGATGTTCAAATGTGGGTGTCAAAAATCTCTATGAATGTACTGAATTCAAAAGTACCCTGGGCAGGAGTTAGTAGAACCCCAGCTTTAGTTAGATTTTAATGCATAAACACAGACCTACTTAAATACCTCATTCCCACTTCCCCTTCCCAGATCCTCGTCCAGCACCTTGAAAAAAAAGCAAAAAAGAATAAAAGAGGAAAGCATCTGAAAGTAGACATTTTTTTGGCTCTCTCCAGCTAACAAATGGCCAAACTCATTAAAACCCAGTGTGTGCTGGAGAGAAGGGAGGGATGCTTCACAGTAGAGAAATTGCTGCACAATGCCAAATTTGAGAATAATAAAAAAAGAGGGGAAACTGATTAATTATCTCTTAGAAAAGAGGAATTTTCAGCTAGAAGTGTTAAGTGTCCTCAACTGTATCTGCTTTGTGCAGTGCCTTGTTATATCTTACTGAGCATTGTGAGAGTAGAAGTCCCTGCTAGGACTTGGATAAGAGCACAGCAGCATCTTGTATTCAAAGGCTGGGCTTAGCTAATCCAGCTACCTGTAAATTAACCTCAAAACCATTCTAGCCTCAAAATCTTGCCACATCACACTTGGCTCTGTCTGATTCTCAGTTACTTCTTTTCTTCTTGCCTTTGATAGAACATTTTTGCAGTGTTTCAGTACTTTGGCTGCTGGTCCCTGGAGAAAAGAGGATGAGCAGAGACAGATAAAATTAAAGAGATGTTTGCCAACATAAAACATAATTTAAAAAGAAAAAAGCGCCCTTTTCTGTGTCATTATTGAAACTTCAGATTGTAAAAGCTTAAACGATTCCTGTGGATCTGCTTTACTGCTCACTTTTTTATTCTCTGCTGTTTGTTTTTTACCATTTCCTTTAAATGAAGTAATAAAACCAGGCAAATCCAATCCCTTTCACTTTCTGGCAGATTTCCTTCCTATTTCTTCTATGTATTGGACTTCAAGTGGTGTAAGGAAAGCAATTAGAAGAGGCACACAGTGGGATGCTCACAAAGCAAGAGGGCCCACAAATCCGCCAGTGAAAATCTGTGTCCTCTCTTTAGAATCTCCTACCAGGGACAGTCACTGGATCCCATTCTCATCCCCCCAAATCTCTTTAGCTTGGGCTTATGGAGTATGGGATAAAGTTTTTCAAGCAATTCTATGTCTTTTGTTTTTGCTGATATAGAAAGAAGACAAGAAAGAAGGCTTTTTATATTTCTGGTGTATTCTGCTGTATATTTTAATTTAGTAATTGGGATCTTGATTAACCTATATCTCCATGGATCTCAAGAAATCTTAAGAATAAATATTCCCCAGAGATAGAAAGAATTTGGGTCGAATGTTGTCCTGTTTACTCCATTTGGAGAAATGCAAGACCCTCTTGAGATAACAAAACTGTTGAATTTCACTGGGGTACAAAGATAGCTTTAATTCATTCATTTGCTTACTTTTTGTTGGTAATATAATTCAAATCACTGCATTTGTGAGAACAATTTATCCATTTTAAAAAATGAACAGTTCTATTCTTCCTCCTCCTCCTCCCAACCAGCCCATTTCATTCCTTTTTTTTATTGAAGAGCTGGAAAATCAACAATAATCTGAGACTCCCAAAGGCATCTTCCATCTGTGTCGTGGAAGACACTGTCTTGGTGCACCATAGTTTAGAAATGGACAGAGAGTGAAAACTGGGCTAGATGGACCTCTGGTCTGCACTGAAAAAACATTTCTTATTTTTTTAACACTCGTTGCAATTTTCTTCCTTCCTTTTGAACATTTTTAATATTGTGCTTAAGCTGTGGAGGAAATTAGAATTAATCTAGAGTATTCATTGATTAAAAGTACTCATGATATAGATTCATAGGGACTGCCAAACATGAGAGACAGTAAATGCATTCTTCAAGCACATTCCTGCATATGTCAGTGAGAGTGTTTATATACAGTGTTAACTGTGTATATCCAAATATTGGTGTTTTATGCAATCCCCTCGAGGCATTGCTGTCAATGATTCATTCCTGTGTTTCTCCTTGGTACAAACAAAATCCTTTGGGATGAAGAGTAGCTGTGGGCAAGACCCAGAGACCAGCAACTTTTTGTTTTTTTAATTGTACCTGGGCAGTTTTCATGGCTTAGCAACTGGCAAAGGCTTGCATGTTTTCACAGTTTACATTGGTAGAGAGTCACAGCTCTACCAGGCAATGCAGGAGCTTGGATTTCCCCCACCTGGCATCTCCTTGCGAAAGTTCTGATCTGCACTGGCTACTTTTACAATCATCCTTCATCCTGGAGGATTTAGGGGCCAGATGCAGCCATACCTTTGCTCTGTGATTCCTCCACTGGCAGGGACAGGCTGTGAAAAGCAGAGGCTGGTCCCCAGGTTCTGCCTTGAGGGCTTGTGATCCTGGGCAGGGCAGAGCACAGACTCCAAGGTCAATGAATGCTGAGGGGGGAGCAGGGGCTCTGTGCCTGCTGGAAACAAGAGGACAATCATGTTTTAATACCTGACCTGGGTAACCTACAACTTCAGAGGTCCTGCTGACACAGATCTCCTGTGAAAGGTGAACTTGTGTCACCTACAAACCTTTCTGAGTCACTCACCTTCCTCCTGAGGAAGCCATCCCAGTGTCCCCAGGCTGCTGGGCATCCAAAGAAAGCTGTGCCCTTCACCCCTGCACCCATCTCGTGGGACTGGGGTGCTGACACCGGCTCACCTGCCTGAACACTCTGTGCCAAAGCTGTTTCACTGCTGTGCCTGTGTCCTGCTCCTGATGGAGGGCAGACAAGAAAAAGGCAGAGAGGCCAGCTGTAGCCCAAAATTATCCCCCAGTGCTTGCAGTTGTCTTTGTGCTGTCTGTGATTCCCCCCATCTTCCAGCACCCTTCCCACCTAGGGAGATGAATGATCACAGCCCACGTGGGTATTGCTCATCAGCTTCGAGGACACCACCGTGTCCTTGGGTGCACGGGTGCTGTTCAGGACGGCTGGGGACAAAGCTCTGTTGGGCACTTAATCTATTCCTCTTTTCCAAAAGGAGCTGGGATGGGATCTGAGATGGACTGAATGGGAATCTTACCTTGTGGGTGAAGGGATCAGTTGAGCAACAAAGAGCTTGAAGACAGGACAAAGAATGAAGGGGGGTTGCAAAGGATGTAAGGATGAAATATAGTCTAGGACGGAAGTGAAGTGAAGCTGATGTAAGAGGGAGAGAGCTTATCTTGTATTTTCTTCCCAGAGGGATGTGCAAGGGAAGCAGAAGGTGAAGTTAGAGCCTTTTTTGCCTTCCCTTCTGTCCTTCTCTTGCCTTGACAGAGATGCCCATTGAGGGTGGTGGGACACAGGGGCAGCTTGTCCAAAGAGATGGTGGATGCCCCATCTCTGGAAACATTCATGTCCAGGTTGGACATGGCTGAGCAACCTGATCCACATGAAGATGTTCCTGCTCATTGCAGGGGGTTGGACCAGGTGACCTTCAAAGGTCCTTTCCAGCCCTGACCACACTATGATTCTCAGAAAACCTGACAGGGTGACACTGAAGGAACAAGGTGAGGAGCACCACTCAGAAACAGCCTGTGTACTGCCAGAAGCTCCTCCAATGAGAAAAGCTCTCTAACAGCAATTACACTTTGCTATTGCACCCTTATCAATTCCTCCATAATTTGATTTACTTCTAGGGACATTTTTCTTATTCTCTGTTATTAATATTATAATATACATCTCTTGAAACAATTTTCATCTGTTCTTGCTTCTTTTATCAAAAACTAGAAACCAAAAGCTGTTGAGGGTAGGGGTACAGTCCCGGAGTCATCAGAAAAAGGTGCCAGCTGGTTCTGGTTCCCTTTGGGTGCTCTGTGTACTTCTCTCTTTCACTTAAAAATCACCCTAGAAGCCCATGATTTCCCTGGGAGGGGGCTGAAGGGCTGTGGGTTTGTTAACCAGCAGGACACGTCTGAGAAGGGGCTGCTGTGAGCCAGGAATGACAAGGCAGGTCAGGCAGTTTTTAGCATAATAAAATCTGGGGTCAAGTCTCAAGTAATCTCATGCCTCTGCTTTAAGGAGAGAGAGACAGGCAACTGCAGAGAGCAAATTTGCTTCTGACCTGTACCTCAGGATGGAGCAGATCATCCTTTAGATGTGCCTGACTCTTCACAATGACTGTAAACCAAATTTTCTTGGCCAGCTGGTGAGCTGAGCCTCATCATTTCTGGGTAGCCAGAAATAAGTGAATTCTTCTTTATTGCAGCAGAAAGTTAGACAATTATTTCCTGGACAACTTCTCATGGCCACTTTCATACGATGCATTTTTGGTGTGTGAACACATCCCTAGGCCATGCTCTGGCCCTGTTCCCAGCCAGACAAGGTGCAGCTCTACCTCAAATGTGCTGCTCTCAGTGTTCACCTGCTCTGGATGCTCCCTCCATCCTTCATCCCTGCAGAACAGCTGCACAGCAAACAGGAGCACCTACACAGCTGCAAGGGCAGGAAAAGTGCTATATAAAAACATGTGGAAAATGCTGACATGAATCAGCATTATGTGCTTTGCTCTGGAAAGGAATGCTGCAAGAATTTTTGGTAATGGGTGGCTGTGCAACAGGGATTGACTGGTACAAGGTCTCCATGCATAACTGTACTAGGGACAGGGACAGAAAAATCAGTTTGATTGAAGAGAAAAAAACCTTCCTCCAAAGCTTTACAGTGAGGCTGAATGGAACATGAGCGGCCCAATATGGTAAAACATAAATGAAAGGGGATTTAAATTTTCTATTACTCTTTTTACCTTGAAAACTGGCAGTTGGCTGAAAAGCAACTTGCTTCATTCTAACTTCTGTGGTTTTTAGCATAATACTTTCTGTGACCTGCAGTAGAGTAGGAATGTCCTTATCAGAGGGAGAAACAACTGCATTGATTTCATTAGGATGTTTATCACACAATGTATTTCAGCAGACATTCCTGGTTGCCCTCTGTTGAACAGTTTAAGCTTTTAAGATAAAATAGCATGCAGGCAGGATGGCATGCTTTATCCTAACATTGCTATAATGTAGCTTGATAATGATCTATCACTGCAGCTGATGAAAGGAAGCAGTTAAAGAAAAATAAAAATAGAGATAAGTTTGCTGGCTAAGGTCCTGTAGGTGTACTTGAATGAGAGTGATCAGGCAGTAGGGAGCAAGGGCTCCTTTCCTCATTGCCAGGGGTCTGAAAAGAGTTTTAAAACCCTCACCAGCTCAACCTCTGCAGAGCAAGGTGCTAAGGAGGTAGAAGCCATGTCCTCTCAAAAATAGCTCAAACCCTCCCCTTTTCCTGTGAGAGGAAAGCCAGAGGAAGCTGATGCCATCCGGAGCAGAGATGAATGATGGAATAATTTGTGTTCAAAAAGACCTCTAAGGTCACCGAGTCCAACCATTGAGTTGCCACTGCCAGGCCCACCATTAATCCCCATCCCTCAGTGCCAACATCCACAGCTGGCCCTCCCTGCCATTCTCTGCACTGACTACTGCCCTTTCTTCCTAACTTAGAGAGATTTGGGACAAAGAAACCCCAGCAGAAGGCAAGGCCCTGCCGAGGGCTGGCGCTGCAGTGACCACACAGAGCCCCCAGCAGGGAGCTGGGCCTGCAGCAGCTGCACTGGAAATATTAAGGAAACAAAAAAAAAAAAAGCCACAGGTAATTTTAGTAGGGAGGGAGTATTTCTAGTGTCCCTCTGGGCTGTGTGCTGAGAGGACCTGTGCCTACTTCTATTATCACTAGCAGAAGATGTTGAGCTCAGTAGGAGCAGCTGGTTTCCTTTAACCTGAGAGGGCCTCAGCTCTGGAGCAAGTCAAACTTCCCACGCCACTTACATCTCTTCTTAGGAAATCAAGGGTCCAAGCATCATTTACAGATAAGTTTCCAGCCTGAAACATAGTAGAGGTTTATTCTGTGCCCATTCATTCACAATTAGTGAATCTTCCTGCTGAAAAAACAAGGAGTTTGGATTTTCAGCCACAAGCAAGGTCAGGTCTGCATCGGCACAGGTGGCAAAGTCCATCATGCTGGGGGAAAGGAAGGTGAAGCTGTTCATCCTTGTCATCTTAGTTCTCATTCTCCTCTCTTTCAGAGCTTAAATATATCAAATGGCTTTGAGGCAACTAGAAAACGAGAAGGGAGAACACAAAAAACAATTTAATAATGTCCATTGAAGATTTTTGCTTGCCCCCTGTTTTAGATGGAATATCACATGCCCCAGCAGGTGATCTACATTTCATTGCATCTTTAAAGATGCTCAGGTCTGGAGAGAATTACCTGCCATGAGAATCTGGAAGAACAGACGCTGTTACAACTTCACCAGATATTTTTAAAAAATTGAAAAAGAGAAAGACACATAGACACAGCCTGGGAATTTGAAACAAGATTCCAACCATGCAAGTGACCTTGCTAAAGTCAATTAGCATCTTCTGTTCTAGGTACATGGGTATAAAATCATGTACAACCAATAATTATTATTATTACTTATTTAGGGGGTTTGTTTTTCTGTAAATAGTATCAAAGAATAGCAGCAGATGTAGGTAAAAGTGTGAGTGGTCTGTAGTCTGAAACATCAAAATATGTTATGAAATTAAAAATAGCAGCATGTAGGCATATGCCAGGAAGGACATACTAATTAGCAGAAAGCACCTTTTTTCATTAAGAACTATGTGGAGTCTTATTCCAAACCTGCCTGGCTCTTCAGGCATCCCTTACACAAGTCATTGTAGGGCACATTTTGTTTCCCAGAACTTTGGCTTAGTTCAGGACTTTAGCCCTTCATGCCTTGTTCTTTCATTCAGTTGGTCCTGGAGGACAACAGAGAACTTGGGGCAGTGAATAACTCCTCTGAAGCTCCCATGAGACTCCAAGAACAGGTAGGTCCCTGTCTTGGACTCTGGGAGGTGCTGAAATTCATGTTAGCAGCACTGGATCTCCATTTTCCTACACATCAATTGTCATCCATAAAGTGGGGTGAACAAAAGTCTGTTGTCCCCCATATTTCTTCTGCTTTCCTCACTAAGATTGTAACCACTGCAGAGAAGCTGTGGCTGTCCCACCCCTGGACCTGTTCAAGGACAGGTTGGACAGGGTCTGTAGCAATCTGGACTAGTGGAAGGTGTCCCTGCCTGTGGCAGGGGGCTTGGAAAGAGATGATTTTTAAGGTCCATTCCAATCCAAGCTGTTCTATGATTCTGTTATCCTCCAAGAGCTGTATCAGAGAAAAGCCCCATTTTCCCAAGTGCTGTGGTGCCACGTTCCTGTTTAACAGCAGCAAAGGCAAACCCCTTGCTTAGATAGGAAACAATTTGCCTCCAGAAAGAAGGGAACAGACAAAATGTCCTCACAGCAATCCGGTGCCTGTGATTTCCCCGATTCCATCTGAAACCTTACTCTCTGTTTTGCTGACATACGAGCTGGGTGCCCTATTGTACATCAGAGTAAAAAATAGCTGTTATCTGTTGTTTCACAGGAGATACAGCAGAACATGACTTATTTGTGCCTGCTCTGCTGCCTCCTTTGAAATGTGGCCGTCGCTCACTGCACCCTTCGCAGGGGAAGGCAGATGGTCATCACAAAGTTTCCCATAACCTTGCTGTGCCTGCTGCATAGTGAATCAATGAAACCTGAATTACAGTGCTCTGCCTGGGCTGGGAGCTGTGCTGCTACAGAGTCCTGCAGCTCCTGCAAGCCTCTGAATGTCAGCTCTGCCCAGACACTGAGGAAATGGGAAATTTCTCTCCAAAATTTCAAAGTGGTGCCAAGTGGGGATTTTTAGCTGCAAAGTTGCATCCAGTGTGAGCCAGGACTGCATTGCTCAAGCCTTAATTACTGGCTTGGAAATGCACTTTTTGTAAGTGTTTGAGTGTTAGGTGTGACCTCTCCTTAGAGAGACTAGAAATAAAAAATCCAAACAGGATTCAAGCATTAAATGATGGGGATGAGGATTTTTTGGAGTCTGAACAGCAGCAGCTGCCCCTCTGTGATAGCTGTCTCTGCTTATGTGACATTTGCAATGAGGCTCCAGGTGATTTGGGAAGCTGGCACTAGACTGCAGTTCACCTTTTGTGTCAGCTCGTGCCAGGATACCCTTGCCAGAAGCCACTATTTTGGTGGGAATAACAACTGGGAATAGGGAAAAAAATGAACTTCTGAAAAGCACTTTGTCACGTTCCCTGGGCTCTGGCAGGCAAAGCTGGGAGCAGTGTGAGCTCTTGCCATGAAAGTAGGCGTAGGGAGAAATTTCTCAGTGGGAGGATTACCTCCTTTACATACCTGACTGAAGTCAAGGTGAGTACATAAAACATTTTAAACAGTCTCCCAATTTTTGATATTTTTTTGCTCTATGAGTCAACATACTGGAAGATATCAAAATTTTATAAAGCCTCATTTTGCTGATTTTTCCTTAGGATGGGGGTCATTGCATGAGCAGGTCTGGCAATTTCAGATAATGACCTGCATGCAGCACAGGTGCTTCTAGAAATGGGCAATGCTGGATGCAATACATGTTAAAGTGTCTCCCCCAAATGGTTCTGGCCTTTTGCAGATGACTGCTTCCATGTGTGTGTGTGGAGGGCAGAGCCTCTCCCAAATTCAAGCTTTCAGCTCATTCCAGTAGTGTGCCTAGGCAAAGGATGTTATCTCATATGAGATAACACTGCTGCAAGGTAGTTTAGACATCAATATCTTGATAATTTTATGTTTTTATTAAATACAAGAGGAAAAAAATCTGAAAACTTATAATTTATGTTGGGGAGAAAGCAAAATATTATTTGGTGTGCAAAAGACAATCCCTGGATTTCGAATTTTAGATAAAAGAGATTACTTGTGCTGGGAAAATTTTATCATGGAGTCTTATTCCTCAGTTTGCAACTGGATTTCATCTTCTAAACCAACACCCTTCCCTTCTCTTGGAAGGGACACATAGAATTATCCTACAACCAGTGGCTACAGAGAGAGAACCTTTCTTACAGGACCTTTCTTATTAAATCCTTCCAACAATAAAATAAAAAAAAAAAAAACAAAACAAAACAAAATAAATACTTAAATGGAGCCAGATAAATAAACAGAAAAAAAAGGCCTGGTCTTGTTAACAGACAGAGGCTGAGTGGACTTGATGTGTCCTTTACTGATTGTCATGGAGTTTTATATGTCCTAGCATTTACTGAAATAAGTGAGACCAGAGTAAGGTTTATACTCTTGAAATGTATTTTAAAAACAAATCCTGGTTAAATTTAGGGTTTTGGTTGATTATTTTCTCTGTGCCACTGATATAAATCCATGAAATCTCAACTTAACAATTCAAAAAGTCTGATTTTAATTATATTTTTCTGGAGACAGAATAGCTATTAAACTTTGTGGATGTCTGTATCCTGAGGAATCAGGATTCATTTTCTGTACATTTCCAACTTTTAAAAATAATTTCTGAAGTGTCAAGAAATCACAAATAATCCAGAAATTATTCTTTATCTCAAACTTTTTGTAGTAATTGGATATTTGTCATTGTCCAGCAGTTAAATGTGGAATTTCATCCTCTCCCATGGGGTGAGGAGCTTGCATGCAATTTTTTGGTCCTGGGTATCTGGGAATCCCTGAGACTGCAACGAGTATCTGAGCAGTCACTGAACTGCAGCACAGAAATGCAAATGAGCCTGTAATGAGTAAGACAGAGTTGTGGCAGGAGCAGGGACAGATCCCAGTGCCCAGTGAGGTGAATGGCAAGGCTCCTGTTGAGTGCAGGGTGTCTGAGCAGAGCTCTTGGCATGTCTGTGAGAGGAGACAGAGTTTATCTCTGCACCAAGTCGCAAGCACGATAACCACACGCTCATCTTTTCTGCTTTCTCTCCCAGGATGGAAGGAGCAGTTTCATTGGCCACCAGCTTGGAGGGGTAATGGAAGTGCCAAACAGCAAGGACCAGAGAGTCAAATCCGCCAGAGCCATCCAAATCACTTACTACCTCCAAACGTATGGCTCTGTCACCCAGGACCTCATTGGGGAGAAGTGGGAGAGCGAATTCTGTAAACTGATGCACAAGATGCAGCTGGATCACCAGGATCTGCAGCTCTACTCACTAGCATCCTTTAGCCTCTGGAAGGACTTCCACCAGACCAGTCTCTTGGCCAGGGGCAAGATTTTGGTGAGCCTGATGCTGATTCTCCTGACTGCTACCCTCTCGAGCTCCATGAAGGACTGCCTGCGCAGCAAGCCTTTCCTGGGACTCCTGGGAGTGCTCACTATCTGTATTTCCAGTGTCACTGCGGCAGGGATATTTTTCATTACTGATGGAAAATATAATTCTACTCTGTTGGGAATCCCTTTCTTCGCTATGGGTAATTATTTATCTTCATAATAATAGGATTAACAGAGTTTAATGACAGAATTGTAAATTGCATCCTGGGTTATAAAGTGCAGATTTTACTTTGAGTGAAAGTCTAAGTCATTTTCATCTTTCTAAATTGATCTGTGCCTTGCAAAAAAGAAAAAAAAAGAAAAAAAAAAGAAAGAAAAAAAAGGAAAGAAAAAATGGAAACAAAACAAAGCAGTAGCAACAATAAAAAGCAAATTACATTCCTGGAATCTCAGCCAGCATGAGAGAGGGGCAGTTCTATTGATCTCTGTTACAGAATGAAGGAGAAATTGTTATTGAAAACTAGTCAGCTCAGCAGACAAAATGGATATGTGTTGACCCAACTTTGATGGGAGGCCAGCCGAAAGAGTAAGTTAAACAGGAGGGTACCAAGGAAGGGCAGATTTTAACATCCTTCCCAAGAAGGGCTTTTCCTCAAGCTCTGCCTGAAGGACAGAGTGGGAGAGGTTGGTGTAAGAATAAGATTGATGGACTTTATCTCAGAGAAGAGATTACAGTTGTGGTGTTTGCCAGGCTGTGAGCACAGGGGCCTGTCAGGATCCATGGCACATAATCCCTTGGCTTGTGAAAGCCCAGATCAGCTGCACAGATTTCCTCTGTGTTGCACACAGACAGGGGAAGGTGTGAAAGAAGAACAAATGTAATACCCAGCTCTTTAGGCAGAAGAATTACTTTCAACCAATTACTTTCTGGTATTGTTTGGTTCCAAGCACATCCAGTGCATCCGTGTGGTTGATGAGTTTGCTGGGAGGTTGCATTGGAAATGCAGAGGGAAGGTGCCCAGCTCAGCTATGGAGGCAGCATTGTTTGGTGCCCTCGCACCCAAGATTGTCAGAGTTTTGCCAAACCATGGGTCTGAACCCCAGTGATGATTCTGTGCAAAATCTCAGTGAGAGCAGCCCAGAACTAAACATTTTCATGCTCGATTTCAGATGGCAGAGATTCTTCCCTGGCCAGAGCTGTGCATTTTTACAGCTAATTTCTTAAGTGTCATTCATGTTTCTAGTCCTCAAACCAAGTACTGTGTTAGGGTAAGAGTAAACTAAATATGCAGTCACAAGCCAGAGTCTAGGTTTGAAAAAGGGTCTCATACTTTCCTTAAAACCTCAATCTCCCAAAAAACCATATATTCTTATCTTCCCTTAAGAAAACTCTTGTGAGTGTATGCATCCCCAACCTCAACCTCCTATTTAATCTAGCCCCTCATAATGCATCTGTGTCACTAAACAAAAGGGCAGAGCTGTGCCCTCATCAGTCCTGCTCACAGAATCTCTGGAGCATCTACTTGAGGTGGTAAGGAGTGGAATGGAGGGATTGGTGAAGATTCCAGAAGGGAAATAGAGGAGTGAGGCAAAAGACCCCAAGGAATTGCACGTTTGGTTCAGCCTCGTTAATAGTGATAAACAAGGCTGTGCCAAAGCCTCTAACTCAGTTATCTGCACTGTGGCAATGGCCCTGACATGGACTGCCCTGTGCCAGCTCTTCAGATGTTGTGCTTGGCTCTGTGGTGCCAGAGGAGTTGATGGAAAGAAAGTGCTGAGATGGGGAAAGGGAAGAAAGCCAGCGGAGAACATGCCAGGTTGTGACAGATGGATCCTGACCTGTGCCGGGGGTGGGTTTAGGACACAAAGAATGGAGAAAGGGATGAAGTGAAGGGGGGGGTCATGTTTGCTATCAGATTTTGGCAACCTTTTCTTTGTGTATGCCAAAGCAGGTGCATACCAAAGGAGGAACCAAAAGACACTGCCTTGCTTGTGCAGCAAGTAGAAGTAAAGGTGAAAAAAACCCTGAAGTGATGAAAAAAACCTTCCCAAATTGTGCATTCTTCTGTCAGTGTCTCTTTTTAGATGGTTGGAGAGATGAGTAGCACATTCTCTTTGCTTGACAGGTCCCAGACTTGTCACTCCCAAGGGAGCTCCTCAATTTAAACCTTCTCTGCAGCCCCAGGGTGAGACACAGGTCAGAGTGTCTGAAAGCAGAGTGCCTCAGTTTCCCACCTCAATAGTCCATGACTTTGTTTGCTGTCTTAGGAAAAGTAACATTTATAACTTTCTGTTGTGTTTTGCTCTGTCATTCTTGTCACAGCCACTGCCAAGAGCAAAAGGAAAAGAAAAAACAACCTCTCTTGAAGTGAGATGTTTGCAAGGATTTTTTCTATAATATTATATTGAATGCAATTCAGGTTGAAAAAGAAAGCATTTATGTAACTTCTTCAGAAATTTCATTCAGCAGTCTCAGACTGAATTGAAAATATCATTACAGAACAGCTTGCAATGCTTGAGAACTGCTGGTTATAAATATTAGACAACACTTTTACAGTTTATTGGAGGAAAAGACAGGCAGAATGTCTTACCAAAGTCTAACTGGGTTATAATCTGCAAAGTAACATGTGCCTTTAGTCCCTTAAGCGGCACTGCCACCTAATGAGACCTTGCTGTGCCCAGAATGCACCCAGGACCCCACTCACCTGGGCCCTTACTGGGCAGGGTTTTGTGGCTGTCGTGGACTGATCCGAGAGCCCAGAGCAGAGGCAGTGAAGACCCCAAGACTGTTGTTGATTCTGTGGGTCAGTGACTCACCCTGGCCCACGCTGTACCAGTGTCCCTTGCTGCTGGCACTGCAGAAAGCAAGCAGCACATCAAATAGTAATTGAGTGAACACAGAACAAAAGGTGTGCAAGGTGGGGCTTCCCTGAACTGCAAATGCCAGATTTGCAAGTCAAACTTTCAAAGTCAAGTTACTTAGATTAAAAAAAATATAAAACCAGGCAATAATAGTGACAAAGACCCTGCAAGTACAATGCAGAGTACACAGGCAGCATTAATTCTGGCAGCTCCCAACTTTGGAACACTTCAACCTGACATTTGCAAACCAGCCATTTGAAGCACATTTGTTTGGTCAAAAATATGCAGTTTCTTCTAGCATTCACTTTTCAAAGGTTTAATTTTAATGGAAATTTTGTGATATTCTGGGCTTGTCCTTTTCCCTGCAAGGGTGGCAGGGTGCTGCCATCTGAATAAGCCTGGATGTTTAGATCCACAATTCCTCTTGCAGTGCAGAGCTTCTGTAGATTTCAGTAGGTGACAGAAGCCTATAGAAAAGTGGAGTGTTTAATATTTTCCTAAATTTAGACTGAGTGACCTCCACCACAATTATTTACTGTAGTCCTGCTGTGAAGGAATGGTCTGCTGGGATAAAACACATCTCTGCTCTACTGGGGGAAGAGTCTTAGCTCAGACTGGCTTTCCTTTACCCTTGAAGGTGAAAAATTTCAATCTTAATTTAGGCATGAGGACAGTGGTGGAAAATCCTGTTTTCTCTGACTCCCTCTTCCCAACCACAGTTTCCTCAGACAGCTGCTTTGGAAGTTTTCTCAGTACAGTGTCTCCCACTGCATTTGTGCAGTCATTCAGGAGAAACTCTTTGGGAAGTTCCCCTGCAAATAATTCTCTGTCTGCCAGGATCTCCTGAAAACAGGAGCAAGGGAGGCTGATTTTTAGCTGTTCATACCCCAGGTAAATGGATAAATATTGTGTGTTAATGGAAAGGTGCTTCAGTTTCAGACCTTCCTTGTTTATGAACTGAATTGGGCCTAAATGTTTTATTTGTCTATTTTAGTCAGAATTTTATAACCTGCATGTGAAATCAGAATATGAGATTGCTCTGCTTTGTATTTCTCTTCTGGGACAGATAAAACTTGCAGTTTCTTCTACAAATCTAACATCAGCAGAGCTGTCATGACTGGCCGTGTCTCAGACACAAATAGAGGGTCATATAATTAGGTTTCAGATTTGTTCTAGCCCTGGTTAGATGTGCACATCTGCCTTTTGTGTTTAGATTCATATGCAATTTCAAAGGGGTGTTATGTACGTGACATAATTATGGTTTCCCATGCCTAATCATCACTAATTAATACAACCAGAAGGTTAACTACATAATTGAGATATTATTGCTCCCTTGATCTGCTTTTTAATGCACAGGAACCAGACTGATATCATCAGGGAGATAATGATTTAACTCAGCTGAGGTCCTGACTGTGTATTTTTAAATGCAGGTGTACCAATTGCATCATTTTACATTGCAATTATTTTTGGCCAGTCCATGAAGTACTTCATTATATAGATTAGTGGAAACCTTATGATAAAACCCACCTACAATATAATTATAGTGTAATTATGCTTTTGTACTGTAAAGTGTACGTGTCTCTAGAAGTCTGGGTTCACAGTGGATGTGAGAAATATTTCCTGTCATTTGTAAGGCCAGACAATGGAGTCCATAAGATATTTGTGGAAACAGCTGATTGTGGCTGACACTTTAGAGAACATTAATCTCACTGAGTGCCCTACCACACACTGCAGTATTGCTGCCACTCCTGCCAGTAACCACACTGCTGGTAGAGAGGTAGCAAGGAGACACAAAAGTCTTAAGAACCAGCAGGCTGCCTGTGTCCAGCAGTAGCCCCATGCCTGTTTTATGAGCTCAAGATGGATGGCAGTGATTGTACTTTCAGTGCAGAATTCTGTTAAAATTTCCCATTATTCCTTCCCCAGAGTTGTTAAAATGGAAGGAGGAATCAAGGCAATAGCAGACAAGACTCCAGGCAGTTATTAGCATTTCAGATAGAAGCCATCTAACCTCTTTCAGATGGCAGTTGTTGAAATAATGGCTGGTGATCATCCTTCAGTAAATTTGAGATGTCACAGTATTATATTAGCAGCAGAGTCGTGGAAAATTGCAAAAAAAAAGTCCTAGCTCAGATGACAAATTATTTTTTTCAAACCTCAGAAGACAAATGTGAGAGCCAAAGTACAGGCTGTCACTAGTTTACCTGAACATGAGGTATCACAGTATTCTAACCTTTACTTCAAGCAATGGACTTTCTGATTACAAATGTGACAGAAACATTTCAAGAGTGACTCAGACTATGGGTTTGTCATTTTGATGCAGCAGTAAAGTATATCCCATATGAATCCCATGTTGCGCAATTGCCTCCTCTCTGGATGAGGAGCAAAAGAACAACCCTTTAGAGAAAAGAGACCTCCTGACATAAATCCCCACCCCTCCATGCCTTGGAAACTCAGTGAATCTGCTGTTTAGATGTAACAGCAGTTCACGTCTCCAGTCATTCACCAGATCTTTAAGGGTTTGGAAGTACCTTATCCTTAATTATAAAATTTAGTTATTGTCTGTTATTTAGTTAAAGTCTGTTATTGACTTTTATGGAAGAAAACAGGAATAACAAACAAAACCAAAAAAAGTCATCAGGGAAAGAAATTGCAAAATTTAAAAATTTTTGAAATTACCTATTTCGATGGGCATATAACACAAATAATTCATATGAATGAGTTTAGAAATTTGCCACATTTGTATATTTGTAAAGTTGATTTCCCCGTTACATGGTATATTTCCTGTTGCAGTAGGTGGGATTTTTTCATTTCTATAGGAAAGAAATTTCACCCAAAACCATTCTTTCCTGGAACTTGAGTAGAAGACTAAAGCCTTTCTGGGATAATCTGCTGCACTTGCACCATGCAGCCTTGTCCTGCAACTGTGTCCTGAAGTGGTGATGGTTAGGGAGAGGCAACTGGACTGGGACTCTGCTTTCCTCAAACAATCTCAGGGGAGATTATCTCTGAGCCAGTCCTTTGGGCCTTCTCACAGCCAGCAGAAAGGATGCACAAAGCAGCCCAGCCAGCCTCAGTCCCAGCAGCAGGGTTTGTAGCACCCATTCCAGGTGTCCCAAATGTTCCCCCCTTAATCTCAATTTCCTTTGCAGGCAATTGAGAGAAATAGGAAAGCCCAGAGCTTTGGAAAATGGCTTAGTAAATGTTTGGGATGAGCTGTGTTAATCTCTGGAAGGTTTTATCCATCTCTGAAAAAGGGTGACTTCTTAGGCTTCAGCACCTGAGGTTTTGTGGGTTTTGGGTGGTAAAATAGGCTCATTCCTAGACTAGGTTATTTAAGGTTCTTCATTGGATGCCCTTTTTCTGTGTGTTGATCTCATTTAGGTTGTACATTTGGTTTGGACACAAGAACAAATTTCTTCACAGAAAGCGTGATGAAACATTGGAACGGGCTAGACAAGGAGTTGGTAGAGTCACCATCCTGGAGGTGTTTAAGGAATAACTGGATGAGGCACTCAGGTCTACTCAACATGGTGGTGTTGAGTCACAGGCTGGACCCAATAATCTCAGAGGTCTTTTCCAACCTAGTTGACTCTGAGATTCCATGATTTCATGATTCTGTGATTCTGTGATTTCATGACTCTGTGATTTTGTGATTCTGTGATTCTGTTATATTCATAAATTCTAAGACACAGACACATGGATACAGCTGATACGCACAGACTACCTTGAATCCCTTAGAGATGGAATTCTAGGCCTTCTTTTCCTGTAGAGACTCTTAATAAGGTCTCTTATCAACCCAAATGCCATCCTTCAGGGATGGTAGGGCTGCAGGTCAGTGCTTCTGATGCTCAGCACAGGTTGAAGCATTCACCTGTGGACCACAGCCCAAGCACAGACCATCACTGCCAGATCTGTAATGACAGAGCAAATACAAAATACATTTTCTGTGTTCATTGCTTGAGAAAAGGCAGGTAAAGTCTGGCTTCTTCTGTCTCTAGCTGGAACTCAAGAGAAGTCTCCAAAAATGTTGTCTGTTATTGTTGTTAATATTATTAAAACACCTTCCTCGGGTCTCCACCTGCAGCTAACAGGCTGGTAGCTGTCATTTGAACTGCTTCTAATTTGCTGCAAGCATTTCTAAAATCCTTTGTAAAAGTGAACTGATAAAAGAAGAGACCATGATTTGAGCTAAAAAAGTCAAAGTCTGAAAAGAATTATTTGCTTTTGCACTTCAAATATATGATTTTTCACCCAAAACCATTCTTTCCTGGAACTTGAGTAGAAGACTAAAGCCTTTCTGGGATAATCTGCTGCACTTGCACCATGCAGCCTTGTCCTGCAACTGTGTCCTGAAGTGGTGATGGTTAGGGAGAGGCAACTGGACTGGGACTCTGCTTTCATCTCAGGGGAGATTATCTCTGAGCCAGTCCTTTGGGCCTTCTCACAGCCAGCAGAAAGGATGCACAAAAGCAGCCCAGCCAGCCTCAGTCCCAGCAGCAGGGTTTGTAGCACCCATTCCAGGTGTCCCAAATGTTCCCCCCTTAATCTCAATTTCCTTTGCAGGCAATTGAGAGAAATAGGAAAGCCCAGAGCTTTGGAAAATGGCTTAGTAAATGTTTGGGATGAGCTGTGTTAATCTCTGGAAGGTTTTATCCATCTCTGAAAAAAAGGGTGACTTCTTAGGCTTCAGCACCTGAGGTTTTGTGGGTTTTGGGTGGTAAAATAGGCTCATTCCTAGACTAGGTTATTTAAGGTTCTTCATTGGATGCCCTTTTTCTGTGTTGATCTCATTTAGGTTGTACATTTGGTTTGGACACAAGAACAAATTTCTTCACAGAAAGCGTGATGAAACATTGGAACGGGCTAGACAAGGAGTTGGTAGAGTCACCATCCTGGAGGTGTTTAAGGAATAACTGGATGAGGCACTCAGGTCTACTCAACATGGTGGTGTTGAGTCACAGGCTGGACCCAATAATCTCAGAGGTCTTTTCCAACCTAGTTGACTCTGAGATTCCATGATTTCATGATTCTGTGATTCTGTGATTTCATGACTCTGTGATTTTGTGATTCTGTGATTCTGTTATATTCATAAATTCTAAGACACAGACACATGGATACAGCTGATACGCACAGACTACCTTGAATCCCTTAGAGATGGAATTCTAGGCCTTCTTTTCCTGTAGAGACTCTTAATAAGGTCTCTTATCAACCCAAATGCCATCCTTCAGGGATGGTAGGGCTGCAGGTCAGTGCTTCTGATGCTCAGCACAGGTTGAAGCATTCACCTGTGGACCACAGCCCAAGCACAGACCATCACTGCCAGATCTGTAATGACAGAGCAAATACAAAATACATTTTCTGTGTTCATTGCTTGAGAAAAGGCAGGTAAAGTCTGGCTTCTTCTGTCTCTAGCTGGAACTCAAGAGAAGTCTCCAAAAATGTTGTCTGTTATTGTTGTTAATATTATTAAAACACCTTCCTCGGGTCTCCACCTGCAGCTAACAGGCTGGTAGCTGTCATTTGAACTGCTTCTAATTTGCTGCAAGCATTTCTAAAATCCTTTGTAAAAGTGAACTGATAAAAGAAGAGACCATGATTTGAGCTAAAAAAGTCAAAGTCTGAAAAGAATTATTTGCTTTTGCACTTCAAATATATGATTACTACTCAATGAATACACCAATTCAGTTCTGATAGAAAAAGATATTTCCTCTTCAGATGCTTCACACATTTGTCTGAACAGGTCTTGCTTTCATTTTTCTACCTTTTCATGGCAGTGCTTATTCCTGCAACTGGGTTATTGAAGGTTCTTTATTGGATGCACATTTTCTGTGTGTTGATCTCATTAAAGCAGGAGTTTCATTGTTGTGCTTAGTATGTATCGATGCACATCACATTTACCTTTGGCTAATTTGGGCTGGAAAGGAGCTGCCTCATGGCAAAAACTATTTAGCTCCATGTATATCATCCTTAATAGAGCACTGACAAATCCAGCCTCAAACAGCTCCAATAGCAATTCCATAGCCTGCCCTGACAGCTTGTTCCAGGGCTCAAAAAGCCATACATTTATAAAGGTATTTCTTAAGATTTCCACTGCTGTGGTTTCCACCTATAAACTCCAGGGTCTTTCTGGCTCAACTGTGGAATGTAATTTTTCACAGTAACTATGTATATGCAAATATTTCTATGATGTTCTATATGTAGGGCTGTGCTTATTTCAAATTGGTTATAATTTCCTGACAGATCTTTTTCTCACAGACATTTTACTATTAGTTCACTCTTTCCTGTGAGCTCCATGCACACAGGAAGATTGATGATGGCTTCTGGTCTCTGCAGGAGTGCGGTGAATTTGCAGGAAAGAGCAGATGTGGGGTAGGCTGAGGATGTGTTCTGTGTTCTTTGGTGTGTTGTGGAAATATTCAGCCTTGCCCTGCTGCTTCTTTTGATCTGGGAAGGAAAGGTGGGCTCTGTTACTCAAGGCAGCACAGAGTGAATGTTCTAGGCTCCATCAAGCAGGCTGTCTGCTTGCCTTAGATACCACCATCCTCTGCAGGGAAATCCAAAATTGTGCCTCTGGGTTTTGAGCAAAAACGAAATCCAGCAAGTGTATTTGTTTTTCTCCTGTAATACATTTAGTGTGCAAATCGTCCCTGGAATTCACTGTTGTGAAATATGGCTGTAGCTCAAAATTCAGCATGATGAAGGTTGGATTTTTACACAGCTAGCTAAAACTTCTTCATTATTTTGAATAATATTGGAACATTAAACCATAACTATAAGAAAGACACATAAAAATTAATGACCATGCTAAAAACCTGGTTCAAAAATGGGTACAAAGAAATTTCATTTTTGAAGAAATTTTCCCATAGCTGCCTTCTTTTAGCCTGATGATTTTCCCCTGAAGAATTTGAAAAAGGATATTCAATAGACTATTTGCCAAATGTTCTAAATCAATATTTATCTGCTATATTCATCTGCAATGTTAAAAACTTTGCATAGAATCAAATGCTTAAGGAGTCGATTGCAAACACCAAACGAACTAAAAAGACTTTACTCAGTGTTGTATCATTTATATGTCCTTTGTGCAGCTACTAGCTAGCTGAGCTTTCAATAATTCAGTTTTATCTTTCCATTCCTGATTTTTTTTCACTCCATTTCCTTCCCATGAAGTGACTTCTCCTCTCTGGTGGGATAACTGCCTTCAGTCACATCCAGCATGCAGGACCCACACTGGCTCAGGACTCACTCCTCCATGAGCTGCAACAAATGAAGCAGCAGCCCATGTTACTCATGCCACCATCGTGTGCCTGTGTTCCTGGCCTTCAGGGAAAAGTATTCCCAGGTGTAATAGCTGACTCTCCATGTGTTAGTCCTGTTGGATGTGTCCAAACAGGTCATGTTCCATCCACACTCCTCTGATGGTGAGATGAGGAAGGAGATGTTATTTTGGATGCTCAAAGTGGCAGTGAGAGCTGCAGCAGCTGAAGATGCAGGCACAGGGCTGAACAGGGTAAAAACCTCAGGCCTCTGCAGCTGTGGATCACTAAAAATGCTCTTCAGTTTTTGTTCTGCAAGAGTGAGCACACTGTCCTCACTGTCTTGGCTGGTTTTCAGTGAGGATAATTGCATTTGTCTCTTCCTCTGATCCCTGCTGCTGTGCAGGTCAGATGCAGAGCTGGTGAGCCCTGCCTGGCTCCAAGCACTGTGCAGGTGCTGCTCTGGGAAGCAGATGCTGGTTTTTACCCAGACATGGCTGAATTTCACTGGTGAAGGCAATGGCCACATTATGTGGCTCAGCAGTCTCTAAAAATCATTCTGAGTTCCCTGAGAACACATAACTGTGCCTCGGCATGTTGTCCTTGCATTTTCCTGCAGTCATCCCTGGCATTTCAGCACTAAGAAATTTTTTGCTCATACTCTGTATTCCTAAAGTCCAAGGAAGAAAAGCATTCCTCTACAGCCTGATATGACACTTCGACCTGACCTACACACATATCCCAATCTATATTCAAATGCAATTTCCCCCTGGAAATGTTAAATGTCATAGCTTTTCCTGGTGTTATGAACTCCATTGCTGTTGATATCCTGCTTTTAAAGGAAACTATTGTGCTAGCATTGTCATGAAACCATTCAGTATTACAGCATTTTCCAAACTTTGCAGAAACTCAGAAACCACAGGCACAACCTACTAGAGGGAGCACTTGCATTGTTTTTTAAAGGGGGACCTAGTGGCAGATTAATGCACCTGGTGATGACCTAGAGGGTGAAAAATTCTATATTTCCTTAAGTTTCTAACTGATATTTTTGCTGTTACTCTTGAGAAATTATTATCCTGCAGGGAAGACATAGCATTGCAAGAAGCTGAGGATGGGGAGGTGCTCTGCATACTGAGTGCAGGGCAATGGAACCTTCTGTCCTTCTGCCATAACTGGAAACTGTTTCCCACAAAGCTCTCTGCTAATGCAACTTAAACCTTCTAAAACCAGGCTGGGAGACTTGGGAACAAAAAGCCTGTTTGTGCTTAGAGTAGATATCCCTGGAAAAGGAAACTGCAAAGAGCAAAACCCAAACCCATCTAAAGCCTGATCTTCTTATGGGAGCAGCTGAAAGAGGAGGCTCCAAAGGAGAGATGCTGGCTGCTCTCTTGAAAGCATTACTAGAAAGTGCCATGTTGGAGCTGTATAAAAGCTGAGTATTTTGGAAAACAACCCACCAGTGCAAATATCCCTCCCATCACACTCCCAGTCAATTTCAAGATGCCATTTTTTGGAGGGGTAACTACTGGGCTCACCTCATCTTCTACTGCAAAAGTAGAATCATAGAATCACAGAATGGCTTGGATAGGAAGGAATCTTAAGCGTTATCCAGTTCAAATTCCTCTGCCATGTCTAGGAATACCTTCCACTAGACCAGGTTGCTTCAAGCCCTGTCCAACCCAGCCTTAACATTTGCAGGGATGGGGCACCCCCAGCTTCTCTGGGCAACCTGTTCCAGGCCCTCACCACCCTCACAGGGAAGAATTTCTTTCTACCATCTAAGCTAACCCCACCCTGCTCCAGTGCAAAGCCATTCCCCCTTGTCCTGACACTACATGCCCTTGTCAAAGTCCCTCTCTGAGCAGCTCAGTGCCTTTTGTATTCCTTTATTTGGACTTTCAATGTCTCTCCCATCAGAGCTGAGAAACAGCAAGAACTTTATTGTGCAGTTTAAATGAATAACCTTGGTAGGATATTGAGGCAGGGCAGGCTTTAATAATCATAGATGGAGATGTTCTAACGCTTTCTTAGGTTATTTGGAGTCAGACAACACAGTTAATGAAGCAAGTTTCAAAAGATCTCTCTTACGTGGATTTTGACCTCTAATATACTGATTCTTTCCCTGAAGGGAAAGTAATAGAATCCCTTTATGGACTATATTTTTAAAAAAGGTGTAGAAATTTATGATGATTTTAAAATTGGTCAGGAAGTGTTAAAGTGGTTAAGGATGAACAAACAAGACCAAATGCATAGACTGGGCAAAACAAGGCAAAAATGTCTATCAATTTATTTAATTTTTTAAAAATAAAAAACTGTACGGTTCAGTTTTATAGCAATGAAATTGATAACCACTTGGGAGTTTTGTTCGCAAGCTGAAAAAGACACATGTCAGCTCTTAAATTTCTAGGACATTGTCAGTGATCCAGGAGACCTTTTCTTGTCTTTTGTGACCTCCTCTACCTGACCCTGTCTACTTTGCATTCCACTTCCTAGGACCTGCCACTGTATTGCCAAATACACAGCAAATAATGCATTCCTTAGGAAATCTTATTCTTTAGCTATTGATAAAGTCTCTATGGACTTCACTCAAAGTTTATTTGAAAAGACAAACATACTTTTAATTTCTTCAATCAGTGACACAAATATCAATGTAATTGTCTTTTCCTGGAGCACACTGCAAGGTTTTTAATTCCCAGAGGGGATTGTTTTACCTGACATGAGTAAGGAAAAGTGAAAGCATATGGAAATTGTTGAAAAATAGATTTATAAAAATAAACCTGTAGATCAGGTTCTTTCACTTTTCCCTCCACATTGTGTGGAACAGTGAACTCCATTCATTCCCCTATTAATTCAAATGGACAAATGGAGTACACTGCTCATATTGGCAAGCCCTCAGCCTCAGGTGTTCCTCAAAAGAGGTGCCTTTGAGCTTTTCCATGAGCTTTTTCCACCATCTCCTCTGAATTAATTCAAGTACCTTAAAGTTTTCAATTCAAATATCACAAGTTCCACCAAAATTAGACAGTTATTTGTCACAAATTCAGTTGAAAAGAAATGGTGAAGAATTATGTCAGTGGTTCATGAGCAGGAAACCTTTTATTTCCTGAGGGGAAAAAAAAGTGATAACTTTCTAGTTTTCATAATTTTCAAATTATTTACTTTCCAGTCTAAAACCTCATTTTACTTTTCTTCTGAGAAAAAAAAAACAAAAAATGGAAAAAAAATCAGGGTGCCAGGAAATAAAGGGAAACGTCCAGTAACTCCTTTCACTTTTTAAATTGTAAAAACAAAGGAAAAAAACCGCCACATTTTGTTAGATAAAAGATTTAAGAACAAAAATTCCAACAACTTGATTTTCAAAAAACCTAATGTAAAATATGATAGTAACAGATGTTTTAACACCATAAATCAAGCATCTATCTCAAAAAAAAATCAGAGCCTCTTATTCCATAAAATGATTTTTAAATGTGCATGATATTATGGAAAATACGTTCTATTAGAGAAACCTGATTTTTAAAAATTAATCTCCATGCTTACAGTAGAAAAGAAACCATGCTGGTATAGTCTATTTAAATAATGGCAATTTGACTCACTCTTGCACAACATTTTGATACATGCACGTATTTGTACTACATTAAATCATTGTAGCTTATATTAAATATAATAATGAAATATTCAATCGTAAATGCACACTCTTCCTGCTGGAAAGACATAAATAACTGGGAAAAAATATTCTATGGTATTCAACATCTTTCCTCATGTTCTGGAATGAAAAAGAAATCAATAGTAGTAAACTTCTTGGATAATGCAAGGTTTGGCAGATAAAAAATAATGAAAACGCAGCCCAAGCACATCGTTAAGCAGCTCATTTTGTCAACATGTGCTCCATCACAGTTAAGTGCTGGATTATGCATCTAGAAACAAAGAATGTATTCACATTTGCAAGATGAGCAATTGCATCCCCAGAACAAAAAACAATGAGATCACAGCAGATAATGCAATGAATATGAATTCCCAGTGTGCTGCTGCTCTTAGCATGGGAGGAAGGAATGGGGAAAGTCTGTAAGGAAAGAATGGGAAGGTGACATCAGTGAGCAGAGCGACTTCAGGAAGATGTTGGTTGGCATATTGGGTGGGCTCACCCAATAAAATGCAGATGTCTATCAGGTATGCAGCATCTCTGTGGCACTGCTGAGCTGTTCCTCATGTCCATTTCAAACCAGACTGGAAAACTGGAGTCCAAGTCCACTGGGAGGAAAGGGATGCTCATGTAGCACTCAAAAAGTGTGCAGGGCAGGTGGAGATGGCATACAGGAACCCCATGTCTGGGATCTGTGGGGAAACCACTTGATATGAGATTAAAAACACAATTGTTCCACACAGAAAGCAATTCATCACTGGGCCAGTTCTCCAGGGCTTGATGGACCCTATGATTAAAAAAATTAAGACTTCATTTTGTAGTGCACAGGTTAGACCTCAGAACTGTGATGTTGATGCAGAAATAATGGTTGCAGTGATTTGGCATGTGATGGAAACAGTTCCCCCTAGGCTCAAAATGCATGAAGTTTCTGTTACAGAACATAAATTTTGTCTTCTGTCTATGTAACAAATCAGATTTGCTAATGCTCAACCTAAATTTTCAGCTTCTCAACTTTATCACACTATTCCCATTTTATGCCCGCCTTTAGGGAACTTTGGATAATTGTCTTTAGTCACCAGACTCCTGCAAATATTCTTTCAGAATAGTCTTATGCTCATATCTCTGTTGCATATCCATTATTCTGCAAAACTGATAATAAAAACCACTCTGCTATTTAATGGTATTTTGTAAGACTGTCACATTACAACCAAAATTCAAATTGACTTCCAAAACCTTTTTTCTTAGAAAATTTTGATACATGCACAAGGTCATCTGGCCACTCAATATACAAAAATGTTTGGTGTTTTGCTTCATTTGTTCTCAAAAATTTCTAGCTTTTAGGCTCTTCAGAGCAGCTGTGACTCACACAACAAACTCTTCCAGGCCTACATGTTTTTTGCTCATAGGAATTCAACACATGTAGAAAACACTGGAAAGTTATTGTTCATATGCTCTCTGGCTTTTGATCACATTTTGCCTGAACTCATACAACAGTAGGACTCCATGAGAGGTTGTATCACAAGGATTTTCTCTAATGAAGGCATACTCCATCTCTTCTATTGGTTTCTGTTTTCGTGCTACACACTGATCTTAAAACTTCGCTCTTCCATAAACCTTTCCAGTGATTCCACCTTGTGGCTGTCCCAACAGAGAGCTGGTGAGTGCTCATGTGTCTAATAAATCATGTGTTGCCTCTCAACACAGAGATTAATTTCAGCTTCTTCCCTTAATTTGTACCTTGCTAATGATATTGCTCTTTAATACCACAATATTTGCTTCTTCCCAGACATGAAAGCTGGTTTTTGTGGTTAGTAATTGCTGCACTTTATCTCTTAGGGTCAGCAGCAGGATTAGCTCTTCACATCTTCAGTTCTTTGACATCCTTTTTATGTCTTTCCAGTACAAACTGGCAGTGATTCTGTGAAGCTGGTCACAACATTCCCTTCACACTGGTATGGTACCTGAGAAGGCTGAGTATTTTGGATTTATGAAACACAGTGAAGTCTCAGTAAGAGTTCAAATTCAAACTCTTCTTCATGGGAATTCTAGCACTTGCTTCTTAACACACTTGCTGGTTCTGTGATCATCACAACCTGGATTTCACAACAGATTAGAGCCTGTATGCAGAGGCTCAGATTCTAATACAGGGCAGGAATTGGCTGCTGAAAATTTTCTCTCATCACAACTCTCCCTTTGTGGCTTTCTTTTGGTAGCTTGCAGTCCTCAGACCAATGCTGGGTACTGGATTTACAGGATAACAGATTAAGTCAATATCCAAACCTTTTGGGAACCTAGTACTTTCTGGAAATCAGAAACTGCTTTGTAGTGCAGTCTATCTTTAGAACTACTAGCAGCAGGGAGCAATTTTAAAGGGAAATAGAAATAAAGCAGTGGTATTGCTTTTTTTTTTTTGCTTTTTATCCCTGTAATAGCAATTTTACTTGCTGCTGATCACCTCCTAGAGATATAGTCACATTATTTTCTTCCTTCCACAGATTCTTCTAGTCATACCTTTTTTCCCACTCTTTATTTTTGCCTTCTGTCCTCCAGGCTTCCCCTGATCAATGTACTTCATCAAATATTCTTTTTTCATCCTTTCTTCCCACAACCTTAAATGCCCTTGGCTCTTCAGAATGAAACTGTGGTCTTTCTTTTTTCTCTGTTTTCAGTTACAGCATTTGATTCCTATTTGCATCAACTCTGTGGCATGTGACCACGAGCCTGCTCAAACCATTCCACAAATCTCTTCTTTGGTTCCTAAGGAATTCAGGATAACAGTGTTCCCCCACTTACAGGCGGCATCCCTGTAAATCCCTCTGTGCCAGATGCCTGCTGCCTGCTCTGGTAATCCCCCACGAGGTGACATTGTCAAACCATAATCCACAGTCTCCTTGTTGCCTCTTCCTATTTGCAAACACTGTTCTTTTAATAGTCAAACACAATAATCTTCCAAGTGACGACTAAGGCCTCAGCTTATCTGCGTGGAGCAGCAGAGGATCCTAGCAGTCAGTAAGGCTGGAAGGGGAATTTGCTTCCAACCCCATCCCAGCAATCCTGGGATATGTGCTGCTTGCTGACCCAGGGGCTGGTTTGTGGTGTCTGCCCACACCAGCTCCCAGGGTCTGGGAAAACTCAGTTTCATGTGAGAAGTGGGAGAAGGACCATTGTGAGGAGCACTGAAGGGCCTGACTGGCCAGAAGATACTTGGCTATCACTTCCTGACTCTCTTTCTTACATCTTTTGAAATTTCCTCTTTGCTCTTGAGATGATCTAGTTGGTAAAATGAGCCTGGCTGCGCCTTTCATCTGCACTTTCATTTTTGGGCCTTGATGGGGGAAAACCTGCCATGGGCTGCAGTAGTTGTGTTCCTATTTGCCCAAGTGGAGTCTGTTCCTGCTCCTGCAGGCAAAGTCCATCTCATAGGTTTTACCTGTCTTTTAGACCCCCATCTCCTCTGATCACAGGTAAATAAGTGTCTAAAGGAAGGTACTCTGCTGGCTCTGAAGAGCTACACAATGGCTGTGTCAGAAAAGACTTGCTAGTTTGATCCTGTAAGAGCAGAGAAATGGGAACATCATGAAATAGGAGAGCTCCTTGTACAAGAGACTTCAAAATACTTGATTAAAATGTATCTGTATTTTTTTGTGTTAGAAAAAAATATATATTACTGACTTTGTAGTCAGGCAAAATATGTATATGGCGCACCTGAGAAGGGGCTCCTCTACTTCACCCTTCATCAATCTTCCACTTTCCCAAAACTCTTCTCAATCAATCAGTGTGGAAATGGCAGAAATCATGCCATTTTTGCTCTGGCTTCTCATTGTTATGGTTGAGTTCACAGGATAAGTCCATCAAAGTCAGTGGAATTGCCTCAGAAATTAATTTGTCTGGGATATCTTGCAACAGATATGCTGTTAGCTTCTGCTTTTATAAATGTTGTGCTTGTAGCACAGCCCTATTGTGTGAGATCCTTTCCAGGCTCTGAGGACCCTGCAACATAAAATCATTCCAGAGACTGAGGGAAAGGAAAAGAGAAAGATTTCATCAATGCCACTGTGGAGACCAGGCTTTAGAAGTTCAATGTGTCCCTTATGGCTCCCTTGCATGGTCTGGACTGGGACCACAGCACCCAAGTGTTGCAGAGCCCAGGTGGGAGCAGCCATGGAGGAGGCCAGATGTCTGCATGGGAGGGTGCCCAGGGCCTGCCACCACTGCATAAAACTAGAGAAGAAGCCACTAGAATTACTTTCGAATTTGATTTGCTCGTGGATTTAAATATTTTCTCTCACTACACAGTGTGTGTTTGCAATAGATGCAGCTGAATTAGGCTGTAGTGAGGCCATGGGTTGCTTGGCTGAGGAGGGTGTTGCTGCAGAGGTGGAGGTGCATTGCACCACTGAGGTAAAGCTGTTTCCTTCATGCCTGGCTGTGAGCCACCACCAAAACTCTGTCAGGAGGACTGAGACAGCTGCTCTAATGCTATATATGTCTATACTGTGCACTCTGGGACCTCCATTCAAGGGCAGATTAACATTTAAAGAGGATAACGAAGGGTAGCAGCTGGCTCATCTGCTCATCTACACCCAGACATGCTCACCCAAAGAGCTACAAGCAAGAAAGAATAACCATATTCATTTTGGAGAGCCATGATGATATTGGGAAGGTCAGTCCTACTGGAAATACCTCAGACACACTAAACATTGGCTGATAAAGGGGAGTAGAGGAAAATTCTTTTGCTCAATGAAAATATATAAATGAGCAGGAGATAGCCCTGGTGCCAGCAGAACTGCTACAGGGACCAGCTTCACCAGAAAAGCACCAACAGCAATAGCAAATAGTTTAAAAATCCCTAGCTGATATCAGCATCCTTCTGCTCAAGTCTCTAGCTGAAGTCACAGAATAATTGACCTTGGCTGGGTTATAAGATCAGCAATGTCCTGAAGAGACTTACACTGAAGGAATATTTACTGTCACACATGTGGGGAGGAAAATCACATCCAATTCTTGCTAGAAAGTTGACATTTGGCATTTCACAGATAAACGAGCATTTATAGGAATGGAATATTCTAAAGGTGAGATAAAAGGGCTGAGCCTGTGTAAGAGAACTCTCTTTTTCATCTCAGGGATAGGTGCAAAGTGCATCCAGAGTCACCAGTGGGATGAGGTCCCCAAGGGAGCAGCATACTATGGAACTCTGTCTATCCGGGTACCAGAGATTTGTTGTATTTTACCTTAAAATACACAGTTCCACTGCCATGGGCCTTCACAGCAGGCCCATGGCACTGTTCCCCCAGAAAACACCAGCAGGCAGTTTTGCACAGCTGTTCCTGCCTCATGGAGTGATTTTATGAAGAGACTCTCATTTTTTGGCTTAGTGGCTGCCAGCACATCTGGGGCAGACAAACAGCAGCCATCATTGCAAGAATATTGATAAGGCTTTATCCTGTTTCATCCTCCAGCATTGCAATGTATTTAAGTAAGAAAAGCCTCCAAAGTTACCACTTTAATATGAATTAAATCCAGATTTGATCCTTTAAGCATATTTTTTTTTTTGAGTAGATAAGGAGGTTAAAACTTCTGGGTTTTTTGATCTGAGAACTGAGCCTGAGACACAGGACAAGAAACTATAAGGTCCTTTATGCTCCTCTGCCAGAAAAACCTCCTTGTATGAAAATGAAGCATCTACCTGATTGGGAGAAATTGTGGTGAAAAATAGTTTAGTTGAAATTGTGTCCTTAAATGGGTGAAGATGCTCAAGGAAAAAAAAAGAAAAACAAATAATTCCAAAAGATACAACTTGGAACTTTTATCTATACCAATGAAGTTTTAATGTCTTAAATTTGTTCTTTGTGTTAGCTGAAATATTTTAAGTATCTTTCTATAGAAATAAATTCCTACTCTGACAGAAGACAAAAGTGATATATTCTCAGAAGCAGCTACTATGATGACGCTGTAGTTATGATGAGACAATAACATTGCAGTTAACTTTAAGACAATTTTCATGTCCAGTTTTCACATAACTGGCAGTTTACCTACATGATGAAGTTATCACATTTTTTATTATTTATTTCTTGCTTAATAAGCCCAGTTTCTGGCATAGAAGAAGTAACAAAAGAAGTAACAAAAGTAAAATAGAAGAATATGGAAACAGCTTAAAAATTATAACATAATAGAAATGCTATTACCCTCTTCAAGCAGTTTTATATAATGAAGTGTACAACCATGAATGTATATTTGGAAACTTTTGAAGTAATCATGGTTATGAAGCAGTCACATATACTGGCAGATCTGATGGGAAACAAAAGCTAGATATCTTAAGTATTAGTGGGTCTTCCTTCAGAAGGAATTTCAGCTCCCTGGCCTGTGCTCAAAAGCTGCAATTCATCCATTCTTATTTATTCTAAATAAAATATTCAAAAATATAGATTATTACATGGCATCATGCTGCTTTGCTCATCTGAGGGTTTATTATAATTTCAGCTTTAGCTTTCTGTCCTTCCAACATGCCCTTAACTCCAGTATAAAAAGGAACAAGCTGAAAGTAGGAATCTTTGACTTATGATTTAAAATGTGAGTCTGATAATTAATGAATTACAATAGAAACATTGCTGTCTATTTTAAGCCAAATTAAATTAAGAGGCTAGGGGGTTCCTTTAATAACAATAAACATGGAACTCTAATTTCTTTTTATGCTCTGTGATCTCATACAAAAGATTTAATATAAATAATTGCATTAGATGTCCTATTTTTGGAAAAATGCATAGCTAGTATTTAGGAAGACTCTTATTGCTCTGATTTATCTATTAATGAAGCAAAACCCAGTTAATTACCGAATTTGCATGATATTTTGTATCTACATATATGCTGGGATGAGCACTGGGGAGAGGTTTTGCATCAATCCATTTTTAACAAGCTAATGAAGTTGGCTGGGCTGACACTGCAGATCCAATCACTGGATGGTTTCCTTTTGCTGGACTGAGAATTTGTGATCAAGGTACTGATAAAATGAGCTTGTGAGCTGAGAAAGCAAGACCTTTCCTCCTCCAGGTCACAGGTCCTGTCACTGCACTGGATCTGTGAATCTCAGGAGCCTGTTTGATGTCCCACACTCTTGTCCCATGGCCTTGAGTGAGGAGAATATTGCAGCTTGTAGATCCCTGTCCCTCGCCTTCTTCCCTGCCTGCTCCTCTGCCCCACTGCTCTGAGGCAGGGCAGGACCCTCAAACTGCTGGCCAGAGTTACTCAAATAAACATAGAAAGTGGCAGGTCTGTGGTTGCTTTTGCACCCTTTTTACATCCCACCTTCATGCTCTGGGCTGTTTCTCCCCACTCTTTGTCTGTCCCTACTCTTTTCCAACCTGTCCATCCCCCCATGATCATGTGCTTGCTGTCACTGCATCCCATGTGTCTGTCAGGAGCTGCTGCCTCCAGGAAAAAGAGACTTACACAGTTTTCCCTGAGGCCTTCCCAAGCCCTGTGCAGCAGAGGGTCTGGTTTGCCATGTAAAGCAGATTTGTGCAAGAATGCATCCTCTCTGACATTAACTATTTAAAAGCCAAGCATTTGGTTCTAAACCAGCTGGTTGTCCAGGCAGAGCAGTGCCCCCAGGGAGTGGGGGCTTCTTCCCACACCCAGGTGAGAGCTGGAAATAGTTCTGAGTCCCCACTGATGTTCTCTTCTCTGTGTTTTGGACAAGAGAGGGAGTTAAGGACAACAAGTTTTGTGTACAAACTAAACTCTGCATGGCTAAAGTTGAGAGAGATTAATTTCATCCTCGGGGCTTCTGAAATACTCTCCCATGCTCTGTGAGATAAA
Source organism: Emberiza elegans (assembly GCA_024865655.1). Classification (NCBI taxonomy): domain Eukaryota; kingdom Metazoa; phylum Chordata; class Aves; order Passeriformes; family Fringillidae; genus Emberiza; species Emberiza elegans. Next base: position 6,901,902 of record JALJVW010000154.1, read on the forward strand.
GTGCTCGTTCTGGAGACTCAGCTACAGCATAAAAGTTACAACCAGCTAAAAAAATTGTCCTAATTACACTGGGTCATATATCAAAATATGGTAATTTGAGTGATGAGTCACTAAGACTGCTGAGGAAAAAGAAGTTTTTACTATTAAAAAAATTGGTGAAGCCTGCGTTTTCTGGTTTTAAAGCCATCATGGGGAATAAGATAAAACTACATTGGCTTTTGATTGAATCAATGCAATTTTGCTTGATTTTAATCCACAATTAAAAAAATACTCTTGGAGATGTATTCAGATTTTTTTACCTTTGTGTCTAAGATGAATTTTAACAACTAACATGAGGATTGAAGCTCAAAGAGCAATTTGAGCTCCTTTTTATTCAGATTAGAAAGATTGTAGACCCAGTAGAGAGTGGTAAAGGCCTTCATAAAAGTTCATCTTAGCTATTCAAAACTTAGTTTTATAGACCAATTAATTATCTTAACTCTTTTTGTAATTGCTAGTGACAATCAGTTGCCCTAGAAAGTGATAAATCCTATGTATTTTACTTACTTAGTGTTATGGTGAGGTGCCTGCCTCTATCAACTGACTGTAGTTAGCATTCTGCAGACTGATCTAGACCAGATGCACAACTGGCAGATCTCTAAAATAAGTGAAATAATTCCTACGTAGACTGATGAAGTAGATGCATTTCCGCATGCTCCTAAATTTAAAACTGCAGTGTGTTTAGAGCTGGAAAAGAATATATTTTCACTCCAATATTCTAAAGCACTCCATTCAAAGCTGAATGGGAAAGGGAAGGGTGATTTGTTTGAAATATTGCAGAGGAAGAACTATGAAATCACAGGTTGGCAAGACATTGACATTTCTAGCTTGTTGATATTAAACACAAATGTCATTTAAAGATAACACCTGCCTGAAAAATCTTGCAAATGGTGTTGTTTAATACCAGTGGAAGCAAGCAGAAAACCTATTAACTTCAATTAGTATTTACATCAGGGCACCCATAGTTCAGTGAAATGCCTCCCTTAATGAAAGTCTTTAATACTCATGTTAAATATGAAAAAAGTCTCCTGAAGAAGAATGGGCTCAGCACTCATTTAATGGTTGTGCTGAATTAAGGTGTTTTGGACAACACTAGAGGACAGGAGAACAATGAAATAACCATTTTCATCAAGAGCTCATTTAACAGACCAAGCATATGCCTGAAATGCCTCCATGGAGACTTGATTTTACAGTCAGTGGGGAGAAGGACACAGCTGCAAAGGTCAGTCATCCCTTTATGGCCTCAAGAGGATACAGAGCATCTGCTGCTCCTTTGCTGCAACGGACAAGGCTGTCCTCAGCTTGGACATCTCACCCAGGGGTTCCTGAGAGGACAGAGTGCCACCTCCACCAGCAAATGTCTGTGCTAACGTCCCTGTCATAAGCATCCAGCCTCACTTTCCTGTTTGGATGGAGAGATCCTCCCTCAATATTTTTACCTGAGCATTTTTCTGGGTTTTTCTTCCAGCAGTGTGTGGCCTGAATAACCTGGTTTGTACCAGGTCATTGTTCTGCAGCTTCTCTCAGAATAATGTGAGATCTGTGTAGCTTTCGTGCTCATGATACCATCCTCTCATGCCATGCCATGTAAACATTTTAAGAGATAAAGATACTTCCAAATACAGGCTTTAAATAGATCTTGGCTGCATGGAAAAATGTTCTGCCAACCTTGGTCTCCCTTGCAAGGCAGCACAATGCCAGCTGACAACAAAGAAAGAATACAAGATGATATAAGTCTCAACTCAATTCTAAGAGTAATTGCAAACTTTCTCTATTTTCTAAATGTCTTCCTGAGCTTAGTCCAATTATTGCCTGCGGGCACTTTTGATATTTTGATCCAAATTTCCTAGTTGCCAGACAGACAATGAAGAAGGGCTAGATCATGACAGAAAGGAAAATGTAATCCAAAGGATTTTACTATCAGCTTAACTACTATTATAATAACGTAGAATGAATAACACAACATAGCGACATAAAATTCTGCACTAATGCTTCCATACTGTCCTTCTTATTTTAAATTCGGATGCTCTTGAGGAGCAACACAAAAATTTCCAGTTCTATTAGGCTGGAATTTCCAGCTATAAGTACCACAGAAATGTGGAGGGGAGTTAACATCCATCACTCTTGGTTTGACGAAGCTTACCATGAATTCATCTTTGCTGTTTTACCCAAGTATTTTTCCCTGAACATTATTTTCAGCCCTGGTGATGTTCTGATGGAGCCCATTGCCTCACAAAGCACAGGCTCATGGATCTGATCACATATATCAGTCCTGTGCCCATATATGCACCAGGACAGCAGCACTACCAAGTATGGTGGGCTCAGTTTTCTAACCACAATGCTGGAAAATTGCACTGAAAAAAACAGGTCATAGAGAAACTGTCTGTTCTAGAATTTAATAAGGACTCAGCTGGTGATTTAAGAAACTTACTTTCAGGAAACACATATATAAGAACAGAAATCAATCTCTTAAACCTCTTCTCTCCTCTCCTCATTTTTTTTTCCCCAAACATCTTTCTCTGTTATCTTAGAAATCACTGTAAAAATCACCTCTAGGAATAACAGTCCAGGAATTCCAGAGCTTAAGCTCTGATCAAGAGCCAAGCAATGGGATTCATCTTTAATTGCGGTGGGCAGCACCCTTAGTGGAACTAAATATCAAACTTTTAAATTCCCTACTCAGACTGGAATTTAGTTACTTTATCCAATGAGATGGAAAAAACAATCTTAAAATAGAACTAACTATCCAAATACATGTTTGTATTCCTGAGGATAGAATTAAGGAGTTTTGTTTCATTTGTGAGAGCTTTGCTTTTTTTTTCTGCAGCTGAATCTGAGCTCTGACAAAGCAGGAAGCTGCTCTCTGGGCTGATTAAACCCAGCTAATTTCACAGCATTGGCAGAGTGGGGCTGAAGGTCTCCCGATGCAGTAATGGTTCTTACTCCACTCCCAAGAGGTGGAAGAGTATTATTTCAGGTTTGCTGGAGGCTGGGTGTTTTGTGAAGGTTTTTAATGCCACATTGAATTGTTGTGTGCTGAGAGATCCTTCCTCCATGAGGAAAAGCGGCTTACACTGGCAATTTTCAGGCAAAACTCTTTGTAGGGCAGAATACCAAAAGCACCATTGTGTTTTTCTGATGTGACCTCCCTACAAGGTCAGACAAATTCTTGCATTTCTGGAACAAAGTGAATAAAGCAGGAAATAATGAAAGACAAAATTTTCTCATCCTCCTTGTGCCATTTCTTACCTTAACTCCATTGAATTTGGTGTGAGCCCTCAATTCGCAGCCCTTTCCAAAAGCACAGACAAAGAATTTTTTCAAGACGGTACCCAAAAATAAGTGAAAACATTTGAAAATGTGGACTGCAATCTTGTTATTCCCCAAGGACACTGCATTGAGGTCCAAGAGAAGGAAAACAGTAAAGAGGCAGATAGTAGGGGATGGAATGTGGAATGTGGAATGAGGAATATGCACACTCATGAGGAGGGCATGGGAGCAAGGAGAAGCCCTGGCAGCAGGTAGAGTTCCTGTGAGTTTGTCAGAAATTACACTCCAAAGGAAACTTGGCTCTTGCAAAGAGGGAAAAAAAAAAAAAAAACAAAAAAAACAAAGCAAAACATAATAGAGAAGGGACTTGCATGAAGAGGAGAACCACTAAGCCAAAGGGAAAGGAAGAGTTTATTTAAGAGCAGGCTATGATACTTGAACAGATAGAGGTGGAGGTGATGACAATGAGGAAAACACATTCCAGGCTTCTCACCACCTCGGAGCCTGTAACACTGACAATCAGCAGACACATCCTGAAAACCAGAATCCCACTGTTGTCATCACTGCTTGGATGCTTCCCTGCCTCCAGCACCTGTTGGTACAACCAACCCCCCTGCAGACCTTGGGCTGCAGGCATGGCTGAGGCTGCAGGACATCCCTGTCATTGCTGGGAAATGCATTTCTTCTTTCTGCTCTGAGATCATTTCTCATTCACTCCTACTTGCACAGCATTACACCCCATTCCTCTAATGATTGCTCAGTCCTTACTCAAACAGAAATACAATTCTTGGGTACTCCATCCCTGTACAGGGAAAAAAAAAGAAGATAAATTTGGTGTGGCCAAATAATGTTCCTTCCCTGATGCACATACACTTCTGATATCTGATATTGCATTCCCTTTACCTCATTTTTTATTTTCCTCAGAGAAATGAAATATAGAAACTTCCACCTTCACTGGGTTGTGAAGACAGAAACTCAGCAGAAACAGCCTCCAAGTCAGACCCCTTTTTTCAGCTCATGGTTGGTTTCCACGAGATGGAAATGGACCATATGTATTCAACACCTTCCTCTGGTGCACCCTGAGGCTCCACCTGCTCTCTCCTACCTTCAGACTCTCACCTGAGTTTCTGCTTGCCCAAGGCTCCCTACAGCCAAAAGCAAAGAGGGATCCCCAGCAGGTGTTCCTGATCTCAGTAACCACTCTTCCCAGTGATTACAAGGAAGAACCAGCACAAAACAATACTAATATAGGTGCCTCTTAATTGCCTAAAATGGTGTGGGGAGTGAAGCCAGGAGGCAGCCTGTAAACTGAATGCAGAGGTTGTATAGATACTGCCCCCTCCCCATCTCTGGGCCTGTGCTAAACTGGATGAGCCTTTCTTTGAAACCATGGAGCACAACAATCACCTGCTAGATCAGGTCTCTTTCAGCATTAACCATCACTTGTTACTCCATCACTAGTCACACAAGTGTCTGGATCTTGTCTTCCTTTTTGCTATTGGATTGCTATTTTCATAACAATTTCCACTGTGACTTCTTTTTTCGATGAAAATAATTCTGTTGGGTTTTGCTGGTGGCATTTTTTAGAGACAGTCAGCTCAGGCTAGGAGAAAATAGGCAGAAAAGAGATGATCTCCTTCCCAGGGAGACAGAGCCCCTACCACTCCTGGCAAACTGTGGGTGGTTTCTTATTCTTTAGTCTCTCTAAAATGTTTTTTCCTCTACTTTTGAATTAATGAATTGTGTACAGCTCTGAGAAATGAAGCTGCAACCCATGAGACTAAAATATGAGAGAAAAGTCTCATCTGAGCTTTTCTGTAGAATTCTGTGATAATTGCACTCAGCATCATTCACCACTACCTGGGAATGTTCCATAATTTATCCCTTTATTTCTTGTTGACAGTTTTTTGCAAAAAGGAAAAAAAAAAATAATCTGTGGATTATTTATTTGACTGGCTTAAATATAAATACTTCTAGATAACTCTGTAGGGTTCAGTTCTCAAACACCCTGTGAGGGATCTGGTGCTCTTCATCTCTCATGGAATAATGTGTAAATACAATGGACTAAAAAATACCTCAAGACACCTGTGATCTTGCAAAACAACTGTTATTTGACTGCCATATATTCAAGTAACAACACTAGCACAATATTAGTAAAATCCTTTATATAGTTAGTAATATTTATATCTAACTTTTTTCCTTTTTTCTTTTTTTTTTAATTTTTCTTTATTTATGCCATACTTTGAGGGGCTAGGCAAAAATTTTACTTTTGTTGAGCTGAAAATTGTGATGGGAGTAATCCCATAACCTTAGCTGGCCTCACAAGGGAAATTATCTTCTCTCTGTTTAGTGCTAGTGAGAACTTGCCTCATTTGATTGTATTGTGCTAATTGAGGAAACCTAATTTAAGAAAACTGGCCTGTAAAATCCTGCTACTTTCTTTTAACTTCAAGGTGTTGATGTTTTTTCCTAAGAATGAAGCAGGCACATAAATTTATGCTGTTGTAATTTTATAACGGATGTCTCTGGCAGGTGGCACATTTTAACAAGGTTGAAAAATCCCAATGGGCTCAAAAGAAGAACTGAGAACATAACAAACATTTCATAAGGAAGCTAAATTCAATATACTTAAAAACAGAGGACTTTTTTCAGTAACCAGCCTATATATTAAATGCTTTTATTCTCGGAGGTTTTTAAAACAAAACAAATCCCAACCATTTTAAACGTTCTTGAAAATCTTTTTTGTTCTCCTTCTGTGTTGTTTTTCATCAATGTTTTTACCTCTGGTTTCCACCATAGACATAGTCAAAGAATTCTGTACAGAATTACTAAAAATGGCAGAGTATTTATATTGCCTAAGGGATGTGACAGAAGAAAATCACCCCTTCCCTAATTTCCATCAGGACAGACTCATCCTTGGTGCAACTTCTTATATGACTGGAGACCAACTTTGAATAAAATGAAGCAGAACCAATGGAGGTCTTTTGCACAGGAGTGAATCCAAAGCAATTTAAGAAATTGTAGCAGATGTACTTGGGTTTAAGACAGTATAATTGAAATGACAATTCAGGAAAGTATTTAAGCACAGACATAACTCCATCTCTGTTCATGCTTAGCTTTAAACATGCATTAAAATCCAATCACTTAAACACATGCTTAAATATTTCCCTACAGGATTCTTTCTTGAATCCCATCCTAGACTCTGAAGCAATGTTCACAGTTTATGATGTGCAGTATATTAAAGTAATGTCACACTTCAGAGGCATTCAGAATGGGAAACTTAAACTGGTTGGTGATATCTTAGAACAGCTTTTCTGTTTATTATGCAGACTTGACTTGTGTCTCTGTGATTAAGACCATTTTAACTTTTCTACTAAAAATATAATTCAAATTCCTTATTTTCTCTCAGACAGCTTCAATTACTTCAGCATTGGGTTTTGAACTCTTAGGTCTGAACAGCACCATGAAAGATAGTGAGGAAAATCAGGGCTTATAAAAAAGATGGGGGCAGATATTTTATGATTGGACAAGGAATAATGGTTCTGAACAGAAAGAGGGCAGATTTAGATTAGATATAATGAAGATGTTTCACAGTGAGAGTGGTAAAACACTAGAATTGGTTGCACTGAGAGCTGGTGGATGCTCCATTCCTGCAAACATTCAAGGTCAGGTTGGATGGGGCTCTGAACAGCTTGATGGATGGAGTTGAAGATTGTCTCTGCTCATGGCAGGGAGGTGGATTAGACAACCCTGAAAGATCTCATCCAACCCAAATGATGCTGCATGGGGAAACAATGTACATGGAATTTCAAAGCTTTGTTGGAATATCTTCTAGTCCAAAGTGTTATATCTTGAGGTTAGCCACTTTCGTTCCACATCCAAGCATTTACAAAGGTCTCTCTTGAAATGCACACTATGTCAATTTATTTTTTCTCAGACTCTGAACCCCAAGATTTGTGATACTTTTAGATTTCAGATCTTGCCTACACATCAGTCTCCACAAAAAACTCTTTTAGGAGATTAAGCTCTTTAAGATTACAGGGAAGATAATGTGGAAAAATAACCTGCACCCTGTGTACCGTCTAGCATGATTAAGGCTTTGGATATTATTTTGAAGTAACAAAGCCATAATAATCATAAAATCACTTCCTCATATTGCTCAATAAAAAGATGTCCTTGTATCCACAATTTGGAGGGTCTCCTTTTTTCTCCAGTGCCCAAAGGGAGAGCAGAGGTGATAATTTGGAACTAGATTTCCTCTTTCCTTGACTGAAGATAGGGAAGATGACCCAAAACCCCTGATGTCACCTTTGCTATAGACTGATCCACTACTGCAGTAGAGGCATCTCCATTTCCAGCTGAGAAAGTGTGGCATGAAGTCAGGCCTCATTATAGCACTTATGCAAGGCAGTTTGGGGGATTTGCATTTATGTTCCCTCACTTCTTTCTTTCAAAAGTCTCACTGGTCAGAAAATAATTTGTTCAAGACATTCCCAGCTAAAGAATTTCTACATGACAGTGCAGGCTTTTCCCCCCGAGGGTAATGCTTGTTTGACGAAAACTAAAGAAAACAATCTTCTCTGCTTTTCAGCAAACACTTGATTTTACACAAACAAAAAACCAAACAAAAACTCCATTTTGATTGCTAGACATCTGAAATCTTAAACAATCTGAGATTAATTAAAAGTTCCAGCTACCTGAAAGTGGAAACCATAAAGGAATTAAGGTTTCCCTTGAAAAGCTTAAACCAAAATATGAATTTTCTGATGGAAAATAACCTTTTTTCCCCCCACTGGCTCTGATAGTCAGAGCTGTTATTTTTAAGCACAGCTTCTGGAAATACTGTGCAGTTTTATTCTGAATGAGATTTGCTGTGGGTGTGCAGCTGATTTTGTGGAAACACATCTACTGTGTTCACCTACACGAGTTCAGAGATAAGTTGCGTAAGAAAAGGAAGTGGGATGATATTTCTTCATGCTTCAGGCTCTTCTACACCCTCACATTTCTGAGCTGATGGCACTGCTGGTGCCACTACCACAACACTGCAGCTGAATACTCCTGGCTATTTTTGCAAATTAGATTTTTGTTTAGCTTAACATCAGAGAAGAGAATTTCCTCCTTCCCCCGCATTTTATTCTCTTCAGAAAACACGTATTATAGTCTTTGAGCTATAAAGAACCTATGCTAATGTATCTCTAATCCTGACAGATGTCTTGGGACAATATTTCAGTAAAATATATTTACTGCCAAATGACTTTTCAAAGGTAATGGTCCGTTGTTAAAAATGGTATTTCATGGTAATTTGAGTTCTTTCTGAATTTAGGACACTTCACCATGCAAGAATATAACCTCATCAGAAAGAAAAATGAATTGCTGTGAGTGGTATCCTGCTTTAGTTTCCATTTTCCATCTTCTTGCCCAATACAGCTTGATCTGGTTTGCAGGAGAATCATACAGTGAAACAAATGTTGATTAAATCTGAGTGTTTCCCAAATCCATTTTTATTAAAACTTGCAATGTGTTTTACTGGCATCGTATCTGGAAGAAAAAAGCTTTGGGGTTTCTCTGTCTTTTCTTTTAAAAACAAATATTGGCAATCTGATCCAATAGAGTGGAAAAAGGGAAAAGCACAAGAGAGGCCCCAAAGGTTTTATTGCCTCATGTGACACCAGGCATATGGGATTTGTACCTTGGTATTGGCAGGATGTCCTCTGTCACCTCTGCTTCTCTCAGATGCCAACCCCTCCAGTAAATGTACAACCTTTTATGATTTGAACTCATCTTAAGCATACAACCATTCTAAGATGCTGTAAATTCATCTGCAAGATGAAAATCAGGTTTAGACCAAAGTAAAGACTTGCAGAAAATATGAAAAATAATGTTCCTTCACATCTCTGCCTCATCTTTGGAAAGATTGAAAGGAGATTAAAAAAAAACATTCTTTGATCTCTTCTTTTCCACAGCTACAAATCAAGCAAAGGCTGAGTTTTCTGAATTAAACTTTTCAATTTATATTTACTTTTTTGTTCTTCCTGATACATTCTGACAGAATCTTCCTGATACAAGATTCTGCCAATGTTTGCTGACCTGACAGAAATGCTTTGCTGAATACTGATTGAAAACTTGACTCCCAGATACTTTAGTTAAGATGGAGTCTTCTTTTATTATAAAGCATACACCACTTTAGAAAAAGAATTCACCTTGGGCCAGTGTCATCTTTAACAAAAAACTTTCTATTGTGATGACAGCTTGTTCTTCCTAAGAATGTGCTGCAGTAAGGACATTAATTAGGTAATGTGATGTGCAAGATGCAGGGGGAAAGAGGTGGAGAATCTTCTTGCCTTTTGAGGAAACAGGCTGAATGTGTTAATTTTCTCTGAACTGCAAGAGTAGAGAGAGGCAGGCAGCAGAGGGGAACACCACCCATAAGTGGATAGGCTAAAGAAACATCACTTCTGGTACCTGGTGACTTCTAATATTGCCAAGAGTGACTTCCAAACATGTTCACATAGTCCCACAAACCAGTGGGCCTTTGGGTTATTCCAGTCACCCAGAACAGAAGATCCAGTTCTTGCCTCCACAAATTTTAATGTTGTATAAAAAAAACCATGACGTGACGAAAAACCCAACCACACTCCTGCTGCTGCCAATATTAACTTCTTATCTACTTTATCTGCTTCTGCTCCTGCTTTCCCCAGTCATTGTCAAATATTCATTTTGCATATTTTCCTCTTCCTAAGTAGTAAATCTACACATGGAGAGTGCCTGAGTCCCTCTCCTATGGCAAGTCTGTCATGGTAGCCCTGACAAGGAAGCTCAAACTCCAAGCTGGCTCTTCCAAGAAGAAAGCTTTTATTTCTGTGAATGGTTTCCAATGGTTGAACAATTCAAACAGTTCATCAATTTGAAACTATTCAGCCTGGTGCCAGGCCTGGGAATGAAAACATTCCAGGACTCTTAACGCCAAGCTGATTGTTGGAATGCATGAGTGTAAGTTGGAAATTTCACCTGGCAGGGAGAGAACTTCATATGGGGCTTCTGCTTCAGAAGAGTACCTGATGATTGGGAACTGGAAAGGGCTGTTGGGTTGTCTGGTACCCCATGCAAGAGTTGCACAGGACATCATCGTCAGACCATGATATCTGTATGAAACAATTGACAAAGTCCATTTGCAATCAAGGAAAGGGAATCATGACCAACAAGGGAGGAGAAAAAGGTGAGAAAATCAGATTGATGAACCAGAAGAGAGAAAGTGTGGTATTAAATGAGTTTTGCATCTCTCCCCTCTATTTTAAAGGACAACAGGCAACTCCATCCATTGCAGGATATTGCACCCTCAATGAAGAAGAATTCATTTTGTCTTTTTTTAAATTCTGCAAAGGGGTAGTGTATTAGTAAAGATGTTTATGGTTTGCCCATCCAGCAACATGAAAGCAAAACCTGTGAATAAAACAAACATCTTCTCTAGACCTTCAAGTCAGAGAGGAAATGATTCTCAGCCCAGGAAAGGTAATTGGACATAACAGAAACACAAAACCTCAAATGTATTTGGATATCTTAACCCACTGGTAGGTGAGGGTTAAGTTTCTCTGTACCTTAGAAGATTTAGGGAAAAAAACAGATCCATTTATTCATAAGACATCTCTACCAATCAGTTACAGGGAGGAAAAAGCACAGGACCACTGAACTGCATTAATTATTTATTCTGACAGTCTGAACAGGCAATTGAATTGAGATAGCTTGGGTGTCTCTGTTGACTAATAGGGGAGAAATATTCCAGAGTTTAAAGGCAAAGAGTGAATTGAGAGTGAGTGTTTATTAATACATGGTTGAATTTACTACTCCAAGGAGAAGTTTATGTTACAGCTATTTGGTTCTCATCTACAGAAAAGAATATTTTGGGAAGGCCTTAGAATTGTTACGCAGGCTCTGAAACATAAAAACGTTACAATAGTAAAAAGTTAGTGGGAAGTTCCCGAGGTCGAATAGATAAGATGTATATTGATCACAATTCCTATAAAAAGTACAAACTAGAAAAACAGAAAAGAAATAAGGTAACTGGATAAAGGAACTTTTTTAAATGAAGACTAAAAAATAATTACACAGCATAAATAATTCATTATCACAGAAAACCTGAAGGACGGCAGATTTAAAATGAGCTTGTTTTATTCTGTTTTTGTCTCTTATTTTCAGTATTATGATGCCAACTAATTATTGCTGAGCAGCAAAAGCTTTCTATAAAAAAACTAGAAGGCAAAATTGAAATTCTGAAATTCACAGAAGCCTGAAGAAATAAAGGATGAGCTGTACACAGTACAGAAGTCTGAGGTGGTTCCCTCAGCAGGTCATTGTAGGTTCTCTCTGTAGTCAATGGGACAAAATATGCACTGTTGAGTCATAATTCATCTGTCCTGATTTAGAAGCCTTACTGCACTGAAATGAAAGCAAGCATTCCTCTTTTGTGGATAAAAAGTGTCTAAACAGTTCACAATTCATCTGTGTTTAGATTATCTCACTCCACATGTTTTGTAAATTCATGAAATTCCAGGGAAGAAAATTGAGTCGATTCAATCCTAAGTAGAACCTATATGTAACAAGGAAGGAAAAAAAATTAACAATGATTTGTAGCTTGGATTCCCATTCTCCTAGTTTTATTTATCTTCTATCTCTGGAAGCAATGGCTGCATCCATAGCAGTTAGCGAGACTGTGCCACTGTTTATTCTTTATCCTGGTGGCCAGCTGGAATTATCTGACAACATCCATATGTTTCAATTCTCCTAGTCTTCAAAAGAGAGGGGCCATATCCAAATTTCCTATTGGGAACAGTTCCTGGCCTATAATACATCCTCAACTGTGCCTGGGAACGATTTATGAGAATGTTACTTGGCCCAGCTGAATCCTCTCTGCCAATCAGAAATATGGCAAATAATTTTGGGGCATCCATTCCAGGGCATTTTTTAATGTAATGATATAAAGGTACCTAGTGAAAATGACTGCACAGCACAGCTTTGGAAACCTGGGCTACAATGTCTGCAACACATTTCAATAGAGACAGCGGCAAAAAAATACCTCAGCGCATGTTGGACTCAGCACTGTGTTATCTCGTCTCCGTTTTCAATAAAATATAAGAAGATAGTTGGGAGCTACAAGGAAGCTGATAATATAGTGAGAATGACTGACAGCTGGTGCTGATAAAGGGGAATATGTGCTGGATAACCCAAGTATATATGAATATAGGAGATACAATCAATGGGAAATGGGCATTAAAGTGATCACTGTCAAAAAACTGAAATCAAAGCAGGCTGGAAGAACAGAAAATGACTATATGATTTATTTCTGATCTCTTTATATAAGACATGAATCAATCACAACAACACAGACCTACATTTATCATTTCTTTTTTATGTCAAGAAGAGGATAAATCTGTAGTTTTACAGTATTGCACATTGGCAGATGAGCAGTGAGGGGTCCAGTCTAGCAATGAGTGGGTCCTGACAACTCAGGGCCAGCCTCGCTGGGAATAGGTGGAATAAGAATGTCACCAACCATAACACAAATAAATATCTTGATCAATCTGGAAAAATAAACTTTCAAGGAGAATGTCAAGGAGATTAAAATCTGGACTGGAGAACAATGGACAAGACCTGCATTGTTATGACCTATCTTTCCTTAACATCATCAAGATTTTTAATCACACAGTAGGATTATTGAAAATATAAGCTTTCTTTATAGAGGAACAGCATTAGAGTAGAAATTGCATTTGAAAATTTTAAAAAAAAGGAAAAATTAGTTTTACTCTGGAACTCTAGATGTGTGTATGTCTTGTGAGACAAAATTTGATTAATCTTCTTAAACAACTTGATTCAAGATAAGGTTTTCTTGGTTCCCATTGTATCAGCAGAGGTCAAAGCTGGATTCAGTTGCTTATTGCAGATATCTTGTGCAGTTTAAGAAGCCCTGGGATATATTCTGTCTGGCCTCCAGCTGCCAAAAGAAAAGGATATGAAGAAACATGTATCAAAGTATCTAAAGTATTAGTTACCATCTGCATTTCCACCTCTGGATTTCATCACTAAACAAACAAACACAGTCAAACACAACTTTTCAGTTAATCAAATGTATTTTGCTTTTCCACAAATGCATTCCACTTTCAGGACTCAGGACAATTTTCCATGAGTATGAATTTTCTACGAGTATGAATCTAAGAGTCATGCTTAGGTACCTCAAATACTCCAGTCCTGGACACCTGTGGCTGGGCATATGAATGGAGTCCCTGCTGATTTTGTGTAACCATATGTTGCCAAGCAAGAAAATGTCTCCAACCCATCAAAGCCTGCTGAAAATTAATTTCCAAAGGTTTGAGAGACTACCCCAAATAATCTTGTAAACATTAGTAATTATTCCCTTAGAACTTGTGGAGGCAGGCCCCAGAGGATGGGACTAAAAAAACATAATACTTACCTTTAAATAGCAGCATAAGCAGAAGGATCCAGAAACTTGTAGACTGGCCAGCCTAACTGTGAAAGCCACAAATACAGAGAGGAAGGTTGTTGAACAATCAGTTTTTAACCTCTGGCTAGATAATAAAATCATAAGAAAGAGTTAACATGAATTTGTCAAGAACAGGTCACATGCAATAAATTTGATATCCTTCTCTGATGAAGAATGTGATATCATATATATTTTCATTTTCCCATAAAAACAGGATGCCAGATCACTGGTCCATCTTCATGTGGGTTTTTATGTCTTGCATGTGTCAAATGCCTCTGTTTAATGTGTGGCACATTTCCCAGGAAAATGTCATATTTTTAATTGACACCCTGCAGTATTTGCCATACCTTGCCAAGAACAAAACTGGACAATCAGATCAGAACTTGTGATGGAGGTATTGCCGCCATAAGAAATTGCTCACTTCCTTGAGGCATTCCCTCTTTTTGAATGACAGTTCTACACCTGTGTCTATCACGGGTAATATTTCCCAAGTAATGAAAAACTGCTGCAGTCAATCATTGATGTTGTCAGCCAGATTTCCCCAACACCTAGACTGGTATTCAGAATGCTGTGATCATTAAACTACACTGATATCAAAGAGGCACAGAAGAAAAAACAAAAATTCTTGATTTACAGAAAAGACCCCACAACATTCAAAAGCCCCATTTAGAGCAAAAAGAACTATTCAGTAAAATGACTCATGAAGAACCAAAATCCTGAAGATTTAATATGAAAGTTATTGACTAGAATTTGTGAAAGCCTCACTCTTAGTTCTTTTCTATTAAAGGTATTATAAGATAAATGTCTACAATGTTCAGTGTTTTTTCCCACCTCAGAATTATCATGGTGGACTTTTCAGTGTGGGCTTTTAATCTTATTCTGTTACATGAAACCTGCAGCAAATTATAGGCTGGCTTGCAGTAAATTTTAAAGCAGATAAAAAGATACTTAAATATTAAATTAGCTCGGTGCACTCATCCTTCTCTGCATATAGCCTGTCAGTGCTTCTTCAGCAGCTTTAGTTTAAAGAAATTCTCAAAAAAATTATTAAGGTGACATTTGTGAAGTTGAGTCTAATAAATTTTCAAAAGTTTCTGAGGGAAAATAGTCAAATGTCAATATGTCTACACATGCATACATAGTGGAATTTTCAAAATCGTCTTTGAGGTAGAGGGACAAATTACTCAGATGTCTATCAGTCAGTTCAGACGTCTACATATATTTTTAATTACCTCTTTAATGTTAAGAGTGACTAAAATGTCATCTCACCTAGAGTAATCAGCCTGAAAATTAAACTTCTAGACTCCCTCAACAGTTGGTGATGTGAAGTGGGTGTCCCCAGAGAATCCATCCCACCTATTTTAAGATCCCGTTAATTATTTCTTTGTCTAAAGAGGAAGCTCAGGTGCCTATCCTTGTCTTAGCGCCTTTGAAGACTAAACAACAAATATCAGGACTTACCATGTTCATCCTTGCAGAGAAATCAGCTGGGGGTAGGAACTGAGGGACCATGGAGTTGGGTCTTTCCTGTTTTTCTTATTTATGGACTGAAAACTGAAAGTGAACAAGCTGAGCATGTCAGATGTTGGAGTAGGAGTGTGTGTACCAAAGTACCTAGAATTCATTTGGAAGGGTTTACTGAGGCTGTTCTCTTACAAAGAAATGTCTAGGTTCTTCTCACAACTCTCAATATTTCTTTGAAAAGTACACCAACTTACATTTAATCACCCAGGGATTTTCTATAGAAGTTCTTCATGCATTTGTAAAGTTCAGGCTCAAGTTGGAGCACCTCAGTTGGAGAATCTCAACTTTGAAAAACTTGGATCCAACTCTCCATCCCTTTCTTGCCAGAAAAAGACAAGAAAAGAAAGTGAATTGCATTGACATAAAATGTTCAATTTGGCCTGAATCCCTTTCTTAGAGTCTTGAGGGAAAAAAAAAGCAAAGGAAATGAAAGAAAGCTCTACAATAACAAATGATGAAAAGTATCTCCTTCCTGTCAGTAGATCAATGGAAAGAGCATCTACACTTGCTTAGATCCAGTTCCAGCGTTAATTCTCTGTCTGAGAGAATTAGTGCCCACTTGGTTCCCAGTCCAGCACAGTCTCTTCATCACCATGCAGCAGAAGCATTCTGGGGGAGGCTGTGCCTATCCAGGCACTGTTATTCTGTCCTGGCAATATTCCTTAAATCAGCAATTGATTTGAGATGTCACTGGATTTAGTCCCAGATGAGTGACATAGTCCTCAAATGAGACATTCTCTGCTCTCTTACTTTGTCTCATCTGCCTTGATTTAGGTATTTAAAGGCACTTTTAAAGCCAACTCCTAAGAACATGAAAGGGAATCGTTCTGTGCTTCTACAAAAAAAAATATTTGGACTCTGTAAATTTACTGCAAACCAAACTTTATGGAGCAATACAGTAATTTGTGCCAGCAATGGCATGGCCAGCATGACCAGGGCAGTGACTGTCCCCTGTGCTGGGCACTGGTGAGGCCACACCTCAAATCCTGTGTTCAGTTTTGGGCTCCTCATGACAAGAAAGACATTGAGGGGCTGGA
The DNA here is from genome assembly GCA_024865655.1 of Emberiza elegans. NCBI lineage: Eukaryota > Metazoa > Chordata > Aves > Passeriformes > Fringillidae > Emberiza > Emberiza elegans. The sequence continues at coordinate 6,918,264 of JALJVW010000154.1, forward strand.
GCATGAGAAGGGAAGAGAGAGAAGGGAACGGAGCTGGGGAAGGCTCTGGAGCACAGCTCTGAGGAGGAACAGCTGAGGGAGCTGGGAAAGGGGCTCAGCCTGGAGAAAAGGAGGCTCAGGGGGGACCTTCTCACCCTCAACAACTCCCAGACAGGAGGGTGGAGCCAGGTGGGGGTTGGCAATAAGGCAAGAGAAAACAGCTTCAAGTTTCACCAGGGGAAGTTTTTCTTGGATATTAAGAAAAATTTCTTCACTGAAAGGATGGTCAGGCATTGGAACAGGCTGCCAAGAGAAATGGTGGGGTCACATTCCCCAGAAGTGTACAGAAATGTGTGGATGCAGTGTAGAGACATAGTTTAATGGTAGACAGTGCAGTGCTGATTAAATGGTTGGACAATCTGAAAAGTCTTTCCCAACCCCAACAACTCTTTTATTCCAGAGTCAGATATAAAGGCAACAATTCAGTCCTGAAAGAACAAAGATTAAAGAAAATTCCACCAAGATTTTTCATTGTTCTATATCTACTCTCAAATAAGACAAAGACACTCTTTTTAATGTTGAATACTTACCAACAAGGCTAAAGACATTCTTTCACTTTAATATAAAAACAGAGGTAGGTGGGAAGGAGACATGAAGAGCAGTGATAGAAATTGATGTATATAACCAAAATAAAAATGTGTGCAGTTATATGATTTTGATTATCTGCTTCTTCTAGTCAATATTCAAGTCAAATTGTACCTGTGCAGGTTAGAGTCTCTCCAAAGTCCATTTTCAAGGGATAGTGTTAGTGGTATGAAAGTGTAAACTTCATTCTTGTGGTCCAAGAGCTTAAAAGTGTTGCTTTCTTTGAATTAAAACTTGTGATTTCCATCAGGAGTTTGCCTTCTGTTTAAGGCAAGCTCTGGGCTAACTGACCAGCGTTAATTATTTTGCTCTTGGACACGAATAGGGGTGACAGAAGAAGTCAGATCATTCACAGCAAGGCTGGATTTGGTTTCCTAACAAGCTGCAAGAACCAGGGGAAGTCACCAAGTGCCAGGGCATACCCTTCAACTAGGGATTGGACCCTGGAGAAGAAGAAAATTACACCTGAACAAACAAATCTGCAAAAAGTAATTGAGAAAGGTCTGTCAACCAACTATGCTAAAAGAAAAAAGGAGAAAAAAGTCAGTATAGGAGAATGAACATTTTGGGTCTTGTTCTACTTAGTTCATACCTGAGAGCTCAGAAACAGACAGAGGAGATATATGAACCCATCCTGCCTACATCTGGGCTGCTGACAAGTCTGCCTGGACACACCACCTCCCAGTTTGCTGTTCCAGAAGTAATAAAATCTGCCATCATCGTTGTTCTGTTAGTGATAAAGGCAAAGGAGAATTTTCTGCAGAATTGTTTGTGAGGAAATTAATTGACAGCAGGCTTCTTGGCAGTTTGCAACCATAACATTTGTATGATCTGCTGATGCCACAGTTTTATTCCCTGCTAATCAGATATTGCTCTCTTTACTGTGCAAGGGCATCTCTTGTAGCTGTTGTTGGCGTGCTGAAGGCAGACCTCGTAACAGCAATAATTCCACAACATCTTTCTGTCTATATGGGCACATATTGTCTCAGAACACTCCATGGAGACAGCCCCAACACACCACAGCCAAAATGTGACCATCTGCTTGATCACTTCATGATGTGGAAATTCAGCTTTGCCAACCATTTCCTTGGCTCCAGTACAAATCCCTACCTCAACAAAGGAGCCATTTCCTCAGAGATAATTGTGGACTTTATTTACACGCACCTGGATTGATCCCACCTGGCATAAATGACTTGTCAACATCTGAAGCTCCATCTCCTTGAGCTTCCTCTGGGTCAATGGAAGGAGACAGACACCTGTAGATTTCCAGATAGACAAGCTATCCCAAGTTGTTCTAGATTTGAAGGGCAAGAGGGATAATATGTGCCCTGCACATGACCAGCTGTGGGATGGTACACCAGGATTAGAGGGATTCAGTGCAATCCAGGACCCTCAGCTTGTTGCTCTGAGATAAGTTGGTACACTGGAGAACACTTACAGAAAATCTGAAATCATACAGAAACAAGCTAGAGTCTCCTGAGGTAACAGAAGCAAAATGGAAAATATCAGGGAAATATCTCTAAGGAATTAAGAGGTGTTCCTTTAGGAAGCCCAGCTGAAGTGCCTCTGCATGAATGCTTTTACATTCAGCATAAGTAGCAAAATGGAGAAATCGGAAGCCACCATGCTGTCAGAAAGCTGTGGCCTAGAAGCCATTCCTGAAACTTGGTGGGATGAATCCCATGACCAGAGCATGGCTATCCATGGCTAAAGTCTGTTCAGAAGACACAAGGGAGGAAGCAGAGATGGAGGAGATGTGGGTCAGGTGAAGAGACAAGATCAGCCCCTGAAGTTTAAGCAAATAAACTTCCAGCTCTTCAAGAAGCTCATCCATACAATCCCACTGGAAACTGTCCTTAGGGAGCAGAGCAGAGCTAGAGGATCTTTAAGGATTTCTTCCACAGAGCACAAGACCTGGCAATCCCCAGGAGCAAGAAATTAAGAAAGGAAGGCATGAGACCAGCATGGCTGGGTGGGGTCAAACTAAAAGGAAAGAAAACCATGTATGGGCAGTGGGACAGTGGGAGCAGGGCCAGGTGTCCTGGAAAGATTACAGGACACACTCATTTGTGTAAGGATGGGGTGGGGAAGACCAAGGGACACCGGGCACTGAACTTGGCTAGTGACACAAAGACTAACAGGAAGGGCTTCCTCAGGCATGGCCAGAAAAAGAAGGTCAAATAAGGCACAACCCCTTGACAAAAAATGCTGGCAAACTGGTAACACCAGGCCAGCAGAAGGCTGAGGTACTCAGCAGCATTTCTGCCTGAGAAAACAGCACAGGACTGAAGTGATCTGGTGCTAGAACAGCAGAACTCCATGTCCATGGCTATGTGAGGCTTTCATCTACCTATTTAAAATGAAAAGATACTTATCATTAGCATTTCATATGAAATGACAACTTTAAATCTAAAATGGTGTTACAAACATGCAGATTGTGCAGCAATTTTTTCAGTGGGAACATTTTCTGGGAACATTTTCTGTTTTCATTACTGCTTTTCTTGAAAAAATACATTTCAAAATCATAGAAACAGAGGATGGTTTGGGTTGGAAGGAACCTTAAAGATCAGCTAGCTCCAACCCCCTGCCATGTCCAGGGGACCTTCCACTTTCCACACGGGGGATATTTTTACAGACCACAGCTAAAACTGATTTAGGAAAAATAATTTTATTATTCCTTCCTGAAACATTTTTGTATTTTGCCAGAGTATTCTGGTTTGCATTTAGCAATCTTTTAAGCTTGCACTGTGCAGTTGGAGCCTTATGAATGAAAACACCATTATAAGAACCATTTATCAGCTTGAGAGATATAGACTGAAACGGTACAAATTTCTGGCTCAGTCTTATAATGATAACTCATGACAATATCTAAAATCATTTTCAGTTCTTTAAAACTGAAGGGAAAGAGCAATTTGCTATGTCATTGCTGGGATAAATGGGCAACATTCTCAGAAGCAATCAACTAAAATAAACTGATATATAGGTTCCTGTAGGAGGCAAGCAATCTTAAAATCTCTTTCTAAAACAAAGCATAACTTTCCATTCTGTCCCACACTTAAATTGCAGTGATTTACAAATATAATTCATTTTATATTTATTATTTGCCTTTCTGAGTAAATTCAGGGTAGTGAGAGCACATAGTGGAGTCCTTCTCACAATGCTTTGCTGACATAAAATTAATAAAACTAAGCATTCCGTAAGATCAGTGATTCATTGGGAACAGCCAGCACCTTGCTCCTGGCATAGATTACAATTTTCTTTCTTCTGAGCTTTGCAAAGCAAAACCTTCTTTTGGTAGCAGACTTATGAGGCTGCTTCTTTCCAGATTTTTTACATCTCTCAGTTACATGTACCAAGCTATTAAATGGGATTTGTGGTCTGGGTTTGGGGTATCTCTGCCTTACTCCCATTGCAATGTTTTAAAATGTTTCAAAAACACTAAAAAGTATGTATTTGAAGTAGTTTGATCAAGCAGTTTCTTTTTTCCCCCATTTTCTTTCACAGTGTCGAGCTTCCTTTAAGGGGTAATCAGAATTTTTAGAGAGGAAGGACAGCTGGAGCAGTGTACCACATGGAAAGAGAGGCAGGGATCATCTCCCCAGTTCCTGTTGCCATGATACTTTTAATGGTCAGAAAAATCAGTGAATGCACACAGTAAAGGCAAGTGGGAGTGATGGGCTCAAAACAGCAGAGGGTTTGGTCCTAAAGCAGTAGGGACACCCTTCTGTGTCAGCCACCCTATAAAGTAAAGCAGCCCCTGGCCCTACCACCAGCTGAGGGTGCTTTCAACCACTGAAGCCATTGCTATAAAAATCTGATAAACTGATGAGCACACTGTGTTTCTGCAATGTCCATGGCTACGTGAAACTTTTCTCTTCCTGTAGGAGGCCCTGAATATTTGTATTATAAATGGAGGAGGCTTTAAATATACATATTATATACCTGTATTTCTTTTTACCCTGACTGGTCCTAATCCTTGATGGGCTGCAGCTGTGATGTTCTTCATTGGGCTGCAAAGGTAACTGGGATAAAAAGGGTGGGCTGCTTAGTCAGGCAGAACCTTGGAGGAGCTCTGACTAAGGAAGATCTTGAGCTTTGAAGATCTGCCACCCACAAGACAACAATGAGAGGTACAGGACTTATGAAATATGCTAAATACAACAACATGGGATTTATCTAATATGGACTTATGCAATATGTTAAATACAACATCTTCCCATTTAAAATGAAAATATCATTACCATTTCATATGAAATAACAATGTTAAATCTAAAACTTAAGTTTATAGACCCCTTCCCCCCCAAGTTTATAGATATAAACATGGTACCTCAACAGAACTCAGAAATTCAAAATCAATGTGATTTTTTTGCACTTGCAGTGGCAGAACAGCATCACCCTTTGGCCACAGCCTTTACTAGAAAACAGAACAGAGCCAGAGCTGGGACTTTTCTATACAATATTAATTTTTTTGCATGCTCCCTGGCATGCTTCTACTCTGTCGATGGGACTTTCCCAAACAATTCTCAGGTGTAAATTAAGGTTTGTGCATGGCCATTCTGTTCTAAAGGCTAAAGGAGTAACATACGATAGTTTACATGCTTAGATTGCACCAGCTGGCCTCTGTGACAGAAAATTAACCCTAGAAATAATTAATTCATTAGAATGGATGCAGATTAGGAATCTCCAATGATCTCCATGGGGATGTTTGTGCAACAAAAGATTCATCAATGAAAGCACTACTTCTCCAGACTCCTTGATATGCTAGGGGAACACATGTTCCAACTATTCTCATGTTCAAATTTTTTCCCAGCTGAAAATATGGATATTCAAAATAATAATGGGAATAGGGAGGGCAGCCAGCTGACTCACTGCTCCTAGTATTCCAAGCAAAAACAACTCTCGCCAAAACAGAAAGGTGTCTCATATATTGTTCCAGGACTAAAGTTTCGCCTTAAATTCTCAGAGTTTAGCCAGAATAATAATTAAGTGAAAAGCTTAATGATCATCCCGCTGGGATGGACTGCTAAAGGTCAGGTTTCAGACACATTAATGATCTGCTAAATGCTGCTAACTGGAAGAGGCTTTTTTAAATGTCCTGCACAAGCCAACCCACTCATGTTTTTGATGGTAACACTGAGCATATCAGACCGCTATGGGAGTTTTGCCATGAAATGAAAGCTCCTTTTGTGCTTTATTTACAGCCATTTCAGCAGAGTTTATGAGAAGCAGCTTGAAGGTGAGGCCATGCCCTACAAAACTGAGAAAGAGCTTTTTGGGCTAATTCCATCTTGTCCAGGAGTCCTCTGGTCAGTGCTTTGGGGAATGAATCAGAGCTTTGTAGGGTAGGAGTCCTTCACTGGTGACAGCCCCGACTCTTGGAAAGGCTGAAGAACAGCATGGGAAGGAGTCAAGGGCTCACAGGAAAAGCAGAAGTCGTGTTATCTTAAAAATTGGGAAAGCAACATCTTCTAATAAATGTCTATGAGTTTGCCTGGTTTACTTCTGCTGTGCTTGGTCCAACACCAAAGGTATGAATTTCCAAAGACATATACATTGATTGATTGATTGATTGATATCAGGTTTTAAGCATATAAATAGCAATAAAAATCCTGTGCTACATGGGAACAGCGAGGCTGAGCAATGCCATGGGCTTGCTGTTGGATCCTTTGATGGTTCAAAACAAGACAGTTTAAACCTAGATAGATTAAAACTAGATTTCTTTTTGCCTCAAGTTCCCTGCCATAAAATTGGTGTAATACCCACAACAATCTCACAGAGGTCATGGTATTCATTCATATATATAGTGCATGAGGGAATCAATGCATTCACTGTTATATCATCCTACAACAGAATAATCAATTTTTAATCACTGCTGTGCACAGGTGCCAAGGGTAAATGGGACCTGGGACCAGGCATTGAAAGAGGCAGGTATTTGTATCAATTCAAAGCTAGGTTTCTAAATGGTATTGCTACAATACTAAAATTAGTAAAGTAAACAACTTAAACACCAGATTTAAGGGCCTGATGAGCTGCACAGCTTCTCATGTATTTGGATTTTAATGCAGTCAGCCCCATGAATACAAAAGAACATAAAATCATTCAGACTGACTCAGGCCAAAGGGGTTTATCTAGCTCAGCATCCTATTTCTGATAGCAACCAATGGCAAATGCTTTAAAAATGGGGATTTCAACAGATCAAGCATCAAGTCATACTCTCCCAAAACACTCCCCAAGGCTCCTGCTGCTTCTTGGCTCATTGACTTGTGTGTCCAAATAAGTTATCTCTGGCTTTAATGACCCCTTCTGGGCAATTTTCCTCCATGAATGTGTGCAAGTTCTTTTAACTTGCTGAATGGTCTATATTAGTGTTACAGGGGTTTGAACCAGTTTGATACAAGAGTAGCTGCAGGCTGTGGAGCAGCAGGCAGAGCATCACTGTGTGTTGCAGTTTTCATTTTTCAATAAAACTGCATAAAGAAATTTAAGGAGAATGATTTTATTCCAGACATCAGATAAGTCATTTCTTCTCTCTTTGGTTAATTTTGCTTTTAACCCCTAGTCTAATGAGGGGAAACCCTCAGGTCCAAGGAAAGGTTTTTGGCTGTGAAGAGATGTGCTGAGCACCTTTATAACCATTTGGTAACTTGTCTGAATGAATTCCTGCATCTACAGCATTGCCTAACACTGCTGTCTGATAAATAGTATAAATGTAACTTACACATTCTGTATTGGCAACCTGGCTACATTTATAGGGACACACTGGGAATATGGGAGAGGGAGAGCATTGCTGTGTGAGCAGCTCAGTTTGTGTTTCACAGAGCAGGGCAGCAGCCACGGTGCTGCATCAGCTGCTTGGCAGCTGCCTGTGGTCTGGAGCAGCCAGATGTGAGGATGTGGGGGTGTGGGGATGTGAGGATGTGGGGATGGGGGATGTGAGGATGTGAGGATGTGGGGATGTGAGGATGTGGGGATGTGAGGATGGGGAGATATGGGGATGTGAGGATGTGGGGATGGGGGATGTGAGGATAGGGGGATGTGAGGATGTGAGGATCAGGGGATGTGAGGATGTGAGGGTGCTTCCCAGCCTGAGCAGTCCCACTGGTGGGACAGCTGAACCAGAGCCCTGGTGCTGCAGTGATCCCAATGCTGTCCCGGCTTGGCAAGGGCAGTGGAGCAGCATTCTCCCATGCTCCTGTGCAGTGCAGGAATGGGGCTTTTTGGGAAGGGAAAGGGAGATTTAATACCTATTTTTCAAGTTGCTGAGTCAGTGCCTGTATTTCCTTCATCCCAGCAAACAGAAGCAAAGGGCCCATGTCACCTCCCACTCTTTGCCTTCCCATCCCTTTTCTGAAGTAAACAAATGTCAGCAAATCCTGCACTAACAACACTGTTAAAAATATCACCCTGCCAGCAGACAGGTTCATTCCCTTTGTCTGAAGCTCTCTCTCCATTGCAGTAAAGGTGTGCTGTTACATCAAGATAAGCAGTCTAGGTGGAAATCTCAGTGTCCAGGGGAGGGACAGAGATGTGCTCTGCACCACAGTGTCACCAGCTGGAGTAATTTCCAAGTAGGAATCCTTAGTGCAGGAATTTGACAGGATTTCACCTGGTAACTATCAAGGCAGAGGCTAGCCCTGCTTTACTCAGCTGGAACTTGTTCCTGGTGTAGCAATTGAAGATGAGCTACTTCAGCCAAGATGCAGCACTCACTCTCTTTAGTGAGTTTCAAACCAAGTTAACCCCAGCACCAGCTCCACATTCATTGAAAAGATGGTGCTCCATTAGATTTTGGGGATGTATGGAAAATATTCATGATCAGAGTGACTGTATCCCTTTCAAAGGAGGTAAATCCTCACAAAGCTTTTCCCAGGTGATTTTCCATTTGTTTCAGGAAGGGGATGTTTGTTGTTACAATGAATAATTGTAAGTTGAAGAATCTGCTCATTGCTTGTTATGTCAGGAATCTTGCAATTCAGAGACTTCAGATTGTGCAGACAAATGGATCTAGTCACTGAAAGGTAAAAGTTTCCTCCTTTCACAATTGGATCCTACCACTGATAACATTATACATTTGCATCATGGATAAAACTCCAGGAATTTTTCCCACTCCCTTCAAGGAGTGCTTCACTCTCTTCATTTGCTCCAACTTACAAAGGCACAGGTTATATTTTGGACAATCTTTTTTCACATCTATTTACTTCTTCAGTTATTTTACCATTTTTCTTTGAAGAAGCTATTATTGCTCCATATTTGCCAGAAAGCAGAAAATGACCAAACATTGTTTCTATAATAATTCAAATCCAGTTATTTTTGCTGGATTCCAGAATCTACACTTGATTGAAACATTTTCCTTTCTTGAGTCTCACTGGCACCTTATTCTTTTGCATGGTACTGGATTATCAAATCCAGGTGATAAAATGTTCCAATTAGTGCCACAAATTCACCCTATGCTTTTAGCCTAAATACATGTATAATAAATTCTTTTAAGACTTGATCTAAATTCATTACCTTGTCTTCTACATGTCACTTAAACGCTCATCAATAAATAGCAGTTTCCATATGTGCAGTTCTTGCTTACAATGTTCATTAAAAGGCTTAAATGAGAAACAGCAAAAGCATTTTAATTCATTGCTAAGCACAGCAGAAAACGTAAGCAGGATTCCAACTTTATGTACAATTTGCAAGCCATATACATTAGCTCAAATGTAAATCTCTCTTAATGAGGTGTGCAGCCCAACTATTAATCACATCCATTGAAACATTCCCCATGTTCAGCTCTATTTCAGTGCAGGGGGGTGCTGCTTAATATTTCTATTCCTTCAAAAAAGAAGAAGAGTATAGGCAAGAAAAATTGTAAAACTCTACCTTAAAATGAACTGCAGCAACCTTGAATACAAAGTGTCATTACAGTTTAGTTAGAAACATGTTTGTGTCTGGACTAGCAGCTCTTTGGCTTATCTCCAGGGCTCATCCTGGGCTTCTACCCAGGGATGCTTATGGAGAAGCTCTGGAAATGTCTTTTGAATAAGAAAGATCCAAAACTGGATAAGATTCAAAATCAGAGATGCCAAATTCTTGTTAGCATTAATTATTCTTAATTTAAATCAAGATCAAGGTCCCACTATGGTGGTCTCTGTGTAAACAGGGATAACAGTGTTTGCCTCCAAAATGAGAGACAGAAACTGATGAAAGATCAAGGATGTGCCAGAGGGATGTGATGTGTAAGTAAATGATCTCCATGTGATTTAGCTCAATTCCCATAGTTGCTTACTTATGTTTGAGCTTCTGTGCGTAGTCCAGGACATCTATTTTGAGTTGGATTGGAAAGGGTAGAATGAGGGGGCTGTCAAGGTCTGTGGAATGAATTACCTGAAGAGGGAACATATCAGAAAGGAGACTAAAAGAGGATGAACCACCACTTGTAATTGGTGTTTCCAACAGAATGGCGTTAATCTGATTTATATCTTGGTGTTTCTTAGGAGGTTGGAAAGCAAGGGAGGAACTACAGCTGTGACTGCTACATCCTTACACCAGTTCCTTCCTGTACAGGTGTCTGCAGCTGGGCTGTGGCTGAGAAGTTGGCAGAATTTCATGGGAGCAGAGTTAGGCTGATACTGATCTTTTCTGAAATGCAATTATACAGCCAACTGCAGACAGAATCCAATGTTTGCCTCTCTCCTCACTGCTCCTCAGCCTCAAACAATCATGGGGCTGCTGTCTGCCAGGCTTCCCCAAAATGCCCGTCAGGAGACCAAAGCTTTTATGTTTTGGTCTCATTGGAAAGCCTCAGAATTATTTAAAAGGCTTTCAGAAGTGCTGATGCAAGCAGAAATAAATACAATTACTCAGAGTACACATGAAGGAATAGTCTGTATATTTAACAGGAGTGCCCCATGATGCACTGCTACTTTTTAAATGAGGTTCATGTTGCAATGGGGATACATCAAAATTTGGAAGCTGGAAGAATTGACAAGTTCAGGTGTATGGCAAAGCGGCCATAGTCTGGCAGAAATATTTTTAAGGAAATCAAAGTATCTATTATATAAAACTGACTTTGCTGCTGATATTTGTGGTGGATTTAAGCGCATTTTCTGTGTTTATCAGAAGTGCTAAAATCTAGCAATAATGAAATCTCTTGTGCAGCACTGGAGATTTCCCTGAGGTCCCTGTCACTAAAGATGAGGACTCAGCTGGCTGAGGTTTTATTGCACTTGGTTAAATATTCTTTCTATAAAACCCAGCTTTAAAATTAGACAATTTATTATGATAGAGATCTGTTACTTAAAAGAAGAATTCTACCCAGAATACTTTTCAAGACAGAAAGGCACAGCAGGGTGCAAAACCATTCTGTCAGCATTTCTATACAATCTGGTTAGAGAAGAAGTTGTTCATGTAGTGACCTCACAGAAGAATGGAGCTAGAAAGGATTTAATTTCTCTGTTTAAATGCTTTTAAATACCATGAAATGCCAAATTAAATAAAGCAAATTAAATAAAGTATAGGTTTAGTGAAAACGAAATTTCTGCAGGAGCTTCAGCAGGAGATCTTGACTGAACTTCATTCTTTGCTGCAGTTGCTGTAAGCTCTATGACATTCAGAAGATGTAAATACTGAAAATTCCCATTGCTCAAGGAGACTCCTCCCTTTGGACAATGCTACTCATCAGTGCATCACTGTCACAGTTAGACCCTCTATCCCCAAAGTCTGAACCATCCCAGGCATTTTACTGGCAGGATGAGGTCTGACTTCACCTCTAGTGGGAGATTCTGGAGAAAGGGTGAACCTGAGTTTACCCCCTAAACCATGAGAGTGGTTTAGCTCCTCAGCTGCCTCACCAGACCCTCCCAGTTACCACTAAAGCAGCACAACAGCCAAGGCAAAACTAAGTAAAGAAGAAATGGTCAACAACCCAACTGTGTGAACAACTCAATTACCATCACTTTACAAGTACCTAGAGAGATGTAAAATTAAAACCATTTTTTTCCTACCTACATTTTAGATTAGTTTGAAAACATATTCTCTGTCTTTTCCTTCTCCTTAATCAAGGTGGGAATTTACTCAGTGTTGTGGTTAGGGTCCACTTCTTAGCTGGATGCGTTGTTCTGAGATTTGCCTTTATGGAATGGGATCTAGATTAAGGTACACATTTCCTACTGCTACCTAAAGTATGACCAAGCTTCAAATTTTCTCTGCCTTCTATATCAAAATCCCTAAGGATTTACTGACTCTTCATAAAGAAGTGGTTTAATATTTTTTTTCTATTGCTTCTTCCCTCCCTGAGATCCAGAGAGTCCTTGGTGACTGTGATTAATTTTTTTAATCTCTGTGCTTCAGTTTTTAAATGTAAGTAAATTTACAATATTAATGATACTACTATTAGTGATTTAGCAGAACAACAAATGCATTCCTACTCTGCAGTGTGTTGAGATGCAAAGTTGTTCCTCTGTAAAAAAAGTTATGATGTGAACCTAAACTCTCTAAAATGGGGTGTATTTTCTAATCAAAAAACCTAGATAAGAGAGTCCAAAGAGCCAGCAGCCTGGTCTAGTAGAAGGTGTCCCTGCCCATGGAATAGAGTTGGAATTAAATGGTCTTTAATGTCCTTTTCAACCCAAGCCATTCAAAGATTCAATGATTCTGCACTTCAATATGCTCCTAATGATCATGGCCCCTGCTATTATGGGGCAGTGATTAGATGAAACTAGACAAGTTTTTCTAGGACATTAATTGCCTATCCCCTGTGGAAAAGAAAGAAAAGAAAAAGGTATTTTCCCCCTAGGTAAAATATTGTAATGTTTATTTCCATTGGATCATAGCAAAGAATTATAATGGAAAAATATATTTCCTGCCCACCACTATGATTTAAAAGAAAGCTGCCTCCTCATCCTTTGTATACATTACAAGTTACATGTGTGGCTGTTAATGAAAACTGAGTAAATACTTTAATTCCTCAGTGCAGAAATGCTGAGTAATCTGTGCTGTGGCACTTCTAAGACTTTTTTTGTTTGTTTGAAATATAATGTAGAGGCCAAGGTTATCACCACATTGACTGCTGTCACCCACTGCAGCAAATAATCTCCTTTATGCCTTGATTCAAATAAAAGTGCAGAGTCATCCTGATCTCCCTTCCTAGAAAGTTGACAAAAGCTGGCAGCAGCCAGCAGCTCTCCTTCCAGCAGAGCCTCGTGGCCTCGGACTGGGGTACCAGCTAAACGCTGAATGGGCATGTCATGAGGAATGATAAATGCAAAAGAGACCTCAAACTCCTGCCCCCAAAGACAGGATGCTCACTGATTGTTTATTAATCTAACCTTTAGACTTGAAACAGCTTTATCACCTCCTGTAGTAAACGCTGAATGGGCATGCTTTGGTTAAGAAAACACTGAAGACAGATTGTTTTTCATGCTTTAAAGCATTCTAAGCAGAGATAGGTATGATGGTACAAAAGAGACCTCAGGAATGGGAACAGAATCTGCCTCCCAGCACAGACAGGATGTACCCAGCACCTACATTAGCATTTATTAATCTAACCTTTAGACTTGCAATGAAGAAGACTTTATCACCTCCTAGATTGTGTGTTCCAGAGTTTAATGAAGCTTAAAGAAAACAAGAAAGCTTTGTTTTTTCTGATATATAATTTAATGGTTTTGGGGGATTTTTTTCCAAATGAAACCAATGACTTCTTCTCCTTCTCCAACTAGAAATGCGAAAGACTTGATTGTTATCTTTATTACACCTTTTGTAATGTTGAATGTTGTTGAGTCCTCACTGGCATTCCAGTCTGTGAGGGGAAAAAAATCCAACTCACTCAGTTTCTCTTTGATTTTCATGTACAAATAACAGGCTATTGTTTGTTGCTTTTATTCTCCAGGACATTCAGCCTATTTTATACCATTTTTTTTAAATGTCATCCACAACAGAGGTCTAGAACTAGGTGATTTTAAAGGTCCTTTCCAAACCAAATATTTCTATGATTCAGTAAAAAAAATCATGCCCCATTTCAAAACAGTGCTCCAGTCCTCCTTTTTGAAGATGGATACTTTTCTTCTTCTTTCCATTCTTCTTGGACCACCCCATCTACATTTATCCCCTGAGATGATTTCTAATTGTTCAGAGATTGCTTTGGCTTAACTTTTAATTGATTCATTTCTCCAGGTTGATTGAATTTAACTCAACCAAGTTGTCTTTAATCTCTCATTTCACTCTTTTTGTTTCTGTCTCTATTCTCTTCCAACTTACCTGCTCATAATTAATCTTTTGTTCTTAAATTTGAGGCACAAAATGAACTATTTATTTTTGTCTTCTCTGTGGCCTCCCTTTCTTGCTCTCCTACCTTCACAAATAATGGACTAAAAATTTCTTGTCTCCTTTCCTTTAAAGTAGTCATAGGCTATTGCCTGTCCAGCAAATAAAAAATTGCTGTACTTCATTCATGTCATGTTAGTACCAGAGGAACTTGGCAGTTTTGACCCAGAGCCAAAGACCCTCTGAACCTTCCTAGAACTGCTCAGTGAACTTAACTCCACTGTCGGTGTTGTTGTGGCATTAGGAATGAGGCTGAAGGAACAGAATTTTATAGAGTGACTATGTTTTCTGAATCTTGAGAACTGTCATAAGACATTCAGGAAAAATGGATTTGTAACCTTGTTGGGAGAAGGGAATAGACCTGCTTATCTGGGGAGAGCAACAGAGGCTGACTGGAAAACTTGGTATCAGAGTAATGACATGGGCAAACCAGTCAGGCAAAGATTTCTTCTTGTGTCAGCAAGTGAATTACTGTTCTGTATTCCCCAATACCTGTGCTCGTGTGATAGAACTGAAAATACTTGTAAAAGGGGAATAAGTGGAAATTTAACTTTTGTATAATAAGAATCATAAGAAAATCAGTGCCAATTTTGCTAGTCAAAGAAGCTACAAATATCAATACTCTTTTTCCTTAAGATAATATTTGTTCTATTTGCAAAAGAAACCCTGGAGTTTAATTAGAGTGTTTTAATTTTAAACATTATCACAAGTTTGAGTACACACATTAGTGCATACTCTTGCATAGCTCTTCACACATATGTTTGACAATAAACTCTATTATTTACTGTGTAACTACCCCAAGGTTAAATGCACCCAGGTGCTCATCACTGAGGATGGGATGTGTTAACACTTATAAATTAATAACAATAAAAACATGACAAAGATGCAACTGTGAACACAAACTTGCAGGAAGGCAGGTAAGTGAGATTTTGGGATAAGGAGAGAAAAGTCCATATTAGTGTTAATTGCTGATAGAGCTGGTTCATTTCTTCATCCATTCCAGTGCTGGAGTGCATCCAGAGAAGGACAATGGAGGTGGGGAAGGCTCTGGAACACAGGTCTGTTGAGGAGCAGCTGAGGGAGCTGGGAAAGGGGCTCTTCCTGGAGAAAAGGAGGCTCAGAGAGAATATTCTGGCTCTGTACAACTCCCTGACAGGAGGGGACAGCCAGATGGGGGTTTGTCTCTTCTCTCAGGTGATAAGAAATAGGACCAAGGGAAACGGCCTGGAGTTGCTCCAGGGGAGGTTTAGGTTGAATGGGAAAATTTTCTTCACTGGAAGGGTTGTCAAGCATTGGAACACACTGCCCAAGGAGGTGGTGGAATCACTGTCCCTGAAGGCATTTAGGAGTTGTGCAGATGTGGCACTGAGGGCCGTGGTTTAGTGCTGGGCTTGGCAGTGCTGGGTTAATGGTTGGACTCAATGATCTTAAAAGTCACTTCCAACCTAAATGGTTCTGTGGTTTCTGTACCATTAAATTAAGCCATGCCAGGATATGGGCCCTTGAAGTGGTGACCAGCCAGCCTGGTCCACAACCTGCAGGAGACTTAAATGCCGGCTACAGTCATATAAACATTGCATTCAAGTCACTTGATTCTGCAGATTTATTCAGCTGGAGGAGACAATCCTTTCTGCTTGATGGCCCAAAAATGACAGTGTGCAAGGCAGCCGTGCCTTGAGAATTTGAACAACTCACCCTGGACTTACCAGGGAATTCAAGGTCCCTCCTGAGCTGAGATGCTGGTTCATAAGAGAGCAGCATTTCCACACAGGCTTTTTGCTAGCTGCAAGACTTCTGTACCGGTGTATGTTTATCTTTCACTGGGGACACTGATCTGCAGCAGAGCAGGTAACATTCACAGAACCTGACAGTTTATGCTGTAATTTTCCCTGCCTAGAACGGCTGTCAGGAGTCTGCTTTGGGCAACATAAGCAGCTGTATGAATCCAAACAATTTAAATCTAAAGACAAACTCAACAGACCTTTCATTGCACACACTTGGTTATTTGCAAATCTCCTGTTGTCATATTTCTGGGTTTGATCTGAGAAAATTTGCTTTGTGCCGGCTTTGGTTCATGCAATTCTTCTACTACAGAGAGTGAAGACCCACAAAGAGACGGAAACATCTGCAATCCACTCCTGCTTCTTTTTCTGCTCAGTAGTGTGTCTCCTTACATTGGCCACAATTTTCTCAGGGCTAGATCCAAAGTGAAGAGAACTTTTCACTTTCTAATCCAAATTCAAATTTGTGGTTTTAATTATTTTTGTTTGATGGTTTTAATTACTATTTGAAAGCCAAATTTAATTGTTATTTGAAAGCCAAACCATTTTGGATGGGTTTTTTGAATGTTCGCTTTTCTATTTTCCCTCAAGTTGAAATTCTCTAAAGGTAAAAAAAAAAGAATATGCATGTGTGTATATATTCTCTTCAACATACACATTATACGAATATGTATTTATGATATATAACTTATCTGTTAAACATTTCCATACGATCAGCTTCAGCTTTATCATTCTGTCACAAAATTTAATAGCTGTAGACTTCATAGACTGTGACTGTGACAAGTAAAATTAAAGTAAGTCTGTATTAAATTTTATTTTATTAAAATATCATACCCCTAAAACACTAAGGAATGGAATACAAAGTCAGAACCTGTCATGGAATACTGACCACATCTGACTTTTCTGAATGTCCTCTCACATGAGCTCAGAGAACTCCTTATCACCAGGAGGAGCTCTGGGTAGCAGAAAGAGACATAGATATAATAATAGAAAATAAACCCATGCATTTTCTAGTGAATGAATGTTGTCCAATGGCTTAACCATTATACTGCTCTCCATCATGACCGCTAGTATGTCAATTTTCATAGTGTACAAACTTTGTGCTATCATTGAGTGTTCCAATTTCACTCAGTAGGCAGAGAATCACGATACAAATTACTCTGGTTATTTGTATTTACAACATAATTTTTCCTTTGTCATTTACAAAGAAACAAGGTGTCCCATTCTTGGTCACAACCACTCATTTCTCAAATAATCCCTTTAATTTATACTCTTTGGAAGAAAATGTTATTTGTATTTTTAAGTTTTTCAAGTTGAATCCCTTAATCCTTGAAAGACATAATTGAATGACAAAAGGAATTTTTAGAATGAACCTCAGACTTGAACCAAACTTCACATTCTCCTGTATTTGCAGTCTATTTGGGAAGTAATTCAATGTCCACTAAAATCAATTAGTATCTTCATTTTTTTTCTGAGCATGGAGAGTCTTATAATGTCAGGGCTGTTAATTCAAGCACCTGTAGGTGAATGTGGCATGTAGCTTTAGACAGACATTTAAGAATTTCCATTTGTTTAACTGGTGACAAAAACATAACAAAATATAGCTGACAAAGTTTTTTTACTGCTGGAGGATGAAACACCTAGGGGACGATTGGACCCCCTACATTTATGCACAAATACAAACTCTGTTTTGTCATTTCAGGTCATGGAACAAAAGGAGTGTTTGAACTTCTTTCAGGATGGCGTCGGACCAGGGAGAATCTGCCCTTCAAGGACCGAGTAGCAGACGCCTACTCAGATGTCATGGTCTCCTACACCATGACCAGCTCCTTGTACTTCATAGCCTTCGGCATGGGGGCAAGCCCCTTCACCAACATCGAAGCTGTAAAAGTCTTCTGCCAGAACATGTGTGTCTCCATCCTGTTGAACTACTTCTACATCTTCTCTTTCTTTGGCTCCTGCCTGGTCTTTGCTGGCCAGCTGGAGCAGAACCGGTACCACAGCATCTTCTGCTGTAAAATCCCCTCGGCAGAATACCTGGACCGGAAACCTGTGTGGTTCCAGACCATGATGAACGACGGCCATCAGCACACTTCCCACCACGAGACCAACCCGTACCAGCACCACTTTATCCAGCATTTCCTCCGAGAGCACTACAACGAGTGGATTACCAACATCTACGTCAAGCCGTTTGTGGTGATACTGTATCTCATCTATGCCTCTTTCTCCTTTATGGGGTGCTTACAGATTAATGACGGAGCCAACATCATCAACCTTCTTGCCAGTGAGTCCCCAAGCGTCTCCTATGCCCTCATACAGCAAAAGTATTTCAGCAACTACAGCCCTGTGATAGGCTTCTACATCTATGAACCTCTGGAGTACTGGAATGGTACTGTGCAAGAAGACCTAAAAACACTCAGCCAGGGGTTCAACACCGTGTCCTGGATTGAACAGTATTACCAATACCTTCGGGTGGGTAACATCAGTGCAACCAACAAAAGTGACTTTATCAGCATCCTCCAGAGCTCCTTTTTAAAAAAGCCAGAATTCCAGCACTTCAAAAATGACATCATTTTCTCCAAAGCTGGAGACGAGAACAACATAATTGCTTCTCGTCTGTACCTTGTGGCCAGGACTAGTGAAAACACACAGAGGGAAGCGGTGGAACTGCTGGAGAAGCTGAGGCCCCTTTCTCTTATACAGAGCATCAAGTTCATTGTGTTCAACCCTACTTTTGTTTTCATGGACCACTATGGTTTATCAGTAACTATGCCTGTCCTGATTTCTGGTTTTGGCATCCTGCTGGTGTTAATACTGACCTTTTTCCTGGTTATCCACCCTCTGGGAAATTTCTGGTTAATCCTCAGTGTCACCTCAATAGAGCTGGGTGTCCTTGGCTTGATGACCTTATGGAATGTAGACATGGATTGCATTTCTATACTGTGCCTTATCTACACTTTGAATTTTGCCATAGATCACTGTGCACCCCTGCTTTATACATTTGTATTAGCTACTGAGCACACCCGAACTCAGTGTATAAAGAACTCCCTCCAAGAGCATGGGACAGCCATTTTGCAGAACGTTTCTTCCTTTCTTATCGGGTTGGTCCCCCTTCTCTTTGTGCCTTCAAACTTGACCTTCACACTGTTCAAATGCTTGCTGCTTGCCGGCAGTTGCACACTTCTGCACTGTTTTGTTATTTTGCCAGTCTTTCTAACCTTTTTCCCACCTTCCAAAAAGCACCACAAGAAAAAGAAACGGGCCAAAAGGAAGGAACGAGAAGAGATCGAATGCATAGAGATTCAGGAGAATCCTGATCATGTTACAGCAGTCTGAAAGGCTTAGAAAAATATAATAGTATATTCTCTTTTTAAAAAAGCGTTGCACAGAGATGCAGGGAAAATAGAGCAAAGATCTCAGCTGCTTGTGCTGGCCAGGTCTGACAAGGCAAAGGAAGATCAAGAAGGGGTATTCATGACACCTCAAGGTGCAAACTTTTTTTAACAAAAATAATGAAAGTGAAATAATCTGAAATGTTTCCTTTGAATCCTCATTCTCCACCAGGGAAGAGTCTTTTGGCCATTAAGTGTTCCTGAGTCTCAAACTGTAGCTCTAATGGGAACTGCCTAATATGTCATATGTAAGACTAAAGCTAAGGTGAAAAAAAGAGTTACCATTAAGTAAATACTAGGGGAAAAGGCAAATTTGTTTGAAAAAATTGTCTGTGGAAGAGAATTAAACAATATTTCAAATAAGAAAAGGTTACAAGACCAAGAGAGATTGAAAATGTCATGGTAATTTTTTATTTTCTTGAGCAAGTTAGTTAAGATGAAACCTATGCACTTGGGAAGTAAATGTTTAAAACTATCTAAGCCAAAGTACTTCCCAAATCCAGTATACCTTGTATATCTGTAACGCCACAATTAGAGCATTATTGCAAATATGGATGGCAAAAGGATAGAAGTACTATTTATACAGGAGAAGAAATAATCATAGCCATTTGGAAATCTAACACATAGCTCCTTTAAATGTGACATATCACTGTTATCCCAAGAGGTCACAGCTGGTAGTTAATACCAGACACCTATTCTGGTAATTATGAATTTCCCCTTGAATTAACAGATCTCACAAAACTAACCCGGGCCATCATCACTGCAGCACTGTTTGCGGTTCCTGCAGTGTAACACTTCTGAATCCTAATTTATCGGTGTTGACATTAAATACTGAATATTAATCAAGCAGGAGCTACAAACGCAATGATGGATTGCATTTCACTGGCACAATGTGACCGTGTAGCAGCTGAGTCAGCTCTGGAGCACCTGCACAGTCTTAGCATCATATATTTGGTCCAAGGGATGAAGGGATATGTTTGCTGGTCCCTGCAATATGCTGCAGGAAGTGGGATTTTCCCCTTCTTTAAGCAAAACATTATACAAAAAACTTGCCACACACTAAAAAAAAAAAAAACACCTTGTAAATGTTTGCATGGGGTCAGATCAACCCCTAGTTGTAAGAAAACAGAATGGTCCCCTGTGGGAAGGGGAGGGGAAGGTGAAATGTCTTTTTTACTGTTATTATTATTCCTAAATATTTGAGTGTTGATCATCTGCAACATAAAGCTTTGTTATGGCAGTTAAAATTTCACAGCAGAGTGCAGTAAATCCTCAGTTACAATGTGGCACTAGAAATTGTACTGTAAAGGACTATGAATGACTTTCTCTGCTTTGTAAACTATTCAGCTTAGTAGCCCAAGGGAAGGGATGAAAACAGACCTAGCCATTTCAGTTTGCTCTTGGCCCAGTTCTGCACTGGAGCTTGCCATGTCAATCTCTCAGTATTTTAAAAGGGCTTGCTTTCTACTTTCTGGAATATGGTATAGCATCTCCTCCATTGAGCAATGTCTTCCTGAACCTATAGTATCCATGAGGACACTATGTAAAGATATCACTATATGAAGTGTCTATGTCTACTTTGTATTACTTGTGGGTACCTTTAAAAGATAATCTGGAAGCTGTTTGCCTTCCAAAATGTGTATACATGTCTATTTGTGGCTGATAACTCAGTCTCAAACCTGCAGAGTTTGCTGACGAGGAAGTGTACATATGTCTTACTAAAAAGCTCTCTGCAAGATGTTAATTCTTTGCTATGTGACATGTCTCACCTCTTCCTACTGTTTTATGGTTAGGAAGAGACAAAAAAATCACCTGCAGTACAAAAAAAAAAAGCCATTTGAATGCCAGTTCTAATGTTCATGAGCTGCTTCTGCTTCCAAGGAATGCAATTTCACCTCTTCTCTATATTTTCTGTACTTTGCCATTATCATTTGCCAAAAAAATGACCTCTGTGTTTTAGGAGTGGTCAAAGCTCTTGATTGTTTTAGGAAACTTTTGAGTGCAACATGTCTTAGAGTGGGAGAAACCTTCTAGACAGGCAAAGCTTCCAAAGTTTGACTCTAGATCGAAAATTCAGGGGTAGCTAGATCAAGGTTACTGGTTTGACCCAAAATATTCAAGGGCCAGACACAGAGCTGAGATCTAAGTAGTTCAGTAAGGCTTAGAAGCAGGAGATATTTTAGTGTTGGGTTATGGGTCAGATGTGTCTCTAGCTGGGAAGTTTGTACTGACCTTGATTTGCATCTTGATGACAATGTGCAATATCCATCCTCTTTTGAACACTCCATTGTGAATGTCAAACTTCCCAATCCTTTTAGATTTCCTCCACTGCCCACACGAAACCTGGATTGTTGCAGCACTGTGACCCTTGGTTATCACTTCTGGAGGTGTCACCTGGGAAGTTCCTGGTCTTCTCTTGCCCTGCCCAGATGTATCCCAGGGATGTCTGCCATGCATTGTGTTGAGGGAAATAGCACTTTCCAAAGCCATCAAAGCCAGGATTCATCTCATCTAACTTCAGATATTTGCAATGCACATATTTATATCTGAACTTCCTTTATGACCATAAGAGAGTGACAGACACTTCTGATCCATTTTACAGCTGTATATTAGGAGTAAATTAATCACATTTTTTAAAATGCAGATTTCTGTCCACCGGTGATCAAGGAAACTCAGCAACCAGCAGACTCATCCAGGCTTGGGAAGATTAACCCCACTTAAAATAACAAAATATCAAGAGAAAGAGAAAAGATTATAAACATGCCTCCCAAGCTTCAATTTTAGGCATAAATTCAGGAATAACTCAGCCCAAATTTTATGTTTTGCTTATGAAATATTATGCACAACAAATTGTTTAAAAAAGTGGAATTCCCATAGCAGAGTATAGTCAACCAAGACACCAGAAAATGTCAATATTAGAGGTGGGCTCACACAAATGAGCAAGAATTTGATGAGGTGTCAAACCAACTCCTCTCAGTGTCATACATGTGCAGTAGCTCTTGTATAACAGGTACCAAATATACAGATCACACACTGGGACTAGCAGGTTTTTATTTCTCTGTTGATGCAGGAGTGAAGCAGAAAACAAACCACATTTTTCCTGGATGTAATTTTGTTATTTTTTTCAACCAATTTCCACATCCACCAAAAAAGCACCAGTGCAGCCTTTATTTCTGCAAATAGATCAGTTTCTGTGGAACAAGGAAAACTGGAATAATTTTGGGACGCAGAGTCCGTACTTTTTAATTCTTTCTACTTGTTTTTGTTTGCTTTTCTTGCATTTTTTTTCAGTACACTATATCTTTTTCTACAGCATCTTTTCAGCCTAACTGGAGCTGCATAGCACCTGTGAAGAAAGCACATAGCTCATGCCAAGCAATTTGACACTCTGATAACATGCTGCATACTGGATCTTCATTACACACCTTTTTCCCCAGTTACCATAAATCCCCTGCAATGCTGTGCATATTCCTCTAATGTCTGATTTTACATATGGTCTAGATAATCTTCCAAGAACCCTGCGTGCATCTCCTGCTTGGTTTGGTTTCATTCCCTCAAAGTATATTGCTTTGAATTTATTGTTGAGATAACTCTGTTGAAGTCAACAGATTTATTGCCATGATATATTTGACTTTGCATGTCTTCTATCTGGTAAGAAGTGATACCATGACAAATGAGCCTCTTACATTGTTGATGTGCTTGTTGAACAATATATCTGTCTATACTCTATAGCCATAGTTGCATGCTGCACTTGGGGGGCTGCAGTGAAGATTTATTTCTTTACACTTTGTTCTGTGGGCTATTTTAATCTCAATCTAATATGCTGTCTTTTTTTTCCTCTTTTAAATTAGAATTAAGTCTTCACCTTTGTAGTCCAATACTTGATGTAGGTTTAAATCAGATTTTAGGAAGAAATGCATTACTGTGAGGGTAGGGAGGCTCTGGCACAGGCTGCCCAGAGAAGCTGTGGCTGCCCCACTCCTGGCTGTGTCCCAGGCCAAGTTGGACAGGGCTTGGAGCACTGCAAAGTGTGCTGCCCATTGCAGGTGCTTGGAGCTAGATGGTCTTTAAGGTCCTTTCCAACTTAAACCATTCTATGTTTCATAAATTTATTGCCTAACAAAGCAAAGCACTCTTTAAGGTCAAGGTAGATATGGATGCATGACACCTTGCATGCATAATTTAAAGAGATTATCTTCAGGGTTATCACCCTCAGCTTTTTACTTCAAACAATTCCTATTTAGAATGTAACCTGCCACGTGTTAATGTCTATTCATGTTCCTTGAACAACTCTAGTTTTGAAATTTTCTCTGATGGGAAGGAAAAGGACCAGGGGGAAAGGAAGAATATGCAGTTAAGTGGTTGTGTAATCAGCGTTCTTTTTTTCCCCAAAGGCTTTCACTGCTCTACTCCTAATTAAGTCACACTGAGTAGCAACTCTAGCATAATTAAGATTTATTTCAACATAGTTATTCCATATTTCACTATGACAAGAGCTTGGCTTATTGTCTTTATGCAAGTACCATGCTAAGTCTCTGATTAATTTTTCAGTAATTATAAACTTTAATAAGTTATTTTTCATTGCAACACTAGGTTTTTGAGTACTTCAAGCTCCCATTTGATCTCCTAGGAAACACTGTAAGGAAGCAAAGTTAGGCAGTCAGTGAGCAGGAGACGTGTTGTAGTGTTGGGGAAATTGGATTCTTCACAAAGAGGCAGCGTCTCCTCCAACAGGCTTCAAACAAACAGTGATACTCAGGATATCTGAGAAAATTAAGGTGAAGTGGAAACCAAGGGAAACATTGTTTGGAGTGTAACCAAATTATTATAGACAGAATAAGCTTTGATTCTTCTTTCATAACTTCTTACTCAGGCAAAAGGCATTTGAAAAGGAAAGGAAACTGGATATGGAAAGCACCTCATCCATCACCTAAAATGATTCTTTTCACTTTAGTCTTGCATAAACAATCTCGCACACCAGGATAGTACTGGTTGTTCCACCTCATCATGGGCCTCTCCATGGAAACAAAGGAAGGGATTCCATGTGTGTTTTCACAGACCTTTGGAGAGGAGATTGGGAGCTGCTTCCTTGCCTGACAGAACCGTGTGGGTGAGAGCTGAGATGCAAGTACAGGTTATTTCATGCCCCACTTCTCTCTCTCTGCCTCCTCAAGAGCAGCAATAGCAACAACTCCTGGTACCAACCCCATGCTTAGTGCAAGAATTCATAACTTCCCCAGAAGTAACTTGGAATTTGTGACCACAGCAGCTCACAGGCTGACACAAGCTGGTACACCTCTAAGAAGAGTTTAAGGGTTTTTTAAGAGATGTTCTTTGAGAGATTTCCACTTGTCACTGCAGAGTCCCACACAACACTTCACCTGCCCAGAACTGGAGTGGTGTAAGTCCTTCTTCTGATATGGCAGTCAGAAGAATTTTGGCAGTCAAGAATTTTCTGGAAGCTTTTGTTTTTAATCCCAGCGGTAGCAGCTTTTCCCAAATGCAATCTTTTTTTTTTTCTTTCCTCAACCATTTCTTCATCTCTTTCTACTTCCTTCATTGTTTAAAAGCAAAGGTCCCAATGTGAAATTTGGATGCTCATCCTACCCATCACAAAACATCATTATCCACAAATTTGAGGTGGTTATGGATGTTCAGGTCAAACAGAAGGATCAGGATTTCTTGCCCACACCAGAAGTTGAAACCCTGCTGAAAACAAGTAAATGTGAAGCACTTCATCTTTCCTAGCTCTCTTTGTTTCCTCTCTGACATACCAGTGTGTACACAAAACTATTCTCACTTTTCTCCCGCTTCCTCATTAAAACAGAGTTTCTTTTTCCTGCTCCCTGAGGCTATCTTCTTTTTGCAGCTCAACTTATTTCACACTTTATTCTTCTCTGGGTGCTCTCAACCTCTTCAAATTTTCCCTATTTATTTTTGAAAATTCTGAGAGCATAACTCTGTTGAAATAAATAGAAGATGTTTCTATGCTTCAAAGTGCAGCCTGTGGTACAGACCTAACTAATTTATAACAAAGCCCAAATAGCAAAATACTTTCTTCAGACAGAAAAGTGTCTGTAAGAAAACTCGTGGAAAAATTAAGCCTAAATTTCCATTTTTATGAGGTTTTTATCTCATAAACTTCTACTTTTGATTACTTTACTGTAGGCATTTATTTTTCAGCACACTTTTATCATAGAAATGCCTATTTTTTCTCTGCTTTTCTGTCTCAGCAAGAAAAATAAGTGGACATGTCTTCATGACCTCTAAAAGAAATTATTGCCCTCGCATGGAACAATTTTTTCATCAAATTTCTGTCCAGAGCGCATTTTCCAGCACATTAATTTTACAAACCACTGGAAATGAGTATTCTAGTGGAAATGCTGATACAGCCTTAACTACAGAAAAATGACTGGTACTTCAATAGTGTCCCGCTTAATTCCAACCCCTCTGCATCAGCCTGCTGGATGCTCCAGGCAGTATTCCTTACATGGGTTGATAATCATCTCCTTCACCATGTGGGCAACATCAGCACATCAGAGTCTACCCTGATACACAGGAAAATCATGAACAGATAAGCCCAGCTTTTGCTGGAGGAGGGAAATATCCCAGGGTGAGGCAGAGTGGCAGCCCTCTAATCTGAGAGTGCGCCTCACTTTCCCATCTGTGTGTTGGATTTTGTACTGAGATGCTCTGTAAAGGACAAGAAGCATCACTTTCCTTTCCATAAGCCATTTGACAATAGGATATGAAATATTTTAGATTTAGTCATGGATAGACATTTTTTACATGGGAATTTGAAAAGGGACGTCAATCAAATAGAGTAAAAGTCCCCATGAATAGAGAAATCTGAGTCCACAAATTCTTGCAATTCTGGCTTGATACTTCTCTGATCTTATTTTCTTTCATCAATAAGGACTGAACTTTTTTCCCACTTAACCACACTGAAGATAATCCCTGACCTACAAAAACATCCTGTTTGCCAGAAGCAGACATTCTCTTGGAGGAAATCCCATTGGTTTCAGCTCCATGTCAAGGGAGATTTTGCAGGATTTGGACAGCAGTGGTTAGTATGTACCTCCCCAGGCATAAGCCCTCATTCCCAACATGCGGACCCAAATGCTAAATATGTAGGATTAGTAGGATTGTGATTTTGCCTCTACAGAAAAAGAAGGGGTCATTGCAAAATCCAGTTCTGAATTCACCATAGGTGGAAAAGCAAAGAGTGGTCAAGGAGTCAGCCTTGCTATTACTGTACCTGTGTGAGAATTTCAGAAAGCTCATCCAGCTGTGAAAGCTTAAACAGGGACAGCATCACGTCCTGAACAAGAATTTGTTCTTTACTCACTACCTCAGTGTGGTGGTGTTCACAGGGGTCCTAGGACAAGGGAAGAGATGAGAATCTTGACTCCATGTTTTAGAAGGCTGATTTATTATGTTATGATATATATTATATTAAAAGAAAATGATTTATTAAAACTCTACTAAAAGAAAAGAAGAAAGGATTTCATCAGAAGGCTTGAAAAGAAAGGAATGGAATGATAATAAAATCTTGTGAGTGACCAGAGAGTCCGAGACAGCCGGACTGGGACTGGCCATTAATTAACACTAACTACATGAGACCAATCAGAGATGCACCTGTTGCATTCCACAGCAGCAGATAATTATTGTTTATATTTAGTTTCTGAGGCTTCTCAGCTTCTCAAGAGAAAAATCCTGGCAAAGGGATTTTTCAAAAATTATCATGGTGACACCTCAGAGAGCCACGCTGCTCCTGAGCAGCATCATGGAGCCTGTCCCAAGTCCTAGGTATGATAAAGTTAAGCACAGAACTTAGGGTGGATCTTCTTAACACCAGGTTTTGTAATGACACAGGTATGGGAATTTAATCTTCAAAGCCATTAAATATCTAGAGAAGTCCCTAGCACAGCTTTGCTCCAGAAAATCACCTCTCTCCCCAGCAACCCTGGCACAGCCTGGGTGCTGGCATGGCCCAGGGACAATTCCCACCAGACAATTTAGTTACACCCCACTTTTAGACTACAGTAGTGTTTTACAGTATGGACACTGACAGACCACGTCAGCCTCCTTCAGGGCTGCAGAGAAATCCTGACATTGCTTGATTTATTCTCAAAGTCATAACTTTAGACAGCAATGCAGCCTGTGTTCATAGTGGTATTTTACATCTGAAGATCTTCATCTGGCAAAATACTCAAGTAAATGATTTAGTTTAATCAAATTCTAAAGTCTCATGGACTGGAACATCTTTAAATTTAAGCATGTGTTTAAATACTGAGCTAAATAAGGATGCACTTATCTCTGTGCTTCAAATTAAACAGGAGTTTTGCAAAAAAGAAAAGGTCTTTTTTCCCATAACATGCTAAATTCTACAATTATAGTAGCAATTTCACAATATGTAGAAAAACTGTGCCAAGCACATATATTTTTCAGGGTTTCAATTTCCCTGATGTAAGACATCTCAGGGACATTTTAGTGATTTGTTACAGTCATACAACACTCAGGCAAGAACAAAGCCTTGCTGAGCACTTTTCCTGGAAAAAAAATAGCAAGATATTTGACTCAGAATGAGAATACAGTATCTTGTGATATTAAAGCTCATTTCTAAAAGAAAAAATGAAACTTTTCATTTAATTTAATTCATTATTTCTTTCAAGTGACTCACTAGAGAAGTGCCGCATATGTCTTTATTATGAATAAGACAGGAATTGCTCAATGAAGTTAAATTCAGCTTTGCCAATAAAACTATAATAACACCCCTCATAAAAAAATTTAAAATAAAAATATAAAAGGCTTTGCGCCTGGTGCAAAATTTGTCATGGCATCATCTATTGCTTTTTAATTAAATTAAATATGAATGGTGACATAAATAGGACAGAAGTGAGGAATCACATGTCCTGGGGCTGCATCTGGTAAGGAACATATAAAGACCGAGAAGAGAAAGAAATTCCCCACTTGTGCAAAAACAAATGCAACTGCCAAGCCGTAAACATGGTGAATAATCCCACTGGCTTCAGTGGAGCCATCAGGAGGCATACGAAGATATGCACATTAGTCTTTGTCAGTCTGAGTACTGGGGTAACTGATATTCCAATCTGAAAAGGAAACAGAACTTCTTAAGCCAGGCATTTAAGAGTGTAATGAAAACCAAGGAGTAACTCCTCCCCTGGGATGCCTGGAGACAATACTTTGTGGAAGCATGTGACCAAATGGAAAGGAATGTGCAAAAATCAGATATTAGAGGTTTCCCCTCCCAGGCCACAGTCAAAGGAGAGGAACATGCTCTGCCATTCCTCGAGCTCAGATGGATCCTTTAGGGTGACGGTCCTTGCATGAGGCTGGCAGCCACTGCCAGAGCTGGGGAACAGTCTGGGATAAGCAGTTCATAAACCTGAGGGCACATGCATGAAATGGGGTCAGGCTGATGCCTCTGGGGCATCTCTGCTCATTGTAACTGCAATGAAAACGCTGAGAATGGCTCTGGGGCAATGGGCAGTGACCAGTTTGCCTGTTCTCTTTGGCTGGTGGGGGTCAGGGCAGCCCCATTAGGGCTCCATGAGGGCAGCTCAGTGACTGGAGCAGCACAAACAAGGCAGCTGGGAGCAGCCAAGAGTTCCTAAAACAGGGGCTGAATTAAGCAGGTTCTGTAAGAAAAATGCAGGTAATTTCTTCCATTCTTTATTTCCTTTTGCCCCTTATTTCCATACAATGCTTGTTTTTTGAAGGTTTTTTAAGCCCATAATGGCCAGATTTTCTACCTCACTTTAAGTTGCAGAATTTGTTTAACCCTTTTTTTTTTTGTATGAATGCATATTAGATGTTTAATTACTGGGATTTCTCAGGTGTAGGCAACTTTACTATGCTATGGATAAATAGCATAAGTCAATATTGATTTTCCTCCTTTGTAAAGCTCCCTTGTTGCCAAAAACTGTTAACATTTTTCAAGATTCAACCGTGACCATATTTATATAAAAGCCTTTTACTGAGCTTGAAACTCTATACCAAATACTTATGTCTTTTAAAGACTGAAATCTTCAATAAAATATGTTACTCGTAAATATTAGAATTTCCCCTTTCTTCAATAGAAAGATATTCAGTATTAATCCATATTACGGTACCATTTTTTCAGCTGCCTGTTGCCTTAGCTTTAGATTTAGAGGAAATGAACAGGTCTTTTTTAAAGAGCAAATGTGGAGCTAAGATGTTGGGCAGCAGCAGGAACTGGGACCTTTACCGTCATAAGAGGTACAGGGCATTTCAGGACTTGGGAAGAGTGGGTCAGAGCCAGGGAATTGGCAGCCCTGAGCTGGCATATGGTCCCTCACTGATTCTCTGCAGATAGGCAATTTGCAGGTGCCCTGAAGCTGTGTGAAATGCAACCAAACGTTTCAATTTCCCAGACAGAGCTGGCTACACAATGGCCTCCACAGAACACAGGCCAGTTCCATCCCTCACCCAACACTCCTGCCTGTGGATCCTTTCTCCCCAGGTTTCCTGCTGGTTTTTCCTTCAGCCTTCTCCCCTCTCCTCGCATCCCCAGCAGCTCTCAGCTCCTCTTCCCACACTGGTAGAGTTGGAATTTCAAGCCCTTGCAGTGCAAAGGCATGGGGTAATCTTTCCCAGGACTTCTTGACCATCTCTGGGAAGACCAAGGAGATCTGCCCACATTGCACCCAGGGCTGCCCCATGGCTCAGAGGTCTGTCTCTGCCTCTGTGTCACCTCTTCTCTTGCTCCCAATAGTGCAGGTATCAGCACGAGCATCCCTCAGACCCTGCAGTTTACAGTGAGCTTCTAAGGACACATTAAATCATTCACACATTCACTCACATTCCTCCATCCAGTGCAAATGGGAATATTTGTGCTTTTCCTTCAAGTCTCTGCATCCTGGTCTGAGGCACCCTGTCTAGAGGGAATGTACTGAACTAAGATTATGTGCCTGGTTTCCTTTCACATGAAAACAGGCAGAAAACACAACACAGCAATTTTCACCTGGATGTGAGGAAGAACTTTTTAGCTGTAAGGGTGATTGGGCACTGCAACATATTGCCAAGAGAGGTTTTGGAATCTCTTTGTCTGGAGATACTCCAAAATCATCTGAACACAGTCCTGAGTTATATACTTTCAGGGACCCTGATTGAGGGGCGTTGGACTAGATACCCTCCAGTTGTCCTTTCTAACCTGAAGCATTTTGTTTCATTTAACTAGGTCGGTAAAAAGTAGGAAGACTCTATTTTTCTTCTAATAGATTGATTTCAAGGGGAAAAAAATTTTCCTCTATTACATCATAGCTTCTAACACAGCTTTATTTTAAGATGTTGGGCAGCAGCAGGAACTGGGACCTTTATCGTCATAAGAAGTACAGGGCATTTCAGGACTTGGGAAGAGTGGGTCAGAGCCAGGGAATTGGCAGCCCTGAGCTGGCATATGGTCCCTCACTGATTCTCTGCAGATAGGCAATTTGCAGGTGCCCTGAAGCTGTGTGAAATGCAACCAAACGTTTCAATTTCCCAGACAGAGCTGGCTACACAATGGCCTCCACAGAACACAGGCCAGTTCACATCCCAACACTCCTGCCTGTGGATCCTTTCTCCCCAGGTTTCCTGCTGGTTTCTCCTTCAGCCTTCTCCCCTCTCCTCACATCCCCAGCAGCTCTCAGCTCCTCTTCCCACACTGGTAGAGTTGGAATTTCAAGCACTTGCAGTGCAAAGGCATGGGGTAATCTTTCCCAGGACTTCTTGACCATCTCTGGGAAGACCAAGGAGATCTGCCCACATTGCACCCAGGGCTGCCCCATGGCTCAGAGGTCTGTCTCTGCCTCTGTGTCACCTCTTCTCTTGCTCCCAATAGTGCAGGTATCAGCATGAGCATCCCTCAGACCCTGCAGTTTACAGTGAGCTTCTAAGGACACATTAAATCATTCACATGTTCACTCACATTCCTCCATCCAGTGCAAATGGGAATATTTGTGCTTTTCCTTCAAGTCTCTGCATCCTGGTCTGTGGCACGGTGTCTAGAGGGAATGCACTGAACTAAGATTATGTGCCTGGCTTCCTTTCACATGAAAACAGGCAGAAAACACAACACAGCAATTTTCACCTGGATGTGAGGAAGAATTTTTTAGCTGTAAGGGTGATTGGGCACTGCAACAGATTGCCAAGAGAGGTTTTGGAATCTCTTTGTCTGGAGATACTCCAAAATCATCTGAACACAGTCCTGAGTTATATACTTTCAGGGACCCTGATTGAGGGGCGTTGGACTAGATACCCTCCAGTTGTCCTTTCTAACCTGAAGCATTTTGTTTCATTTAACTAGGTCGGTAAAAAGTAGGAAGACTCTATTTTTCATCTAATAGATTGATTTCAAGGGGAAAAAGAATTTTCCTCTATTACATCATAGCTTCTAACACAGCTTTATTTGGGAGAAGGTGTTGACACCTGCCAAGGTGAATGAAGCAGAGAGCCAGTGATGCCTCAAGGCCAGGTCAGATGGGGCTTGAAGCAACCTGGTCTCATGGAAGGTGTCCCTGCCCATGGCAGGGAGGGAGGAACTAGGTGATTTTTAAGATCTCTCCCACCCAAACCATTCCATGATTCAATAATTCAATTTCTTGTTGCCTGAGCTAGGTCCTGCCATTTCTGCTTGCGTTGATTCTGTGCTAGTTTCATCTCCATGAGGGAGGATGCAGATTTGACCCAAAGTTACAGAAGTACCCTAGAGAGCAAAAAGAGTTTTTTCATTGTATACCAAGGAATAGTTCAAAAAACCCCCTAAATTGTTATGAATAAGAAAAGGTAGCTTAGAACTGTGGCGTGAATTTTTCCTTTTCATTGTCAAGGATGTAGAAAACATTGACCAAGTTTTCTGTGCGTGTTGCAAATAAAACAATTAGAAACTCATTTCAACCAGCAAGGCCCTAAACCTGCTGAGCTCCTAGAAACAGGGTAATTTATGTCTGCCTGTGAGAGAGAGATCCCAAAGGGTTGAGACTGAATGCAGGTTTGGTAGCAGCCATAATATGATGAGAGCTTTGGCAAATATATTTGCTATTAAAATTAAGGTGTGGGGAGAAAACTTTAATATTAATTTTGCAAATAAATTTCTCTTCCCCCCAACCTGGGTTTGGTCTGGGAAATTACAATAAAGTAAAATTCATGACAACAAATCTGTCTTTCAGAGGCAGGTCAGGCCTGCTGGCTGCAGCATCTCTTGTTTGCAGCTGGCCACTATAAAGAAGGAGCAATTGCTGTTCTGGCATATAAAGTAACAGCTGAAAATATTGGGGTTTTGCTATTTTAGCTTATCTTGGTACTTATGCTGCCCTCCAGTGATAAAGACTGTTGTCCCAACCTGTATTCTATACTTCTGTAGCATTTTATTTCTGGACTGCTCAATTTGCACTGAAAACTGCAGTTCTCATTCCAGAATTTTAGCAAGTTCTTGTCTAAAAGTAATAGCAATAGTTCTGGTTAATTTTATTTGTAGTTTTTTAAAAACTAAAAGCAAATTTAGATCAATTTAATGTGAGAAATAAAATAGGTAGCATGGATTTAAATATGAAAAAAACCACACAAATACATTGGACCTACTAAAATATCACAGTTAATAAGAGTTTCAATTAAGGTATTTTTTTATACAGATTGACATTTTAGTTTTGGTTCTGAAAAACAAAAAATCCATGTTCATTGCTGTTATTATGCAAACAGTACTTACAGTACTGAATTTTGGGGGTGTTTTGATGGATGGATGTTAGATCTGTTCTGAGTTCCTGGTTCTCTCCCATGCACCTCTGAAATCCATGAATAGTGGGAAAGTCAGGTGGCACCTTCCTGGCAGCACACAGACAGACAAAGCATTGACATTTCTGTGAGCTCATGGTGCAACAAAAGAGATTTATATGTTCCTCAGCTCAAAGGATTGGCACAGCTTCTCACAGCAAATTGAGTGCTCCAGAGGTATTATTGGTGCTGTAGATCCCATCACCTGCCAAGAACTGACCTGTATTTTGGCTGATTGCAGTACCTGTAGAAATATGAGAGAGTGGAAAAGTTTGAGCATATTTTACTCTGCTGTTTCATTCATGACCATTTTTGGATTCCTAGCTGCACTTTACATTTCACTTGGGAATGAGGCAGTGGTGCTGGTTGCTTTTTCTGTTTCTCCTTTACTGAGTGCTTTTTCTCAGATACATGGCTGCAGCTCACACAGACATTTCTGAGTTTTAGAGCATGGGATGCAAACAAAATATTTATGAGAAGCTGAGCGAATGCCTGAGTGAATGGCTCATGCAGAAACCCCTGTTGCTGTCATTATCAGTGGTAACTTTCCTATTGCTCTTAAAACTAAATGAACCTTTGGCTCCCACCCCCATTGCAGCACCCTGGGCTTGCACAGTGATCAGCAGGACAGGTCAGAACAGAATTCTCTTCTGGACCTGAAGCAGTTTGCATGATCTCCCCTTGACAATTGACAGTTTAATCACCACTGACAGTTTAAAGACCATTCACTTCTCCAATGAGAAGCAGCCACAGAGTTTTTTAGGTGTAGGATCAGTCCAGGCTGAGCAGTTTTTCAGCTATAATGAGCAGGGCCCCACTGTGAGTTGGTGTGTCCACAACATTCCCCTATATAGAAAGAAATGGTTTCTTGCTTTTTAGTAGTCTGGGGCAGTAATTTTACCAATCCTTCTGGTCTAGACTTCCCCAAAATAGTATTGAATGAGAGCTTGAACGGGTGTGTGTAGCATCTAGGCAGAAAGCTGCTGAGCAGATAATACTCACTGAAAGAGTTAATAACCAAAAGGGTTTGCAGAGTATCCTCAGGGCTTGCTGGATGTAGGTCTGGTTTTCAGCAGCCAGCTCAGGAAACAATTTTATGTAAACAGATGATGTGCCTGAAGGTATCACTGAAGAACAGGCCCAGGGATGGAAAAATACAAGACCTCATACCACACCAGAAGTGTTTTCATTCTTTACACAATTGGAGCTGCCCTCTTAATTATCTCAATCTGGGCCAGGTTAATTGGAGCCTTCCCTGACGTGAGTCAGTCTCACACATTTTCTGCATCTTTGCTAATTAAGACAATTTTCACCTTTTATAGTTCCTTTAGTATTCAGAGCAGTTTGCCATAGGCTAATTATAATTATTGAGTGACGGCTTTAAAATTTCATGTTTGTGATGACATTTTATCACATTAAATTGGAATCCCATAATCCTTCTTGCTCTATGATAGACAAGGAGGTCATCTCCATTCTGGAAGTTATCCACTGTGTGATACTGCGCTGACATTGGCCATTTTCATTCAGAACCACTGCAATCTCTTCTACTCTTCAACTGAAGACATTCAGCTGATTCCAAAGGAATACAAAAATTCTGAGTTCAGGATCCAGGGCACAATCCTTTTTCTTTCATCCTATAGATGCCCTTGCTCTGTGTGATTCAGGAGAGCTGGATATGCAAGAACTGAGGCACAGGAAGGAAGAAGGCAAGGCATCATTGCTCCTCTGTGGGCAAATCCATGGCATTTTAAGAGCATAATCACTGATGCAGAGTGGAAAGTCTTCCCCTGAGATTTTCCAGGTTCCCTTGAGCAGGAGGAGCAAGAAGAAGAGCTCAGTCTCATCAAGCAGTCATTGCTGCTTGCAGGCAGTGCTGTATCACAGCCCACAGCAGCTTTTCCCCAGCCCTCTGTGAAGGTGAAGGCTCCTGCAGATGTTCTCAGGGGCTTTCCAGAACTGACACTTCCCTGGAGTAACTCTGAACAGTTCAAGGCTTGACAGCAAAGTCCCAAAACATCCTCTTTGCTTCATGGCCATGGCTTTGCTCCTTATCACTCTAGCTGCAGTCCCTTGGGTTTTGGCGCGAGTTTGAAAATGCTGTAAATAGAAAAATCAGGGCATAAAGTGGAAGAAACTTCACTGATTGACATAAGCATAGTTTGCTTGGATTAATCCTACAGTGTGCAAGGGAATTTACTTACTGAATTGCAAATCTGTGCCAACTTAGAGCCTTGCAGAGGGATTTTCTGCACTGAGTGGTGCTGGTGAGAGACAGAGCAGTTTGCAAGCAGAGGCAGAGCTCTGTGTGTCAGCACAGCCCCAGGCTGGAGCTCGTCCCTCCTGTGCTGAAACAAGGCTGTCCTCTGAGTAACACACCAGCACAACCACACCATTGTCAAAAACCACACCAGTACCTTTGCTCAGATCCTCTACAACTAACCCTGGTGTCCATAGCCTGGAGTAGCTTTACAAGCACAGATATTCCCATTTTCACCCAAAACTTCCAAGCACATGCTCCCATCCCACTGGTGTCTGTAGGAGAGAGCAAGTGCTTATGAGCTTTGTTCATTTTATGAGCTTTGTTCATTTTGTTCACAAAAGATTTGAAGACTTTATTGAACTGCAAGTAGCTGACTGTTTAATTCCTTTTAAGGCAGGAATAAAGACAAGTTCAAATGAGATTTTCTTTGTTCTTGGTTGAAGAAAAGAAGCTACAAAACTAAAAATTAAATTTGGCAGTGCAGAGAAGCTGTCATAGCGTAACTACGCTGTTACTTCTTCTTGACTTCTTGTTAGAAGACTAAGTGTTTCTTGTTAGAAGAATAAATGTTTCTGTTTGTTAAAGTTCCATCTTTTCAGCCCACGTGATGCTGTAGCCTGTTTTACCAAAATTTCAAGTAGGCTTGAAAAATTGTATTTATGGTGGGCTTTTTACTGAAGAAATAATGTGAGATGCAATTAATGAGTCATGATGACTGCAGATTTGAAGCTTATGATTTGTGACTGATTATATAGATAAGGCTGTTATTTTTTCAGATAAGGTAAATATGGCCCATATCTCTCTGTTCTGTTGTGCTGTGAAGATCACAGTCTCTGCTAAGTAGCTGACAAAATATAGTCCCTTGTGTGTGTGTAGACCACTTCAAATTTTACCTGATTTCTTCAGTTCTTGGTCAAGGCACCATGAGATTTTGGAAAGGTAATTGTGTCAGCAGAGGTAAGCAGCAACAGCTTTGAAACACAGCCCCGAAAAATACTGCTGAACATCTGTTTTTTTTAGGACTACCCAATAAAGTGTGCACCTGTGGCAATACAGAATTCTGTTCTAGAAAACCTCTCCAGGCTCCTGTGTTATCAGAATAGTTTCAGAGTCATACAGAATTTTCGTTCAGAGATGCTTGCATATACCTCTTAACAAATGGTTGGAAGTTCACAGTCCTAATAATTTTCTCAGAGTACATCTTAAAAGAGAACATCTCTGAAGGAGTCCACAGCCCTTGGAGTATAAGTAAATCTGCAGCAGCAGAAGGCAAGGGAAAATTCACTCCCTTACTACATTTATAATGTCTAACACCAGTCAAAAAAAAAAAAAGTTAATAGAAATTGAGATAGGAATAAATCTATTTTTAGAGCTTAAATTTTTTTTCTTTCTCTTCCTGGCAAATATCCATATTTTGGAGGTTGCAGTCATTTCTGTTGGCAGGATAAATCAATAAAGAATTCAGCTATTTCTTCAGCATCCTCCTCTTTCACCTGCAAAGCATGTGAAAGGCACAGCCTCCAGGCAGGAGGGAGCAGCTTCTCTGGCTCAAAGTCCCCTCTTCTCCCCAGATTCAAACCAAAACTCTCCCACAGGAATTTTCAGAACTATATTCCCACCCTGGCTGTAGTGTGGATTTTTCTATCTCCACTTTCCTGGTGTCTTCTACACCCTACTTATGGGTCCCTCAGAGGTTCAAGCACCCCAAACTTGTTGAGTCACCCTTTCCCACACAGACCCCACAGCCTCTGGATAAACCCACAGGCCTGTGATGGATGGAGAGGTGAAGCTCCTGCCTCCAGGGGTGAGCTGCATATTCCATTTACCACTCTCAGCCTTCTTTTTCCCTTTTTCCCAGGCATCTCCTGGAGTCACAGAATGGTTTGGGTTGGAAGGGACCTTAAAGATCATCCAGTTCCAGTCCCCTGCAATGGGCAGGGACACCTTCCACTATCCCAGGTTGCTCCAAGCCCCATCCAACCCAGCCTTGAACATTCCAGGGATGGGGCAGCCACAGCTTCTCTGGGCACCCTGTGCCAGGCCCTCACCACCCTCCCTGCCCAGAATTTCTTCCTAATGACAGTTCAGAAACATGACTGGGGGTCAGTAATGTCTAATGGTAGACAGCAGCCCTAATGCTGTCACCAGTGGTGCTTGTGCTCAGCCACACTGCCCTGGACTTCCAAATCAATGGACAGCAGGGTTTGACCTCTGAGAGCTCCAAATGAAGCTAAATTCACGTTTTTATATTTGCAGGCAGTTCAGACCAAGTATTGCATTACATCCACTGAGCAAAATAATTCGTCATTCACTGAAATCCTTTTTCCTGCTATCAGCAATGTTTTGGCCTTTGCTGTAAATTAAGATTATAACTATGATCATAAAAATGCAGCTACACTGGAACAAATTCTCTACCCATATTCAGCCACAGAGATGACAGACACCTTTCTAAATAGAAATGTATCCATTTCTGCACTGTAGCATTAAAACTCTTCCCCAAATGAATTAGTACTTGGATGGAATACAAATCAGATTATCTCATCATCACTTTTTGACATCCCTATAATGGAAAAGCCTCAGTTTAAAGAAATGTAGTTGGTAGCAACTGACAGCTTGGCAGCATATAAATTTTGTGTATTTCTGTATGTTGTTATTCTCTCATTTTCCAAGTATTTAATTCAATCCCTGACATTCAAACAATGGTGTTCTTCCCTAAGATTTCATTGTGACATTATAGAGCAAGTTCTCTAAATAGTTTTACCACATCATTTTGGCCATCCTGTTATAAATAGCTTCTCAGCATAAATTTGCACTTATGTTCTCAATCAGACAACTTTCTATTTTTAATTCTTCAGAGGAATTCCCAGAGGAAGAGCTCTTTTAAGACCACAGAACTGTAAGGGA
This sequence comes from Emberiza elegans, assembly GCA_024865655.1. NCBI lineage: Eukaryota > Metazoa > Chordata > Aves > Passeriformes > Fringillidae > Emberiza > Emberiza elegans. The sequence goes on from JALJVW010000154.1 coordinate 6,956,324, forward strand.
TCTCCTGCTCGTAAAATCTAACAAGAAGTCCCTTGACAGCTGGTTCCTGAAAAATGTGATTCATGTGCTGACTTGCTAAAAATAGATGTGGCTGAACTGAAATAAAAGTTCCAATGTAACAGAAACTCCCTTGAAACACTGCCAAAAGTATAAGCAGCCTCCAAAAAGCACTAATGACCCACGGTGGCCAATGTCTACAAAAGTCAGGAAACAAGGTAGAATTTTTAAAAGATTCCTAAAGCTGGTGCCTGGCTCCCATTGAGGCTCAGTGTTTAGGAGTTTTTTAAAATCTGGTAGAAATGTACTTTTATCATTGCAAAGGCTTTGAAAAGCCTGGCTGTGCAGCAGCTTTGACATTGCCTTGTTAGTGGAGCTCCCCAGATGAAGAACTTTCAGAAGCCCATTTTTCTGAGCTTGTACTTTCATCACTTTTGTACCCAGTAAGGGATATCTAATCAAGGACTCAAAAATCCTTAGATGTGATCAAATATCCTGGCCATCCTAGTGTTAATGGGAGAACCCAAAAAATGTGAAATTGCCTAGAAATAAAACTGAAATAGAGCAAATAAATTTCACTGCTTTTGAAGAGTGTATTGCAGAAGGAAATAGGAACCAAAGCCAGTTAAAAATGCATTAATCTTTTAAAAAGTCATTCATTTTTAATAATGTAAGGTATAGGTTCCATTATTCATGCAGGTAAAGTCAAGTTAAAGCAGCTTTTGCTAAAATCCTGACAGAATCCCTTTGATGTCTCAACCCTCAACTTTCATCAACAGGAAGGAAAAGCTCAATTCTGTTCCCTAGATCCAGACTCAGTGAAATCAGTCACATTGCATAGAGCCCTCCCCAAGCTGACCCACTTGCATGATCAGCTCCTCAAAAACAATAAGTCTGTGTTCTGGGAGATAAAGCCAAGCAAAAAGTAAACCCTGATTACATCTCAGTTAAAGTGGTGAAAAAGAAAACACTTTGGGAAAAGTGCTGGACACTTCTGTGGAAATTGGATGCAGGTGGAGCAGAGGCAAAAGACAATGCACAACTCTAAATGAAGCAGAGAACCTTTACAGATGAGGATTTTAATATTGAGGCCGCATATTGCCCTCCTCCCTTCTGTTCTGCAGGTGGCCAGCACTGTCCTGATGTGTCTCAGGTCATCTGGAATTGTTCCAGAGACCCCACTGCTGACTTTGGAGCATTCAGCATGAGACACGAGCTTTGGATTACACCTTGAAATGACAGAGTCCTTGTCCAAGAAATTATTCGTATTCATACTGTCATTTTAGGTCATTCCCAAGTGGACACAATCTGGACCTGGGAATTTGGTTTCACTCCTTACAGCATTTTGGATTTGATATAAAACCATGCCCTGATAAGGTTTGTACCTCTGCCTTCTGTTTGGAGGTTTGGGAACAGCTGTACCTGAACGCTTTTAGTCAGGATCTGAAAACCACATAAATGAGAGCAGAACAAAGATTGTCAAGTCACTGAGTACCTTTTGGCTGAGTAAGCCAAGAAATGGAGCAATTTTTTCACTGTGACCCAAAACTCAATAAACTTTAAGTAGAGCAAAGCAAAATGGGAACTTTTTAATTAGAAAAAGCAGGCAGAAGAAACAATATATTTTTACAGCAAGGACCATTGTCAAGAAGATGTTTTTACTGGCATGTCTGGTATAATTATCATCCTAAATGAAAGCTTTTGAAAAATGAGGGGACTGTGCAGACCACATGGAACAGAGAAACTTGATGCCACAATAAATATATCCATGGTGGCATCAGGAATGGCAGAGAGAAAACTTGCTATGTGGTGTATTACTCTTGGATTATTATGTCCAGACCCCATTAATTTCTCTAAGAGCAATAGGAACAAAATATTTCAAAATTTCTAGAGTGCGTGAGGAGCCGGATCTGAGGCTTTAGACAACAGCATATCAGAAATTTCTTTTTATGCCATCTTAGTAGCTGACAGACTGATATTCCTAGAAACATAATTCCTTGACAAGAGAGAGATAAAGTGTGAAATGCAAGATAACACAGTGAAGAGTGTATTGAGGAGGTGAAGGGAGATACAGTAGATAAGAACAGAATAAGAGGACATTGTTAATGTGTTAATCTGCATGAGCAGCTTCTTGAAGCCATTGTAAGGCACTGTGATAAAGCACATGGAAATATTTTGTCCTGTCAGAGATTATGTCTCTGAAAGAGATTCATGTACTCCTCAGAGTGCACATCCCTCTGCTCTTACACCTTGCCCATGGTGTTACCTTTGTGTGAAAGCTTTTCCATGGCTGTAAGTGCATGAATACTCTGCCTGACTCTGAAACAAGCTTCTCCTGGCACCCATTGAAAATTCCTTTCCTGCACAGAAGGATGCAATTATTTACCTGCTGGCAGCGTGGATATCTCTTGTCCTGAGAGGGGCATGTAAATGCTTTGTGTGTGTGTTTGCACACGGTCAAAGTCAACTCTTTGTATAAAGAGGCAGTGAGAGCTAAGGTTTTTGTGTATGATAAGTTTATTACCATGTCCCTTCCAAAGCAAGCTATTCTAGGATCCCATTGCATTCAGCAACAAAACCTGTCAATTTTCCTCTATGTAAATTTTGAAAAAAATTTCAAGCAACTGAGCAGCCAAAGGTGGGAAAGCTTGGTTGAGATGCTGTCAAGTTCTCATCTCAAGGCAGCAGTGGAGTTCCTGCCCCCCTCGAGGCTGTTAACCATGAGCTGGGAGGATTTCCCAAATCACCTGCCATAAACTGACTCCTCAGCATCAGCTCATTAAACCCCAGCTGCTGATGACTTTCAGTGCCCTGAGGAGCTCTTGTACAAAGTTCAATCTCTCCACCATGTGTTGGCCAGGCTCTGCAGCCAAATAGCTGCTCCCATGGGCTGCCAAGGTGGGGAATCTATGAATCTCCCTAAGAAAGGGACCATGGGAGCATTGAATCCCATGGGAATGGTGTTGGCATTGAAAGAGAGGTAGCCCAGCTTTGAGCCAGCCAGGATGCTGAAACTCTAATGCCTAAGAGGAGACAGCGAAGCAATGACAGGGAAATATAGTTTCATGTCCCAAGGACAAGGACTGAAGGAATTTTAGTTCAACAAACAAAACATAATATTTTCAGGAAAAATATTGAAATACTTGATTCCATTTCAAACACATGAAAATGAATAATTTATGAATCCATCTCTTTCAGGATTTAGGAATAAAATTAATAATAAATGATAATAATTACTAAATAGTCAAAATCAATAGTAAAACCAAACTGTTCATGCCATTTGTAAGAAAAGCAAGTGTTGATAAAACAGCACTTTCCAAGGACAAGGCCAGGGCAGAACTCACAGGGCTCTGATATCTAGGATCTCTTGAAGCAAAAATACTCAAAGATTGCACCAAGGCAGCTAAAGCTCTTGGGAGAGGAGATGGGAAAAGACACACAAATTTAGGTCCAAAAACCAATGAGAAAGTCCTGGTAATAGCTGCCTGTGAAAATTCCTACACTATCTTACTTATGTAATATTGCTCCACTATTGGTAAAATTGATCAGTTTTGGATTTAAGAGCAATGGATTTATTGTGCCAAATATAAGCAGGGATTCAGCCCTCACATCTTCCTATTACTTTCAGAATTATCTTGGGTGGTCTCTTGTGACAGGTTAAATTAGATTATTCTCAACAAAAATGAAACAAAGAACACCCAAAAAAGATAGCAAAAATAAAGGAGCAAGATGCCATTTCTCCTCTGCTTGAAAGCCTGGGCAAGAAGTACCATGTGTTCCCCCATCTGTGCAGAAGTTTTGCTTATTGCTCTGGATCCAAATTTAAGGGAGAAGGGACTCAAGGGATTTTAGTTCAGAACAAAATGTTGTACAGCACAAGCAAGAAAAGTTTCAGTGAAATTTTGCATCCCCACTCCTGTTTTCCACTGCAGGGATAAATAATGGATGAGCAACCTCATGTTTTATTGCCAAATGTAAATAAATTATTAATTTATATGTGTGTATATATGCATATTTTTTTAAGTTGTTTGTAATCAAATGATAAATTTTACTAGCTCATGACCCAGAGTTTAGTTCATGGTCTGTGAGGATGAAAATTTGCAGTATGAATCAGCAAAAGGCTCTGCTTTCTCAGCACATTGCATTGCAAAGGGTGATGTCTTGTGTACATTTCAAACAGAAAATTCCTCATTTTCTGTTCCTGTGCTCCAACATTTCCCAATATTAGTTACCACTGAACATGAAATTGTCCAGCATTTTAGTGACATAAGTTAGATTGTGCTCTCCTAGGGGCAGTGTGTCTGGGGTTTGCTGAAGAGCTGCTTGAGGCTCTCTTTGCGTGCTGTGTGCCATGGCCTTCACCAGAGCGGATGAGCACCAAGGGTTTTGAGTCCTGCAAAAGCTTAAGAGAGGATTTGTTCCCTGGCAGCTTTTGGGAGTTGAGTCTCAAAAAGGAGATGGAGGCTTTTGGAGACTCTTTGGATAGAGGCTCCCACTTGGGCTCATCCTGTATTTCACTTCCTTGCACTGAGGATTGTTCCACAGCCTCCTGGAACTGTTGGAAATGCTCCCTTTGACTTCTGCAGGTTTTGCATCAGTTTGTAGGGCGACAAGAGAAGGCTGTGTCCAAAATTGTTGGTATAACTTGAATGGGACATAAGAGAATGCAGCCTTTAATAGAGAGGTCGATGGACTGAGCAGTAATACAAGAGCAGATGCTAAAATAACACCCGGGGTAACATCAATCTTATATTTTTAGTCCAAATCTTTCCCAGGATCCATAATGATATTTGCAGTACAAAGAGGAGATAATGCCATGCTTTCCAAGCTGTTTCATTTTGACCTTTCCTTGTTGTTTTTGAATTTCAGGACATAATTAGAAAGGGAGACTGTGTTGCACTTGTTACACAAAGTTACCTTCTGAACCTTATTTCATGTTTGAAATTGAGCACCAGATCAATGAAGTCCAAACTTCAGTCTCATTAACATCAGAAGTTTGAATATGTAGGGTTTTTTTAGATTTTTTTTTTTATATACAGTACTTGCATTTATGAAACCTTCAGCATTTTGTAACATGTGGAAGAGCTTGAAATGCATCCATGTGTTCAGCCAAACCACCTGCACATCATAATGATGTTTCTTTTGATGATGATTAGTGACAAAAAATAAAGATAACTCAATTCCATTCTATTTTTTTTTTTGATAGAAGCTCTGATTCAGCTGTGTTTTCTTAACTAAGACAAATTCATCCTCCAGCAAAACACATGGTTAGGAACCTCTGTGCAATTTCAAGGTGGCAGTTCCCTGTAAAGTGTCAAAATCAGACTTTTCAGTATGGTTGAGACAAACAACCTCATGGCTTCTGCAGTTAAACTTTGTCTGACCTTGATCAGTGCTGACAAGTAGATGAGGACTGCTTTTAAAACTTCCAAGACAAGCATACAAGCGTGAGCCAAGACTCCAGCATGAGAGCTGGGATTTTCCTGGCCAAAATAGGGACATTTCTAGAGTCCATATTTGGCCCAAAGACAGAAGCAGGCATTTCCTGGGCACAGTCCATTGTGTCATGACAAAGGTGAAAAAAACCAGGAGAAAGGAATTGTGCCCTGAAAGTGCCTGCTTCTTTCTGCTGAAGAGGAAGAAAGCTTGGGAGCTCTGGTTAATGCACAGATGAATTACCTGATGTTCTAGTTATGCATAGATGTAGAGGGGAGGTGAAGTGAGTGCAATTCTTAAGGGATTTCTTTTGGAGTAAATCTCCTCTGATGGCAGTGGGAACAACAGGTACAGCCAAATATCAGCAAACTAATTCCAGGGAATAACAGGAAAACTACAAACACCAAGTAAGGCACATCCTGAGACTTGCCTGAAGCCTAGAAACAAGAGTATTTTTATGACCATTAATGGGCTTTAGAACAAGCTTGCTGAGGGAACAGTCTGAGAACATGTTGAAAAATGCATCTCAGAAGAGGTCTGGATACAGGGAAATCAGCAATGAGGTGCATATCAAGAAAATATGCATTATTGCTATGTTCATTGCTGATCCCAACCTTGGGATGACAACAAATCATTCTTTTCAGTGGGGTTTCCATTACAACCCAGACTTAAAACTGTATTTGTATTTGTAGCCTGGGGGGAGGGGGGTAAAATCATGGAAAATTATCTAGACAGTGTCTAAAAGTTGGTAATTTAGCAGTGACTATTTCAGACAGTGCAATATACTTGCTCAGTGTAGTAATAAATTATGTGCAGTTTGCCAAGTAATTTACCCAGTCCTCTTTTCATCATTTCAGCTTCAAAATGCTTTAAATAAACTGTGACATTATGTAAATTACTGTGTATTTATTTAACTGTTTCTCTTAGACTTCTAATCATGCAAGTGAGAAAATACCGGGTATTAAATGGACTATGCAAAATAGATACAAAATCCCAGAATTTAGACTCTGTTCTATTAATTAGATATGAATGATAAACTGTTCATCATTTTAATGAGGAACAGAAGGCGATGTAGATATTGTATATTCATTTTTCATATGAGATTTCATTCCGCCGCTCGGATTCCTCTTTCCAGAGAAGTAGCTGCTTTGTAAACATGCTGTAAAGAAACTTTGGGCCATTTCCAAGTGCCCTTGCATGTCAGTGCATGGGTGAGCTCAGCAGCGGTCACATCATTTGATGCAGCTCTATAAAAATGTCCAGGTCACAGTCCTGCACCTTTAGTCAAAGTCTTTGTGTTGATCCCGTGTGGATTCACCTGGAGCATCCTGATCCATAGCCATGCCCACAGCTCCTGGGCAGCCCAGCACACCAGCACCACGTTAGCAGCACCTAAATCAGGTGCCAAATCTGTAATATAAAACTGCAAGCTCGACTCTGTGATTGATTCAATGTTTTCATGCTAATCAGCACTCGGAGTTTTCCTTTTAAAAAGACAGTGTTAAAATCATTGAGTTTGCTGTGTGCTCCCCTGCAGGTTGTTGTTTTGCTGAGTTTAGAACATTAAAATTCCATGTATGGGTTAAGATCCAAGCCTGCTGTGTTTCCATTCCTGCCATTTAGTCACAGGAAATGATTAATAAATCATCAAATATTAATATCTTCCCTTCAAGTCATAAAAGGCTTGCAATATACATCTATGGTTTTTAAATAAAAATTGATGACTATAAGTTTTTTTGTAATTGGGAACATAGTGGGAGGGGGTAGAGATAATCTGATGAATGCTGTTATTTATTTTAACTTTTATATTAGGTTCATGAAAAAAATATTCTCTCTATAACCTACCAAGATTTATCAGCCTGTGAAATTTTATAATAAAGAAAAGACTGATTTTCTAATTAAAGATTTGTCAAATAAAGAAAATAAGTGTGCATGTATTTTTTGACTTTGGGGGAAAGTCATGTGAAATGGAATCATTGAGTTGCATTTGCAAAGTGCTGTGACAATGCATTCCCTTGCTCTGTGCACATCCATTCCCACTGCTCTGAACTGGAAGTGGTGGGCAGGGCATGTGGATAAAACATAGAAAAGGGGCCATCTCTCCAAATTATTAACCTGGCATTAATTTCAAATTTCGCCTACCCATTATTTGATGCATGTGCCTGATGCTCTGAAAGCAGCAGAGCTGTGCCAGGGGATTATGTCACTGTTACACTGGTGCATGGCAGATTGTCCCATCCTTATCTCCCTCCACCAACTGCCCAGAGAAACCAGAGATGAGATTTGCGCTTCAAATTTTGCTCTATAAAAGATGGGATGAATCCAAGTTCAGGATTTCCATGAGTGAGGTGAAATTCCTTATCAAGCCCTACTGAAAGCACAGATGTGCCACATAAGATTTTTCCTGTGGGAGGGACTTGTAAATGACATCAAGAAAGAGTGAATTCCCACAAGGTACAAATTAAATATCTGGAAGACAAGGTTAAAAACCCCTGACAAAGGCAAGGGGTGTTTTGTTCTTATTTATTAGAATTTCTCTTGCCATTCTTGTTATCCTTGCAATAACTCACTCCCTCTTTGAAGGTCACTATGGTCCATATAGTACTGCTGAGAGCAGGAATTCCACAGACCATAAATCATCTGAAAAAAATCCTATTCCAGGGTGTGAAATTTGCCACTGCTTGATTTCAATGACAATCTTGTTGTCCTTGTGCTGTAGATTTCTCTTCTGCTACCCCAAAATCAGTCACTGACAACCCATGTCAGAAACTCAGCCTTCCAATGGGATCATGTTAATAAAAAAAAAATCCTCAAACTCCTTTTCTTTCTTTTCACAAGGACAGAAAATTCACTCCTGTGGCTCCTGAGACAGAAATGTAATTTTCAGAAGGACCTGTTTATTTTGAGACTCCTGGACACATTGGCACTTTTGGCCTTTCAGAGAAAGGTTAATCCCATTTTCTATTTTTCATTTCTCTTTTCCTATGTCTCTCTGCTCTTGTTTACTTCATCTTTGAAACACACAGGATCAGCCTCATGTGAAAGGCATATCTTTGCAGACACAAATGCCCATTTACCCCACTTTGGAACACCTGCTATCTCTTATCTCTGTAAAAGCAGCACAGTTCCACAAACACCCAGGCAGGTGTCTGAAAGGAGATGATTTTCCCCACACAAAGTGTGGTGTGATGAATTCCCAAAGATGGTCTCTAAATCAAGGGAATTGGTTCCCATCTGTGTAATGATGGGGGAAAGTACCCAAATAGAGTCATATCTGAATCATTTGAAGTTTTTTATTCTTACACTTTGCACCATGGTAAGTGAGGAAGGATTTTGCAGTGGTTGCCACCCTGCATTTGTAACCTGTGTTGGACACGAGGCCAAGGGGACAAGCAGAGGGACACAGCCACTGCCCAGACCCCCCTGCCAGCTGAGACACTGATGGAAATGTATGTTCTTCAAAAATGGGATTCTCTTCTCATACAGTGCTCTGCTGTCTGCATTTATTACTGTCAGCATTAGTAAATGTAGGGAAAATTGATACAGAGAATTTGTTTTCAGCACACCAAATCACACTGCCTCCAGTAATAAGGGCTGCAAATGAAAAACTGGTTGGATGAGACTGCTCAGCACAGCTTTATGTGATGACTAAATTCTCTGGGATCTCCAAAGGACCCTAAAATCCACATTTTTCTGCTATGCATTATGTATAAATATGAATTTCTAATCAAGATATGCACTCTCCTCCTGGTATATATAGAATAGTCCTGAGTTAGTAAGAAATAGCTTTCTGCTCTCTTAAAAAATGAGATTCTTCTCTAGTGGGTCTTTAAATCTTTGTTCCAGGAATTGATCATCCTGTTTTGACGTCAATGGCCCATACTGAGGTTATTGAGTACAGCAATTTTATAGCCAGCTCCTCTCTTTTCCTTCATGTTTTACAATTAGCCAAAGCTTTAGCAGAAATATCAGCTGGGAAGAGAGCTTCTTGTAATTTCAGATTCGTCAGCTGCAGAAGCCACCAAGAAAGGTCAAAACCAAAAGCAAACACGTGTCTTCATATTTACATTTAAAGCAGGCAGCCCAAACAGCAGAGAGGTCTTTGCCTTTGTGAAGCACAAACAAAACCTTTTCAAGTACTGAAGTGTGAAGGTGGCTGGTAAATCAACCAACAATATTTTATCTTAAGTGTTTACAAAAAGAATAATTTAGGATGGAAAACACCACTTCTCCCTGAGAGTATACTATCCATGACTCCACCTTGAAAATGTCTCCACCTTAAGAAGAAGAAGGAATTATCTTAACATCACAATTTCTTTGCTTCTATTGTTTATCTAGGTGCCAATTTTTTCTTTTATTCCATATTTTTACCTCTGAAGATGAACCTTCTTTCCAGATTGTTGCTTTTTTTTTTCACTAACACATTCTTTTCCTTTTGCTCCAATATGTAGAGCTACACAGTTGATAAACCAGAGCAATTTTTACCTATTCACCCATTGTTTTATTTTTGTAATTTTTTGTTACCTATTGATTTATTTACCTATTTCTTTTTCATAAAAAATCACTCCCAATATAAATTTCACAATTCTTCTGTTCACATGAAAAAATTGTGCATCCTTTCCATAGTCTGGGATTAAACTTGCTGACATTCTGCAGTGGCCCAAACTCTGACTGAAAAATATTTTCATATTTTTCTCTTTGTATTAGCAGAGCCCATTGCCTGAACCATTTGCACCATGAGAGTTCTATGGCTGCAAACAGCAATGAGTATAAGGTGGGCTCAGGCTTCCAGCACAATAAGTGATAAAAATGTGATGCATTTGCTCTAAATTTTATTGTGTAACATGGAATTATATTCTAGTAAAATCAGGTCATTACCTGGGGAATGGGGAAAACTGGGGAAATTCCAGCAGAATGTCACTGAGATATTCAGGGGACCAGGGATGCATTTGACATAGAGAGATAAACTGAGGGAGTTGGGTTTATTAAGATTATTATAAAGAAAACTACATGGCAGGTGTCACAGGAGACTTCCATAGCCTAATTTGGGTTAAGGGGTTTAGATAAAGCCTGACTTTCCAGAGAAGTAAAATGAGAGGACAAGTGACACTGGGTATAAAACACTACAATGGAAATGTTGATGAGACACAAGGTAAAAATGGTTTCACCATAAGGATAGTTAAATACAGAATCAGGTTGCTCAGGAAAGTCATGGAATTACCACCTCTAGGAGCCCTCAAGCTCAACTGGACATGGAACTGGCCTGTGAAACCCCACAGGCCTTGAAGACAACCCTATCTGAGGTCTGGACCTCCTGACTTCCTCCTGACTGCTCTCCACAGCTCCCTGGAAGGAGGTGTAGCCAGCTGGGGCTGGGCTCTTGTCCCCAGCAACAAGTGACAGAATGAGAGGACACGGCCTCAAGCTGTGCCAGGGGAGTGTCAGGATGGACATCAGGAGGAATTTCTTCGTGTCAAGGGTTGTTTAACACTGAAATGGACTGCCCGAGGAAGTGGCAGAGTCACCATCCCCGGAGGTGTTTAAGAAATGGCTGGATGTGGCACTAAGTTGACAAGATGGTGATCAGGCAAAGGTTGGACATGATCTTGAAGGTCTTTTCTGACTTAAAAGATTCTGTGATTCTGTGTGAGTCTGTGGTCTCCAAAGCTAACTCAGTTGAAAATAAAGAAATAGCTGCACACATAGAGCTTGTGCATTAACCTATACTGACACATTATTGGATTCCTCTCCTCAGCTCTTGTGCCATGAGGGAGAGAACTTCCCTGGGAGGGGTTTGGAGCTCTCTTTACCACGTGGGCTGCAAGTCAATGCATCCACAGCAAGAGATCTCAGAGCACTCAAGTCCTCAAAAGCACTTTGTGTACAACATGGAAACAGAGTATAGGAAAGCTCTGTTATAACTTGGAATGATTCTATGTTTATTATCATTGAGACACTATTTGTTGGATATTCCATAATTTATTGACACCAATTAGCTCCATCTTGAAATTATTCTATGTTTATTTTCATTGAGATGTTATTTGTTGGATAGACCATAATTTATTGATACCAATTAGCTGACCTTGATTCAATTAAAACTGGAATGGCAGAAACATGGTAGTGTTTTCATGACTTTTTCTAAATGAAGAGATGGTCATATACATTGAATATTCATGAACATGATAGTGTGACAGTCTGGGTTTTTTTTTCATTCTTTTTAATTTTTCCTAAAATAGAAAGCAGCACTTATGAAAGCATTTGTGTTTTTTTCTTTTACCTTTTAATCGTGACCAAAAGTTTTCAGCAGGAAATAAAAATAGAAAGAGCCTTGCCTAACAATGTAAAAATCCCTTCCTGTTCCACAAAAAGGCTTGTTGATGCAGATTTATACTTTATATATGTATATAGTTCCATCTAAAAGGCATTGTGAAGACACAGAAGACATGGAAGGAAAAAATAGTCTTCTGGCACCCAGCACCTAATTTTTTGTGCAGAAAGTCTCCATCAAAGATTGAATAGTGTTAGGAACCGTTTTCTACTGCAGAAGTCAGCTGGCTCAATCTTAACAGATCTATAACATTAAAACAAAGTATTAAAACATAATATTGGTATAGGATGACCCCCAGCCAGGGAATAAAGTGCAGTGACTGCAATGATTTCAGAAGGCTGTTCAATTGCTTTATTAAGCTATACTATATTACACTACATACCATAGTACACTGTGCTAAACTAAAGAAAAACCCATG